>OX457053.1:7944542-7957042 GCA_949752735.1 Lumbricus terrestris | reverse complement strand
ATGCAGCAGGTGTTTCACGTGTCCTGAAGAATTGGCGCCAACTCAAGCAGCTGTCCGAATCGGTCTGACAAGCCCCACAGCATCAGCACAATCAGCAGCATCATCAGCATCAGCAGCATCAGCATCATCATCATCATCATCATCATCATCAGCAGCAGCAGCAGCAGCAGCATCAGCAGCATCATCAGCATCAGCATCATCAGCATCATCAGCATCATCATCATCAGCAGCAGCAGCAGCAGCAACAGCATCAGCAGCAGCAGCAGCAACAACCCTATGTATCATCCTTGTAACACGCCCCGTGTATATAGCGCCTGTTGAAATCCAACGTTGAAAAACGCAAAACCGCGTCTAGGCTATAACGCAACTTTGAGCTTTTGCTCCGCGCAGTGGTTAAAGTGGCCTGGGTGAGCAGTGGGAACGCTGAATGTGTGAGCAGTGTGAACGCTGACGAAGAGTTTTGTTGGAACTCATGTGTTTCCAGCGTTCCATGAAGGTGAGCTTAAGCAAAGAATTTCGAGAGCAGTGGGAACGCCGTTCCCACGCGTTCCCACCCACTTTAAACCCTGGCTTCGCGTGAGGTTTGCATGTTGAATGTATGTGCTTGTACAATGCACATAATTTTTTTAAATGATTTTTGCATGTGTGCACGCATGCATTATTGTATGTCTGCATGAATGCACGTGGACTATAGGCCTTGATGAGCCGAGTCTAAGAAAACGAAGCCGCTCGCACTTCATTGTATAACTGATGTCTTTCTTGTCTGACCTAAGCGCGACTTCTCTTCTTCAAATTCTTCTTCTTTTTCTTCTCGCATCTTCGTCTTCCTCGTTTTCGTCTCCCCCTCATCCTCTCCCACTCGCACACCTTCGCTCTCTTTCCTTCTCCATCTTCTTGTTCCTCCTCTTCCATTTTCTGTTCCTGTTCCTGTTCCTCGACTTCCTCTTCCTCTTCCTCTCCCTCTCAATCTCTCTCTGCCACTTCCATTCCATTTTCCTCTTCCTATTTCTCTTCCTCTCGCTCTTCCTCCTCCTTTCCAGGTTCCGTTTTCTTGCTCTTCCTCGTCCTCCTCTTCCACTTCTCCCTCATCCTCTTCCTTTTCCTCTTCTTCTTCCTCTTCCTCGTTTCCGCCTCTTCCTCAATCTTTTCCTCTTCCTCTTCCTCTTCTTCCTCTTCCTCTTCCTCTTCTTCCTCTTCTTCTTCCTCGTCTTTCCATCCACCTCTTCCCCTTCCACCTCTTCCTCATTCTCTTCCTCTTCTGCTTCCTCTTCCTCGTCTTCTTCTGTTTAGCATTACTGCAGTCTTTGTGCCGATTGCTTCTGCTAAGCTCAGCCTCCTCCTGACAAGAAGCAATTGCTCATTATTTTCAATGCCACCTCAGAGAATCGTCATCGACCTTGAGACGCAGTCCAGAGGTTCCACAGGCGCTACATAAATGATTGGATGCATAACATCTGCACTTGGTTCTGGTTTTCAAAGATGAAGACATTTGCTAGATGGCTTTTGAAGTTCTTTAATCTCTAAATTCAACAACGAATTCAGATAAATACCTTATCATGCATTTAGCGCTCTGATCACAATCAGCTACTGTGATACTTGCTTTTAACCAATCACCTACCGTGACCCACTTTCTCAACCAATCGCCAACTGCTACTCACTTTTTCAACCAATCAGCTACTCTGATCAGCTTGATCAGCCCAATTTCCATCGTGACCAACTTGCTATAACCAATTAGGGAGGGACGGGAGGGGGAAGGAGGGGAAGGAGAGAGTGGGAGGGAATGGCGGTAGGGAGGGACAGAGGGAGGGAGCGAGGCAGGGAAGGGAGGTATGGAGGGAGAGTTTACACGGTCTTTTCAGCCACAGCAACGCGTGGCCGGGTACAGCTAGTGATGAATAAGATCAATCGTGTGGTTTATAGTTTTAGACCTGTATTCATTTAGTCTGTGAATGATGACATCTTGCGAATTGCTTTTGTTGCGCAGGTGTCCGCAGTAGTAGCGACTAGCGAACCAGCTCTCTTTTGCAATTTCGCAGTTCGCATGCAAGCAATGCATAGAATATTCAGTCGTTGCTTATTAAATGTAGACATTGATGTAGCCTATATACGTACGCAAAAATCACCATAGCAAATTATTAAATAATTACTAGATTACTAATAATTACTAAATTACTAATAATTACTGAATTACTAATAACTACTAAATTACTAAAAAAACTAAACTTCCTAATTACAAAACAATTGCTAAATTAATCAAATAGTAATAGAATTACAAAATAATTACTAAATCATTAAAACAAATAACTGAATTAGGCCATTCTAAATAATAACTAAGTTATTACGTGACTACTAGATACAACCGAATAATAACTAAATTACCAAGTGATCACTAAATTACTAAATGATTGTAAAAATCGCCAAATAATTACTATACGATATCATGCTTCACCATGCAGCTAAAGTTTAATGTCTTTGTTTCACGTTGTTGTCCTCATCCTGGTTCTGTTTATGCTTCGTGGTCCGATTTGACTAACAGTAGGACAATCAGAGGCCATTCAACATTCATTTTAACGACATATTCATAAGCGACCCTCAGAGCGGGACCATGGTCCCTACTTCTGAGTTCACCTGCTGTATCCCAACATTGCAGTATATTGCATTTATCGCCGTTTGTATTCGAAAAAGCAAACGAATTGTAATGGTCGTGGCTATGTGTTTATCAAGATGCACGATGTGACGCATTTTAGGTATCCCAGAGCAGCGCAGTATACTTTCAAATGTAGTCACATTATCCCAGAGCAGCGCAGTATACTTTCAAATGTAGTCACATTATGCCAGAGCAGCGCAGTATACTTTCAAATGTAGTCACATTATCCCAGAGCAGCGCAGCATACTTTCAAATGTAGTCACATTATCCCAGAGCAGCGCAGCATACTTTCAAATGTAGTCACATTATCCCAGAGCAGCGCAGTATACATGTACTTTCAAATGTAGTCATCCATGCCTGTAGATAAGATGAAGCCTGTCAAGACCATGGTGTAAGAGTACATGCATGTTAGGACCTAGACGACATAGGCAGTTCTTCGACTGAGACCTAAGATACGCGAGGTTTGCCCCGACACACATGAGATCAGCAGCAATTAACACGGCGACTGGTATCTTTCAACACCAACTACAATTACAATGATCTTGCGTTTCCATATCCATCAGATTGAAAGGTAAAGCGTTGCTGACCTCTTGTGCTGTGAACAGCTGTCTTCGTTGCATGTCGTTTGTGGCTCGAATCCGATTATTGATTGGAGTTTAATTATCGACATTCAAGTTGTGAAGAGGGTGGAAGGCAGCTCGCACTTAGTACAGACAGTTTTGATCAAGTTATCGGATTGAAACTCTGACAGTATTATTATCTAAGCTGATGTCGATAACATTTAAGAAACTAGGTCACTCGTTAAATATTGTAAACCGACAAAGAAACAAATTTCTCACATTACAAATTGAAGGATGAGTGCACAATCTTCCATAGCCTACATACATACATGCATACATACATACATACATACATACATACATACATACTTACATACATACATACATACATACATACATACATACATACATACATACATACATACATACATACATACATACATACATACATACATACATACATACATACATACATACATACATACATACATACAAACATACATACATACATACATACATACATACATACATACATACATACATACATACATACATACATACATACATACATACATACATACATACATACATACAGTGGTGGCGTCGTTGCCTTGAAGCCGGAAGGTTCGAGGTTCGAATCCACCTCGCCGCGTAAGGACCTTGGGCAAGTCCTTCACTCACAATTGCTCAGCGCTTCGGCGTGAAACTCCGATGCAGTGTCCGCTCTGCATTCGGGAGCGCCTCTGAGTAGCGAGAGCTTGAAGGGGTGCTATAACAAGTGCACATACAAACAAACAAACATACATGCATACATACATGCATACATTTAAACATACATACACACGTATACATGTACTCATCCATGCACACACTCACAATGTAAACATAAATGCCACTGCATGTTTAACAGTTCCCCTCCCTCTCCGTACTCCATCGTATACGTCCCATGAAGTAATGAACGATCCCTGCAGCGTATACTGACGTCGTCGTGGGATCCGCCATCTGTTGGCGACTGATAGTGACGACGACGAGTGACGTCGTCGATGACGTCGTCGTCGATGACGCGGCCGATGAAAACGAAGCGCATATTTATATAGCGCCAATTCGCGAGATCTCTGATCGGCCGTACACGGGACGCAGACGTCGTCAAACGGAAGTGGACAGGAGAGGACAAAGAGTTGACGTTAATTGTCTAATGAATTAATTGGAGATGGTCACCGTGCGATGCATCGATGGGCATAAGGGGTCTGAGTGGGGGGGGGGGGGGGTGGGGTGGGGGGGGGGTGTTGCTGCGACTTGGTTCGACTGTTTACCGTTTGAGACTGCGTCGTCGTCGTTCAGCATGATGACTTTATGTAGCTCCAGGAGTCTAGGTGTAATGGTGATGATGACTGTTGAGGACTTGAGTGGATGTGACGTGGCAATCGGATGGAGTGGAATTCATCGAATGTGGAGTGGGTCGGAATCCCAAAGAGCATCATCGTCGTCGTCATCATTGGCGTCGTCGTCGTCGTCGTTGGCGTCACCATCATCGTGATCGTCATCATCATCGTCATCATTGGCGTCGTCGTCGTCGTCGTTGTCATCACCATCATCGTGCGATGATCGCCATCGTCATCGTCGTCGTCGCAATCATCATCGTCATTATCGTCGTCGTCGTCACCATCATCATCGTCGTCGTCATCATCATCGTCATCGTCATCGTCGTCATCATCATTATCGTCGTCGTTGTATCACCATCATCGTCATCATCATCATCATCATCATCATCATCATCATCATCATCATAATCATCATCGTCATCATCATCATCATCATCATCATCATCATCATCATCATCATCATCGTCGTCGTCGTCGTGGTCGTCGTCGTCGTCATCATCATCACCACCATCATCATCATCATCATCATCATCATCATCATCATCATCATCATCATCATCATCAAGTGTGGTGATCATGGCTGCTAGAGCAGGTGACGTCTCCAGCCTCATCTACTCATTGTTGGGATTGGTAGCACGAGATATAGATAAGAGGTACTAGAAGTCAGGAAATGCTAAGCCATGATTTCCTCGCATTTTGATGAAAGACCATTCATAAATAAAACGTATCAATGTTGATGATGATGATGATGATGATGACGACGACGACGATGATGATGATGATGATGATGAGGATGAGGATGATGATGATGATAACGATGATGATGATGATGATGATGATGATGATGATGATGATGATGATGATGATGATGATGACGACGACGACGATGATGATAACTGTAAAGTAGTAGTAGCGGTGTTGTTGGAGATGGAGGCGTTTGTGGTCGTCAGGTGTTAATGTCGTTTACATGGTGGTTGAAGAATGGTTCAAGGTTTGGTGTACGTGTAGGCTACACTGCATGCGGTCCATTCTCAGGTGGTTGCTTGCTATTGGATAGCCTAACAGTGATCTATAACAACATTGTTCTTTTCAGCTATAAATTGCTTCTGAAAGCACCCATAGCCGTGGTTCACGCGGTACACACGGCATCAACCTACCAAGTTATCCTCGAAGTTCCTCCAAAATCCCCTTCCACCAAAGCAAAACAAAGCTGTGCTAGAAACTAAGTAAGCTTTAAAAACGCGATACACATAAATTCCCTATCGTTTCGCAACCGACGCTCAGAGAATCGGAGACTTGCATCGAAGTTGTTATTGCGAGGTTTAGGTTTCGAGGACGGGCGATGATCGGGTCTCTCGCTGAGAAACCGGTTTCGGTTTTGCTTGTTTTATCAACTAGACATTAAGCATCAATAAGAAAAGCCGATCCGGTGGTGCAGGGTTGGTTAGCCCTTTGGACATCGAAAGCAAAGATCGCTGCACCGCTGCACGGTTGTTCAATGTTCAAAGCATGCAGCGGGCTAAAAGCAACGCGCTTAACAGAGATGCTATTATATATATATATATATATATATATATATATATATATATATATAAGAAAGAGGCGAAGAAAGTCATGGTTATATTTTGTGTATAGCTGGACGGTGGTATATTTTCTTCGGACATCATATGTTTAAAGACATGCAGTTTATTTGAAGTTTGTTCTTATACTTTTGCGAGATCTTTTTGCATTGTCCTTGGATATATTTTATAATTGTTTGCATGTGCACTTGTTATAACGCCCCTTCAAGTACTCTACTCAGAGGCGCTCCCGACTGCAGATCGGACACTGCATCGGAGTTTCACGCCGAAGCGTTGAGCAATTGAGAGTGAAGGACTTGCCCAAGGTACCTATACGCGGCGATTTGAGGTGGATTCGAACCCCGAACCTTCCGGCTTCAAGGCAACGACGCCACCACTAGGCTACACCACTGCGTCCAACGATTATAGGCGCTGTTGAAGTAATATATTTTTAGATCATCAATACTAATTCTGAGCAAATTCTGTGTTTTGTGACCGTGTGGATAGGCAGCCCCTCCCCCGCCGTTGCAATTCGCAAGGGCAACTCACATGCAACGTACATGATAGACTTTACCGAACCCACTGCTGTAAAGCCGAACTGCGTGTCGTGCTACAGTGGGCCGTATTTCGTATAACTTGTACTTGTAATCATTCTGCGGTGTGTCAGATTGAAGCATTAAAGAAGATATTATTATTATTATTATTATTATTATTATTATTATTATTATTATTATTATTATTATTATTATTATTATTATTATTATTATTACTATTATTTACAACATACAAACCAACGAGGATAACGTATAGACTATTATTACGGTTCTTATCAGTGACCCACCCATATCAACCACGAAACCAAGCAACACACGAGCAAGTGTGAACAAGAACCAAAAACCAGACAGTATAGGTCTACCGTGCGTGCTCCTCCGCCTTTTTAATCATTATCTTGTTAATTCTGGTTCCCAACTTCACCTCATGTCTTTTTCACACCCCCTTCCCCCCCAATCCTCTCACTCCGCATTTCGCTTGGTTAACCAATCGCCTCTGCCACAATTTTTCATCCTCCTACCTCCCCTAACACCTCCTCCTCCTGCCTCTCTTCCGCCTCCTTCTCACATTTTATTTCTCCTTCCACTGTTCTTCTCCTCATCTTCTCTTCCTTCTCCATTTCCAGTTCATCCTCCTCATCCTCATGCTCCTCCTCCTCCTCCTCCTCTTCTTCATCTTCCCTTCTACTTCCAATTCTATTTTTCTTCTACTCCTCCTTCTTTTTCTCTCCCATCAGTTATCGTCATCCTCTTTTTCATTCTCTTTCTCCATTCCTCTTCCAATTTCTCTTCCAGCTCCTCCCTCTCCTCCTTCCATCCTCAACCGCCTCCTCCCCTCCAGCTACTCTTCTTTCTCCGTCTAATCATGACCTCCCCTTCCATCTTTGTTTTTCCTCTTCCTTTCTTTTCCTCTCATCGTCATCTTCTTCGCCTTCCACACCTTCCTCCTCTTCCTCCTCTTCCTCATTCTTCTCCTTTCTCCATCTCCTACTCCTCCTCCTCCTCCTCCTCCTCCTCCTCCTTCTCTCATCCTCAACCTCCTCCACTATCTCCACTTACATAATCGTGGCATCAGTGCAAAACAGCGAAAGAAAACTAATGTTACACCAGACTGACAGAGTGGTGTGTGACGCACAGGGTCAAGATGGAGGAGGAGGAAGAGGAGGAGGAGAAGGAGGAGGAGCAGCAGCAGCAGCAGCAGCAACTGCAGCAGACACAGAAGGCAACTAAAGAAGTGGGAGAAGGGGGATGGGTGGAAGCAACGAACAACCAATAAATTCGTAGACATTGCCTGTTATATTATAAGTTATAACGATGAATCAAGAAAACATCGACGCCATCTTCGATCTCGCTTGTTTCGATTCCAAGAAGCGATTTTTAATAGGCATTAAAAGACATGGACTCAATGTATTGGAAATTGCACATAATACAGATGCAACGCTCATATACATACATGTATAGGTTAAATTAGACTATTGCAAAAACAGATTATAAAGTAACATCTTCACAACTAACTATGGATGGACAAACATCGATTAACAATGATATACTTGATAATAGTTTGTATTTCATGGTAGGTAACATGAAAGAATCTGGATCGTCTCTTCTGAGTAAGTACTTGTCATCACGAACAAGTGGCAAGAGCTGATGAATGTATTGGCTAAAGAACTGCTTTCACAGTATACTCCTTTCCTTCTTGCCGCCACCCGTTTGTATACATACTTCTCCAGTGAGTTTTCACCGGCTGACACATTTTGATCTGACTCGTAGCCGCCTTTCACCTGCTACTGATCAAATAGCAACCTGCGCCTAACATTAAGAAATTGCAAAGAAATCATTTTTTAAAAACATGCAACACTGGCCATCAAGTCCACACACTGAAAACTACGGCCAGGATAAGCGACTCAAGACCTAGAAGGAACATTCAGATCAATGCCGCAGGGCGAAAATTGCGGGAGGTTTGAGGGGATTCAAACTTCACCCCTAGTCTTACAGTATCCCATGGCAGACCTAAAGCCTTCAATGCACACCATATATACTTCACATAAAACAACGTCTGACCCTCCCCAGTTATTTTGTATAACAGAATTCCCACACCATCAAAACCGAGACCGAGTCAGGCACATGACAGGGTAAGCTCAGATTTTCTGTAGACTATCTCGATACCAAGACCCCGGTCTTTACATGCAGACCAGGGGTGGATTCGGGGGGCTTATCCGGCCATGGCCCTCATAAAAAATTGCATGGGACATGGCCCCGCTCCATTTGATCTGAACAAGCCAGGTCATCGGAGTATTTTGGCATGGAAATTGGTGTATTTTCGAGACATTTTGGCCAGATAACTAAAAAAAGTCATAAGATTTTTTGGCATGGAAAATGGTGTGGTCGTCAGATTTTTCTGGGAAAGATAAGATCACCGAAACTTTTGGCCCCCACCCTTTCGAAAATTTCTGTATCCGCCCTTGATGTAGACCCATCAGTAACAACTACAACTCCATGCATACAATATCCACATCTCGCACAAAACTGAAACCAGGCCTACAATGAGGAGTTCTCTTGAAGTGGCGCTATATAAATGTACGATTACAATTACAAATACACATGAAGACGTTTTGTCCGCACTTTCCAGGCATCCGTAACATTAAAGGCCGTCCTGTACATGCACTGCCGAATAGCGTTGTATACGTATACGTGCTGTCTGGCGCAACACACACTCAAGGTTCGCCCCACTGCCAACCGCTAGATGGCCGTGCCACGGCAGCGCCCAAGGAACGACTGGAGTCGAATCGTGAACAAGACATCTCCGAGATTACCACCCGGAGGAAGACAACCGCCGCCCATTGCTCCCACCCATCCTCCTCCCATTCCTCGTTCCCCCTCAACCATGGTAGAAGCAGGGACTGAGACTGTTGCCGTCGTCCCGCAATTCCTCCCCCCGTTCTGACCAGGTGGTATAAATCGTGACACGGTGGCGCTGTATAACATCAAAGCTGATCGGCGGCGGCCGTCAAGGTTTCGTCGACCATAAGCCAGTAATTCGCTGGTGATGAGTTCTTTGATGTAGCGCTATATATGTGAATTGCAGCGGAGATTACGATGAGGATTAACGACGAATTGCTGCAAGTAATCATATGACCCCCGATCCCCCAGCAGCCCTCGATCATGAGGACTCTCACGTGCTTCATGCGAACGCGACCGCATGGACGAATTGCCAACCGGATGGACAACTTAATGCTAATGTCTTGTCTAATGGTATGTGTAATAAAGTGGGGGAAATGCTGTTGAATTAATAAAGAACATACTTATTCATTTTTAATAGTAATAATGATAATAATGATAATAACAATGATCATAATGATAATAATAATGATCGTATTAATTAATCATTGGTATACCTTGGGTAAAAAATAATAGCAACAATACGAGTAATGATAACGATCATAGCATCTGTGCGGCAGCATACATGTACATGTCGAATAGCAGCCTGTACTTGTTTAATTATATAAACAATTCAACGGAGTTGACTGAATGAAGTTCATGACGAAGGACTCGATATATTTCTCATGGAAATTATGGCTATTGACATGGGTGGAGTTTGGTTTCAGTTCTTGGGAGGGCTAAAAATAACTTCGGCTTTGGGGCGAAGACTTGGTCCAGAACGAGCATATTTTCATCGACCTCTGATGACCTTCTTTTGTCCTTCGGTCAAAATTTCGTAAAATATATGATTTTCCCCGCCAAAAAAGCTGATGACCCTTTTTTGGTCCACTCCTTGGGGTCTTGGCCCCCCCTAAACCCTGATAACTGTGAACACTTAAATCAGCCTATGGGTAGCTGTTAATGTATGCACCATGTCATTTCAATGCGTATACTGTAGGCTACTTTCAGAGTCGTCAAAAGCGCACTGCCACCTGCATTTCCGCTCAGTTCATGCACGAGAAAGTTGTTCTGAGAAGTCGATTTAAAAAGAGCGAAGTCAGACCAAAGATCAGAATTGACAGCTGAGCGTTGGACCTTTTTACGGAGACCATAACACATCTGCTCTTCATTCCCTGCACTGGCTTCCTGCGCCTCAGCGTATCCGCTTCAAGCTGGCACTCTTCGTCTGCAAAGCACGTGTAGATCTGTCTCCACGCTACTCGTATTTCACGGTCGAACTTTGCGGCGCAGTCAAAGGTCTCTCTTCTCTTCGATCAGCATCTGCTCGAAAGTATGTTGCTCCTGGTACGCGACTTGTTTTTCACCGACGTTAGTTCGCAGTTGATGGTCCATCCATCTGGAACTCTCCACATCATCCACATCCTCATGCTTACAACTGTTACTGCGCCACCGAGAGACAGTCTTTCGTTCTTAACTTAAAACTTACTTTTCCCAGTATACTTTTCTGGCTCTTATTGCAATCTCGCGACTGCCTTCCATACGTATTTCTAAACTTTGTAGGAGGGCAATATCAAATTGCAGTTGTATATTGTAACTTAGTGTCTAACTCTGACGTCTCAATAATAATAATGATAGGTGTCTTTATATTATTGATTAGTGTGTAAGTCCCTGGACGGTCATAATTATGTACCTCGGGGCATTAGAAGATAAAAAACAGACAAATAAATAATAATAATAATAATAATAATAATAATAATAATAATAATAATAATAATAATAATGAATGGCTAATAATAATAATAATAATAATAATAACTGTAATAATGATAGTCTTATAATGAATTGAAAGCAGATGTATCTAAAGAAACTCGTATAGGACTGTGACAATGCGACTTGCTGACAATTGTCATTGCACAGACAGTGTGGCCTATCTGCAGAGATGCGCCCATTCTTCCCAGAATCCACTTTCTGTAAGCCATTTAACTTGCACTTGTCTCACCTTCTCCACGCATCTTCGTGGCTAATAATCGGACCCACACGACAAACGTTCTTTCGTCAGCCTCCATTCCTCCCTGCTTTCACCACTCTAGTCCCTGCCCACCGTCTGCCCGCATCCTTTTTGCACGCAGGTGCAGCATGTAGGTGTGAAGACCATGCAGTCTATAGGCAATATACGCCGAGTGATCTTTGGGCCTCCCTTAACCCCCCGAAATTACAGAGTGCCTTGCCTGAGCTGAAGCCGATAGCTAGCTTCCGGTCTTTACGTAACAGTCACGTGATTTCCGGTGGATGCAAATGATTTGTCTGAGCCATGAGTTTTAGAAGTCGGTGTTGTGTTGTGTTTTAGGAAACGCGATGACGTCTTTTACAGTATACTGTTTACGAACGCAAACTTCGTAGTTTAGAAATTGCGACTTATGTTACAAACACGATATGCGTTACATGTTATACAAGATAATAAACATACGTTCAAGTATGAAAAATATACATACGTACACGTATTCCTACTGTAACCTACATACATTTATAATAAATACTTTTATTTTATTGCGATTATGTATGATTTGTGGGGCGCGACCGAATCCAGTGTCCGCGCTGTAGTCGGGAGAGCCCCTGGGTAGTGAGCATGAAGGAGGGCTATAGAAATGGCTAAATAAATAAATTGGACAAATGTACAAATATGAACGCACACATGCAAAAATACATACAAGTCATACATACAAACATGCATCAAGTCATATATACAGGGTGGGCCAAAAAAAGACCCCCTAGTTTTTTGCCAATATCTTGGCCAGAAGTAAGAATTTTGAAATGAAATTTTGCAGTCTTAAAGACAATTCATATTTACACATGATGGCCAGATTTCATAACAATATTTCAAACACAACAAAAGTTACACCACTTTTAGTGAGGCCACCCCC
>OX457053.1:7887042-7937042 GCA_949752735.1 Lumbricus terrestris | reverse complement strand
CTCTGTCTGTCTGTCTTTGTTTCTGTCTCTGTTTCTGCCTGTTTGTCTGTCTGTCTATCTGCCTCTGTCTCTTTTCCCTCAAACGCTTGAAGACCGACTCTTTGCATTAGGTCAAAGACCTCTGCAGCAAGTCTCTATCCAAAGTAGCGCTGCATAAACTTCCAATTACAGTTACAATTGAATTTATAGTGCGCCTCTTCGATCCACGATGACCGAACAACAACAACAACAACGAATGAGACGATGACGAATGAATGATTCATCCATCCGATCAATTCAGTTTAAAATGAGATGCAAGGTCAAACGATTGCATGATCAGAAAGCATTATGATCGGCATAAATATATATATATACATGAATATTGTATACAGTATACACGTTGTATTATAACATTAATAAATTGAATATATATATATATATATTTTCTGTGCTCGGCCCAGTTGTTTGGAATGGGCTCCCACAGGAGCTACGTCTACTTGCTGGGGTTATTACTGGGGTTATTACTGAAACTTTTTTTATTAAACTCAAAACTGTCCCTTTTGCCGTGCTAGAGTCGGGAGCGCTTCTGAGTAGTCCCCTTGAAGAACGCTACAAATGAAGGAATGAATATATTTGTGTGTATACACATGCACGTCATATTATAACGTGTATATATATATACATATATATATTTAGGCCGATCATGATATTACCATTCGCATTTCCTATAAGCTTACTTACTGTGGATGCCTAAGCAGCCTAACATAATTGTTATTATTTTTTTAGCCGAGTTTCTGCAGAAGCAAGTCTCGTGCGGACAACCGTTTTCATCCGCGTGAAACAACGCTCCTCACATAAACTCGCAAAAAATCGCCTACTTTCGAATCGATCGACTAGCAGCGGGACGTACATGTACATGTGTGTTCATTTGTACATGTGTGTACATGTGTGTATATGTGTGTACGTTTGTACATGTGTACATACGACTGCATCGGAAGAAATCGAAAAGAAATTGATCCCAATGGATTTGACTGAGCCAGAGACGTGGCTAACTGCACATGAACGAATATTCAAGCCGCCTCTCTCTCTCTCTCTCTCTCTCTCTCTCTCTCTCTGTCTGTGTCTTACTGTCTCTGTCAATGCCTGTCCGTCTCTGTCAAAGTTTGAACAGAAGTGG
Organism: Lumbricus terrestris; assembly: GCA_949752735.1. Classification (NCBI taxonomy): domain Eukaryota; kingdom Metazoa; phylum Annelida; class Clitellata; order Crassiclitellata; family Lumbricidae; genus Lumbricus; species Lumbricus terrestris. The sequence continues at coordinate 7,935,886 of OX457053.1, read as the reverse complement.
TTCAAACATGGTCCATATTATAATAGAGAGGCTTACATATAGGCTGCTCACAGCAGTAGCAGCAGTACATGTATGTGTTCTGATTTTTAGTATGCATCATCGACTATGATCATAACTGTGATTCGGATTTTGAAAGACGATGGTTGAAGAAATCGAATATGAAGAAACGCGAGGCAGATGAAGCGACACCTTCTGTATTAAGCGGCTTCAACTTGTATTTAGATCTATCAGTCCATCAATTTGACGGTTTATACGTACAGTCGTACACGCCAAGGCTACGCGTTTGACATTTCTAGCAGATATACAATATACATGCAATTCGCACCTCTGTTTATACAAAAGTACATGATCATAATTATATAAACAGCTATATGATTTATATACAATATATATAACGATGATGTATTACATATTATATAGATGTGTACATGTCTATTTACTTATATATGAAACATGTGTACAAGAAGTGTAAGTGTACATGTGACACGTTATGTGTGTAGCAGCAATGTCGGCCCACGACAGAGGGCTGTAAGACCTGTGCGCAATGGCTAGTAACCATGCCAACGGCTGTATGGCAATGGTAAGCTATAGGGTTCCTCATTCTCTTCAATTTCCTTGTGTCCTTGTTCACCAACATCCTCCTCAAGCATGTTTCCTCTACTCCTCGACGTGCTTTCCAACTCCTGTCCTCCTCCATGTCCTCCTTCTTCTCCTCTCCCTCTCCTCCTTCTCTCCTTCTCCTACTCACCTCCTCCTCCTCCTCCTCCTCTTCCTCCTCTTAACCTCCCTCTTCTCTCCTCATCTTCCTCTTCTTCCTCCTTCTCCTCCTCTTTCTCGCCTCCTACTCCTCTCCTCATCTTCCTCTTCCTCCTCCTCCTTCTCCTTCTCATCTCCTTTTTCTCCTACTCCTTCTCTCCTCCCCGCCTCCTAGCTCCTCGTCTTCCTCCTTCTCCTCCTCCTCTTCCCTCTCCTCTTCCTTCTCCTTCTCCTTCTCTTTCTCCCCTCTCCACCTCCTCAATCTCCATGCTCTTCCCCATTTACCCACCATATATGCTCCCTCCACCGGATATGCTTCCACTCGCTGACGACCAACCTATAGCATCAGCTGACTGTTATTTAGGAAACACAAAACTGATTTATATGGCGCCTCCAGAAGCTGACACACCGAACAACTGGCAAAACAATTACAGGAAAGGTCAAGAGGAAGAAGGTCAAGGTCACGCATTGGCAACACCGTCAACAGATGTAGTCTATACCTTGGGCGCTCTAGCTCTGACGCTGCTCAAAGCGTTGACGTTCAAGGTCCCCAACCTTCAATAATAATAATAATTAATGCGTGCAGAAATATACAGTGGACGTTTAACCTGTAGGAAGTCGTCCTTATCAATCACAGGACGAACTTCTTACTTAGTCATACACTGGAGCATCAACAAAACAATGATATTATGATCCGTGTTAAGAAAACAACAGCTCACGAATATATGTCAGCAAAACGAAGACTTGGCCTTAACCTTGATCTAAGCAAGAAGAACCAATGTACCGTTTATAAGATAGATCTGTTTATATCTGTGAGACGCCTTTGTAACTGCAAGGCCGTGTTACGGCGTCATATAAATTGCCGTAACTATTATTATTATTATTAATGATGCTAGGCCTACAGTACTGCTATTATTACTAATATTATTATCATCATTATTATTTTAACTATACACTAGGCTATATTTAGTATTATTATTAATATTAATATTAATATTAATATTATTATTATTATTATTATTATTATTATTATTATTTTTATTATTATTATTATTACTATTATTTTGCCCCGAGGTATTGAGGATCCCTCAGGGACTTTATTACTAACTACTTGTTTAAAAACCAGTCCAGAATGGCCCTAATCATCGATTATTATTTATTATTATTATTATTATTAATTATTATTATTATTATTATTACTACTACTACTACTACTACTATTATTATTTACAACGATGTTTGCCAAAAATTATCAAATAGCCTACAATTATGTCGATCGCAAACTCCAAATTCTGAAGTACCACTTAAATGCCAAGACAGGATAAGAATACCAGCTGCTGCCTAAAAATCAATGAACCGCTCAAGGTATCCGCATAATCTTATGGAGGCGTCTAAATACCTGGCTCAATCTAACTAAATCTTGGCTCAGTGGCTTCTGCTGTACGAGAGTGACTTTTGTTCCACGATATGCTGTAAACAGTAACTCTAATGGTGAGCAGTTTTAAGAAAAGTAATTCGTGCTGGGAAGTGGGAAGGAAATAAAAATTGAGCATAATGGGCCGGTAAGAGGGAGAGATAATATTATTGTGCAGAGCGGATAGGTACAGCGGGAGAGATATTGAACAGAACGGATATGTACAGTGGGAGATATATTGAGCAGAACGAATGGGTACAATGGGAGATATATTGAGCAGAGCGGATAGGTGCAGTGGGAGAGATATTGAGCGGAACGAATGGGTACAATGGGAGATATATTGAGCAGAACGAATAGGTACAGTGGGAAAGAGATTGAGCAGAACGAATGGGTACAGTGGTAGAGATATTGAGCAGAATGAATGGGTACAATGGGAGATATATTGAGCAGAGCGGATATGTACAGTGGGAGATATATTGAGCAGAGCGGATAGGTAGGCCTACAGTGGGAGAGAGATTGAGCACAACGGGTAGGTACAGTGGGAGAGAGATTGAGCACAACGGATAGGTGTAACAGTGGGAGAGAGAGAGTTCCAAAGGCTACGAAACGAAAAAATCACGTTCACCAGGAATATTCCTGGTTGTAGGTGTGATTACAGAAATGCGATTCGATAACCTCGTCCAAACGAGGTGAGACAAAGGAATTAGGACCTGGACGATTTTAAGTATTGCAGTCGACCAGCATTCTATGTTTTCGATGTGAACCCCAATTATTTTCAAGCAAAGACATTGCCTGTGCCTCTGAACGGCAAGGCACTGTGCAAAGATTTAGGCTGGAAGGGTCATAGGTTCGTGATTAAAACGTTTTAGTTATTGTTTCATACAAAGGGTTCAGAGTGATTTCGAGTCCGATCTCTGTTGTGTTATATCGGAAGTTATCAATTGAGTATTATCATCAATCATGTTTCCTGGTTACTATGTATCGTCCCAGATTTCTAAGCCACTTGCAGTCTAAATGAAGGGCGTGGATGCAAGAAGTTGAGTATCTAATCTGTGAAACTTACGTAAGTGTACGGAATGGGAAATGAATAGAGAGTATACGAAAGAAGGTCACATAACTAAACAAATTATCTGTAAACCCATAAGTAGGCTATGTATAAGTGTGTATTGCTGTCTCTCTCTGCCTATCTGTCTATCTGTCTATCTGTGTGTTTGTTTTCCCGTCTGTCGTTGTATCTGCCCATCTGTCTCTCTGCTTTGTTTATCTGCTTGTATAACTGTCTATCTGTTTTTCTGTCTGTCTTTCTGTCTATCTGTCCGCCCGTCTATCTATCTGTCTGTGTGTCTGTCTCTCTCTGCCTTGTCTGTCTGTTTGTCTGTCTGCCTATCTGTCTGTTTGTCTGTCTCTTTGTCCATCTGTGTGTCTGTCAATTTACTTGTCTGTTTGTCTGTCTATATCTGTATGTCTGACTCTCTGCCTTGTCTATCTGTCTGTCCATCTGTCTGTCTGTCTGTCTGTCTGTCTGTCTGTCCATCACTTTGCTCCGATGTAGATCTATTAGCTGCGGAATATTATTGCTGCCCTACCAAATCTTAAAAATCCTATTCTTCCAATATAACAAAGACGTCATATGAGAATCAGCGGCCAGCTCAGCTATAGCATAGAGTGTAGGAGTCGGATCATTAATGTGGCGCCATTAAGTGTCCCTGGAAAGCACCGCAGCCGCAGGGGTCGAAACACTCCATTATCAATAAATCTGTCGGTCCGACTTGCGTAAATCGAAATGGCCTACTTTGGTGGATGGGTATCAATGCATAGCCTATACTTAGTTGTAATAGAACCTCGGATATAGAAAACGTAAGCTCTGATGCACACAAACTTATACAGAAAGTAAACAAACGATTATAGATGCACTTTTGCATGCAAATACATACAAATGTATGTATATGAATGCACATGATTTATACCTACATAATCGTAGATCTACACAAATACACATTATGCATAAATACACGTAGGCTATATTGTAGTATCGTTCACAGACCTACACACAGGTAGGCTATGATATTTAAGGGCTGCAGGTGTAGCATGGGTTTAGTTACAGGTTTCGGAATTCGGATATGTGCATATTAGTTATTAGTATTATAATTATTATCATTATTATTATCATCATTATTATAATTATTATTACATATGTGTAGCATGGGTTTAGTTACAGGTTTCGGAATTCGGATATGTGCATATTAGTTATTAGTATTATAATTATTATCATTATTATTATCATCATTATTATAATTATTATTACATATTATTATTATTACTATTATCATTGTTATCGTTATTGCTACTATGATTTTTGTTATCATCATTATTATTACTGTCATCATCATTATGATCGTCGTCGTCCTCATCATCATCATCATCATCATCATCATCATCATCATCATCATCATCATCATCCTCAGCATCATCGCCGCCGCCGTCGTCGTCGTAGTAGTAGTAGTAGTCGCCGTCGACATCATCACCATCATCATCATTGTCATCATCATCACCATCATCATCATCATTGTCATCATCGTCATCTTCGTCATCGTAATCGTAATCGTAATCGTAATCTCCTAATTTCTAAAGCGCCACTGGAAAGCCAAGCGCGGGTCACCGGCTTATTCACGAGCGCTGCTCGTCATTAATTTGGTTGAAGGATGTGGGGGGTGGTATGCTGACACAAACATTTCTTTAAATTAATGCATTTTCTATTTCGCATCATCATCGATGGCATCGTGGCTGATGTTGATGTTGTCTTTTCAGAGCTCGACATTCATACGACCAACGACATTCAGCGACCAGCGAAAGGAAAATCTTATATGTTCGCGCATGTACATGTATCTCTCTGTGTATCTCTCTGTCTTTGTCTTTGGCTCTGTCTGTCTGTGTCTGAGTGTTTGTGTGTCTGTCTTTGTCTCTCTGTCTCTCTCTGTGTGTCTGTCTCTGTCTCTCTGTCTCTGTGTGTGTCTTTCTCTGTCTCTCTTTGTCTCTGTCTCTGTCCGTCTGTCTGTTTGTCTCTCTGTATCTCTGTTTATAAATTTGTCTGTCTCTCACAGAGAGATTAGAGAAGATATATTAGATCGATATCTAAATTGTGATGGAAAACTGGACGACAAAATAGTCTTCGTTCTGCAGCTAAAAAGACTTTTTATTTGTATCGTTTCGTTGCAGATAATAGCAGAGGCGACAACCCGAGGCTGCGAATATGTATAAATATATATATATATTTATATATATATAACTATAAATAAATATCAATAATATATATGAATATACATACTGCTATATATAAATATCAATGATATTGTATTTATACAATATTATTACGTCAGTGGCATGCCGTAAAAAGGTGGATTCTGCAGTGTATTTAAGCAATCGACTGCATATATGCAAATATATATATATATAAATATATATAATCAGATCAATATATATATATATGATATATATATAACATAGGCGTGGAGCGGACGCAACCCAGTCATCATCAATTATGCTCTTCAATCTTTTAGATTATATTTATAAGTCTTCGTACACGTAAGGCGTATATAGTAATAGGCTGCATATAGTAGACCGAAGAATATATATATATAAATTATATATACAGGGTGGGTAAAAAATACCCCCCTACGGTTTTTGCCAATTTCTTAGTAGTAAGAATATCGAAATTAAGTTTTACAGCCAAAATTTTACAGACAAATAATTATTCATATTTACACATGATGTCCAGATTTCATCAAAATATTTCAAACAGAACAAAAGTTATATCACTTTATATATATATATATATATATATGAATACATTCATACAATTATGTGTATAATTATTTTAAATGTGCGTTTGTATACAGACGCAGGGAACTACAATCATGTAGATACCGCGTTCGATCTGCAGGCTACAGTACACTGTACTGTAGACGATCGCATGTGAAAAATCTGTCACGACGTTTGAACTTTAGTTGCCGGCAAAATCTCCTCCTCCTCCACCTTCTCCTCCTTCTCCTCGTCCTCATCCTCCTTCTCCTCCTTCCCTTCTTGTCCTCCTCCTCTTTCTCCTCCTCATCCTTCTCCTCCTTCTCCTCCTTCTCCTCCTTCTCCTCATCCTTCTTCTCCTCCTTCTCCCCTTCCTGTCCTCCTCCTCCTTCTCCTCCTCCTTCTCTTCCTCCTCCTTTTCCTTCTCCTCGTCCTCATCCTCTTTCGCCTTCCATCCTCCACCTTCTCCTCCTTCTCCTCGTACTCATCCTCCTTCACCTCCTTCTCCCCTTCTTGTCTTCCTCCTTCTCCAACTCATCCTTCTCCTCCTTCTACTCGTCCTCATCCTCCTTCTCCTCCTTCTCCCCTTCTTGTCTTCCTCCTTCTCCTACTCATCCTTCTCCTTCTTCTCCTCCTTCTTCTCCTCCTTCACCTCCTTCACCTCCTTCACCTCCCCTCCTCTTTCTCCTCCTCCTCCTCCTCCTCCTCCTCCTCCTCCTCCTCCTCTTCCTCCTCCTATCGATTCGCTTGACATACATATTCGTCTGACCTGCATGAACACCAACGTGCTCCGCTGCTGCTTGCATTGACGTAGTCCATATAATGTATACATGTAGGGCAGTTTTGCACTGCAGTGTGAGTGAGGCCTGTTACCATACCATGCTGTAGTGTGCGTTCTGCCGACGAGGTTTTAAATCACATTCACAGAAGCGAATCATGAATTAAAACAACATTACAAAGAGCATGTTCAGCTCGATCCATTTTTTCTTTCTGCCTCGGAGTTGCCATAAAGCCCCCTTTCCCAGCAAGCAAGCTTTTGTATATTCTTGTTTCTTTTTCTACACATGCATAACTTACTTGAAACGCCGCAAATTTGAATCTGGTGCTGAAACCGAAGCAGAGGCGTAATGACCGCCCTCTGTGCCCTCCAGCCGGAGGGGCCTTGCGGGGCCCCTAAAATTGGCCAAAAATGTAAGGTATAACTAGGTAAGTGACATTTATTGATGCTATTGTCGGTTTTACTGACAAAACCGTGAAGTAGTCTCACCCGCAAAGATTCAGACGAATAATAAAAGTAAAATAAGGCGAAGTAGAATAGAACCAATCAGAAGATGAAAACTACGAAGGAGAGGAAAAAGTAGAAAATGAGGCAGAATAATGAAATGAAGAAGAATAAGGAAGCGAAAAAAAGATTAATAAGAAGATGGTATAATATAGAATTATATTGGGCGCTAGATGAATAACTGACAGCGAAAATAAACAGAGCAGGACAAACTACAGTGACCGAATAATATTTCCTATAGAGGGGGGGCTACCCATAGCGGGATCTTCCCTTCAGGGTTCCTGTTGTTTTTCCACTTCTAATTCTCTACACATCTAAGCATTCAATAATTTATAGCCCACTCTTATTAATCATTTGGTGAATTGCATAACGTGTAATTGCTGTGGGGGTTTTTTTTGGGGGGGAAATAAAATTTGAGTTTGAATTTGGAAAGATCGAATGCATCATGGATGCTTTGACGGAAAGAAAATGTCAAAGAATTAGTTAAATAAGAAAACAGTCGCTCGAATAGAAAATACGAAGACCTGCGAATCGGAAAAAAGAAATCGATTAATAGAACATTTTGACCTAGAATAATTACAAATTTAGAATTCCTTACTTAGACAGATTGCGCCGAGTCTTTATATAGAGATTTGATGGAAACGAGTCCAACTGATATTTGAGCAAAAAGCAGTCAATTGGGAAGAGAAAGAGACATATAGCGACAGACAGCGACAGACAGACAGACAGAAAGACAGAGAGCGACAGACAGACAGAAAGAGAAAGAGAGACAAACAGACAGACAGACAGATAGACAGAGGAACTTACCTTGAAGTCTAATTGTGCCTTCTTTACTTTGTTTTGTCCCCGATAGAATCCCGCTGTGAATAACCTCGTCGTCTCGTAAGATCGTCTCCCAGAGTTTTCCGCAACACTCTCAATGCGATAATCCCTCGCGTGTAGAAGACTTAGTGTAGACTGCAGTCCTATACCAGACACAGACCTCGATCGAGTTGCTGGAGCGCATGCGCGCAACGAACATATACCTCCTCTGCCTCTGCCTCTGCCTCTGCCTCCCTCGACTTATACTCGAGTCCGGAAAATTATTATTCCACCGATTTACATGATCCTCTGATTCTACTTCTCGTCAATCCTTGTGTCCGTACATGCCTGGCTCTATTTTTCTCTGTCTCTGTTTATGTATCTGTCTGTCTGTCTCAGTCACTGGCTGTCTCTGTCTGTCTCAGTCTCTGTCTCAGTCTCTGTCCCTGTCTCTGTCTGTGTCTCTATCTCTGTCACTGTATCTGTCCCTGTCCCTGTCTATGTCTCTGTCTCTCTCTGTCTGTCTCTGTCTGTCTCTCTATCTTTCTCTCAGTCTTTTACTAACACCTCTAGAGTTACGCTATTTAATGCTCAGCTCCATCGTCTGTGTTTCCCAGACTGATTGCCTTCCTCTCCCGGCGTTGCTCCACTCGTTTCTCCGAGAAGGCCCTTCCGCAGGTTGTCGGGATTTCTTGGTGCCTATATAGCATCCACCCACATCGTCTACCTCTTCTGCTGCTGCTGTTGCTGTTGCTGCTGCTGAGCGTAGGGTTATCCCGTGCCAATCAGCCAAAGCATCCGCTACATGCACCTCTGATGTCAAATGCGATTGTGTAAATATTTATTGAACGTCTACTATACCTTCTTTTGTTCCTCAATTTCTATTCAATTACTCCTATTCTTCAATTCCAACTGTTCACCTATTTCTCCTCAATATCCATTGTTCCTCTTCAATTCCTTTTATTCCTCAAATCCTCATATTCATCAGTTCCTCCTATTTCTTCTCAATTCCACACTCCTTAGTGTCCTCTATTTCTCATCAAATTGTCCTCCTCCCCATTAAATTCCTTCTATAGTTCTTCTTCCAAGTCTCGACAGTTCCGCTATTATCCTGTTCAATTCCTCTTGATTCCTATTGTATACATATCTTATCCCATCTCAATTCCTACATAAAAACCTATTAAATAAATCCTCTACAAATCCTGCTTCTCTCATTCATAACAAATTCAACGGAAATTCATCAACAGATCAAAAACATTCTCCGCAGCTTGTAACGAAGTCTCAAATTAATTAGAATTATTCCTGGAATGAGATTAAAATCAACTCGCAACAATAATTCGCCAGCAAACAGCAAACGTTCACTTTACTCGCAGCAATCCGCTCCCAAATTTAGGCGTCGTGTCCACAACTGTGGATGCGTCACTACAACAATTCGATATTCGTTATGTCCACAACATCCATGAGACAACCAATTTTACTGGACGAGAAAGACGACAAGTAGGCCTACATGTGTACCATAGTCAGTCGGCGCCGCTTGAAACATTAAAACGTGACAGATTTGAGACGCGCGTATCGCCAACGAAGATTATCGACCGTGGCTGCAGGGCCGCTTGAATATCATCAGGCTTTGCTCACAGCTTCGTCAACAGCCTCGCCGTCAGCGTTGCTCACAGCATGGGCGCACGCTGACATTTTTTGCAGGAGGGGCAAAGACAATGGTCACGGTGAAAATGTTCTAAGAGAAGCGTGAAAAACGCAAAGGTAGGATATTGAGAACTTGGGTAGAATTATTCCTCGAGATTTCTAAATGTAAATTTCTCAGTTTCACCGGGTGTACCCAGGCCCGCCGACAGAAATTCCGGGCTCCTGGGCAGAGCAGTCACGAGTTCTAAACTCTCTTTAGGCTTTTGACCAATAATTTCAATAAAACAAATAGAAGCAACAAACGTGGATACGAATGCACGATAATGCATAGGCCTATATTTATGATTTTAATCAGTTCTTAATGCTAAGAATAGACTATATAATTTTTAAATATATTGTAAATAGGTGATCAACAAGTACCATTTCTGGATTTAACTTCAGCGAAATCGTCTATGATATTCTGGTGGTTCTCCATTTTGTCTGCGAACCTTAAAACATGCACTTCGGAAATGATCTTTCTTCATCGCCTGGAAAATTGTCCGGATGTCTTAATTGTTGGACCGCTTCTTATACAGTAGCCTATAATTGCACGGTCTTAATCAACCCTTTTACAGTTGAACAGTTCCATATAATTTCAGCATTTTCTTAAGTCTTGTTAATAATGTCATCTTTTGGAATTACAATGCAGACACCACAAACTTCATTTTCATCCATTTAAGTTAGGATCATCATGTGCGTTTACTTCAATAGTATCAACCGATGTATGAATAATGTAGGATTGAATAAAGGCTCTAATTTTGTCTTCTTCTGAGATCTGTAATTGAAAAAATATACGGGTAGTGTGCGACAACCAACTTTTGCTTTTTCAAACTTATTAGCTTTTTCTTATCGTTGCGTACCGGTGTAAAGGTTTCAGATTACCCCCTCCTAAACATTACCCCCCTGCAAACTGTAAATTGCATCAATCATCGCATTTATTGCACTAAAAATATCAAAAAATTCATCCCGCTTCTTGTTTTGGTCTGATGATTTTCATCCGTCATCCCACTTCGTGGTTTGTTATCAATATTTTCATCTGTAACTAAAATACTATTCGCCGCTGAAGTTTACATGGAGAAAATGGCTTCGAGGCTATTAATTTTTTCGGATCAAAATATTGATAGCAAACCACGAAGTGGGATGACGGATGAAAATCTTCAGACCAAAACAAGAAGCAGGATGATTTTTCTGACTTTATTAGTGCAATAAATGCGATGATTGATGCAAATATAGTTTTCGGGGGGTAATCTGAAACCGGTTTCAAGTTACCGGGGGGTAATGTTTAGGAGGGGGTAATTTGAAACCTTTACACCGGTACTCAAGATTTGTGTTTATATTCCATCATCATGAAAGACATTTGGATTTTTTAGCATTTATGATTGAAATCGGACAACGCATAATTTTGCAGCAGAGCGTTCTGAGACGTAGGTGGGTTAGGTGTGTTCTTTAGCAAAAACTCATACGCCTAATTAAGGTAATGGACAGTTGCTTGAAACTTAAACAGCTGTTGTAGTTATGACTCATATGACAGTAATAATCTATATTTTAAAAGCACATTAATCATAAAATTTGTATAGATAGGTTAAGGCATATAAATGACTATAGGCTGGGCCCGCATCCCGCATTCAACATATTACGAAGAATATTATGATCAGTTTGACCCGGGCCCCTCCGGGCTCCTAAAAGTCGCCGGGCCCCTGGGCATTTGCCCCCCCCCTTGCCCCTCCCTCTCGGCGGGCCTGGGTGTACCATCAGAAGAGAATGCGGAGATACGGATAAAATCAGGGTCGGGAAGGGGTGAGACAAACGTCGATTGATGAAAATAATTCTTGTTAACATAGAACTTGGATTGATAACACATGAGCGCATGTACGTGGGACAAGAGGGGCATTTGCCTTTCCCTGGAAAATTGACATCTAAGCTTGTAATTTTTCGGTTTTGACCAATTTAGTTGCGCCAAAACACCAGGCTATAATACTATATGTATGTATGCATGTATGTATGTGTGTATGTATGTATGTATGTATGTATGCATGTATGTATGTGTGTATGTATGTATGTATGTATGTATGTATGTATGTATGTATGTATGTATGTATGTATGTATGCATTTACGTATGTATGTACGTATGTATGCATGTATGTATGCATGTATGAATGCATGTATGATGTATGTATTTATGCATGTATGTACGTACGAATATTTGAATTATTCTCTTTCAGTACCTGCGCGATCTCAATCGCTGACGTTCAAACATAAAAATCTGCGTTTTTCACATTAGACCAATCAAACTTTGCCGCATAAATCTCTCATGTTCTTTCTCCTTCAACGTAGCTGGGCTGGGAGTGCTCCTGAGTAGTTTTCTTGAAAAAGCGCTATATAAATCCATATGCTGATTGATGCTGCACTCGACTATAGTACTTCCCTTATTACAGAAGAGAGTCTGAATAGAATATCTGCGCTTTCACTTTCTGCTCTTGCTTCTGAATTCCAAAATATGATATGAAACAGGCGTCTGCATCATGTCGTGTAAGTTAAACAAAGTGCTTGCAACCTCTGACAAATGTACCCATCAAGCCACTTAATTAATTAATATAGCGTTCGTTTCAAGTATATACCACACAAGGTAACTGCTCGATGCACCACTGCCTATGATCTGATCTAGCCAAATGCTTTGCATGAGAGTTGAAAGCGATCGTTGAACACGTACGGAGCCGTCGATGCAACAACACGAGTTGACCTATACGCTCATTTTTAACCAGTGAGTAAACCTTGTTAGAAGCAACTTTACAACAAGCTTAGCGAAATATTCAACATGATCAACGACGACAATACATGTTTAGCATCCACGTCGTCCATCAGTATACATGACAGCGGACATAAAATTATGCCTTCAAAGGCTTATCGTACCCAGAAATTCGACAGCATGGTTGTTTAAAGGAGTTTTTAGAACTGCACACCCCTTTCTTTTTCTTCATATCCTCCATGGTAAAAATAATAACACGCGATCGGAGACTTCCTCGTCTCTTCCAAAGTAGGCCTAAACATTTAAAGACAAAGTGCAAATGGATGGCGGCTGACGATTGATCCTTTAATTTCACTGCTGTAAACATTATTTTGCAAATCACTGTGAATTAAACTGAAATGCGGCGATAGATCTAGTCGTGAAATTTTTGTGATTATTAGATATGTGTGAAAATTGCTTCGAATATCTTATACAAGTTTACAAAAATGACTGTGAAAATAAAATTGATGCGAAAATCGTTGTGAATTAAACTAAATGCTGCGAAAATTGCTTCTAAAAGCACATTAGACTATTGCGAAAATCTCTGCGAAAATAAAATTGAGCCATAGCCTAGCTGTTCTAATATGAGGAACTAGAAGATCAAATTATTCTGTTTGAATATCGATGTGGACGAAGCGAGGTAGGTAAAAGAAGCCGGAGTATATTGCTATATCTGACACTGCGAGTAGGCCTACATGATTATAATTTGCGACACTAAATCCAAACTTTGTATTGCATTGTATCTGACCATTTATAAAGCACTTCTCGAAGCAATAACCTTTCAGAAGCGCTCCCTGTGCACTGTGTAACCCCGAGAGAAAAGGCAGGTTTTGAGACGACAGAAAAATGACAAAAAGACTAGCAGAGTGCTAGACAGAGCGAATTGATGGAGGCGGGGAGTCCCTATCCCTTAGGGAACGACCAAACTCATGGTGTTAAAAAGCCAAATGCGTTTTACACGATGAAATATTGTTGCAGTCATAAAATTTGAATTGTTCAGCACCTGATAACATTCACAGCAACATTTTGCGCGTCATTGACAACCACGGCTAACGGTGAGTAAGTTACGCAGTTAACTTGCTATTAATCAAATCGTTTAGCCGAGATTAGCTGTCTACAGTTCAGATCACTCGTCGAGATTTTTATATATAGCGCTGGCATAGCTGTGATTTACGCTTATCTGTGGTCGTAAACTATCTTTTCCCGTTCCCGAATAGCGGTCTCGTCAAGAATCTGTATGAGATGTGGGCTTACCAAACGGACGACGAGGATATGTGATATATATATATATATGCATACATGCGATATATATAAATAAATGATATATATCGGACAATATATATTATAACCAGCACTGAGTGTTGATACACGTCTGGTCGCAGACGGGGGTGTAGCCTACTTCGGCTATTGTATACAAAAACGTAGGATGATGTACTGTCAGTGACAGTTTCTAGTGTTCCATTTATGACCGGCTTATGGACCGTAGGCCTATGTATGACGAGATTTTGGCTCTGTTCCCGTATAGTGATGAATCAAGTAGAGTTGACTTTTTATGCACGAAGCCAACCATGCAGACGTTTCGGCTTGTTTATTCGCGTCCCATGACAAGATCCACATCGCATGTTCGGCTGTTTACAGAAGAGTAAAAAATCAAACTATCTTACAATTTCGAGATTTCCTATAGACGTAAACAGACTGACTAAGTTGCGTGTATGTTTTGCACCGGAAAACTCCCAATAAGCAATAGGAGCCGAGAAGCGATTGATTTGTACGTTTTCATGCTGATAAGTTAAACAACCTTCCCACCCGGGCAGCCTACGTCGAAACTGAATCGCAGTAATTATGAGCCAAAAATTTTTTATGGTGATCCAATTTCACCCCCGAGTACGCCTATACCTAGGTGGATTTCCAGATTTCCGGAAAGCAGTTTGATTCCGTGGAAATGGCGGATCTAAAGGTGGGAGAGGAACCCGGCTGGAAGAGCTGTATGGACCGTATGGACAAGGAGAGGCATAGGCGTAGGGTACATTTCGGCAGTGGGGGAACAAAGATTAAACTTTTGTCCGAAAAGTGCACTTTCAATTCTTTCAGGAGATCGCGAGTCGCCGACATTTTTCGTTTTTTTATCAACCAAATTTTCTGATGACCTTTTTTTTAGTCATTTCGTACAAATCTTCAGAAAATATAGCTGTTTCACCCCTGTGTGCCCAAAAAATCCTCCCATGCCTGTTTGCCCTGAAAAAAGGGTTGTCCGCCTCTGCCTGTTTTGCCCGAAAAACACGTACATTTGCCCGAAATTGGGGGGGGGCATTTACCCTCTGGACCTCCTACGCCTATGAGGAGAGGTATGGAGACAACTATACTGGGGGAAACCGATCCTGACAACAGTGCAATAAAAAGGGAAGAGAAGAAGCCGGGTCATCATAAACGCCTGTGTTCTGCTGACAGCACATGTAGTACTCGAGCGGTTGAATCGTTTAGTACTGAATCGTATTCGATGCTTTTCTGCCTCATCAACCGATCGACACTGCTTAATTGTGTCTAAAACGTTCTGCTTCTAGTTCTGCTTTTCATGTCCTTTCATTTTCTATTCTGCGGAAAACGACGGTGACTTCAGATGCCTCTCTGAATGATCGTTAACATCCGGCGTCTTTTGAGAATCAACAAGCGGTATCGTAGACTTCTGCTGGTGCAAGTTTCAGCGGTACCAGTAGGTCGAGTGACTAAGCTTATGTCGAATCATGCAGGGGAAAGAATTATTGCATTCCACAGAAGTAAACCGCACCTAGGCCTATAGGTTTAAAAAATGCGCAGAAGGGTAACAACTTGAATGTATTGCGCTTTCGACAATTTTTTTCTTTAATTGGAACATTTACAAAGCGCTCCTTCATGATTTCGCTCAGAGAGGAATGAAGTACAGCCATTAATAATTATTAGCCTATGCTAATCTAAATGATGTTGAAGTCAATACGACCAAATCGAATAACAGAAATATTCGAATAGTCACTAGAGACAATTAAGGTCCCGTATACAATGTTAAGAGTCTTTACCAAAAAGAATCTTCTTTACCAAAAAGAATAACTCCAGCCAAATCAGAATCTGGAAGATTGTAGGCGATCCCAACACGTAGTTTACAAGTAACGTAGGCCTATTCTTTGTAAACAATTCACTGTATCAACTCCTAAAAGACATGGCGCATTAGGACGAAACCCTCACTCACAAAAAACGTGCAAAATTTGGCCGATGCTTTTGCAATCAACAATTATTTTAAGAGTCCGAGATCAACTCGTCCCCGACCACCCGGATCCTGACCCGCACCAGAACAACTCATAAAAAGTCTGACTACTGTAACAGTGTGTGCATGATCTGATTCCGAACCCGTTCGTAAAACCAGTTCGTCGTTTCATGGTAATACCACACGCATGAAAGTGACGCGACGGATGCATTCGAAGAAGTATTCCATGTAGTCTTGATTCGGAATCACGCTACAAAATGATGGAACTGCGGAGAGATACTAATTGGAGAGGGAACCCGATGGAAGGATGGAGAGATGCGATGTGGTATGTGGGGGCGTGTCTACTGGAGCGCTAACGAGCTCGTGAAAAGGCTGAGAGGGGCGATATAACTATACGACGGATTAGGTTGCGCCGTTGCGGTAGGTGTGCAGCTAAACTGATGGGGTCAAGCTCGGAGTAATTCCGAGTGCAAGAGATCTGTGGATCGTGTTGGATGGTTTACGACCGAATTCGGAAAAGTCTCTCTCTCTCTCCGGAATCTTTATGAGGAATGAGAGAAGCTGCAGGTGAACAAAATGGACCAGACGGAGAGACGGAGAGACGGAAGGATCGAGTCACAGAATTAACTATAATTAATTATCTGGAATGAAGATATCGCTAGTTGAAGGTCAATCTGGAAGGCGATTTATCTATTAATAGCAACTCTCTCTCTCTCTCTCTCTCTCTCTCTCTCTCTCTCTCTCTCTCTCTCTCTCTCTCTCTCTCTCTCTCTCTCTCTCTCTCTCGCTCTCTCTCTTTCTCTCTCTCTCTCTCTCTGTCTCTCTCTGCCTCTGTCTCTCTCCCATTCTCTCTCACTCTCTCTCGCTCTCTATCTTTGTCTCTCTCTGTCTCTCTCTCTCTCTCTGTCTCTCTCTCTGTCTGTCTCTCTGTCTCGCTCTCATTCTCTCACTCTCTCTCTCATTCTCTCTATCTTTGTCTGTCTCTGTCTGTCTCTGTCTCTCTCTTTGTCTCTCTCTGTCTCTCTCTAGCTCTCTCTCTCTTTCTGTCTCTGTCTCTGTCTCTCTCACTCTCTCTTTCTTTCTTTCTTTGTCTGTCTCTGTCTCGCTCTCATTCTCTCTCTCTCTCTCTCTCTCTCTCTCTCTCTCTCTCTCTCTCTCTCTCTCTCTCTCTCTCTCTCTCTCTCTCTCTCTCTCTCTCTCTCTCTCTCTCTCTCTCATTCTCTCTATCTTTGTCTGTCTCTGTCTGTCTCTGTCTCTCTCTTTGTCTCTCTATGTCTCTCTCTAGCTCTCTCTCTTTCTGTCTCTGTCTCTGTCTCTCTCACTCTCTCTTTCTTTCTTTCTTTGTCTGTCTCTCTCTCTCCTTTTTATTTTTTTCTCTTCCATCTCTGTGTGTGTCTTTCTCTAGTCTGTCTATTTATTATAATTATATCTGCATTGATGTCTTCTACATTCTACATATTTTCTGTCTGTAATCCGCACCGTCAGGTCCGTCACACCATTCTTTCTCGGCAATTCGTCAACTCGCGATTTACAAGATCTGAGGCGTGTTATCATGTGCATTAAATCTGACTTCGGACAGAGTTCATTTACAATAACTGACATGATCCAGTCGTGTAGCATCAAAATCCACTTCTTGCTGCAGGAGGGCGTATACATGTCGTACATGTATGTATGGTATGTAAAGATTGGACACCTGCTGATTCTGGCAGCCATTATTATGTAGAGCAAATACAAATGCTAACTTAACGAATAGGTTGTGGAAGATAAAAGTGTAACGTCGGAAGAGAAGCGGACGGAGAGAATTAGATGGATTGAGTATATGAAAACACAGATAAGGAGCATACTGCAGGTTGAGAGCGCCTCTGAGTAGCCCCCTTGAAGAGGCGCTATATAAATGCATCTAATGGATAATGCATCTAATGCATGAATGAACACTGGGAGGATTGGAGTATGTTGTAGGCAAATGATTAGATTCTTTCCTATTCTTTCAGGTATTTTTAAACCAGTGAAGTAAGTTGAAGAGAGCTTGGAGGGCAGGACTCGCAAGGCCGTAGCCAGGATTTGATTTCGGGGGATGTTTCACCAATTTCCCTTAAAAAACTGATGACCTTTTTTAGAATGTCACCAATTAATCAATTCTGTTTTTTGTTTTATTACATTTTTCCATTTCAGGGGGTGTTTTCATGGTTTTATTTCATGGTTTTTACATCACGTGCTCGTAAATGCATTCTATTATTTTTCACATTTTCCATTTCGGGGGTGTTCAGACACCCAAAACACCCCCTAGCTACGACCTTGGGCAGGAGCGATGTGACGACGATGTTTGCGTGTTTCATATATTATGTGATCGCGCATGTAGCCTATACAGTATACACGCACAAGCACTTATGCACCATAATTATACCTACACAGCACACACATAATGTAATGTAATTGCAAATTTATATAGCGGCTGTGTTATGGCTTCGACCCTGAGGGTGAGATCCTTCACCACCGCTACTCCACGTTTATATTGCGACCGAGCCACCCGCAGTAAAGATCCGAGAAATTAATCTCTGACCGACCGGGAATCGAACCCGGGCCGCCGGCGCGGCGAGCGCGCTACCAACCCACTCGGCCACCGAGGATCTCTACATGTACACAGCGAAATACCTATAGAAGTAGCCTACACTATGTTTCTTGCAGATCTGTCATCGCGCAATTATAGGCCAATGCTGCTGTGCCGCATGCATGCATAGGATTTGCATGAAAATCAGTCTATTCGGTTCTTTTTCTTCCCTCACTTCGTATTTAGCCTATGCCCTTTGCTTTTTCGCGTTGTTGCTGTCTGGCTCTCTGTCTGTCTCTTTCTATGTTTGTCTCTGTCTCTTTCCCTCTTTCCCTCTATATCTGTCTCTCTGTCTCTCTCACTCTCTCCGTCTCATTCTCTCTGCTTTTCTCTCTCTCTCTCTCTCTCTCTCTCTCTCTCTCTCTCTCTCTCTCTCTCTCTCTCTCTCTCTCTCTCTCTCTCTCTCTCTCTCTCTCTCTCTCTCTCTCTCCTTCTATCTGTTTCTGTCTCTCTCTGTGTCTTCCACTTTTAGTCTATTTCTGTCTCTCTCTTTTCTCACGCTACTTCTTTTTGTATCCCTCTGTTTCCCTCGTCCCCTCTCTTTTTTTTCTGCCTCTCTCTCACGCTATTTCTCTGTATCTGTCTCTCTTCTCTCTGTCTCTCTGTCTGTCTCTCTCTCTCTCTCACACACACACACACACTCTCTCTCTCTCTCTCTCTGTGCCTATCTCTGTATCACTCTCACACTCCTTCTATCTATCTTTTCCCCACTCTTACTCGCATGCCTTCTTTCTCTGTTTTGTCTTTCTTACTCCTCTCTTTCTGTCTGTCTGTCTCTCTCTCTCCTCTCTCTCTCGCTCATGTTGGGTGCTCGTTAAATGTGTGCCCTGTAGACAGCAACATCGCCCACCGACCGACTATGTCTGTCCTGCGTTTATTGCCTCTGTTTGAGAGGGCGACAAACGGTCCATAATTTGGACGCAGTTTGGACCGAGAATAGTTTTTAACCTGCACTCAATTGAACTCTGTGTTCTTTACGACGCTGCAATGTTCAGCGTTCAGCGCGTGTCAATATTTGAACGGAGATTGTTCGGTTCGTTATTGAACGCTGAACAACGCTGTCGTCACCACTACCTAGAATATGATGCAGATTTTTTTTAATAGGATGAGGATAGGGACGGGGGGGAAAGATTGTGGGAAGAGAGGAACTAAGAGAGACAGAGATATGCACAACGGAGAGAGAGAGACAGACAGAGACAGACAGACAAACAGAGAGACAGACAGAGACGTAAAGACACAGAGAGACAGAAAGGCAGAAAGAGACAGAGAGCTAGAGACAGACAGACTGAGAGACAGAGGTAGGGACGGACGAACGGAGGGTGGGAAGGAGGGACATAGAAGTAGAAACAGGCAAAGAGATCGAGAGGGAGAGACAGAGATGCATTTCAACTAAAATGCCAGTGACAGTAACTGCTCGAGACAGATTTTCGTGTACCGTCTCTCTGTCTCTCTCTCTGTCTGTCTCAGTCTCTCGGTAAGATGTTAAGAACTTCACAAATACATCGATCTCCGTTATTACAATCTTTTGTCAAAAGTTAAGTTACGGTTTGAATGGGCGACTCAAGAGAACCACATTGTTGCGCTAGAAGTGTCAGAGGGGATACACAAAAGGGAAAAGAGAAGGTGATAGGAAAGAGAGAAACAGTTTATTATAAGGACGAGAGAGAGCGAGACAGAGGGGCAGATATATACATATATATATATATATATATATATATATATATAGAGAGAGAGAGAGAGAGAGAGAGAGAGAGAGAGAGAGACAGAGAGAAACAGAGAGAGACAGAGAGAGACAGAGAGACAGAGAGAGACAGAGAGAGAGACACACAGAGAGAGACAGAGAGAGCGAGAGAGAGAGAAAGAGAGAAAGAGAGAAAGAGAGAGAGACAGACAGACAGACAGACAGACAGAGTTATACGTTGCAAGTGAGAAGCGAATGTTGAGATCTGGGAGTTTGTCTTTCTGTGAACATTCGATAATTCAATATTGAGACATTATACGACGTTGAAACACAGTAACCCAATGCGCAAGCGTATGACCGATTCCCATATCATCATCATCATCATCATCATCATCATCATCATCATCATCATCATCATCATCATCACCACCACCACCACCACCACCACCACCACCACCACCACCACCATCATCACCATCATCATCATCATCATCATCATCATCATCATCATCATCATCATCATCATCATCATCTTCATCATCATCATCATCATCATCATCATCATCATCATCATCATCATCATCATCATCATCATCATCATCATCATCATCATCATCATCATCATCATCATCATCATCATCATCATCATCATCATCATCATCATCATCATCATCATCATCATCATCATCATCATCATGTTTATACGCCATCATCTTACACTGTAGACCGTATACAACTCGATAATTCGATCACTTAATCTCGAACCGGAAATGACCAATTTCTCGTCAGGGAAATTGCTCATAGATAACACCTTTCACACGACCATATAGCTTTACACGGGGGGGGGGTTCGCGGGATCACTTCACACCGGTAGATCCTGTCGCTAACGAGGTAGTCGCGGTTGTTTTTCAAATCGTTTCCTGGATCAGTAGGCCGTATACAACCCAGATCGAAGTGGATGAGGAAGGGAGCTTAGGAAGGGGCGATACGTGGTGCTACCTTCTGCCAGTAGGATTTAATCACACCAGATGCAGTGGACGACACACCGGGTGTTATGTGTTGACTCGTTTTGGTTGAACAGGGTTGCTTGCTTTCAAATCGTTTTTTGCTTCTAAGTCGTTTTCGGTGGCTTCTAAATAGTTTCTGGGTATCTAGTCACTTCCCAATGCGTCACAATACAACTGTAATTTAATAATGCCTCCTTACGAAGCTTAGAAGCTGAGAGATGACTGCTATGAATGAGGTTTGAGGAAAGTGGATTTCTATATAGCCGTTTCTGACTTACTAATAATATTCCTAGGCGTTTCTGACTTTGCAATCGTTGTCGATGCGTTTCAAAGTCTGTGGCTGTAGTTACAATTCGTGCCTACACTATTTTGTTGGTATCATTCATGCATGACGAAGATTTGCTTGCCTGTAAAAAGTCCTGCTTATAGATCGAGTGTCTATGCTTAGAGTGTCTGCCATGCTTTTTTATATTCTACGGTTGATTAGAATTCAACTTGCCACGTTTGTTTGGTCAGTGATTGCATTTCAAAGCGGTTTTCAATTTTCCAAGTGGCGTTTCAAACCAACGCCGCATGGATTCAATAGCGACCGCATTGTGACGACCGTATACATGCTTTCTCTACCTCTGCCCCTCTCCAGTATTGACTTTCCGACCGCTCCTTGAAAACAAAAGGTGTCAGATTTTTATGCCAATCAGCCATTTCACCGTTCAAATGCTCCCAATGCTCGACTAGACTTGACCGACAAAATGCTACATGCAATAATTGTTATCGTGGCTGAAAGAATGAACGGTTGAAATGCGTTCTGAGTGCCATGCATTTGTCGCATAAAAAACCAACGAGAGATTGAATAGTCGTTTAAGTCGATGATGATCAATATCAAAAATTAGAAAATAGAACAACAAGATAGACCGAATTAATTTTAAAGACATGCATTGACTTTTTACATGGTGAAAACGTTTTAGTAGTGGTGGTGGTGGAATTGTTAATAGTTGTAGTAGTAGTAATAGTAGTAGTAGTAGTTGTTGTTGTTGTTGTTGTTGCTGTTGTAGTAGTGATAATCGTTTCAATAATGGAGCAATCGTAGTAGTAGCATGTCTTGTTCGCAAGGGCTTATGCGTGTATTAGCTGCTTTTTACGGGGCCCTTGTAACGGCATGGCTGTGTTACTGCGCCATACAAATTGTTGTAATTATTATTATTGCTATTATTATTATTGTTGTTATTATTATTATTATATAACACACTCCTTTATTAAAAGACCAATCAAGCTTAAAACCAGACTAAAACAAAAAAATATTCAAGCATAAAGTGCATTGTTCTCGTCCCCGGTGAGTGGTGCAAAAGAACCTCTGAAAGCAACAGCATTAAAACGTTGCGTGCAGATTGAAAGTCTCTGAAAGAGATAGACAATTTCCCTAGGATCGCCGGAAACAGCGGCGCAACGGCGGCCCAACTCCAATAAAAATTCGCGACCCGCGCAATTGATGGGGCCTAACGATTCGATTGCAATTGGCACAAACTCATGGGAGACAGGAAGCGTCGAGTACTTGCTGCACTTTCGATCAGCCGCATGTTCAGCAGCACCTCCGGAAACCGTTGATGACAAATGTAAGTAGGAGACAGCACATGTGTGGATGGCTGTGTAGTCCCAGGCAACATATTTACCTCTGGCCCATGGGACGAGAGTGGCGCCGTCAGGTCTTTTGCCGTCCGTTCTAATCAGGCCTGGAGGCTCTTTCGAACTGGGAATGTCAGCCTTCGCGAGTGCCCTCCACACCAAGTCGTTGACCGCAAAGTGTCGGGCAGATCTTCCAGATGAACGTTTGCAGACCAACCCGTGGTGTCCTCTTGAGTCGGTGGGTTCTCCGCACTGACACTGGTGCGGTGTACATAAATCCAAGCCCAGACGCAGTCCAATGGCCACCCGGATTGCCTCATTGCTTAGGTCCAAGCCACAGGCGGTCACAGGAATGGTTGATAGCCAGTACCCCGCATGAGGGGAGGTCACCGCGAATAGCCTGGCCATGTTGACCGGATCGCTGTAGGCGGCCCATACCGATGTCCTGTCTACCTCAATCAGTGGTCTATCCCACACGCTCTGCCTGCTCCTAAAGGGCTCTGCACTGCTCGGTTGGGTGTTCTTGCGGACCTCGAGCAAATCGTCGATGTGAACATCATCCCACTCCTCCTTGCACAGAATCGTGCTCACGAGTGACTTTGTCGATGCGGCTGATGCCAAGTAAGCTGAAGATGACTGCATCGAGACACGTCTAAATCCGAGTCCTCCATCTCTAATTGGGAGTGAGGCTTGTAGCCATTGGATGTTGTTGAGGCTGATGTTGATGATGTTCTCTAACCCTTTACGCATTTGATCATCCATTTTCTCGAGCAGTGGATGGCTATGGCATGGGGCAGTTCTCAGCAAATAGGTAAGTTTTGCTGCCCCTAAACTTGCCCGCAACAGGATCAATGCTGCCTGGGCTCGAAGGCAGGCCAGGTCCGTCACTGCCCGTTCCAATATCTCGCTGTGCCTCAGCAGCGCCCCGTCCAAAGCCCCTCCTCGAAACAATGGGGCCCCCAGTAGGAGGAGCGACCCCATGTCCATACGCTCGAATCCTAATATTAATATTATTATTATTATTATTATTATTATTATTATCAGAGGCGGATCCAGGATTTCTGGTTAGGGGGGGGGGCGTAAATACTACCAATCCAATCCCGTATATATATATATATATATATATATATATAAATATATATATATAAATATATATGAAATTAGATCACGCAAAACTATAATGATCCTTTTTATAGAAAATGTTATGGAACTTTAAAAAAATATATAGTTTCTCATATAAAACCACTGGTCTCCTCTGAAGGTTAACAGTGAAACGATTATAAATCAGTTATCGGTTTTGATCATGCAACCCCAATTGATCCAAAAAGGAAATAATTAAGTGTCCCATGCCAGTGGATTAAGCAGTGTCATTCTCCTTGGATGCTTTCTGGCGTAGGCATTGATAATGTCATCAATGTCTAACTTGATGTCCTTGTGGACAAACAATAAAATGAGTGCATTAAATCACTCCGGGTCCCCCTCACACCGCCGGGCCCCTGGGAATTTGCCCCTCCCCTTTCTGCCCCCAAATAAAAATAATATAGTCGATGCCAATTTATCATACGATAATTAACATAGTAATGATAGAAATTGAATACACTAGTATTTGTATAAAAATAGATTCAATAAGCAAGGGATGCGCCTCATCCATGGACCGCACGCCACTGAGCGTTAAGAGAATGATTATATGAGTAGGCCTAGTTCTATATCCTTGATTTGCTTTTGTCCATAATATCGGCAGCTGAACGCTTTCGGCGGCTATAATCAGCACGACGAATTTCAAAATTATAATGATAATCAGGGCTTAAAGTGTGCCTGGACGGTCATGGACGGCGTCCATGCACTTGTTTTAAAATCTGCACGCCGTCCAGCCACTTATTGGCGAGCACAGACTAGAAAGGTAAGGGGCGTCCAGGCACTTCTTTTGGAGAGGTAAGGGGCGTCCAGGCACTTATTTTTCCACACTTTAGGCACTGATGATAATCATATGCCATCTTTTGAGATTTAGGCCTAAGATAGGCTTATGTCTTACCAACGGCAGTCGGCTTATTCGCGAATGATATAACTGCTTGTTTAAGCCGTTTTGACGGCGTACCATGCACTCGACATATTTTTAAATTGACCAATTTCTATTTACGTAAATTTTGTCTGTACACGAACTTTGTGAATGACGTCACGGCAAAAGTCATTGGTCACGTGGGCAACGTCTGATAGCAACTCAGGTAAGTAATAATAATAATAATAATATTTTTTCTTTAATTCAACGCCTGCAAGACGCACTGCGCTTTACATTTACAAGTTATGCAGTAATCTTAATTAAACTTAACTACCAACTGAACAGACAGCTTTGTAATTACACGGCGCTAATAGCAGCCTACAAAGCAAATCCGCCCAACGGGGGCTCGAACTCACTACCTCTCGATCTCTTGGCCAGCGTGTTAACCATTACTCTACCGGCCCCTCCCCCCCCAATAGTAGTAGGTAAGAGAGCTCCGGTAAGAGAGTTCCATTCTGCCGGTCCAGCTACTTCAAACATCCTATTCCCAAATTGCAATTATATTAGTTTTAGGTCAGTTTAGTTTGAGAACATTTGCTGCAGGTTAGGGGGGGCGTACGCCGGCTCCGCTCCCCTCTAAATCCGCGCCTGATTATTATTAGTATTATTATTAGCATAAGCTTAGTAGCAATAGTAGCAGCATTAACAGCAGTTGTGGTACTCTCCCCTGATCGTGGCTGTGGTGGTGATTAGGGAGTTTGGGAGTGGTAGTGTTAGTAATAATAGACTACACATTCACTATGATAGCAACAATACAATAATGACAATGAAGGTAATTTCACAATGACTGTTAATGGCCTGTTAACGTCATGGCCTGCTCCACACATCGGTTCCACCTTAGAATTAATCTCTGTTCACTGTGCCACAGAACAAGTCTCAACAATTCCACTTCCGTTTCAAATCCATTCCTCAAACGACATTTTCTGCAATTACAAAAACTCTAAGTTATATAGTCAGTGGACCATTACACCGGTGACCTACATCCTTTTCGCCGCATGCAGTTAGCACGAACGGACAGCGGCATTTAGACTTCAGCGTTTAGTATCGGTATATTCGTGGCATTTACGGGCAGGTCGTTCACCCGATAAATTACAGGAAACGGTGGGAGATGTGCAGGAAACAAGTGAAGACCATCAATCTTGCGACATCTCAACAGAAACAGCTCAACGAAATAGACAGACGCTCGATTATTATTCGCTGTGAAAACTGACGCAAAAACAAACATATCCCATATAGTTCTGTTATGGATACACGTTAGTGTGCAATACTGTATTAGTATATATATATATATATATATATATATATATATATACATATATACATATATATATGGAGGGTTGACTCTGAATGATACTAGATAGAATATCCATAATCCACCCATCCATCCATCCATCCACCCATCCATCCATCCATACATAGGCCTACATACGTGTACATCCATTTTTGTAACGGCATGACTGCGTTACGGCGCCATACAAATTCTCATGGAGTCATGGTTATTATTATTACTTATATTTTTCATTATCCATCTATCCATCCATTTTCCATCCATTGTCTACCTGCCTATCTATCTATGCATCTATCTGTCTGTCTGGCTGTCTAAATGACCGTCCATCCGCCCATCCATATATCCATCCACATGTATCTTTCTATTTACCCAATTATCTATCCATTTATCTATCCACTTAACCTACCATCTATCTCTCCCAATCTATGTGTACAGTGTACAGCTGTATACATATATCTACGATGTGTGTGTGCGTGTGTGTCGTATGTGAGTGTGTGGTGCGTTTGTGGGCATTGTTGTACTTTGCATAAATTCTGAGTTTTCCTGAATAACTGCACTGTACACAAACTCTGTCCTATCTCGTTCGCCGCAAGTATTTGCAGAGTCAATAACATAACTTACCGTCGCCGATAATTTCATTAGCAGAACAGTGGCGACGCTGTCGTAGGTGGAGACGGAGGAAGATGAGAAGTTGGGGAGAAGAAGGAAGATGAGAAGAGGAGAAGTTGGGGAGACGGAGGAAGAGGAGAAGAGGAGAAGTTGGGGAGAAGGAGGAAGAGGAGAAGAGGAGAAGTTGGGGAGAAGGAGGAAGAAGAAGAGAAGAGAAGTTGGGGAGAAGGAGGAAGAGGCGAAGAGGAGAAGTTGGGGAGAAGGAGGAAGAGGAGAAGAGGAGAAGTTGGGGAGAAGGAGGAAGAGGAGAAGAGGAGAAGTTGGGGAGAAGGAGGAAGAGGATAAGAGGAGAAGTTGGGGAGAAGGAGGAAGAGGAGAAGTTGGGGAGAAGTTGGGGAGAAGGAGAAAGAGGAGAAGTTAGGAAGAAGGAGGAAAGGATGTGAAGATGGAGGAAGAGGAGGCGGAATAGGGAAATATGAATGAAGAGGAAAGGAGGTGGAGAAGGGGTGATGGGGGGAAAAGGAAGAGAAAGGAGGTGGAGGAAGAGGAGGCGGAACAAGAGGTTATGTAGGAGGAGGAGGAGGAGAAGGAAGAGGGAGAAAGAAGGAGAAATGGAGGAAAATGAGGTGGAGATACAGGAATAGGAGGCGTATGAGGATGATCTGAAGGAGGAGTAAGATAGGAGTAAGAGAGGAAGATCGTGGAAGAAGGAAGAGAGGTTGAAGGAGGAAAAAGGAGGAGGATACGGAGAAGAAGAGTGAGGAGGGCGAGGAGAATGTTGAGAGGCGGGAGCTGGAGAAGATAGACGAGAAGAAAGAGAAGATGTAGGACGAGTGGGAGAAGAATCTTAGGGGAAGACTGAGGAGATGGAGAAAGAGTTGGAGAAGAAGAAGGACGGGGAGAAGGACGGGGAGGAGGAGAAGAAAGAGAATTGGGATGAGGAGAATGAGATGGAGAAGGAGGAGGAGGAGGATGATGTCGTCGTAGGGCGTTTGTCATACTACAGTTGACACAACAGACCATCGCACTATACAGGACAATGCCACCGCATCAGCAGCAGCCGAAGCATCTTTCGGTGGCGTCGTCTTCGTCTTTCAAGTAGACAATCAGCGCATCTGTTTACATTGACCGACAGATCAGACGGCAATGGCATTGCATACACAATGGCATTGCATACACAATGGCATACGTACGTACGTACGTACGTACGTACGTACGTACGTACGTACGTACGTACGTACGTATGTATGTATGTATGTATGTATGTATGTATGTATGTATGTATGTATGTATGTATGTATGTATGTATGTATGTATGTATGTATGTATGTATGTGTGTATGTATGTATGTATCTATGTATGTATGTATGTATGTATGTCTGCATATGTATGTCTGGATTCTGAGGACATTCAATATAGCGCCTGCTAAAGCTCTAGTCTCGTGATATTCTTGGTCTTGTTTGATCGTCAATTAATAGAGAGATGGCAGCAGAATCCAGAAGAAAAAAGCTTCTTCTTCCTTTATCTGAATATTTTTTGGAAAGGTTATTGACCGAATCACCAATAAGTCAATCAATCACTCAATCAAACAAGCAATCAATCAAATCATCCATGGACATCATTCAATTAATTTGAATCAATTACGTTTCTTTTTATAAAGAACGTTACCAACCTATACCGTACCCTATGTCTGCCCGTTCCTCGGTTTGCCTGTCTGCTTGTCTGTCTCCTTGTCTGTGTCCATCTTGTCTATCTCTCTGTTTGTAGTCCTACGCCTGTCCTATTACTAAGGTCGTCCTGAATACACGCGAGTCCTGCAAATTTAACAGTAGATAGATTAAGACTATTCTGGAACATTCAACCCAAAACATGGTTCAACTTTTCCAAATCACCCATAACCATGGTTCAAAAATATGCCACCCTATAACCATGGTTAAAAAATATGCCACCCTATAACCATGGTTCAAAAAAATATGCCGACTCATCAAAAAATATGCCACCCATAACCATGGTTAAAATATATGTCACCCATAACCATGGTTCAAAAATATATCGACCCATAACCATGGTTCAACTTTTTCCAAGACACAAATTTATTATTTTTCCTACTATATAAAATAACAAAAAATTTTTTCTTGTGATCCGTCATGCATTTAACCCAAACCATGGTTAAACTTTTGCCAATCAACCCAAACCATGGTTCAACTTCTACCAACCACCCCAGCACGCGCCTATGACTCATCATGCGGGGAATTTCCAGTAGTTTCGATGATGAGTCACAGGGTGGCTGGGGAAATACTCATCATCGCATGGCTACTAAGTTTTCATTATCTACCCAAGAATTAAAAGACTCTGGGTACCCAAGCCACTTCACGAGCGATTTCTTCCCGCGTTTCCTGATAATCTTTTCTATTCTAAATATTTCTTGAGTCGTTTTCTGTAGCTCCTGTTCATAAAAACTCCCCTGTATTTCCTCACCATTAGAATCAGTAATCTTATAAGTTGGCGGAACCGTGTATTGAATCTGGGATACTGTAAATACCTCCTCAGTCCATCTAGCTGTATATCCTTTCTCAAAAATATTCTTCTTCTTAGTTATTCTAACCTTATCACCAATTGAAAACTTTGGCATAATAGGTTCCGAAATCTCTTTTCCGTATAAATTCATAAATACAGTTTTTTCATTCACTTTCATACTAGCCTTGGTGGGAGTCATTTTAATCGAACCGTGTCTGGTATTGTTATAATTACCCACCATTTCATCCAAAACGTTGATATAACTTCTCGTCGAGTTAGCCGAAAAATATTTATACATCTTTTCTTTCATCGTTCTGTTCCATCTCTCAACGACGCAAGATTTTTCCTCGTTTTCAGTAGAGTACAAATCAACCAAATTCTTTACATCCTTATTATAAAATTCTTTCCCTTTGTCAACCCATAATTTACCCGGTTTTCGTCCACCCTCGAGTATCTTCACAAAACCACTAGCTGTAGATTTCCCACTCTTATCACTCAATGGCACAATCCAACCGAACTTTGAAAACACATCTATAACGGTTAATAGGTATTTCACCCCATTATTATCTTTAGCAAATGCCTGCATATCTACAAGATCAGCAGCCCATATATCATCTATCCCATTAACAATCACCTTTCTCTTTCTAAAATGTTTAACCACTGGTCTGTGTAATTCATCGGCTAATTGATCAGTCCATTTCAGTTCAGAGCTTTTTTTAAACCCAACCCAAGACTTGCCTTAGTAGATAATATAGGCTTAACTATAGCCCTCTCCACTCGTTCTCGCAAGCTAGGATTAGAAATATTATTCAAATCATTAATCATCACCCTATCCGCAATATTCCTAGAAGCTGTATCGGTGTGTTGATCGTAAGCAAGATCGTTATAATATGCGGCGTTGTCTACTCGATTAATGGGTTTACTCCAATCTTTAGGAGTCCTGTCTGGATTCAGTCTCATGTCTAACCTAGTACCTGGACCGAGAAACTGATGGCCTGGTAAATGCATCTCGCCGGGAAACTTAGCCCATGGTAGCTTGATGTTACTAGTAGCTGCATTCAACGAACTAACTAAATCTCCTCCTTTCGTAGCGGAAGCTTTTACGAATTGAGTTTTTGTTTTCCCACATACAACGCAAACGCCTCTAAGCATAGATCTCCCGTTATTCGTCACGACGTTTTGTACATCTCTCGTTTCAGTCTGTTTTTTACACTTTACGCAATACATCTCGCTTTTTTAATACATAAATAAAATGGAAATCAAAGATCTGAGTTGGGGATCTGCGCTATCGAAAAGATTTAATAATCCTTTGCTACCCAAAAGTATACGGGGGCTGATAATCGGAAAGTCAGGCTGTGGTAAAACGACGCTTCTTCTGAATCTATTACTAAGGCCGAACTGGTTGGACTATAATAACCTCCAGGTATTTGGTAAATCTCTGTTTCAACCTGAATATCGTATTATTAAAAAGGCCTTCGAAGAAAAATTACCGAAAGAATCGATCGTTAGTTTATTCGAGCTTCAAGATGAAATAGCCAAACTAAATACGTCGCCAGCCCTCGTTATGGAAGAAATGGCCAAAAGATCAAAAGCTAAATCCGATATAATTGCCAAGTTCTTTGAAAAAGCCGATGATGTACCGGACCCGGGAGCCATGAGTAGCGTAAAGAAGAATCTGATGATTTTTGACGATTTACAGTTGGAAAAACAAAACAAGTGCGAAACATATTATATTCGGGGGAGGCATAGTAATGTAGACTGTTTTTACCTAGCACAGAATTATTTCAAACTACCGCGACAAACGATCAGAGAGAATGCAAACTTTATTTGCCTGTTCAAGCAGGACCCGAAAACCCTCAATCATATCTATAACGACCATGTTAGTACAGACATGCAAAAAGATGAATTTAGAAAACTATGCAAAACGGTATGGAAACAACCGCATGGATTCCTTGTTATTGATCTAACTAGTGAAAAGGATGATGGTAAATACCGCTGCGGATTCGATCAATTTTACGTAATCGAAGATCCACTGTAGTAAAAATTATTACATAATCAAAATGGAATCATCGCTTCTCAAACAGATAGCTGATAATACGGAAAAAATCGCTCGTAACACGGAACCAAAAACGTCATTTTACATTGTGGCAATCGGAAGGAGCACACGAATCAGATCAAAGTTTAATCCGCCTATTGAACTAGACAAAAATAAAAAATACGAAATGGCCTTCGTAGATCTTGCAACATACTATTCTTTTCCAAATATCGACGCTACAAACAACAACTTTAGGTATTCACCGACTGGTGTGAGCCCTTGGTTTAACATAGAAGTACCGGTGGGGTGCTATGAAATAACAGATATCAACGACCACATACAGAAAATCATGAAGGAGAATGGGCATTACGACACGGTAAATTCAGAGTACTATGTCTCAATAGAACCAAACACAAATACGCTGAAGGCTGTGTTAAATATAGCAGAGAACTATGCGGTTGATTTTACGCCTCCGAATTCGATTGGAAAGGTTTTTGGTTTTATAAGATATATCTATCTTGAAGGATATAACGAATCGAACGCTATAGTAAATATAATGAGTGTTACCGATTTAATAGTGACCAGCGATATTATCGGGTCTTCGTACCTTAACGGAAAGGCGATAAACATGATACATTCTTTTTACCCAGACACAGCTCCGGGGTACAAAATTATCGAAGTGTCGCAAAATTTAATCTATATACCCATTACGCTATCTACCATTTCTTCGATGACAACGGAGCTCACGGACCAAGATGGGAAACTGATAAATCTTAGAGGAGAAAACTTGTCGATTCGTTTTCACGTCAGACAAGTTTGAAAGTTTTTTTGTAATTTATAAAATGAGTCATTACACGTGCGTAAAAGTTAATATTTCAGAAGCGCAACAAGACAAAATTAAAAAATCTCTTCAAGCGGGAACTGGTGTGAGTATCAAACTAAGCCATAGCGATATAAACGGAGAGCATGCTTTGGCTTTCACGCAGGCACAGGTCAATAAATTAGCCAAAGCGTATGAAAAAGGAACAGGTGTGATCATCAAAATGAGTAAAACGCAATTGGAGAACAATAAGAAAGTCGAGGGAGGATTTATTGGCGCTATACTTCCGTTTCTAGCAACAGCGGGTAAATTCATTGTGTCTAAATTGCTACCTAGTTTAGCGATGGGGGCTATAAGCGGCGTAGGTTCCGCGACCGCGTCGAAGATTGTCGATCAAATCAGCGGATCTGGCGTAATGTATGTGGCGAAAGACGATATGAGGTGTAAGATAAGATCAGCTGGGTCTGGTTTGTACATGTCCCCTTGGCCAAAAGGCGCCTCGGTAACAGCATCCGGGTTGTATATGAAAACAGGGTCGGGGTACAAAATGATATTTTAATTTAGTGTTTATAAAATGTCGAGATACGGAATGCCGATACACAAATTTGGAACCAAACCAACTAGGAAGGTCGAGGTTAGAATGCAACCCATGCAAGTCCATTGGAAGATTACGAGGGGCGTTACCCACAATCCAATTAGACTACTAGAGGGCGTAAGGTGGGAGATTTTCGCTCAAAATGTTATAACGATACAGCCAAAGACGACAACTACGCTAACTCTTGGACTCGGGGTAGAAATGAGTGCGGGACTTTGCCTCATTTCCCTCAAACAGAGTATCAAAGAACTAAGATGCAGTCTACAAAACGAAGTGGTTTCGGATGATGTGGTTGATGATATCATAGTCACTATTCAAAACAACTCCGATTCAGTGGTAACTATCAACGCGGGAGATTCGCTATGTCGTGTAAATTACCTAATCTAAAAAATATATCGCGTAAATAAAACGAATGGAATACGACGGCATCAAAACAACACAATCACTCTATCCAAAGCTACCATCAGCACCGGAAGGAGAAATACATATCGTCGCAGGGTCAGCGCAAACGTATCGGCTCCAAAAGATTGGCGAAATTAAGAAGGAAATCGAGCAAGAACGAGACAAAAGAGCGGCGTTGAGTAAAAAGTATCATAGAAGTGTAAGCGTAATAGGCATAGTAGACGACCTACTCGCAGGGGTCGCGATGGGACTCGGAGTTGCGGGAATCGGAGTATTAGCCACTATAGTTGCAACCCCAATCGCCATTGCTATGGAAGGAACGGCAATAGGCACAGCGGTGCTAAGTGTAATCGGCCGCCGAATCAGTAAAAAGTTTGCTCTGAAGGGTGAGAAGCATGAAAAGATCAAAACGCTAGCCGACGCGAAACTCAACACGATCAGCGACCATATTTCAAAAGCTCTCATGGATGATAACATTTCAAATGAGGAATATTCGTTGATTCTGAGCGAGATTGAAAAATTCAACGGTATGAAAGAAGAAATTAGGAGTAATATTAAAGTTGCGATAGACGCGATGGACGAGGTGACGAAACAATCGCTCATCGATCGTGGAAAAGATGAAGCCCGGCAGTACTTTCAATCTATGTTTGAGAAAAATAACGAATCTATCAAAAAAACTACTAACGCAAACATACGTGAAAACATGTAGACTTATGTCGTTACGTCTGAAAAATACGTCTAACTTATGTTTTGAAACATGTCAAAAAACACGTCTGAAAAAATTTTTTTACTTACTTAAAATGTCGTCTATAAAAATCAGTGACCCCGCGAAAACAAAGAAGAATATTCGTGAAAACTTTGCAGCGAGATTAGGCTCGGGACTGCAAGGTATAATCGACGACTATGTCATTAACAAGCTTAAGTCGGAGGCGGAGGAGAACATAAAGATCAAAAGGATAGCTGACGAAACAATCGACGCGATCTACAACCATATTTCAAAAGCTCTCATAGACGATAACATTTCAGATGAGGAATATTCGTTGGAGAAGGGCGAGATAGAAGGTATTAGGTTTGATATTAAATCCGAGATGAAAAGGGTAGAAAGTAACATGCGATATATGATATGTAGAGGGGATATGATATGTAGAGGGGAACGATACGTTCGGGAATACGTCTAACATACGCAAACATACGTGAAAACATGTAGACGTTTGTCGTTATGTCTGAAAATACGTCCAACTTATGTTTTTTCACACGTCTAAAAACACGTCTGAAAACATTATATTCCTAATTTTAAAATGTCGTTTCTAAAAATCACCGACCCAGCGAAAAGAGACCTTATCGTTGCAGAATATCTGAAAACAAAGAATAATATTCAACAAAAATTTTTATCGGAGAAATTAGGAGATTCAGGGCTTCAGCAAGATTTAACCAAGTTCTTCAAACCTATCGTCGATTCCCAATCCGCAATTTCCAAAGAGCAAAATGTCTTATTGTCCGCTATCAACCAAAATTCGGTAGCTACTTCAAATGCGTTACAAGCACTTCCTTCGTTACAGGGCCTTCAATTTCCACAGCGTCCTTCGATAGAAGCGTATAGCAGCGACCCGACTGAGGATATCAGAACCCTGTTTTTGGGAGATGTGGCGACGATGTACCTTCATCAATACGCCTCTGATAAAAAAATCGCCGACACGATATTCGGAATAAAATCCAAAAATGGGCAATTCTACATCGGCGACACTCCCATTTCGATTCAAGGAGACGATGTGACGGTTGAAAATAAGACTTACACAGGAACACCGGGACTTTGGGAGTTGTTGACGATGAAAGAACCGAACGCCACGATATACGGTGATAATGACATGGCTGATTACGCCGAGATTCTAGATGTGACGAATGCTTTAAGACAGGAAAAAAATCCAAACAGACCTAGATCATCTGTAGGCGCCAAATATAATCAAATTATCAGACCGATATGGGGAAAGATTCAAAAGAAGGTCCTAGGCACAGTAGGTAAAGGCGTCGGTGTAATCGTCATCTCCGAAGACCCAAATGTATTAGCGAAACAGCTAGAGCTTAGAATTCAAAGCTACAGGGTGGGTGGTACCGGAGTAAGAAACGAGATCGTGGCGATATGCGACGAGTTACTACGGCAAGAAGCGCTGAGTAAAGATGGTTACAAAAATATAATGTCGACATTATAAAATGCTGATTATTAATAGAAGGAGTTACAGGAAGCAATACGTTATCGGTGGATCTGGAATATTCGATACTATTTCAGGATTTGTCAAAAGACTTGTTACTTCGAACGCTGCCAAACAGTTAGCGACTAGAGCTCTTAGTGCGGGCAAAGACGTGGCAACAGAAATTGGGAAAAAGGCTATCGATGTTGGAAAAACAGCTGCAACCGACGCTGGTAAAAGATTAGTGGAGAAAACAGCGGCAAAACTGTTGACTGCTCCAAAGAAACAGCTTACGCAAGAAACTAGAGATATTCTTGATCGAATTAGTAGCGTAGGGGTGAATCCGGAGAATATCAATAATCTGATGATGGGAAGTGGCTCGAAGAATGCCGTGTTGATTCAAGATTTAGTGCGTAAACAAAACGGTGCGGGAATGAAGGTTGCGTAAAAAAAAAAATTATTCTACAATAAAATGAAATCAGATATTCTAAGATTTGCTGAACAACCTCTGATTGATGAGGGTATCGAGCGCTACGAATGGCACCAGTATGAACCGATATCGGGATCGAATCTAAACACCGCTGGGAATATAGTAATCAACATTTATTCTCAAGATGTTTACAACCATCCGGCGGAATCTTACCTATTATTCGAGGGGAGATTGACGAAGGCGGACGGCACCTTCTACGCTAATGCTGATGCCGCAGCCCTTACGAATAATGGACTCATGCATCTTTTCAGCAATATTAAATACATATTAGGGGGAACTCGAGAAATTGAATCGTTATTTCACCCAGGTCAAGCGACTACGATGCTCGGTTTACTCAAATACCCAAATGATTTTCAACTAGCTCAAGGTTTGAATCAGCTGTGGTATAAGGATAGTGGTGCTACAGCTGTGATCGCTGATAATCTTGGTTTCGCCGTTAGACAGTCGTATCTAATTCGAAAACCGGGAGACAAAGGCACGTTTAGTTTTATCGTTCCATTGAGCCATATTTTCGGATTTTGCGATGATTACGACAAGGTTATTTTTGGAATAAAACACACGCTAACTCTTGTTCGTAAAGCTGACGATGACGCAATTTTTCGACTCGCCGGTGCGGGTGCTGGGAAAGTTAGGCTAGACAAAATCTCGTGGTTCATGCCGCACGTTGAGCCATCTCTCATGGAGGATATGCAACTGGTCAAAACGATCGAATCGAAAGTATCGCTAGCAGTTGCATACAGGGCTCGTCAATGCGATACTATAAGCGTCCCTTTGTCGACTACTTTTAACTGGTCACTTGGCGCCAAGTCTGAGTCTGAGAAACCAAGGTACATCATCATTGGATTTCAAACCGAGCGTGACGGTGATCAAGAAAAAAACCCATCGATTTTCGATCATTGCAATCTGACGAACATGTACGTCATGATGAACCAGGTACGATACCCAGCCGTAGACTATAACCTATCATTCCCGAATCAGCAATTCTCACGAGCTTACAGAGAAGCAGCCTTGTTTGGCGAAAAATTCTACGGAACGGACGAACTGGTTTCGCAAAGCAATATCACACCGTCAGACTTCAAAGACCTGTTCCCGATTATGGTGTTTGATGTAAGCAAGCAAGCTGAGCGTCTAAAGTCCTCGGTATACGATATCCAGATCAAAGGTACTTTTAGTGCTGTTCCGCCGGCTAATACGAATGCGTACGCGGTGCAGATTTACGACAAGTTACTCAAGTTTCAATCGGATGGTAAGAATTTGAACGTGGTGTATTAAAAAAATATCTTGTACTATAAAAATGAAACTTACAGAATTGAAAACGCTGGTGAAAGAGCACGGAATCAAAACTTATCTCAACAAGTCCGAACTTATCAATCTATTATGCGAGAAGGGTGTACTTTCGCGTGATATAGCAGAAAAAGAGAAACAGCGGCGAGAACCGAAGGTGCCTAGCACGGATCCAAAATATGAGAGATTGAAATATATCAGAAACCAACCAAGACGAGTAGATATATTAGACCGTGAAACGGGTGAAGTAAACTCGTATACATCGCTTTACAAGGCGGGTAAAGCACACGGGCAAGAAGCGCGAACAATCTTATGGTCGAGTATGGAGAAATAGATACGAAATTAAAGTTTATGAGAGAATTGGAGGATTTGGTAGAAATTTAAATTCAAAACTAAATGTGGTTTCGAATTTAGGGTCGTAAGTATGCCGCTGAAAAATCTCGAACCATAATATTTTCAGCAACAGACGAAGTAACAAATATCTCGAGATAATCGGTATTAGTTAATCGAACTAGGGTTGTACCCGTTACACCTCTACGTACTGCAGCCGTACCTCCACCACCGGCAATCAGCGTGTACAACCCCCCACTTTTGTACAAGCCAACATTACTGGAAATTCCAGCACTATTGTTACGAAATTCAACATACGCCGTAACCATATAACATCCAGCTTTCTGAGGAAAGAAACGATTCGAATTGACGAGACAATTATCCGGATCGAATTTTACTGCCGGAAATTTTACTTGCGTCGTAACGTTAGCTGGGATAGCCTGAGCAACGAGGGCGTAAACACTAAACGCCGGGCCAAATGCGGTCGTATCGGAAGAAGGCAAAACATTCTCTGAAAGTTTACCATCGACGTAATTCTTAGTTGCTACGTCTTGAAGATCGGTAGGATCCGCTACATTAATTAGCTTGTTAGAACCCAAGTCGATATTTCCCGTCGCAGCGTTCGCTCCATCTACCCTTAGAAAAGTATTGTTGACTTGGGATAATGTGATACCCCCTGCTATTACTCGTGGCGTTGATCCACCATCCATTCGTCCAAAAATATCAACAGGCATTTTATTACGCTATAATATTTTTAGTACAAAAACTCCGTCTACGCCAAAAAAAGAGGCCTGCCAGCATTATGGTCGTAAGAATGCGATGGAAAAGTCCTTAGCTACTAAACCTACAGCGGCGGTTGAATAAACACCTATCTCGAGGTAATCGTTTTCGGTTAGATAAACTATGGTACTACCTGTTGCATTGATAGCATCGGTATTTGACGCACCCTCTCCACCCGCAATTTGCATATGCACCCCTCCATTTTTATACAGGTAAACGAAACCCGAAGTAGCAGCACCGAATAAAGTAGGAGCACCTAATAAACGAAATTCTATGTGCGTTGAAACGAGATAGCAGCCGGCTTTATCAGGAGAGATCTTATTCCATCCTACGCGATGGCGGATATCTCTTTCGAATCTTGCTATATCGAAAGAAACTTTTGTGTATGTATTGGCGCTTATGGCTTGCGTAGTTGAAGTGTACATGCTAATCGCGGGTCCGATTGCTTTCGCGTCGACATATTTTTCAGCCGTTGCATCGACGTATTTCTTATTAGTCAAATGATTACCGTTCGTCGGTACATTATCGTGATTCGTTATCAAATCTATAGCTTGCCCCCGACTTAATGCCTCATCCATTCCCGCTTCCAGAGTATTCGTTGTTGGTAGACCTTTTATCACGCGACCATTCATATCTAGATCTCCAGTAACAGGGTTTGCTCCATCTGCCCTTAGAAAAGTACTGTTTGCTTGAGTTAATGTGACACCACCTGATACTACCCGTGGCGCCGATCCGCTGTCCATTTGTCCAAATATGTTTACAGGCATTTTATTACGCGATAATATTTTTAGTACAATTCATTTATGACATCTTGAAATTTCATTCCATCGTTCATAGTCTTTTTCAAAACGTACAAGCATAGATGGCCACAAAAGACTTCATTGTCGGGTTGGATTCGTTCGCTGTTGTAGTAGACGGGGCTGTGTAAATACTTTATGAGCTCTACGGGCGGTGGTAGACCGTAGCTGTCGAAATATATTTTAAGGTTGCCGTTCTTTAAAAAAGCGCACCAGTGCGAGCCAGACCCATTAGAATCGTCTAAGTTCAGTATCCCACATTCATTACGCCCAGGTCTTTTTGGCAACTCGTCTCGAACAAAAACGCCTCTGAAGTTTTTTATATTTAGTTTTTTCGCGGCATCGATCAGTTGTATGTTTGAAAGAGGAATATTAGGTAGTACGACGCCCTCGACATTTATATCTTTGTGTGTCTCAAAACTCATTTTTATATTTCACCAAAATGTTTTAGAAAAAAATACAGTTTTTCCCTCTCCCCTATTTCATTCGCTTTTTGCATATTTTTTCCCAATAGCACCGGGCGTATATTTTTCCAATTCATAGCTTTATCAAGTTCTTTTTCATCGAACAAGTTGAACGATGATATTGGCAAAACAAAATCGAGACGCCAAACCGAACCATAATTGTCCATATTCATACCCTCTTCAAACTGATATTCGATCCATTTCGTAAATGTTTTAAGGCCGATACCGAGTTTACTTTTGAGACATGCTGGGATTTCCATTTTTATATTAGAATAAAAAAATTATATTTCATCTAAATGTTTAGAGAAAAGTGACCGTATGCTAAAGTATGGATCCCGTCTTGTTGAATGACTCTTTTATCATCGTCAGCTGAGAGGGCTATCTTATTAATCTCTTCGGTGTAGATATCGTGAAGATGGGATCGAATCACGTTCATTTTTCTCGACTGCTCTCTTCTCGTAAACAAGCAGTTCTTATAATCTTCATGGGTTATTGATTTCTTAACAACGTATTTTTTAACACCCTTGCATTTCTTGTGGTCTATGCCTGCTATCTTATAACTGTACAACTTGGATCTCAACCCCACGAATTCCTCAATCTGTTTACCTGCAGCTTCATCCTTAAACAAACCGATCACTTTCTTGTTCACTCCGGTTTCAATTCCGGAGGGGTGGTCCTTTGAATAATCACTCGTGTCAAACATGCTTCGAACATCGGGGGCTATATCAGCGTAAAAATCGTTGGTCTTAATTTCATAGGCCAAAGAATCAGTATCGGTAAAAAGTAACTTTGCCCTATCCCCATACTTTTTCTTGATGTAATTATAATGAAATTGATACATGAGCGTTTTACTCAAGTCTAGGATGCACATACCAAGATATATCGGTTTGTTATAGAGCAACGAAGTTTTTTTCATGTGAATGGCAATTAGGTTCTCGTCGAAAATAGTCCGACTGTTGTAACTCGTTTTCGCCACTAGTTTTATGGCTTGCTTCTCGCTTGAAACTAATTTTATATCTACGCGGGACTCTATATTTTCACAAGTCTTGCCAAACACACTATTGTTCATAAGTTTGAAAAAGTCTTTCTCGAAATCGTTTGTGGCTTTGGTCCTCAGGTTAGTATTTAGGTCGATATATTTTTTCAACCAGGTGCTTTCTTCAAATTTAATTCCTCGATGAATTTTGGTAATCTTCAAACCTAGACTTTCATACTGCTTCAAATTTTCGTAATGGGTTATGTACTTTACTTTGTCATTCAGGTTTGGGATGAGTTTAGGAACCGTTGAAGATTCGGGTGTAATATTCTCAGGGGCAAGAGGGTAGTCGTTGTGAAGATCGTGTAAATCTTTAGGGTATTCCAAGTCCACCTCCAATATACACGGTATCGATCTCCAGTCGTTTAGCTCATCATCAGTCATCCACTGAAACCCATGAGTTGGTAGTTTATTACACATTGCCCACCCATACAAGTTGTTAGCGTCCAAATAGGTTATAAATGTTGAAGGTTTACTATCATCAAACGTTTGCAAGTACTTATTGTTTGCTTGCCCATAACGATGTGAAATTGTGCTAACACCACCTCTTATCCCATGCTTGACCATTAGTATCATATCGTAATCGTTTAATAATTCTAACTTTACTCCAGTCAACTTTAATGAGGCATCCCATGCTAGACCGGGCGAAGTGTAATACCAGGCGGGATCTAGGTTGTAGTTCTTCATACAAACGTCTCTAAAATTCTCAAAGACATCAGCTAGTAGGAGAACATCGCTCACGTTATATAAATTATGATATTCTCTGAATGTTTTGAATCCGAATTCGTTCCATACTACCTGTGCGTGGTTGTAGTCTTCGTCACTGATGCCCGAGTCGTTTAGTTTAGAATAGAATGCTGACTTTGGTGGTAGTTCTGTTTCATTCAGTTGATCGATGGAGCTAACGTGGTCGTACGGATACACCCCTTTTCTAAGCAAGAGATCGAGCTGTTTGCTGGAATAGTACTTGCTTATATTTTTACACTGGTCTTTGCTTAGGTTCTTCGATAAAGCGTCGAGACTCGCTGGCATGAATCTAAAACTATCGATGAAACGTAATTCACGCTTGACCTTTTTCTCTTTCCCTTCTTTGTTAATAAACTTATCGACTACGATCTCTCGGCTAAATGAGATATACTTTTCTTCGTTGCAGGGGATGCATTTAATCTGTTCATTATCACCGCCTCGTAATTTCTTCACGAATAGATGGCTATCGTATCCGGTTAGATTATGGAATACTACTGGGAAAAACTTGGGGACTCTATACTTTAGATTACAAATCTTATGAGCGGCGCCTCTGAATTTCCCAGTAAGATGACAGTGATCTCTTACTCGTATGTCATTATCATCATCACCATCAGAGAACTCACCCCCGCATATATGACAAACAGTAGCCGAGTCGTAGAGCTCCTTGTCATCCTTTCCAAATATCATTTTCTTTGGGAACTTAAATTGATTATAAATATCTTTTATATCCACTACAAGACTATCAATAAATATCTGCGCTACATCATCGTCTTCGCTCTTCGCTGTGAACGTTACAGGAGCTTGCGAATATAGGTCATCATCGAAACATTTTATGTGGTAACAAAACGAACTAGGAGTATGTTTCTGGTATTTATTGGTGTAAGACATGCTGGGATCGGGTTGGCATGTATCGATCGGTTTAATGAAGGATTCAAAATCCGCATAGATAATAAAAGGTACTCGCATTTTTCGATAATAATTTTTAAAACTCAACATAGTTCCTGGGTTTGGGAGTTCTATTCGTTGGGCGTCATGTTGCGAACAGTACTCGATGTGTTTTTTAAGCGAGTCTTTCGTTCTGTAACCGATTAAACATCTTCTACAATAGTGCATCGAATTTACAGATTTTTCTGTTCGTGCCGCCATCAATCTATTAAAGTTCTTGATCCAACAGTAATGCTTCTTTTCACCGTCGGAAATAAGCAGTAGATCTACACAGGTATCACTTTCATGCTTCGATATATATAATGGGTATACGCTCTTTTCAAAGCCGAATACGCTAACGCTAATGTTATTACAGCGCTCAAACTTATTTATAATATTAGCATCAGCAGCAACTGGGAACACGATACCGCTCCAATCGAGTTTCTTAGATTGTTCTACCAGGTCTTTAGTGATTCTATGCGGGTTATCTTCAGTTGGATTCAACGCCCTTGTAATACACCATTTGAAACATTCTTCGTCTTCGTTTTTCGGATTAATAATGGCCTTTTTATTTACCAAATACTCGGGAAGCTGAATATATGAACTACCTTTCAATGGCTTGTATACTACTGTATCGATATCCAACTTCAAAACGGCCCTGAATCGCCAATTGCTACCCCGCATTTGATAACTAGCCATGCTCTCCTTAATTTTATCCACTGCGTTGGTATATATTT
Source organism: Lumbricus terrestris (assembly GCA_949752735.1). Classification (NCBI taxonomy): domain Eukaryota; kingdom Metazoa; phylum Annelida; class Clitellata; order Crassiclitellata; family Lumbricidae; genus Lumbricus; species Lumbricus terrestris. Next base: position 7,893,118 of record OX457053.1, on the reverse strand, counting down.
CCTTCACATCGGTTGCTTCTAAAATAATATCAGTCTTTGATTTGAAATTAGGCTCAGCCGTTGCTATTTCGCCGGATTTTATATCTACTTTCTCCATTACACACATGAGATTGAGTTGAACTTTTACCCCTCGATTTTTCGCTAACAGCCTAACTACCTGCGATCTTACAGCCTTGAGAAAAGATTCAACATCGACCCTATTGTTGCCCTCGATCGTGTATCTTTTTGTAAACCCTTTGATAGCCGTCGCAGTCTCTCGAAGTTTGAACCTATGAACGGGTGGTTTTATTTGAGGGGGTAACTGACTAATCTCACTAGTCAACCAATCCGAAAAAGTAGCTTTATTTTTCCCCACAAATTTCCAAATAGTAGACACGAATGCCGCAAGTTCCTCTTTTCCTAATCTTGAGTATCCTCGTGTGCCTCTCCGTTTCGCAATTTCTCGCAATTCTCGTATAGTGCCGGGAGTACGCGTTGGAACCTTGATGTCCGGAGTCCGAGCGCCTAGTCGATCTCCATGCTTTATGAACGCTATAAGTTCCTCTTTTGGTAGTTTTGAGAATCCTTTTTGTCCTCTTTGTTTAGGAATTTGTTGCAATTGTTTCAGATTATACGTTTCGTAGTTCATTTTATATACAAGATATTATCTTTATACTGATACAAGAAAATTTTTTTGTTATTTTATATACACAAGAAAAAAAAATTTTATGATCGGGTGACTCATCATCGAAACTACTGGAAATTCCCCGCATGATGAGTCATAGGCGCGTGCTGGGGTGGTTGGTAGAAGTTGAACCATGGTTTGGGTTGATTGGCAAAAGTTTAACCATGGTTTGGGTTAAATGCATGACGGATCACAAGAAAATTTTTTTTGTTATTTTATATAGTAGGAAAAATAATAAATTTGTGTCTTGGAAAAAGTTGAACCATGGTTATGGGTCGATATATTTTTGAACCATGGTTATGGGTGACATATTTTTTAACCATGGTTATGGGTGGCATATTTTTTGATGAGTCGGCATATTTTTTTGAACCATGGTTATAGGGTGGCATATTTTTTAACCATGGTTATAGGGTGGCATATTTTTGAACCATGGTTATGGGTGATTTGGAAAAGTTGAACCATGTTTTGGGTTGAATGTTCCAGAATAGTCTTAATCTATCTACTTTTAACTGTGGTCGATGCTTGACAAATAAACGTTGACAGAAGCTAAGTACGTGTATGTATCGTCGAAGACTTAAAATACAATTTCTGAAGTATACATCAGAAGTAGCCTTCGTTTGCAAGTGACGATCGAACGCCCACAACGGATGTAACATGGAAAGACAATATTATGGTGAGAAAGGTCGTAGTACACTACGGACCCTGCGTGGTAACAAATCCGTAACCTGGATTTTATTTGGACGTGGGGTTTACTCGACCATGATCAATCTCACAAGCAACAGAATCAACTGACTAAGGGGTTTGGAGAGCGTCGTGAGCTCTCATGGCGGGTTGTGAACGGCAAATACACACCACACACTGTAGTTATTACATTATGTGCTAGTAAATACATTAATTCATTTTTACATTATTTTATTGGGTGGAGGGAACACCCAACGCATTCCCCTTGCCAGGAGCGGATCCAGGAGGGCCAAAATGGCCATGGCCCCCCATTTAAAAATTGCATGGGACGTACACCCCCCCCCCATTTGGTTTACCACACTCCCGACTATGATGACTGACGACTAAAAAATGTCATCAACTTTTTTGGTGGCTGAATTGGTATATTTTTCCTGAAAAATTGGACGGATGACTAAAAAAAGGTCATCAGTTTTTTCGGCGACGAATAACACGAAATATTTTTCCTCTGTCACACCTACAAGACCGAAATTTTTTTGCCCCCCCCTTGAAAATTTCTGTATCCGCCCTTGCCCCTTGCTACACCCTTGCCTGGTAGAACTGCTGCACGGAGGGCTCTCTCTTCTCAGACGCTTTCGCTCTATCATTCTCTCTGGTGTAGTCTTTCATCGTCTTCCTCTCGTCTGAAAACCTGCCTTTTCTATCTGGGTTGAAAGCACTGGGAGCGCTTCTGAAGGCTATTGCTGCGAGAAGCGCTTTATAAAATATTTACTAGTCAGATACAATACAATACAATGCATGGGAGTCATTTAGCAGGTCGAAGAAATTAAATACAAAGAAAATAATACAGGAGGATACACACAAAGCGCAAGAAAGAGAGAAGTGGAGATTTTCCATAGCTGGGCGGCTGTCGCGTGCGAAAGCAACGTCAAAGCCATAAGTCAAGTAAATCGAGTCAATTTTAAAAATCAAAGAAATCTTTGGCAGGTCATCAGGCAGTTCAAGAGTAAAATAGACAGGATGTCAAATGACCTGCCGCGACCTATGGCAGCGCCGACACTGAATCGAAGACAAACGCTGCAGTGTCTGATCTGAATATAATAATATAATGGGCTTAGCAATCTGCTTGTATATATCCGTACGGAGCTCATTTTTGACATGTATTTAAGGGGCCCGTGTATACATAATAATAAAGCCCATTTGAGTCCTGTTAATGCCGAATGGAAATGTTGATAGGGCAATGCGCCGATGTCATATACGGACACACTTTGTCAGTCCTCTCCAGTCGCTGTGCAATCTATCACCGACCGAAACATTGTTCCACGGTTCTTCCATTCCATACGCTTCTAGGGAAGAAGGCTCCTCTTCTGTTGACGGATTACTCGCTGGTTCATATGAAGAGCAGAGGGAAAACTGCGTCTGAGTTTTCCGCATCTACGGGGGTGGGGTGGGGTGGGGTGGGGTGGGGTGGTGGTGGGGCGGGTGGGGGTCAGACCGAAAAGGTCGTCTGGGAAGAGTGAGCCTTCCGCACATACTGGACCCTACTCCATATCGCTTGCATGGAAGGACGTATCTTGGTGGCAAATGGTAAGTGAAGTGCCTCTCGAAAGCTGTGCTGTCTGTTTGTATCGTTTATGGATAGGGTGTTTGAGGCGAGGGGTTCGCATGAGGTGCCTCCATGGGCGTCAGGTTGCGTCTTACTATTTTCATGGCGATTGTATTTTCATCACGGTGGGCCTAGTTATTTCTATCTTTATAGTATTTAATAGTATTTCCATCATGATTCATTAGTATGGCATCATAGCATTTTCATCATAATAGTATTTTCATTGCAACTGCATTTTCATCATTATAGTATTCTCATGGCAATACAATTGTCATCATAACAATATCTTCATCATAATGGTATTTTCATTGTATTTGTATTTTCATTATATTTGTATTTTCATTATATTGGCATTCTCACCATAATAGATTTCTCATTATATTAGTATTCTCATCATAAAATAGGCCCTATTTTAAAATTATGATTGTATTTTCATCATAGCAAAGCAGAGAGATTAGATTAAACACTGAGCTCTAACGAATCCAGTTAATTCGACCATAATTATTCTACCCCTCTTCCAACCTCCCCTCCCACAGCTCCGATTCATTCTCGGTCTTCATCACGTGCTTGAACTCCGTGCTTTTATGCGTCCCATCCATTCGCTCAATCGTTTCCATCTCTCTCTTCCATATTGTTTCCAGTCTTCTGTTGCGTTTCACTTTCATGGAACTACCCATCCCTCCCTCTTCCACAGATTGTTTTGGGTCTGTTGAAGACCCAGTGAGGCACGAAATGACCGGTAATCAACCGACCCTTGAAGGGCAATAAAAGGCGATGACGAGTCCCTTGATTTGACTGTTAGGAGCGTGGACACTGGACACAGTGGATATATCTCCGTAGCATGCAAATGCACAATGTAGCTTATGTTCAAGGAGATGCAGCCTTAAAAACAGTACTTTTCAGCCGTGGATGGGTCGGGAGCGCTCCTGAGTAGTATCCTTGAAGGAGCGCTATATAAATCTCTATAAGGAATGAATGAATGAACCAATGAATGAATGAATGAACGAACGAACGAATGAATGAATGAATGAATGAATGAATGAATGAATGAATGAATGAATGAATGAATGAATGAATGAACGAGTGAAGACAAAGACAAGCTACTTCACCGATAGCACAACTGATCATGATTTACAAATCTTCTATGATGGTGAACTACTAACAATAATATTATTATTATCATGAAAATAGTACAACTTCGAAAATACTGTTACTACTATTTCGAAGCGTTGTTTGAAGAAGTTTGGTAATGTGTTATGCATGATGCTTAAAAAATGCACTGTAGGTCTATGCTTACTTCGTTAATTGAATTATTTCGTCCGCGCTCATCTCGCTTCTTATGGGCTTCTGATTCGTTGATCTCGCGACCGATTAACTCCCAAAATCTGGGTAGCCCCAGTGCCTAAAGTGTGGGAAAATAAGTGCCTGGACGCCCCTTGCCTCTCCAAAAGAAGTGCCTGGACGCCCCTTACCTTTCCATGCTGTGCTGGCCAATAAGTGGCAGGACGGCATTCAGATTTAAAAATAAGTGCATGGACGCCGTCCATGACCGTCCAGGCACACTTTAAGCCCTGGGTAGCCCTCAACCGGACCTATTTTTTAAAGGAGGTCCATGATCCCATTATGGCTTATCATGCACTGTCGCTGATATTTTAACACGTGTGGGACCGTGGGTAGTCTCGCTTTCTTCAGCCATGGTTGCGATACGGCGTCAGATAAATCGTCCTATTAGTCTAATTATATCATTAAGAAAATTAATCCTCTCATAGTGTTCGGTACAATGTCAGAAGTTTCGGGGTCATCAACAACTGAACTCTTTTTTTTGTTTTTCGAGTTCGCCAATCGATGGCACTTTTGGCAATTTTTTAATCGGCTAGACATAGAATCTCTTCTTCCCCTTTTCTACCCTTTTTATGCCCCACTTCGTACGCGTCTGCACTAAGGGAACCACTGAGCTTCTCACCGAAGAACCGACCACGTCCTATCATCGACCGTCCGAGATTCTGCAGACGCTGGAATTCGTGGATTCGGTTTGTGTTTCTGCTATCGGGAAATATAAATCAGACGCTCTCAGTGCATTTGAGAACTTGAGTCATTGTAGTCTTCCTGCAGGGTTGTCAGGTTTCGGAAATGCTTTGTCGCGAGATCACGTCAAAAAGTAGCCCAAAGTCGCTAGATGAGCTGCTTTAATTAAAGTATTTGCCTCATTTTGGCTATGCACATTATTTTAGAAACGTACTTTATTGTCTTTGTTAGTCACGTCACAAGACACGAGATGAAACCATAGATGTAAAAATTTAGATTGCAGACTGCAAAGTTCTTACCGTAGACTAGTCCGTGTGCCGTAGTAGCATGAATTAATAATATTAAGTTAATAACACGACAAATGAATGGCATCTAGTATACGTGACCTAGTAACCTACAGCGGTCAATCAAACTATGAGAATGGACGATGTCACCGTTGAGGCCGAGAGACAATTCATTGCCTTCTGTCAGTATCTAGAATGCAATGGACAATCCAAAAAGAGCCCAAATATCGCGGGGTCGCGAAGAAAGCGCATTGAAAAGTAGCCCAACTCGCGATTTTCGCGACGACATGACAGCCCTGAGTTTCCCGTAAGCGAATTCGTAGACCATACAGTGATACGAGTACGAAGCCCTGTCTTACCGTAAACTCATTGAGATCTATTATTAGGTGAACCAATGACATCTGACCCAATTATACTGGCGCGTTGCAGAGCAAAGAAAGGTTCATTTAAGAGTAAGTAAGTTCGCAAGCTTTTAACTGATAACGCGTATCCTTTGGCAAAAGTAGTGGAGAGCGGAAAATTCTGTATGACTGTTAAGTATCTAATGACGACACTAAACCTAACACTAACCGACCCTCCCGACGTTAAACCTTAAGAATCTAATGACGACACTAACCCAAACACTAACCCTAACCGACGCTCACGACGTTAAACCTTAAGAATCTAATGACGAAACTAACCCTAACCCTAACCGACCCTCACGACGCTAAACCTTAAGAATATAATGAGACCTCGACGACGCCAAATCTTATCCTACTCGAACACACCAATGTCTCCGATGCTGAAAATTTAATAATAAAGAACGCGAAAGTTAGCTAT
>OX457053.1:7834542-7882042 GCA_949752735.1 Lumbricus terrestris | reverse complement strand
CTTCTCCCTTCCCCTTTCATCGCCTTTCTTTGCTTCTACTCCACACCACCCCTCAGTAATCTCCCCTACCCACCCAAGGCAGTAGCCAGGATTTCATTTGGGGGTGGGGGGTGTTTGCTTGACCTTGAACAAGTCGACAAGCAACCGAATCGACGAACTAAAAAAGTTTGGAGGATGATTTAATCTATTGTAAAATGTCACATAAAATAAGAACTTAGAAATGAAATCACTTAAGTCCTTACACAATGATTTTGTCAGTAAATTAAGCATTATTTCCTGGTAGCATTATTTCATGTGTGTGTGTGTGTGTGTGTGTGTGTGTGTGTGTGTGTGTGTGTGTGTGTGTGTGTGTGTGTGTGTGTGTGTGTGTGTGTGTGTGTGTGTGTGTGTGTGTGTGTGTGTGTGTGTGTGTGTGTGTGTGTGTGTGTGTGTGTGTGTGTGTGTGTGTGTGTGTGTGTGTGTGTGTGTGTGTGTGTGTGTGTGTGTGTATTCAAACACCCAAAACACCCCCGTTCGAGTAGCCATGCATGGACCACAATAATTAACATGGAGATTATGAGCACCACGTCGCATATTGTATGTTGGTTATACAGGATCCGTGGCTTTTGGTCCAAGAGCAGAAATCTCGCTTTTGAAGGAAGTCCAGGACAACAACTTCTCCAATGCATACGTCCGACCGATGCCAGGGACACTCCACTCTCTGCCCTGGGCCTCGCCCGGTGACAGTCGCTACCGAGTGGGTGAACTCCTCTGCGAGACGTTCTGGATCCCACCCTATCGAGATGGTGGACACCAGGTGGCGTGTCCGAGGTACATGGCTCGCAGGCAGATCGGCCGGCTGTTCGACCTCGGCTTTGAGCTGTACTCCGCCTTCGAGGCCGAGTTCTGCGTCTACGAGAAGGACGGCGTCACTCCCGTCTTTTCCGGGGACGATAGCAGCTCCAGTCTTCTCATGGATCGACACGGCACGTATCTCTACGACATGGAACGGCAGTTGAGGGAGAGCGGCGTGGATGTCGCCGCACTGCACCCGGAACACGGTCAAGGGCAGTTCGAGCTGGCCCTTCAGCCAAGCTATGGAATCCTCAGCGCTGACCGGATGTTCTCGCTGAAAGACGGGGTCAAGGCCATGAGTCATCATTATAATGGACGAGTGGCGACGTTTATGACGAGACCGAATCCTAAGGCGCCTGGATGTCTCTCGGCGTTGCACTTCAATCACTCGTTGTGGTCGACCCTGCAGTCTCAAGCCCGACTCAACAAATTCCATGACCCCAACGAAGCGGACGGGCTGTCTGGCGTGGCGCGGCATTGGCTGGCCGGGCTTCTTAAACACTCGCGAGCCCTGACAGCCATCTGGTCGCCAACACTGACGTGTTATCGCCGACTGTGTAAGACTTTTACCCCATCGAAGAGCAACTGGGGGATCGATAATCGTACAGTCGCCTTCCGGGTGAAGAACCTCGGACCAAGCGAGACGTACATCGAGAACAGGTTGGCGTCGAGCGCTGCTAACCCCTACCTGGTGCTCGCTGGAACTGTAGCGGCCGGAATCGACGGGATCGTCAATCGCCTGGAGTGCCCTGCGCCTGTCGGACGAGGGGAGGATCAAAAGGAGCAGGAGGTGGGCAAGGTGCTACCAGGGTCCCTCGACGAGGCGTTGACCTGCCTGGAGGAAGACGAGGTCATGAAGGAAGCGCTGGGAGAGGAGTTCGTTCGATGGTTCACGACGATCAAGAGGAATTGCGAGGTGGACAGGATGAAGGGCCTTGACTTCGACAGTCAGGAGGCATACGATCTGGAGAGGGCCTTGTACTTCGAGTTTGTCTAAAGTGTAAACCTGGAACAGCATCCATGGGTCAATCAGTTTCTCGGCATGTTGGAACTATCCAACGGGAAATCAATAGTCGCTGACTATCTATAGAGACATCAAAGTCTGAGTTGTGAATTGACGCAAACTTCTTGAAAAGAAAAAACGAAAGACATTCGGAGACTTTTATGCTATACAAACAATTTTGAAGTAATAACTCTATAACTACGCAATTTTGAAGCCTTTATATTGCATGTGAGAATAATTAGGCTATAGGGTTCTTGCGGCGTATACAGAACGATTACTGAGGCCTAATATTGTTTAAATAGACTGTAGCGTAATGCTTCATTAAATATAGGACCTACATGTGCATCAATTTACAGGACTCTTTCTCAGACCCGTTAAGTCCGAATTTATATACTCTATTCAGAAACAAGACACTCGCATTTGATCATGAGCATTGCGTGGACTTGACGATGTAAAATCTGCATGCTTACTCTGCTTCTTCAAAGGGAAATATCTATTCTATATATTGGAGCGCATACACAAGTATGGGAGGCTATTCATCAGTCACTATGACTCAATGGGATCCTGACTAGCGCGTTGCTTGTCCCTTCGGGGAAGCCCATTGTTCCCATTTAATCTGTAATCTTTTGTTTCAATGTGTTGCCCTTGTCTACGATTAACTGAATCTGTTGATTATTATTGTTTGACACTTTCTATTAGGCCTACTGGGATCAATAAAACTATTTGAATTAATTCTCAAGTGGAAATTGACCAAATTTTTTCCTTTGGCCCTTGTATGATAATATCATAGCCTTTCATAGGCCTATAATAGGCTACTTGTTGAACTTGAATAACGCTGCGGTTGAACTAGCGACATTGGCTAATATAGGCCTAGCTAACGGTCATCCAAAAAATAAAGATTTTACCAATAATAAATTATATAATTATTATTGGACACAAGAAGCACGTGATCTGCATCGTTTCTCGATCTGGTTGGGTAACGATCGCTGACGTCATCTTGTGAAACAAATACACCGGTGACGTAATATCAGTTGTCATGGTAACGTTCTTATGTTTTCTGCGCTTATTTTAATTTGTAAGAATTACTTGGAAAATTTCACTCGAAAATGTGAATTTTAGATTTATTTTCGGCGTAACTTTGACAGAAATGGCAAGTCTATGTTCAGAAATAAGAGGGTCGACTACGTGATCGATATTTTACACGGTAGGTCCCATTAAAATTGTTTGTTACCGAAATATTCGATGGAATGCGCGTCCTGTCGCCTTGACTGGACGAGTGAAAAGCTAGTCAAAAGGACAGACATGAAGTTTTAATCACAGTGGGTCTGTTTATACTGTTGTTTAACTCTGATTAGGTCTATTTTAGGCCTAGACGTTAGACTATAATTAATGTATTATGTTTCGACGATAAAAATAGATCCTCTACCATCTGAAGATTGCAGGTTCGAATCCACCTCAAGCCGCCTCGTAGGGACCTTGGACAAGTCCTTCACCCGCAATTGCTCATGCGCTTCAGCATGGCATAGCAGAGCCAACTTCAACAAAGAAGACACCACATATTTGAAATTCATATTCTTCTTTTGATTTTTTTACGAAAGCTTTACAACATAGAACAAAAGATTCACTTGAAAGATTTATCTTTTTGAATCAAAAATTTTTTTAATAAGAGTTTTTCAGCAAATACAGAAAAAATTCTAGAAAATCGTTCTACATGGTATATGGCTTCAAATTTAACACAGCAAACCTCAGAAAAGAAGATACCAGGTATTCGATATTCATATTCTTCTTTTTTAGATTTTTATGAACCGGAATACCAACTTGTCAAGTTAACCTTAGATTTTTATATTTCCCTTTCATTATTCATTGTAATTGATGGTGGAATGATTGTTTTCAGTTAATAAAAAAATCTAGAAGTCATTCAATTATGGCTTCAATATGAAAAGCAATGACAACTTCAAAAATGCAGCGCTCGGAAAAGAAGACGTCTACAGGTATAAATTTGAAATTCAGATTCTTCAGTTCTTTATTACAGGGCTGTTTTTAAGGAATTTTTAGAACTGCACATCCTCTTCTCTCCTTTCTCATCCTCTATGTTAAATTACTCCCAATCTGAGGATATTGACACATTTTTACTAGTTTTAACTGCACGGAAAGAGACGGAAGTGCTTTTACAACTGCACGAATCCATTTAGAACTGCACATTTTGTGTAGAACTGCACGTTAAAAAAGGCCCTGCTTTATTATTAAGAAATTTTTAAACCATGAAGTTGAAGATCAGTAGATTAACCAGACTAGTAAATATAAATTTAACTTCTATCTTGAAAGTAACTAAGGTTTGAATGCAGAAGTTTATTTTCAGCAATTAACAATAGAAATTCAGAAAATCACATTCAATATGGCCAGCATCAAAGCAAAGCAAAAAAAAATTTATTCCAAATTGGCCTGTTTATGTTTCGTTTTCATCATAATTTATTGCCAAATTCTTTCTTAAGTTACTTTACTGTTGGCTCCAAAATTCATAACCATGCCACCAGATATGCTAAATGTTACCGTAGTGAATATGCGCGCTTAAAAATCAAACAATTATCAATTAAATTTGTGGGTCCTAAATTATGGAATGAACTCCCGGCCTACTTACTCTCTCTTCAATCTATTGGCCTTTTTAAAAAAAACTTTAAAAAATATCTTATTGTTAATTAATGGTTCTTTGTATACACACACACACATATATATATATATATATATATATATATATATATGTATACAAAGTTACTGTCTTGCGTTCCCGAATATGACCTTTGAAACAAATCGCTGATAAAAACAACAGACAATAGGCCTATGCAATTGCTGTCTTGCCCTTTGAATCAATGCGCTGATAAAACACCAGACTATTTGAGCAAAGTACGAGATAGAGAATTTGCATGCACCCTGTAGACAATGCCTAATGTATACTAACCTTTGGTGTCTATTGTTTTAGCATGATGCACTCAGAATGCTTCGTCTAATCCGAGGAGTTTTATAAAGAACAAAGTCCTATTCACAAAGCAATGTCTTGTTAGAACGGAAGTTTAATTCAAAGTATTATTCCTGTTAACGCCAGACGTTGTAAGACAGAAGGATTGTCTACTTAGGCAGACTATATGAGCACTATTCACGAATGCTACGTCAAGTAAAGGGCCTGTTTAAGGTTTCAAGTAGGCCTATTAGCGAGTGCTTTTGCAAGTCAGAGAGGTTGTTTAAGATAGCTAATGGTTCAAGCCAGTAGGATTTTTAATGCAAAGTAAGCCTATTGGATGGAGAATTGATGCATTGGTGTAATTTATAAATTCGATTGTAAAGTTAGTTACACAGAATTAAAAGTTCGACGTATTAAGCAGGTCGAGTGAAATTGAAGAAGCGATGGATTGTTGGAAAAATTCAGTGTTGTACAGTAACGAAGTAAAAGTAACGCGTTACTGTACTTAAGTAAAAGTTTGAATACTTTCACATGTAACGAAGTATCAAGAAAACGAAATACTTTTACTTTCAACGAAGTAAAATTTTACTCATATTTTAGTACTTTTACTTCGTTACAATTTATGTGACACTCGTTACAATGTTCGTTACTTCAGTGCGCTATAATTGACATTTCGATACGCTGAGCTATCTTCAGCACCTGTGCATTCTGGTAACAATGAATCAGAAGCATGCGTGCTAGACTCAACGATGACCATTTCGGGAATTTAATATTTTTGAAGGTTAATAATCATAGGCGGAGTTTGGCATCGGTTTTTTCGGGGGGGAGCTAAAAACTTGGTCCAGAAGGCGCGGCGCCGAAATTTGTTTTTCGTTTCGGCCGAAAAACGTTGATGACCTTATTTTTGTCAGTTGTCAAGTTCAAATCTCATGAAACTTACTGTGTATTTCCCGGCCGAAAAGCTGATGACCTTTTTTCTTTTCTTTTAGTCATCAGTTGGAAGTCCTTGCATGGGAGGGGACTAAGCCCGAAACAACAGACCTTTTACACGGTGAAAACATGACTGTGGGGCCTGTTGGTGGGGCTTTAGCCCCCTAGCTCCTGATAAACTCCGCCCATGTTAATAATGCATTGAGTAATAGAAAGACTCGATCAGTACTTTTACTTTATACTTTAAAAGTATTATTTTGGAAGGATACTTTTTACTTTTACTTAAGTAATTAAAGCTCATTTTACTTTTACTTTTACTTGAGTACATTTGCCCAATACTTTCAACAACACTGGAAAAATTGGTGGAAACTGCTTTGGAAGAGTGTGAAAAATAAGTTATGTGGAAAAGTAAGCGTGGAAGTAATGTTTGAATGTGCTGCGGAAGATTGTTTGGAAATTGATGTGGAAGGTTGTTTGGCCTGTATAATTATGTGAAGAATAGTCATAACGGAGGAAGATGAAAGAGTAGTATTATGACCAGCGCTACTTGCTCACTCTCAATTAATTCCAAAAAAGAGGCTATAAAGGAGGAATATGAATAAGTAGTAAGATGACCAGCGTTACTTGCTCACTCTCAATTAATTCCAAAAAAGCCTTACACTACAAAAATGCTTAGTCATCAAAAATATTAGTCGCTAGGTGGATCTCTGAGCGGGCGGGCGCCACCCCTCCCCCACGGGGTCCGCACTTCCGGTTCCGGTTCCGCACTTCCGGTGCACTTTGGGATAGGGTTAGGGTTAGAGCAAGGGTTAGGGTTAGAGCTAGGGTTAGGGTTAGAGCTAGGGTTAGAGTTAGGGTTAGTGACCTTGAGCTTGAAGTTGGCCTACTTACCATGACCTAATTACGTAATAAACATGACCCAGTTATGTAAGAACCATGGCCTCATTACATCATAACCATGACCTCATTACGTCATCACCTTGGCTCCATTACGTCATCACCTTGACCCCATTACGTCATCACCTTGACCTTTGACCTTGAACTTTGGCCTATTACGTCATTGATCACGTGATTGGTAGTATAAGTAACAGTCCAACAACTACTAATTAGGTCAATTAGCAGTCTACATGTAGTAGGCGGTTTTCGGTCAGGTTAAGTTTCTTATTCATGCGGATTGAGTTTCTGGATTACCCTGCGAACCTGTTGTTGTATAGAGCTCACGCGAGGATTTGTCTGGTGTGAAGTATCTTTATTTAGATTAACTCTCGTTAACTACACTATACGTGATAATTTCCACACAATAGTCTTGTGGCAAAAGTTGGTGACATTATTTTAACCCTCTCGCTATTAGACCCACGCTATTTTCCGGACATCCCATAGGCCTAATAGGCCTATGCAGTAATAGATTAACTAATAACAAGACTTTGCGTATAAGCACCAACTTTACGTGTAGGGCTGGCAATTCGAGACCCATATGGAAATTCTACCACAAGGGGCTTCTTCAGGGCTACCCTTGATATGTCGATCTTGTGGGTACACGAACTCGATCGCTCTCCAGCACTTTATTTTAGACTTCGCCTGACCTTGTCTTTAACCTTCTGCACCGGATAAAGTGTAGCCGCTAGCGTGCTTGGTAGCTTCCTCCATGGCTGGACTGGCGATGGAGCAGCTGCGGAGTTCAAATTCCGCAGAAATGTGGCTTCAGATCTATGCTCTCCCTGTTCCCTCACTTCACCCTTGTAATGTTGCAGCGATAAGTTGAACCAGTTTCTACGACCAGCCTTCGTAGCAAAACATTTTATGCTGGGTAAGCTTAAAGCCAAGGCCGTAGCCATGATTTGCTTTGTTTGTTTGTTTGTATGCGCACTTGTTATAGCGCCGCTTCCAGCCTCCAACCGCTACTCAGAGGCGCTCCCGACTACAGCGCGGACACTGCATCGGAGTTTCACGCCGAAGCGCTGAGCAATTGGGAGCGAAGGACTTGCCCAAGGTCCCTACGTGGCGAGGTGGATTCGAGCCTCGAACCTTCCGGCTATAAGGCAACGACGCCACCACTACACCACCGCGCCCTCTCGGGCGGTGTTAGACTCGACTTTGAGGAAGCCGACAGGCAACCGAAACAACAAACCAACGATTTTGGAGGATATTAATTTAATCTACTGTAAAATGTCATATAGAGATAGAATCTTCAAAATGAAATTCCATGAGATCTTGATTTTGTTAGTAAATGCATTATTTCATTTGGGGGGTGGTGGTGGTGTTCAAACACCCAAAACACCCCATAGCTATATATGGCCTTGCTTATAGCCCCATTGAATAAACCTCTCAAAGCCGGCGGTCTTCGTTTTAGTTGTCAGAGGAATGGCCGCTGTTGATGCTTCGTGGGTTACAAACCATCCACTGGAAGACGAGGTCCTCACCCTCGAAGACCTGACTGAACTGACAAAGATGGAGGTCGACTACGTTCGCTTCACCTTCGCCGGCATCAACTGCGTCTCGAGGTCAAGGACTGTTCCAAAGCAACACGTCTCCGACTTCCTTCAAAAGGGAGTGGCAATCTCCGTAGGTAATTATAATTAAATGTCCCAGCGGACATTTCGTGTCTATGGCTATTTTATGATAATATAGTGCAAAGTAATCGACATCCTCTTCTCCCAACCTCTTTCTTCGCCTTTCCATGCTTCTTCATCAAGGCTAATCTTAAGCTGAAAGCAAGTAAATGTAAGTTACTCCAAAGGACTGTAGGCTTCTTAGGACATGTGGTAAGCCCATCTGGAGTAGCGGTAGACCCGTCCAAAATACGAGATGTAGTCGACTGGCCAATTCCCGAGAGACTGAAAGACGTTCGCTCGTTTTTGGGCTTGTGCTCGTATTACCGACGATTTATACGCAGCTTTTCGACTTTAGCTTCTCCTTTATTTGCACTTACAAAGAAGGGCAAAGCATTTATTTGGGACGAGACTTGTCAGAGCGCTTTTGACCATTTGAAGACAGTTTTGACCAGTGCGCCGATTTTAGCATTACCCCAGACGGAGGGAGTGTACATTTTGGACACTGACGCTTGCGACGTAGGAATAGGAGCTGTCTTGTCTCAGCGTATTGAAGGTGAGGAAAAGGTGATTGCTTACGGCAGCCGCCTCTTGTCCACTGCTGAGCGCAACTACTGCGTGACGCGTAAGGAGCTGTTAGCCGTCGTGTACTTCACGAAACTGTACCGACAGTATTTGTTAGAAAATCAGTTTGTGTTGCGGACCGATCACGCCGCATTGCAATGGCTGCAACGCACGCCGGAACCCATTGGACAACAAGGGCGTTGGCTTGAACGTTTAGCTGAGTTTGATTTCCAGATTGTACACCGACCAGGGCTAAGGCACGGGAATGCAGACGCGCTTTCGCGCAAGCCATGCCGTCAATGTGGAGTTGAAGAATGGAGCATGATAGCTGCAGTCACAGCGGTAGCCGAAGGGAATCCTTTAACAGAAATAGATGGATCGCAGGAGCGCATGCTGAATGCTCAGCGCGAAGTTCCTGATCTAGCGATTGTGCGATCATGGTTAGAAGAAGGCGCGCAAGCTCCCGATTTAGTTAGCATTCTGTACGAAAATGAGCGCGTGAAGACATATTGGCATCAACGCGATGGGTTGTATCTTCGCGATGGCGTCATTTATCGTAAGAAGCTAGGAGGGACAGAGAAAGTGTTAATGCCAAAGGCCTTGCGGGAGGAGTTTTTGAGACTCACCCATACCGGAGTGACTGGAGGTCATTTAGGTGTTAAGAGAACTCGGTGGCAGGTAAGGCGCCGAGCGTATTGGGTTGGTTGGTCAGGTGAGGTAAAGCGGTTTTGTAAATGCTGCCCTGAGTGTAATCAGTATCACCGTGGTAAACCTCCTCGGCAAGGGCCGTTACAACCGTTGCCCTGTGGGGAACCCTGGGAACGTCTGGGGGTGGACATAACGGGGCCACATCCCCGTAGCAGAAAGGAAAACGTCTATATCCTGACGGTTATGGACTACTTCACTAAGTTTGTTGAAGCCATCCCGATGACTAATCAAGAAGCCACCACAGTTGCCAAAGCGTTAGTTGAAAATGTAATTGTGCGGTATGGGGCCCCTTTGCAGATTCTGACCGATCAGGGAACTAATTTTGATGGGAATTTGTTCAAAGAGCTTTGTATACTGTTGGGGATTGATAAGATAAGGACTTCCAGTTATCACCCATCCACAAATGGCTTAATTGAAAGATTTCATAGGACCCTAAATTCCATGTTGGGGAAATTAGTGAGCAGCCATCAACGGGACTGGGAGGAGATGCTGCCCCTTGTACTCGCTGCCTACCGGTCGTCACTGCATGACACCACTGGGTTTTCACCGAACATGCTTTTCTTCGGTCGTGAACTGAGAGCTCCCGTCGACCTTGTCTACGGAAGACCGCCCGATCCCGTCGACGCCTCGGCCACCTACTTCAGCTATGTCGGTGATCTGGGGGATCGAATGGAAGCCGCGTACAAACTGGTACGTGAACATTTGCAAGAGGCGGCAAATGTTTTTGCTCACACCAAAGTTGAGCAAACTTACTATACTAATGAATTTATCAAATATAGCGGGGATATTAAAAAGACCTGGCAGACAATCAAAACTATTATCAAAGCTGATAACCAAGACACTTCCATTTTAGAAATCAAGGTAAATGACGCCACGATTTATGATTCCACTTTGATGGCGGAACACTTTAACTCTTATTTTACTGGAATAGCAAAATCTCTGTCCTCTGACTTACCCCCTTGTAAGAAGAATTTTAAAGACTATCTGTCTCCACGTTCGATAAATTCTTTTGCTCTCTTACCCACTTGTCCGCAAGAGCTAATGTCGATCAATAAAACTCTCAAATCAACTCATAGTTCAGGAATGGATGATTTATTCCCTCACCTCATATCTCCTGTTATGGAATTTTTAGTCTCACCGTTATCCGATATAATTAATTGCTCACTCACAACTGGGCTTGTCCCCACTGAAATCAAAATTGCAAAAGTCGTCCCAATTCATAAACAAGGTTCTAAAAGTGACATAGCTAACTATAGACCTATTTCGGTGTTACCATTTTTTTCTAAATTTTATGAACGAGTTATGTATGATCGCCTTTTTTCCTACCTTAATTATAAATCTATCCTATACCCTTCGCAGAATGGTTTCCAATCTGGTCACTCAACTTCAATGTCCCTATTAGATATCCAAGATAGGATAGCCACTGCGATGGACAAAAATGAATATTCTATTGGAATTTTCCTTGATCTCGCCAAGGCCTTTGACTCGGTTGACCATAATATCCTTTTAACTAAACTTGAACACTATGGCATTAGAGGTACTTCATTGGATTGGTTTACTAGTTATCTTACGAATCGCTACCAACGAGTTATATGTAATGGTTTCCTTTCAAACCCTTTACCCATTCTATTTGGTGTACCACAAGGATCAATTCTTGGCCCACTCTTATTTCTAATATTTATTAACGATCTGCCAAACTCGTCAACTGTGCTACATTTCATCATGTTTGCAGACGACTCTAATGTCTTTTTTTCCCATACCTCATATGACCACTTAATACAATTGGTTAATAGTGAACTTATGTCTGCAAGTGAATGGTTTATAAGTAATAAATTAACACTTAACGCAAAAAAATCAAATTGCATTGTCTTTCGTTCCATAGGAAAATCCATTCCCTATGACAATAGTCAAATTGTCTTAAACAACATCGTAATTCCTCAAGTACCCTCAACAAAATTTTTAGGTATCTACATTGACCAACACCTGAAGTGGAAAACTCACATTTTTGAAATTAGCAATAAAATTAAGAAGAACCTAGGCATTATAAAACGAGTGTCTTATCTTCTTCCTCTTCATATCTTACGGGATCTCTATTTTACCCTCATATACCCATATCTTACTTACTGCAATATGATCTGGACTTCCACATACGACTCTCATCTTAACGATATAAGGATCCTTCAAAAAAAGGCCATAAGAGTGATAACTAAATCTCCACTAAATTCGCACACCAGTCCGTTATTCCTCGAACACAAACTCCTAAACATAACCCAAATTAAATTTCTACAAACTTGCATCTTCATGTACAAATATATTAATAACCTCCTTCCACCATCATTCTTTTCCTATTTTGATCCTGCACCGCAGCTGATATGCACCAGAAGCAGTAATGATTTTAGACCTGTGTTTGCTAGAACTAACGTCCGTAAGTTTTCACTTGGAGTCCAGGGCCCTATTAATTGGAACAGTTTACCCAAAGAAATCCGCTTGGTTACATCCCTCAGCCACTTTAAAACCCTTGCACGTGCACACACACTAACTTACATCTCCTAATACCAGTTTCGTTGTTTATTAGTTAAGCTTTAGTTAAGCTTTAGTTAAGACATGCTTTCATTTAACATTCATGAAATAATAATGTATAGTAATTATTATGCACTTTACTATAGCGCCTGTTCTTTCCCCATTTAATCATACCCCACCATCTTGCTTAAACTACTCATGGTATATAGGCTCCCTACTAAGCGGGACTTGTCCCTTCTGGAGGGCCTATTGCTCCCTTCTCTATCTTACAAAGTTCTGTATTGAATACATTACAATGTTAAATATAAATTGTCTTGCATTATTTTCTGTTTGTTATGTTTTATTGTGGGATCAATAAATGATTTTGATTTGATTGATTGATTGAACGACGGAAGCGCACATACGACATGCGCGTGAGACCTGTAGAGTTTAAAGAGGGAGACCGCGTCTGGTATTATACGCCTCGCAGATATCAAGGAAGAACGCCAAAATGGCAGCGCTTTTTCACGGGTCCATTTTGCATCATGGAACGCTGTGGAACGGTTAATTACCGCATTCAAAAGACGCCGAGCTCGAAGCCGTTCGTGGTGCACGTAGACAAGCTGCGTGCATGCCACGATGCTAGTGTAACGACAGAAGACAGAATGCAGGCCGACCAATCACGAAGAGAAGAGGAGGTCAGCCAGCGGCCTAGACGCGCAACGCGTAGGCCGCCTCGTTTTCAGTAGGCGTGTGGAGCCGAGGAGGGCGTGGCTGAGACGGGCCAATCAGCGCGCCGATCAGCCGACGCATGGGCGGCAACTTCGGAGGCTGCCAACTTCAAAGAAACGAAGCGTATACAAAGGTGGACTATGGTTTCGCTCTTGCGATTGAGGATCCTGGGTGGCCGAGTGGGTTGTAGCCCGCTCGCCGCGCCGGCGACGCGGGTTCGATTCCCCGGTCGGATCTTTACATACTGCGGGTTGCTCGGTCGCAATATAAACGTGGAGTCGACGCTGATATCATCTTCGTAATGGAAAAGAGTCGTTAAACCCATACATTTCGCTCTTGCGATTGAATTGCGATTTTGTTTTATCATGAACTCATTGAACTGCTTAACTAGTTTCTGATTTGATTTCGGATGAAAGACTCCGAAAAATGAGCTATGATTTGAACTGTATAACTTTTATAATGATGAGCTTATTTAGCCATTGAAGTAATTACAGAGTTTTGCGTAATTATTGATTAGCGATTGATTTTCTTTGGAACGAGATTACGTTTTGCCGATGGGAAAAACTCATTAGTTTTGCTTAAAGATTATTGATAGACCGGAAGTTAGTTACTTTTATAGCCCAAGAAAAAAAAGGGGCTGTGTCAGTTTATATTGCAACGTTATTAACCATGAACTGCTTAACTAGACGCTTATTTAGTTTTGAATCTAAAAGTCGGAGAAAGGAAATACTGTGCTTTGATTGTAATTGAATTTAGTTGTGGTTAGAATTTTTGCAGTATAGACTGTTGGCATTAGTTGCAATTGTAGCCCAAGAGAAAATGATCGGGCTGTGCTAGTCTTGTGTTAGTCTACTGCCGAGTTAATTAACGTTGAACTTTTGAATTTAGTTTTAACGGTGACGCGCATTGTACGTCAGAGACTGATTAATAGAGAGTAAGGATTCTGTATGAATTTTTAATGTGGCCAGGAGTGCTGCTTAGACATTATGCTAGGTTGAAATGATAGACTTTAAACTAGATTTAACTAAGTTTCACTGATTTGCTTTTGACTGCCATTATATTCGATGTTTATTGCACTGCTATGCTAAGAGATGAGGGCATCTCTTTCGCAGTGGGAGGAGAATTTGTAAGGTAATTCAGGGCATGCAGTCAGACGCGTTTCTGTTGCTGCTTTAAAGTTTGCCGCTTATACGCTCTCATTGAGCGTGGATAAGAGTAACCATGGTAACCGACCTGAGCCTCTGACGTGCGTCGATCGGCTGGCCTTTTAAGATCGCCGCCTGGGCACATCTAGCCGGCGGAGGGGTTGAATAGCGACGTCTTGCTTTCCTTTCAAGTACAGCCGCCGCTCTACGCGCTATCTCTAGTGACGTAATCACACCTCTGCCTTGACTGCCGTGTGTCCGCGTGTATGTGTGCGTGTCGGCGTGTGTTTGTGTCCTGCACTAGCCTGACCCGAGGACCTCTGTTTCCTTTCCCCTGTCGGTTTGTCTGTTGTCTGCGTGCGTGACTGCGTGTTGCCCAAGAACGAATTGCTTTGATGTCTTTGATGTACTTAAACTGCATTTGCGGTGTGCTGTTTGATGCCGTCGTATAAATAGAGGCCCGTTGCCTCTGTGTGTAGATCAGTTGACATTAGGCCGTGTTAGAGTACGTAGAGCAGTTAATATTTGGACGCCTAGAGTGCGTGTAGAACAGTAACGATTTAGTCAGCGTTGAAGTCTGTGTTGAAACAGTTAAGATTCAGTCAGCGTTGAGTCGATGTTGAGAGAGAGTTAAGACGATTGAAACTATTTTTGGTGTTGGTTTTTCTGCTCGAACCATTAATTGATCGTTGTCGCGAAATCCTATGCCCGACGGGAAAGGTTCTACAGCGCGGACAGAAAAAGACGGAAGGATCCAACTCGACATCCTGGTGGTACCCGAAGAAGAGAAAGACAGAGTAGGATCCGACCGGAAGCAATCCAGGGCCGAGAGGAAGTCCCCGACCGCCATCTTGGTCCACAGAAGAGAGATTGAAGTTAAGAGGGCTACAGTTACTTCACAATTGGGCTCAGCAAGCGGGACGAAGATTATTGACGACCCTGGGTTCATTACAATACCTAGCCTAGTTTTATTTTCGTGTGAAGTGTAGGTTAAGTGTTTCAGATTAAATGTGTGTCCTCTAATGATTGTTAGATAAAAGTAACTACGTAGAGGAGGAAATGAATAATAAAGAAATGTGATAAATAGGGATATAATCAAGTAAACATACTTGTACTTGTCTCGTATTAAATCCCTCCAGGTCGCATAATGGCGACGGGATAGTTGAAGAGAGAAGAGTGAGGTTCTCTGGTTTATTTGCGTTTTGATATGGGTTGTAGGAATACATTTTTATTTTCGTGTGCATATTCTGTGTTTGCTGATCTCAGGAGATGATTTTAGAATAAGTGCTTAGTAGCAATTATTAGCAATTACATGGAAGTAATGTAGAGTAATGTGATGCTACAAGACCATTTAGTAGGTATTGGCTCCAGTGTAATGACTAAGTGTTAGTACTTTAGGTTGAAATAAAATGTTAGTTTCTAAAAATGGTTTAGATATTTGAAATGCTTTCTTGCTGCCACAGAAGAAAGGCAGATGTTGGCTTTTATGTTATTTGCATAATAATGATTGCATGCTATGGTATAACTAGCATTTTGGCAGTGAATGGATGGTTAACTCGTGTGAATGAATAGTTAACTTGATGATGTGGTGCTAGGTTGTATGGTAAGGCTCGGTAGAGCACCCAATTGTAAGCATCGCCCTGAGAGTTGGTGAGTAAGTTGGATTATAGTCTTGTGGGCAGACTCACTGTGAGCAGGCAGTGGAGATTGCATGCAATGGTGGGGCTGTGCCTGATGTTTAGTGACGAGATGAATTCGTCCAGTCTTAGACCGCTTCCTGTAGAGGTTGTGATGTAATAGTCTAGTATAGGATATGGGAATAAATCCTTTATGCCTTGGGTATGCTTCGCTAAGCAGTAATTCCGTATTCGTTCCAGGTAGCCTCAGCCTTGGTGTAATAATGTAATAGTATGCATGTTGGTATGCATTAGTTGCATAGGGTTATGATCTGATGTTGCTTACTCACTAGCAGTGGCTTTGGTATAGACAGGATGAGAGCCTGTAAAACACAGCATAAGTGTAAATTGCTGTAATGTTTGGCTTGGTGAATGGCTGAACTGTAGTTTCGGATTGCCATGGAAAAAGATTGTTTGTGGGATCAAACATATGCCTAAAAGGTAGCGTAAGGTAGTGTGAATGAGAGTGACTGAGTGTGCTTGAAGATGAATTCTTTATAGTGTATTGCCTCAGACTTCTGTAGCGCCTTTCGTTGAATACCCTGTGTGTGTGTGTGTGTGTGTGTCTGAGATTTAGTGTAGCATAATAGCCATAAAATTATCTTAGGGACAGATTCTTCTAAAGCGCTACTGTTGTATGAAGACTGTAGCACTGTGTTTAATTAGAATAAGATTTGACGCCGGAGCATGATAAAATGTGTTTGAGGACTTTCTCTAGCTAGAGCTCCGAGCAATTGATGGCAGTAGAATGTAGTTAAGTGTTGATTGCCGGTGGTATAGTGGGTGGCAGAGTCCTGAAAGCTGTTGAGGAATCGAACCCTGGCGAGTACCCATTTAGCGGGGCTGTCGTGCTCTCAACAGACACCGCGAACATATGTCCCTTTTCGGCCCATCCTGAGGAAGAAGGTTACCAGAAAGGCTCGCACCCCAGGCTAAGACGAGAACCTACCAACACTGACATTAGGGAAACCCTGTGGAGTACAGTGAGACCCCTGGGGGCCCCTGCCTCCAAGAGCTACCCTGAGTTTGGACCTGAATTTCCTCAACAGCGCTTCGACTCGCTAGATGTCAGTAAGGATCCTGGAATGGCAGAAAGAATAGAAGTATCAGCTGGTCCCAGTAAGTGGAGTGTTGAACCAGTAGGCCATCTAGTGAGTCCCGGCGTAACAGTTTGCTTGACCTTGAACAAGCCGCCAAACAACCGAATCGACGGAATAAAGGGTTTGGAGGATGATTTAATCTATTGTAAAATGTCACATAAAAATAAGAGCTTAAAATTGAAATCCCATAAGTCTTTAGCCTACACAAAGATTTTGTAAGTAAATTATGCATTATTTCATGGTAGCACTACTAGCATTATTTCATTTGGAGGGGTGTTCAAACGCCCAAAACACTCCCTAGTATACGGCTTGTCACCACCATCACCTCCATCTTCTCTCCAACCTCTGATTTCTCCTCTCCAGCTTTTATCCTTTCCAGATTATTTTGTCTTCTCCATCTGGTCTCCCAACAGGCGCCTCGTGTTCTCCTTCATTGAAAAGGGTTCGCCGTAAACTTGGTGTATTAATAATTATTCTGATTAACAGGATCCGTTGCTTTTGGTCCAAGAACGGAAATCTCACTTTTGAAGGAAGTCAGGGACAACAACTTTTCCAATGCATACGCTCGGCCGATGCCAGGGACACTCCACTTGCTGCCCTGGGCCTCGCCCGGTGACAGTCGCTACCGAGTGGGTGAGCTCCTCTGTGAGACATTCTGGATCCCGCCCTATCGAGGGGGTGGACACCAGGTCGCGTGTCCGCGATACATGGCTCGCAGCCAGATTGGCCGGCTACTCGACCTCGGCTTTGATTTGTACTCCGCCTTCGAGGCCGAGTTCTGCGTCTTCGAGAATGACGGCCTCACTCCAGTCTTTTCCGGGGAGGATAGCGGCTCCAGTCTTCTCATGGATCGACATGGCACGTACCTCTACGACATGGAACGACAGCTGAGGGAAAGCGGCGTAGATGTCAACACAATGCACACGGAACACGGTCAAGCGCAGTTCGAGATGGCCCTTCAGCCGAGCTATGGAATTCTCAGCGCTGACCGGATGTTTTCGCTCAAGGACGGGGTCAAGGCCATGAGTCATCATTATAATGGACGAGTGGCGACGTTTATGACGAGATCGGATCCTAAGGCGCCTGGATGTCTCTCTGCGTTGCACTTCAATCACTCGTTGTGGTCGACCCAGTCTCAAGCCCGAACCAACAAATTCCATGACCCAAATGAACCGGACGGGTTGTCTGAAGTGGCGCGGCACTGGCTGGCCGGGCTCCTTAAGCACTCGCGAGCCCTGACAGCCATCTGCTCACCAACACTGACGTGCTATCGCCGAGAGTCTTACCCTTTTGCACCAGCGAAGAGCAACTGGGGGATCGATAATCGTACAGTCGCCTTCCGGGTGAAGAACCTCGGACCAAGTGAGACGTACGTCGAGAACAGGATAGCCTCAAGCGCTGCCAACCCCTACCTGGTGCTCGCTGGAACTGTAGCGGCCGGAATCGACGGGATCGTCAATCGCATGGAGTGCCCTGCGCCTGTCGGACGAGGAGAGGAAAAGGAGCAGGAGGTGGGCAAGCTGCTACCAGAGTCCCTCGACGAGGCTTTGACCTGCCTGGAGGAGGACGAGGTGTTGAAGGAAGCGCTGGGTGAGGAGTTCGTTCGATGGTTCACGACGATCAAGAGGAATCACGAGGTTGACAGGATGAAGGGCATTGACTTCGACAGTCAAGAGGCATACGATGTGGAGAGGTCCTTGTACTTCGAGTTCGTCTAAAGTGTAAACCTGGAGCAGCATCCATGAGTCAATCAGTTTCTCAACATGTTGGAGCTTGGAACTATCCAACGGGAAATCAATAGTCGCTGACTATCTATAGAGACATCAATTCATCAAAGCCTGAGTTGTGAATTGACGCAAACTTCTTGTAAAGAAAAATAACGAAAGGCATGCGGAGACTTTTATGCTATACACACACTTTTGAAAGTTTTGAAGCAATAACTCTTTGACTAGGGTAAAGTACACTATAATGGGCACCTTAAGGACTTTTGCTTGTAGTTCATAGTCAAATGAAGTTCAAGTAAAACAATGTTTGTCAAACTAATTTTCAACACTTTAGCAACTAGAGACTCACTGAAATAACATTAAAATGTTGAGATTTACCTACAAAATAATTATTGAAAATACAAAGAGCTATGAAGTGCCCATATTACGCAATTATTTTGAAACCTTTATTTGCACGTGAGAATAATTATGGGGCTCTTGCGGCGTAAATAAATAGTTGAAATAGACTGTAGTCTAATGCTGGAATAAATATGTACATCATGTGCATCAATTTACACGACTCTTTCTTAGACTCGATAAGTCCGAATTTATATACTCTATTCTAAAACAGAGCATTGCGTGGGTTTGACAGTGTAAATTCTGCATGTTTAATTACTCTGCTTCTTAAAAAGAAAGTATTTATTCTATATCTTAAAGTGCGTGGGCCTATATAGCCTATAAGTGTAGGAGACTATTCATCAAGACTCAAAGGGCCACTGTCTATTTAGCTTGTTCCGTTTGGGAAGCCTATACCGGGTATTGTTCCCATTAGGCTAAATCTGTAATAAATATCGTTTTGTCTCAATGCGTTTTTTGTTTGTCTACGATTAACTGAATCTGTTGATTTAATTTTATTATTTGACACTTTCTATTAGACCTACTGGGATCATATTCAACAAAATTATTCAAATTTATTCTCAAGTGGAAATTAACCTAGTTTTTTCTTTGGCCCTTGTGTAATTATTATAGGCCTACGATAGGCTACTTGTTGAGCTTGAATAACGTTGCGGGTGAACTTGCCACATAGACTGATATAGCGGTCACCCAGAAAATGACGATTTTACCAATAATAATTATTATTGGACACAAGAAGCACGTGATCTGCATCGTTTCACTGGTTGGGTAATGATCGACGACGTCATCTTGTGAAACAAATGACACCGGTGACGTAATATCAGTTGTCATGGTAACGTTCTCGTGTTTTCGGCGCCTATTTTAATTTTTAAGAATTATTTGAAAAATTTGACTCCAAAATGTCAACTTTAGATTTATTTTCGGCGTAGGCCTATCTTTGATAGAAATGACAAGTCTATGTTCAGAAATAAGAGGGTCGACTACGTGATCGATATTTTACACGGTAGGTTCGTTTGTTACCGATAAAATCGATGGAATGCGCGTCCTGTCGACTTGACTTGACGAGTGAAAGAGGCTCAAAGAGCTATGCTCCAATTCAGTGTCCGCGCTGTAGTCGGGAGCGCTTCTGACTTCTGAGTAGCACTATCTAAGGGTGCTATGACAAGTGCACATGCACATGCATAATCTAGAAATAAAATTAATAAAGCATTAGATCTAGTGGCTATAGCTAGAAGGCTAGTTTGAAGGAAGTCGGAGACCGCTTTCCAGAGGATCACAGCAGATGTAAAACATGTCATGTATACTTCGGTTGCAAATAAAACATTTGATTGATTGATTGATTGAGTGATTGATTGTAAGGTGGGTGGCGCTTTAGCTGTAAATTGGAACGTGCCGTTACGTGCGGGAGCAGGTGAATCGGGGTAAGAGTTCTTAAGAGACCTGTTAGTTAGGCCTAGTCTTCAGTCTCGAGTGCAAAGTAGGAGAAGTGATGTATAAATGGACACTGAGGAAGGTGATAGGTGATTAGCAATAATGGTGGAGTGACCGGAAGTGTACTTGGGATTCAGGAGGCAGAATGGAAGACCAGCGTGTAGATTTAAACTTGTTTTAGCATCTTTTTAGTCTTTATTGTGATTATGAGTTGAAGTGGTGTTTTCCAGCAAAACAAATATCCAGAAAGCCATATTCAATGTGGATTCAGCGTGGTAAAGCATTTAAGCCAACTTCAAAAAAGCAAACTTAGAAAAGAAGATGCCAGGTATTTGAAAACCAAATTTTTGTCTAAATATTTATGAAACAATTTTCAACCAGGTAAACTCACAGTCTTCGCATTTTAGTCTCTAAATGTAAATGTAATCGCATATTTATATAGCGGCTGTGTTATGGCTTCGACCCTGAGGGTGAGATCCTTCACCACCGCTACTCCACGTTTATATTGCGACCGAGCCACCCGCAGTAAAGATCCGAGAAATTAATCTCTGATAAACCGACCGACCGGGAATCGAACCCGGGCCGCCGGCGCGGCGAGCGGGCTGCTAACCCACTCGGCCATTGAGGTATTTGAGATTCAGATTCTTCAGTTCTTTACTATTAAGAAATTTTTTAAACCATGAAGTTGAAGATCAGTAGATGTAACCAGACTGGTAAATGTGAATTTAACTTCCATCTTTAAAGTAACTAAGGCTTGACGGCAGAAGTTTATTTTCAGCAATTCACAATAGAAATTCAGAAACTCACATTCAATATGACCAGCATCAAAGCAAAGCCTACCTCAACAAAGGTTAGAAAAGACGACACCAGGTATTTGAAATTCGGTTTTTTCTGTTCTGCATCTTCCCTGCTGTTAATTAATGTTCAACTCCCAGTTGAGATTAAGGTAAAGTAAGGTAACAGTAATCACACATTTATTACACATTGATCCCTGAAGGTCATTGTCCACAGGATTTGAAGAAACTTTTGACTACTAAAGTGTTAAAGCACGGTTACAGCAAATCTCACACCTATAATTATATGCAACATTTTATTGATTGCGATTTATCATTCAGGTTTTAATAAAGAGGATAATTTTATCATATATATATATATATATATATATAATATATATAATACATAATATGGAATTGTATATAATTATAACAACCAGCACCAAAATTCTAACCCTATGTGCAGATAGGCAAATGATTTAGCAATTCGCCATTGAAAAGAAAGATCTGTTGTGTCTCAGCGATGAGAAGAGATTGACTGCATGTGGTCAAAGATGATTACACAGAATATTATGTTAATTATTGATGTTACCATTAGTAGCCTAGTTTATAGTATAGTGAGGTTTGTAAATTGTCAACTTGACCGTATGAAAGTCATATATCTATATATTGGTATCTATAGATAAAGGATAACAAATAAATAAATAAATTATTCAATTGTTTGATTTACATTAAAAAATTTAAAACATGACAATAGCTGATGATGATGAATACTTTACAGTACGGTAAGCAATGAAGTTGGAAATGTCTTCAGTAAACCAAATATTATATTAAATGCATGATTTATATGTGCTTTTATCTGACTCTGCATTGTTTACACTATAATTAGCCTACATGATTCATATTTACATAAAACACTGTACATATTAACATGTACAATTACATATTAACATGTACATTACATATTAACATGTACAATTACATGCTTCGTTTCACAACATTAATTTCCCCAATAGGAAAAGCTATGACAAGCTATGACTCTCTGGTTATTGTCAGAAACAACAATGGCAAGAACATAGAGTGCTAACAATTATATATATGTATACATTATAATTAATTAGGATTTTCCTTTATGCACAGAAAACGGACCTACATGTACAGTAGCTGTGCACAGTAAGCTTGGCATTAGACCATAGTGCTAGACATTAACAGTTCTTTGATGCTGATACTAGATACTTATATGTATATCCTTCCGTGTATACAGGCTCGTTTTGACTCAATGCAACGCTCGTGAATAAGCTGATGCCCACACTTGGATTTCGAGTGACACTTCAGAGGTTTGGATATTACAATATTCTATATTGCATTGGAGCATTTATAAAGCACCTTTAGTAGAGTGAACATTCGTAAGCGCTCACATTGTGCAAGGAAGGCCACGAGAGTAGAAATTGGTCTTGGGAAGAGAGAATGAAGAAGGTTTAACCAGTTAGAATTTTATACTGGCTAGAGCTTGGAAGGTAGGTGGCTATAATTTAACGAAATCATGTCATGATAAAGATGACTCTTGCAAATCTACAACAGTCAAGATGCCTAAAAAATTTTTTATACAGTAATCTTGTTTTCTTCGATGGACTTAACACATTCTTCCCCTTTCTAATTCAACTGATGCTCCTTCTAGGTGGCTCGAATGCTGCGACATTTCCCCTTTCTGCTCCAAAACTGGTTCCGCCTCCAGTGGAACCCGATCACCAGATATAATATTGATCTTCGTGGAATTAGAATTCTGTTGATTAAGACGGTCGACTAACCAATTCCCAGAGTTGGATGTGGACTAGAAGTTCTCGCTCACTTCAAACAGATTGATTACTGGAATTGTCTGAAAATAGTAAATGGTCGTCAAAGAAAACAAAAACATACTAGCATGTGTGTGTTTAAAACAGGAAAAGAAATTGGTATATTAAAAGCACTAGCACTGATCAATGATACACTGACGTATGCTCAAGAACCAATGGAACAATCTACCAAAATCTTTTTCTTCAATGCTTGATCTATTTTATTTTTAATTCCGTTAAGAGATACCACAACACATACAACATATCTATCTCACTGGTTTTCAAAACTCTGCGTATCAAACTGCAATATCACCTGGCAGCTGATTAACCACTTCTCGGATTTCCATTTCTGTGATACTCTGTGCAAAGGTGCGCATGTTACAAAATCTTTGTGTTAATAACAATACGTGGACTACGAAGAAATGTGCAACATGCACCCTAATTAACCTACATACACAATATTACGCATGCTCAGAAGGCTTCATGAAGTCAATGAAGGAACGTGAGAAAACCGACATATTCAAAAATCCATTAGTTCCCTGTTTGATATATTCTATTCAATTAAAATGCAACTCTACCTGGTATGCATCAATTCAAAGTGATAGGCAAATCATTGAAGCAATTATCAAAGGATACTGAATTTGATATGCATCAATTCAAGTCAAAGTCTAATCATAGAAGCAAGTATCAAAGGATACTGAATTTGATATGCATTAATTCAAAATGATAGACAAATCATATAAACAATTAATTATCAAAGGATACTGAATTTGATATTATGGGTGGCAGTTCTAGTATCGATGGTGGTTGAGTAAGTCTCATTCCTTGTGCACCTAACAAAAGAAACGGACCAAAAAAGACAATCACACAATTAGCTATGCAATTGTCATTGCAATTAGCAACTTCTATAGCGCCAGTGTAAAATGCACAAGGTATCAAATGATGGCGCTCCAGAACCAAGCCCTAATGAGGTCGCCATCAACAAGGTCGGTCCATAACACTGTAGCTCTTCACTTGTAATCCTGGGACAACCACTCTGATCTGACTCAGCGCTAATGATAAAGCTGGTAGTCAACGCATACAGCCTTTAATTGACACGCTATAAATGTTTAATTAATGATTACTGCAGGCTGTCTGTTCTGTCAGTAGTTAAGATTTTTATATTCTATAAACTGAGTTCTTGTAAATTGCTTCAATCGCATAATTGTACACAGGTCGTCTGTCAACCGGATTGTTGAATAAACGAAAATTATTATAATTATTACTCTTTATTATTATTAATTATTATTATTATTATTATTATTACTATTGATTTTTTTTTTACCCAAGGTATTTAAGATCCCTCAGGGACTTCATTACTAACTATTGGTTAAAAACCAGTCCAGAATGACCCTACTCTTCATTGTCTTGATTGTCGAAAGTGCCTCGGAATGCGATCGCGTTATTATTATTATTATTATTATTATGATTATGAACCTGCTGTATGGAAATATCGATGAGCTCTTGGATTGTACATGTTCAGGTCTCGGTTCTTTGTCGGCATAAACACAGCAGGCAGATTCACATCTACAATTCACAACAATGCAAAGCCTACATTAAAGAAAATAAAAAATAAAACAAACATGTTCTAGTGCAATCTTAAAACTGTTTTCTTTAGCCAAGGTTCAGTCGGAAACGCTCCTGAGTATTAACCTGTAGGGGCGCTATATAAATTCTTGCAATGAATGAATGAATGAAAATACAATGAAACTGGGAACACATGACGATACAACTGCACGACAACAAACTCAATTATTCATAATAATAATTTCTTTTAAATCCTGAGGGATCTGAGATACCTCGGATAAAAAAAATAGTTTTAATGATAACAGCATCAACAATAATACCTGTTATAATAGCTCCTGACATAATTTTTTAAAGGATCAAACTTACTTATGATAAAAAAGTAATATTTTATGTTAATAAACTACATTTCTCTTCAAGTGATTAGCTGTAGCCAACCAGCACATCAAAGCAATCACATCCCACAGTACTTTAACAAACAAAGCATGACATCAAGAAATACTTACCATCCCCAGAAAGTTATCCCAATTTCTTTAATGCTGATGGTTCATATGTACTTGTGGAAAAAAACTAAATTAATTTACCCTGTGTGGAACTCGTGCCTTGGTTGTCTGCACTGAGCTTTTTATTGCCCGCAAGTCTTCTCTCGATGTTCTCACTCTCTTCAAGTCTCATCTTCTCAGCCAACTCCTGCTTGTGCTTCTGGCTTTTATCTTTGAAGTGCTTCAACCGATCGTAAAACTATGAGGAAAAGAAAATTACAAAGCACCTATCAATATGTTTGTATGTGCACTAGGACATTTGTACATCAACTCTGACCAATTCGATTCTTTTATCGATGCTTTTCAGCAAGCAATTTGGCTACGATTAATTTCATATTATTCTTAATTTTACCATGGATGCTTTTCAGCTCTGCCTTAATATTAGACAAACACACAAGAATAAATTATTCATACGCATCTACACATAAATGCGTATTATATCCAGTCCATGTGTGCTCATTCAAGATGAAGGCAAGAAATATACAAGCAAACTAAAGAGGAATTGAAGAACAGACAGACACAAAATATTAAGTGTATAATATATACAGTTATACACACATATATATATATATAAAAATATATATAATATATATACATATACATATAATATATATATACATACATACATATTGGATTCATAATATTATGATTGTGTATTGATGAGTAACTTGAATACAAGGTATAGCTTATAGGCCTACAATAATATTGTTTGCCTGAAGGTAGTAGTAGTAATTTCAGTTTAACGTCATTGTGATACAGTGCGACTGGCATTAATTTTCGTGACCTGCTTTTGCCGGGCCTCAGCCGAGTCGCCTGCCGAACACATGAACGCAGAAAAAACCCAGCAATCGGTTGCAAATGACTAAAAAGAGGGTAGTCAGAGCCCAAAACTAGGAAAAAATGGTAGACTTTTCAGAAATTTTGAGTAAATGACTGAAAAAAAGGGTTGAGAAAAATTTTCGGGTCAAAGGCGTCGGCTCGTCTGCCAAAGTCAGACCGGGCAACTTTTCCAAACCACTTTCAACCCTGCTGTGATGACAAAGATCAATAACGTCACCCTCCTCTATCCTCCAGGCTTGGGACTGGCACATGAAGAACAGTAATGTACTTGAATTCATCAGCAGACAGCAACTCGTCAAAACGCATTTGCAGTGTGCACACTGCACACTGCAAATGCTCCCACGTTGAGTTACAAATGAATCAGCAACATAGCTAAACGAACAAATAGAAAGAATTATTAGAAATCAGAGTCATTTACGTTTTGTGGTACATCCGACGACAAGTTCGTTGCACTCCTTGTCAATCGCGCTCCAGACAACATTGTAGCTCTACAGAAATGACATAAATGACAGTGATAAGTCACTAACTATATACCTAGGTTACTTTACAGACGATAACTCTAACTCTCGCTGGCTCAAATTTTCATGTTTATTATTTTATTGTCAGTGATTGCGGTTTGTCACTCAAGTTTTAATAAATTAATAGCTATATATATACATAATGAATATATATATATATTGATTTATTAAAACTTCTGTATATATATACATTATATACATAGGCGTAGGTCTACTAGAGATTTGAGCAGTGGGGGGGAGGCAAAGATTGAACTTTTGCCCGAAAAAATCCTGAAATGTCATGGAAACTACTTTTTCCCAGAAAAAGTTGACGACTTTTTTTAGTCATTTCCCGGCCAGGTTGCCCGAAAAACAGACGTGCCCGAAAAGTTGAAAGTTGATGGTCTTTTTTTGTCATTTCCCGGGTCTGCTTGCCCGAAAAAAAATTGCCCGAAATTTGGGGGGGCATTTGCCCCTCTGGACCCCGCCTCCTACGCCTATGATTCTATATGACAAACAGCATTGATGGTAATTGTCATAACTTCAACGACTGGTAGTATTGAAATAAAATTGAAATATGGCGCAATGAAAATCTAGATGAAATGCGGCAAATAATCATTGCATGCAATCATTATCGAGGCCAATAATTGTCAAAGAGGACGAATGAGACTGATGCGGTATGAACACACGACCTTTAACCCCGACGCTTCGTCCTGCCCCAGACTCCCCTGAGTGCTGTAAAGACTGACTTAAGGAATGCATCTGATGATGCTGTCCATCCTCATTTCTGAGGGTCGGAGACCAGAGATAACGACAGCAGCTTCCTCCATTCCTCTCTGTCCTGCGCCCGTCTAACACAGTCCACAGGTGGTAATCCGGTCCAGTCACAGACATCGTCCATCCAACGCCTCCTTGGTCTTCCCCGTGCTCTGGTACCCTCAATTCGTCCTTGTATTAGCAGTGTCGATATGTTGTCTGCCCTCATCAGGTGTCCGAAGTATCGCAGTTTCCTTTTCTGCACCCTCTCCAGCAGTCTCTGTTTCGGCCGCAGCTCCGCTAAAATCGAGGCATTTGTTCTGTGTTCCCTCCAGTCGACCTGCATCATTCTTCTATACGTCATCATCTCAAATGCCGTCAATCTTCTTCTATCCGCCGCCTTCAGAGTCCATGCCTCACTTCCATACAATGCCACTGACCACACCATCGCCTCCATAACCCTCCTCTTCAGTGCATTTCCGACCGAACGATCTTTCCACAGGCAGTCCAGTGACCCCATCGCCGTCCGAGCCATCCCCAATCTAGCCCTGATTTCTCGGCTTCCGTCTCCAGTGTCATCTATCAACGCTCCCAGGTAGCGGAAAGCCTCAACCTGTTCTAGAGGTTCCCCATTGCAGGTGATCTGAATTGTTTCTCTCGTTTTGGATACTACCATAACTTTTGTCTTTTTTATACTTATTTCCAAACCGTATTCCTTTGAGACCTCATTTATCCTGTCTATCAGTTGTTGAAGTGCTGCTGCTGACGTCGCAATTAGAACAATGTCGCAATTAGAACAATGTCATCCGCATAACGCAGGTTGTTTATTGTGCGTCCATTTATGGTAACTCCTATCCATCCCAGCTCGTCCGCCGACTCCCGCATCACGTACTCTGAGTAGCAGTTGAAAGACAGCGGCGACACCAGACAGCCCTGCCTCACACCTTTTCCTATCCTAAACCATTCCGTTAATTCTTTGTCCACCCGAACCGCAGCTTGTTGATTGCTGTATAGGTTCTTGATTGCATCCACCGTGTGACTACTCATGCCCATCCATCCATCATGCATCTCCTGGGCTATAAAAACCCAATTCACTGATGAAATTCTGTTCATGACATCTTTCTTGGTTTATGATCCTCATCATCCAACTGTACTCTGGCCGAGTGTACAGTTGACCTCGTTTCAACTTCGTTCTTCAACATTTACTCTTATATGCATGTGTCAAAATAAGATTTGGTGCATTCCAGTACTGCTCAGCGCATGGTTCGAGCTTTACTCAGAGTGGACTCTGTGCTGACAAGGAATAAGAGCAGAAGAAAGATTTGTGACATGCAACATCCAGTGGACGAAGTAGTTTGATGTATTTTGTATGAAAGCATGTGACGTAAACTTAGACAGTTGTTGTATAGTAATGAACAGAAACCACGATCCGTTTGCACTTTGATTATTTTAAACGGTGCTATATAAATGAAACTGTGTTATAAAAAAGAAACTGCGTTATAAAAAAGAAACTGCGTTATAAAAATGCTCAGTTACAGTTACGATCAACATGCATTACGATCTGAGTGAAGTCCCAAAAATAATCCGACCGGTTCTGGACTGAATCTATAGTCGACTTTGTGGTTCCAGATGCATACACACTTACACAGCATCAGATAGGTTTGAATTTAGGGGTTTCTCTATTGACTTGAGGAATGCATATCCTGGTCTGCTTTGAATAGTCTCCACTATAGCCTGCGTTCCCTTTCACGGCACTTGAATAACTCTTTTCACAAACTACTCAAGACTTCTCTCTTTCGCCATGCCTGGGTCAGGAGCGCCTCAAAGCGCCTCTTGCTAGCGGTGGTAACACTCACTGCTATTGCTGTTATTATTATTCTTATTATCATTATTATTATCATTATTATATTAGTGTTACAATTATTATCATTATTGCTATTATTATTATTGTTGAATGTTATTGTTATTGCTCACTGTTATCGTCAGTTCTGAAAATAATGACTGCCATGACGATGATGATTGATGTTGATGAAAAAAGAAGTCAATGCAACTGACTGTCGAGGTGACCTGCCATCCTTTGGTGGCTGTGGAGCATGTTGATCCCCGTTCAAAACGTCATGATCACTCGGTGACCTTGACCTCTTTTCGGATCGCTGCGGTCCTGACCTTGACCTCATATCTGACACAGAGGTCAGTGAACTCTCCGTGTTCGTCTGAATGAGGCGCTGCATGTCGGAATGCGCCTCTTCCATCTCCTGTAGACTCTCCGCCATTTCGTGTAGTCGTGTTCTAAAATTCGGAAGACCACATAAAAACGCATCCCATTAACTAAACTGCCCAACTACTATAAAGCTCAATTCAATTCAATTTTTGTTTAATCAACACTTCAGTCTGGCAGAACACAGCATGTTACGTATAACTAATTTTACAAAGATTTTATGTATAATTTCAGTTCATAAAGATTTTATGTATAAGTTCAGTTTATAAGCAACATAAATAAATATTGGATTTGAATTAATATCAATTGATCTGTGTTTGTTGCAGGAATTCTGAAATAACACAGTCTTGACTATGACACTCATATTTGATTGAATTTAAGCATTCAGTTATAACGCGTTCCAACACACGCATGCATGTATACATAGATTCATTCGTACGTACATACGAATGAATCGCCTTTGTGGGGCGAGGTGGTGTAGTGGTGGCGTAGTTGCCTTGATGCCGGAAGGTTCGAGGTTCGAATCCACCTCAAATCGCCGCGTAGGGACCTTGGGCAAGTCCTTCACTCGCAATTGCTCAGCGCTTTGGCGTAAAACTCCGATGCAGTGTCCGCTCTGCAGTCGTTAGCGCCTCTAAGTAGAGAGAGATTGAAGGGGTGCTATAACAAGTGCACATACAAACAAACACACATACAAGCATACATACACTGAAATGCACATACATACAAACACGCATCCATTTCTGATGATTCGAGATGCGCTAATTTGAATCCATGCAAAACTAACTCGTATTCAGTTCGCATGATCCGTATCTCCGCGTCGTGACCTCTGATGACCTTCTCGTATTCCGAGCGAGCTATCGTCTCCGCATCCGGAAAGACGTCGGTGGGATCGTCGATCTCGACAGGTGATGTTGCCCGGTCCTCGGTCTCCCTGTGTAGGTCCTCCTTGGTGACCAGCGTCAGGTCAAATCCAGTCAAGTCACGCACGATTTCAACAACGGTTTCGCTCTCTAAAAAAACAAGTTAATTATTCCAGCAAACAACCATTGCTAAGGACTTACATCGCCAAAGAAAAATATCGCCTGCCAAGGCTATAACTCTTTGGTTGTGGGTAGGGCTGTACTCTAGGGTATACAGCATCTACTCACCTCACAGAGACCAAGTGAGTATACGCAGGAAAGAATCGCGATTTATAAAGAAAAAATTCAAGAAATTAGAGCGTTTTCGGGTGAAAAATCATCAAAAACCCAACCAACGACCAAAAAAGTCATCAGAAATTTAGATGACTAATATAAGTAGGTGGCTCTGTAATTCTGTATGTCATATTGTATTGTATTGTTAGAAATTTTTGGCCAAAAAGTAAATCCTTTTCGCCGGCAGCGTGTACTCACCTCAAAAATTCAGAGTTAAATCAAACATTGGTACGTACTTCTTGGCGTGCATAGGACAATTCAAAATCTAGGTAAATTTGTTGGGGTAGGAGTGACTACCTGTGAACCGGTTGAACGTTCTTGGTCTTTCCTGCTTTGCCCAGATGCAGATGAGAGGCAGTCGGCCACAGACCTCGTGGCTGCTTGCCTCCGTTCCAATCGCAAAGAGCGGAAATGATGTCGACTTGATGGACTTCAGTCGGTCGTTGAGTTCCATGCGTGGAATCGTCCTTCCAGTTGCATGCCGTGGAGAATGACTCGGTGGAGAATAACCGGTTGAGGCGATCGATGGTTCGCTTTCGGTGAATGACGGAGGACTCGGAGACACACTGTCGGCCTCTGGTGGTGGAATCACGAGAGTCGGTAAATCCTGTTTTCAGAAATCATCCATTTTTACAATTTTCATATTAATAGTGAACTTCACGTGTTCTTGTTTTGAACGGTGACATGGTCATGAGATCTGCGGATATTATTTTATTGTATTGTGATAATATCGTATTGTATTGTGATAATATTGTATTGTAGTGTGATATTATTGTATTGTATTGTGATAACATTGTATTGTATTGTGATAATATTGTATTGTATTGTGATAATATTGTATTGTGATAATATTGTATTGTGATAATATTGTATTGTATTGTATCTATAAATTTATATAGCGCCTCTTGCAGAATAGCAATAATAATCGCAAAGTAATAGTAGTAGTAGTGGTGATGGTGGTGGTGGTAGTTGTAGTAGCAGTAGCGTACCATGGTAGCAAGGTCGTCCATGTCAACAATGGCCGTTGCCAGAAGACGATTATTTCGCGTGCTGTACACCTCAAAGTTCAGTTGGCGATGTGTAGAATGCACTTGAGACAGACTCTCCCCAGGCAGGCAGAACACGCAGTCTTCATAGCTAAAATAACATTCATTGATGAGAACATAACTATAGCAATAATAACATTGATAACTGCTATAATAATAAAAAATCAATAAAAAAATCAATAATAATAATAAATTTAATAATATATTTATTATTATTATCATTATTATTTATATTATTATTATTTTCTGCCAATCATGGATATCAGCGCTTCTAGGTACTATGATCCAGAGATTCAACGCGTTGGCATTTCGTGTTATCTTTCCAGCACTGGATCTCTACTATGACTAGGTGCTGCTCCAGATGTTTTTAATTCTGTTCTTAATTAATATTTAAGTCCCTGAGGGCTCATATGTAATTTAGGGCATTAAATAATAATAATAATTATTATTATTATTTAACTATTATTATCATGAGACAATGGAGAGGATACATCATGACTGTCGCCAGAGCTCCAAGAGCTGACGGCACCAGGTGACCAGGTGATTATTATCATATATACATTGTCTTAATTGCCTTGGTGAATTGAACTACTTCGAAACATAATAAATAATAATAATAATTTCGCTAACCCTTTGCATCTGTCACAGTGCATTATTGTTATTGTTATTATTGAACATTGTTCTTGTTGTTATTATTATCATCATTAGAGACAAAAATTTGTCAATGCCAAACAGGTGGAGACAATGAAACAGCTCAGACAATGAACCACCTTAACTTGGTACCTTAACTATGACCTTCAATTACCGCGAATATTATATGGCCTTCACTGACCTTAACAATGACCTTCACTAATCTTGACTAACCTTGACCATGACCACTGACCTGACCATGACCTTGACTGACCTTGACTGCTGCATCTCCAATGCCATTGTATTCATAGACCCATTTCCTCCATCATCTGCTTCACAGAAATATAAAATTTAACTGTCTTAAAAATCTTATATCTAAGATTTCATCACAAAGTAACTATAACTCAAGTAAAAGGTTGAAACAGATTGTGCACCTAAATTCTGCAGCAACGATGACAGAACCTTTCTCCACAGACTTGGCTCAATAAATTGATGGTTCAACTATGGTCATGTAACAGCTAGTTATTACTTTACTGACTTATTTTACTCACATACTATACACAATTGCCCTGTGCGCCAAAATGCAGATCAATTAAAGAATATTCTTATCAATCTTATCTTATCTCAACTTATCTTTTCTTAACTTATTTAATCTTATCTTATCTTTTCCTATCTTATCTTATTTAATCTTATCTTATCTTATTTAATCTTTTCTTATCTTATTTAATCTTTTCTTATTTTAACTTATTTAATATTTTCTTATCTTATCTTATTTGATCTTATCTTTTCTTATCTTACCATCAGTATTTCTCCTTCCCACAAGTCCACGACCTCTGACCGACCTTGTGGGTCCCACCTCTCCACCTGAATGGATGGAGCTTCCAAGGAATTCCGTCCTGATGTCCTGACCATCGAACTGGATCTGACAGATCAAGTCCTGATGTCCAAGCTCCTCCGGTCGAAAGACTCGAACGCACAGGTAGAGATCAAACTCTGGATCGTGGGTCCACGATCCCTGGTCGATCATCAATGGTCGTGATCGCAAGGAAACCGATCGTCGTTGGATCTTTTCAACCTAACAACAATAACATTGTTCTTGGGGGTAACCAGAAAAATGGAGGACTTTCGGTGAAAATGGCCGCAGAGTACATAGAATTTAGTATTTTGAATTTCTGAAAGTATTTTTTGGA
Source organism: Lumbricus terrestris (assembly GCA_949752735.1). Classification (NCBI taxonomy): domain Eukaryota; kingdom Metazoa; phylum Annelida; class Clitellata; order Crassiclitellata; family Lumbricidae; genus Lumbricus; species Lumbricus terrestris. Next base: position 7,848,715 of record OX457053.1, on the reverse strand, counting down.
GGGGTTGAACCCGGACCCCTTACCCACCCTTAATACCACATGTCAACTGTGGACAGCAATCCAATATTTTTTTACCTGGTGCTATGTGTGTGTCACACAGTGTGTGGGACCTACACCGGTGACTCTTATCGTTGCCGATGTATCACTTTGCTTTGCTTACTCATGACATCCCAGCTGCTACTGGCTGGGAGCACCTCTGAGCAGCTCTCTTGAAGAGGTGCTATATAAATTTTCTGAACGAATGAATGAGTGGTAATTCCATTATTAGATGGCAATGCTTAGTGACATAGTCCAGATATATTGCCACATAGGTCAATGGTCAATTGATTATGTCAAATACTCAAAAACTAATTTTTTCTATTTTAACTTAATTGGCAATGCAATTCAACATCAGTTCAGAGTTCGACAGACAGCACAAACCATGAAACTGCACACAAACACAAAATTATAGGCTCTACACATATACATACATGCACAAATATGTACGTCATACCTGCATGCACGCATGCACAAATATACATACATGCATACATACAACTTTACACATATTTCGGTTGCACCAAAGGAACTTGCTGACATCCCATTCTAAGAAGAACCACAAATTGTATTGAATTTAATCTAACAGTGTATCATCTCATTTGTAAGTTTAAGTAAAGCATTCTAACTTTTGGTGTTGAAATTCGTTCTTTCTTTGCCTCTTCGTTGTTCTCAACCAATCCGACACTTTTCTGATCATCGCCCACTTTGTCAAATGCTTCCCTCTGCCGGAAAGCAGTCAGAAAGCAGTCAGAAAGCAGTCAGAATCAACATCTATACTAGTATGTTCACTTCCTGCATGAAATAATGTTCAGCAGTTGCGTTGGTATTCCTTCATTTAACATGGATTTATATAAATAATAAATATTCAGAGATGCAGAAGGCCATTCCAAAAATGCAGAGTAAGCCACACGTGAAATGTACAGGTTGTACGAAATGTTGATACTTCCTTTAAACAGGATGAGTGAAGTACATGATTACATGGACCTGAAGACAAAGTAAGGGACTCACACCCTCAGAAATGTTTTACCCCAATGACACAATTTATATGAAAACAAGGAGATCGCCTAGGGTGGAAGAACCATTAAAGAAGAAATTTTAAATCTAAACTCATGAATAAAAATTATCATTATCAGCACCATTATAATTATCATTAAAATCATCATCATCATCATCATCATCATCACATCACCACCACCGCCATCGTCATCACATCATCATCATCATAATCATCATAATAATAATCATCATCGTCATCATCATCGTCATCATCATCATCTCGCTGCGTCCTCTTATATCCACCTATCGACTTCACCTCTTTATTCCACGCACCAAGACCTCCATGGCTCCGTCTAGATGCCTTGCCTGCATGGGTCCCTCTCCATGGAATAGACTTCCACCATCAGTTCGCTTCACCTTTCTCTCTGGTAGTCATCTTTTTTTCCTCTCGTCTGAAATCCCGCCTTTTCTCTAAGGGTCGATCACACAGGGAGCACTTCTGAAAGGCTTTTGCTGAGAGAAGCGCTTCATAAATGGCCACAAAACAATACAATACAAAACAATAAAATACAATACAATACAATACAGAATTAGTTTTACCATGAAGACCTGTTTCCTGACCTTAAATTCCATAACATCTTTATTATTAGCGTTGAATCCTCTTTCGTGTTCTTCAACGTTCAGACGCTCATTCGGAAGAATCTCTCGGAGGAGAATCAACCTCTTCTCATCATAATCATCCTTCTCCTCCGCAACCTCATCGTCCTCCTCTTCACCTTCAGAATCGACAACTCTTGCCATGTGTCGCACAAACTTCTGCAGAGCACGTGGTCTAACACACACACACAGAACATCAGCAAACTATTGATATTAACCTCTTGCAGTTTGACAACTAGATTCATGACAAATTAATATATATATATATAATTATATATATATATATATATATATTACTCCACATATAATATACACATGTATATATAATATTCATTCAATTCATCCATTCATGATGATTAGAGATCCTCGGTGGTCGAGTGGGTTGGTAGCCCGCTCGCCGCGCCGGCGGCCCGGGTTCGATTCCCGGTCGGTCAGAGATTAATTTCTCGGATCTTTACTGCGGGTGGCTCGGTCGCAATATAAACGTGGAGTAGCGGTGGTGAAGGATATCACCCTCAGGGTCGAAGCCATAACACAGCCGCTATATAAATTTGCGATTACATTTACATTTCATGCATTAAATGAATTTGTACAGCACCTCTTCAAATTGTCCTCCGATTGGAAGTAATTTACAATGGATGATGGGAAAGGAAAGAAGGGGTTGTGCAGTTCTAAAAGTTCTTTAAAAACAGCCCTGCCTCCCTTTAGTTAAGTTTTCAGTAGGAAATTTAGAAAAATGAAGCCTAGTGATTTATTGAGTAAATAACCATTTGAAAATTATTATCAATGATTGACTTAATATATACAACTATGCATACATGTACATACATTGTGCATACAGCCATACATACATACATATATACATACATACATACATACATACCACGCACGCACGCACGCACGCACGCACACACGCACACACACACACACATACATACATACATACATACATGCATACATGCATACATGCATACATACGTAATCGATGTTTACCCTTGTCTTGCTTTGCTGTTGAACCATGCCGTAAGGAACTTCCATCTCCTTTTATGACCCTTGGCCGAGACAATCTTCACAAACATATTCTCCCATTTCTTCACTTTATTTTCATGCTCCATCCTTTGAGTCTGAAAATCCAAATCAAACACAAGATAGATATAAGAGAAACTACAGCAGTAACAACGATTATTATTATAATTATAATTATTATTATTATTAATTGTTTTTATTTTTATCATTACATAATTGTTTGGACACATCTGTAGAATGAGCGACGAGAGAAAGATCAAAGCACTAATGTTCGAAAGGATGGATGGTACATATTATTATTACTATTTATTTATTTTTTTGCCCTGAGGTACTTCATTCCCCAGGGACTTATGGACTATTATTAAATGAAGAATGAACGTCTGGTGGGTCAGACCTCGTCTTCAGGGTGTGAGGCAAAAGAACATTATTATTATTTAATAATAATTATTATTATAATAATAATAATAATAATAATAATAATAATAATAATAATAATAATAATAATAATAATAATAATAATAATAATAATACTGCTGCGGAGGAAGAGGCCTGATCTTCTAAACACTAAAAAAACAGCTCCAAGCACAATTTTTTGAAATCCCGAGGGATCCTAGGTACCTCGGGTAAAAAAAAAATAATAATAATAATTATTATTATTAATATTATTATTATTATTATTATTATTATTATTATTATTAGACCTCACAGAGAGTGGCTAGACGACATTACCGGATGGGGCAGAGCATCACTCCAGGAGCTGAGCCACATCACAATGGACAGAGGACAATGGAAGGGCGTAGTGAAGATGGCATCAGACACCTACGGGCGTTGAGCCCATGGTTGCTGCTGCTGCTGATGATGATGATGAAGAAAACGTATTGCACAAAAGGTCACTCAGTAAGTCAGTTGCCATGCGAAAGACTGCTAGATTATAGAGATTTTAATCAGAAAGTCAACATTAAAAAACCTATAACAACTAAAAAACAGATCAGGTAGCAAGATAATTGCAAAACTAAAATAAACATTCAAAAAGTTTTAAAAAGACATTAATCAAACTTATATTTTATTAATCTTCTATGATCACACAAACCTGAGACTCGAGTAATTGAAGTCGTCTGATGGCGATGTTGAGCTGTGACTTCTTCGACTCAAAATTGTCGTAGAGCTTCTTGTAAGCTTTGTTCTTCTCCTCCCATGGCATCGAGTAGAGCTGCACGAGTCGAGTCAACTCGCTCGCTGGAGTCCAACAATCGCCCACGCTGGCTCAACATAAAGAACATGCTGGAGTCGGGAGCGCCTCAGAGTAGTTTTTTTTACTTGAAGGAGCGCTATATAAATGTCCGAATGAATGAATGAATGAATCCGATATACCATCAACTACAAAATGAGTTTGTGATGGGAAATTTTACTATTAATAAGGTAAGTAAATTTAATTGCTAACCAGGCACTTGCAGACTACTTCCACTTCAAGGCCACTATTTTAGTAGCTAGTCAGGTACTAGTAGACTTTCATTCCGAGCAATTTAATAGCTTACCAGGTATTTCGAGACTTGCGGACTTCTACTTCAAATCATTTAGTAGCTTACCAGACTTTCATTTCTAGGTCATTTAGTAGCGTATCAGGTACTTTCGATTCAAGGTCATTTAATGGGTCAACCAGGTACGTACAAACTTCAATGCTATTTAATGTCATACACAGTATCTACCAAAGTTTCACTAAAATTACTTCTCCTCCAATTGTTATTATTATCATTATTACTACTATTTTATCATTATTATTATTCTTATTATTATCGTTATCATTATAAGATAAGAATATTCTTTAATTCACCAATTGCTAACCACATTTTGGTCTACAGACATGGTACAATCAAATGAAATATAGGCAACGGTACTCCATTAATGGTTAAAGGAGTCCAGTTACTTTCCATGTTTTCGGCATAATTTATAATGTTGGAAGTCCGTGAAGTAGATATCAAAAAGTATTATTTAAGTTGATTCCTATAATGTACATAGAGTTGAGAAGAGCATATATCCTGAGAACACTAGGCAACAGTAGGCTATTTTATGATGACGGTCCGAGAGAGGAACAAGGATCCAGTACCAAAGCTGCCCAGTTCGGAAAAGTAAATACAGTAATAGGCTGTAGATCGCACAAGAAATTTTTTCATCATCATCATCATCATCATCATTATTAAGCTTACAAGTTAATACAGTTCCATGTGGACACCGCCAGTTTAGCAGTTTACCTAATCTGATTTTCATGTTGCTAGCAGCAGGTCAAAGCTGCAAAGTGAAAGGAGAAGCATTTCACAGCTTCACAAGACTAGTTAGTTAGCCAAAGCGCCACTAAATGTGCAACTGACAAGAGATACAATCAGAGTTAAAGCTGTCATGAAGTGCTCATTGCGAATGATTTGTAACAAAGGATAAAGTGCATTCTCACAAGAAAAAACACTAAAGATGGTATGAATAACAGCAACGAAAACACTACTGTGCAGTATCACAAAGAGTGAATTTTAAAAAAAAGAGAATTTAACAGTACGATGTGCATAGTAAATAATAACTAATCTCAAGCAGCTACGAGTTTATGAAACAATAACAGGTGACAACACAATGACATGCAACTTCCTGATTCTAAGAACAAATATTGTTCTCAAAACATTTGAAAGACTCGAGTAAAGAAAACTTGCCTTTTTCCTCGGAGTTAAACGCACTGGGAGCGCTTCTGAAAGGCTCTTGCTGCGAGAAGCGCTTTATTAACGGTCAGATAAGATAAGATAAGAAAGAAATGCACATCAAGCCCTCATTCTGCTAAAGAATTCTTTTCTTTCCTAACCATTCCACCATTCCATGGCTTGCTGTTGTTTAACAACACTGTCTCATATCAAAGGATGATCAGTGTCACCCTCCTCCTTTTTTTACTTGAGACTGGCAATGCCAAAGTGCAAGCAGTGAAGAAGCTGAAGAAAGTCATTGCTACCCATGTCACATGACTTTAAATATACAGAGGTGAATCCATCAAATCACACAATAATTATCAAGTCATCATCACCTTCATCACCATAATTCAAAACAAAAATCAAAATTATTTATTGATCTCAAAATAAACATAAACATCATCATCAATTCCCAACGCCAGCTATTTGATGGCAATGACCACAAACAACCAACATCAAGACTGTCTTCACCTCTTCGGTCATTTGTCATTTCCAGTATTCTCTCACTGTTAAGTCATTAGCCAGTAACTGTAATACCATGTACTAGAAAGAGTGCTTCACCAATCTGAGTAAGCTCCATGTTCGTTTTACCTGCGAAATACTTTCGTTGAACAGATCGCTATTTTCGACAGAACGACAGGAGGCAGAGCCTGCTGCTTGAGAAGTTCATCTTTCAGTGACAACAACTAGAAAGAAAATCTTCGAAATATAAAGCGTGTGCAAGAAACTATCATCTACAGCTGTGACCATGAATTTAAACCAGACTTCAAAAGCATATTTCTACAACTGAGAGCTTGTGAAATTCAAAGAAACAACAAAAAGTACCAATGCCAAAAATTATTCAAATTAAAAAATCAGCAGAAAAACTTCATAGTTTTATTGAATCAAGATTTTCAGTGTAACATATAAAAAACTTACCGTCAGTCTGTCAAAATTAGTGCATTTTAACTTGAAACATAAGAATATTGACATTGTGATAGATTTCCAGCTCAAACCAATTTCAAAGTGTGGAGACTAGTGCAGTGATGGCAAAGTAAAAAATATGAAGGTAAACAACACAAAGTTAAAACACGACGGTAAAAAAAGACGATTTAAAAAACACAAAGGTAAAGACACGAAGAAGGTGCTCAAAGGTAAAGACACGAACAAGGTGCTCAAAGGTAAAGACACGAAGAAGGTGCTCAAAGGTAAAGACACGAAGAAGGTGCTCAAAGGTAAAGACACGAAAAAGGTGCTCAAAGGTAAAGACACGAAGAAGGTGCTCAAAGGTAAAGACACGAAACAGGTGCTCAAAGGTAAAGACACGAAGAAGGTGCTCAAAGGTAAAGACACGAAACAGGTGCTCAAAGGTAAAGACACGAAGAAGGTGCTCAAAGGTAAAGACACGAAACAGGTGCTCAAAGGTAAAGACACGAAGAAGGTGCTCAAAGGTAAAGACATGAAGAAGGTGCTCAAACTGCTGACTCTCATCTTTAGAATTATTTCACCTCATCGACAGACGACTGAACGAGATGGAGTGACGTGAGAAGACCAGCGCAAAGATTATCGAAGATCAACGAGGGATTCACGTTCCCATCACCACCTTCCATCTGTACACGCAAACAACAGCCAACAAGTGCATCAAGAACTACTGCTTTTGATCACCTGAAACCTGAAGAAATTATGATTCGGACAAATTCTAGTGCAATAATTGTTCCAGACAGAAAGAGTAATATAATCATATTAATCACAGATTTACAAAGCTCTCCTCTACATGAAAATTACTCAGAGCTGCTGCCAACCTCAAAAACAATAAGAAACTGTCAACATTCAAATCGAGACACTGTCAAAATTCAAATCGACCCGGCTGTAGAATTGTCAGTGGTGGCGCCAGGATTTCAGTTTCGGGGGGGCTGAGCCCCGCGGCGAAAATTTTCCATTTCCGCCACCAAAATTTCTGACGACCTTTTTTTTTTTTAGTCATCGACCGAAATCTCATGAAAATTTAAAATTTTCCATTTTCGCCGCCAAAATTTACGACGACCTTTTTTTTTTAGTCATTGACCGTATTTAAATGTAAAAAAATTCCGATGGCCCTTTTGTTAGGGGGGGGCTGAACCTCTTGTAGGGGGGCTTAGCCCCCCCAGCCCCCCTAGCGCCGCCACTGGAATTGTGAGTTAGAATATTTATAATCCATGCTCTAAGCATCTCTGCTGTCTGTACCTGATGATTATGCTGTACCTGATGATTATTCTGTACCTGATGATCATTCTGCCCCTTCATGTCTTTAGAGCTAAAGATGTTCGTGTCGTTCATTCTGATTCTACAGAAACCAAATCATAATTCAGTCAGCAAGAAGAAAGTCTGTGTACTTTCACAACTACCGAAACACATCTGCATTGCATGTTTAAATAATAATAAATATCTAATAATAACAATGACAATTTCTATGGTGCCATAGCTCAGACAAGGGTGCGTCACATACAATTAACAGCAGGATAGGCCTCACAAAATAAATAAGTCTTGAGTTAAATGTGGCAGGGAAATGGCTGAATGGTAACAGTCTGGCATGAAGATGAGAGGGACATGAGTTTGATACCCACTAGCCACATATAAGGTTCACTCAGCCTCCCATTCACAAGGTGGCGCTGGTCGAATGAGTGGTTGGATAGTTGGGTGCCATAGTTTAATTTGACTCCTGTTAAACTTTCTATTATCAGTTCTGTAACAACTCTATCATGTAATATTACTGCATACCTGTCAGTTTGAATATTACAATTACAGTAATTACTTTATGTTTAAAGAAATTCTGTTATCCATGATTATGAAATCTAGTAGACCCCGGCGTCTGACAAGATTCATCAGACATAGGGTCAATAGGCTACACTGAAATCATGACGAATATAACTGAGTGAAAAACTTATATACACAGAAGCCTAAGCCACGACATCATCGTACGTAATAGAATACAGTCGCTAATAACTACAAATATTTAGTCAACTTTAACGCCCTACAGTCAGGCCTCATAACTGCCATCCTCGTTTACCGTATATCCACTAAATATTAACGCAGCGATTCAAAACTTATCGCACGTTTATCCAAAAACACTGCTTCCAGCGTTGGAGTGTGTAAAACCCATTATAGAATATAACCCCCGTTTGATAATAGGAATTGCAAATACGCAGAGCATAGTAAAGAAAGTAACAACAAAGTTGATCATACCATTCAAGTTTTATATGGCAGGTTTCCGATGAAGACGCCATTTCTGTTGTTGACAGTTGCTATGTCGCCAGAGGTGTGCGCCATAAATCGTTTCGACCAACGAGTCAACGACCTTATAATATTGGTTTCGACGCATGCATTGGCTATCATCGTGCATCATAATTATTATTTAATCGGTTTGAAGTCGGCATGTAGGCTATAATAGCCTCAATAACTTCTGGGAGTGAACAGTTTTCTATTCAAATTATACACTTTTCCAGAGTAGTATATAGCTACTTGATAAATTGGATGTGATGCTTGAGCCCCTATATGCATTTCTTATTGCCTTTTACCTTAATAGCCATATAGGCCTAGACCTATAGGTGGCAAACTTATAGTATCCAGGACCGAATGACGAGACTAACCCTATTCCTAACCCCAAGTTCTTAACCGACCCTCACGACCCCAAACCTGAACCTAATCGACACGTCGGTCCCAGATACTATAATTAAGCCGGTTACACCATTGTGGGACGCGGTGGTGTAGTGGGTATGTTCGTTGCCCTGGAGCCGGAGGTTGCAGGTTCGAATCCGCTGAATCCGAAGCAGTGTCCGCGCTGCAGCCGGGAGCGCCTCTGAGTAGTAGCCTGAAGATGCGCTGTAACAATTAAGTGCACATAGGCCTACAAAAAAACCACAATTACTTGGAACAGTAGAGATTAGATTTTGGTGGACTGGCTATAGAATCAGCTAAATTAAGAAAGCATCAATTACATGCAATTAGGTAGCCTATAGCTAATTATTTCTGCAGCGCATAAATAGCAATGCAATATGGTGCAGAAACAAAGCATCCCTTCACTATAGGATATTTTATTTGTTATAATCAAATAACCGTCCAATGAAATAATATGCGCTTTTCGACAGCCTTGGTTCAACAACACGTACGCCCGCAAGCGTTTTTTGTTCACACGGCCCCTAAAAGTGAGCGCCCAAGAATTGATATCTAGCTATAGGCAGAATACGTCTTTTCGAGTGCGCACACTTCTTCTGCTTCCGGTCATCGTAATGCTTCTAATTATAGTTGTTCTGCTGCTGAATCCGTGCATCTTCCTTTGAGGGGGAAGATGATGATCTCGAGATGTCACTGATGCCTCTGCTTCTTCAGACGATGAGCGACAGCTGCGACGAGTGCTGCTCCCTTGCCACTCCCGTCCTCGGAGATCATCAACCGGACCTACGTACGCAGACGAAAGGAGGCACGTAGAAGAAAATAATTGAACAAATATCTTAGTCTTATTGTACACGGGGTAGCTATAGGCCTCAGGGCTGTTTTTAAGGTTTTTTTGAACTGCACAACCTCTTCTTTCCTTTCCCATCCTCCATGGTAAATTACTTCCAATTGCAGGACAACGACCGTTTTTGCTAGTTTTTAACTGTAGCCTACAGAAGTGCTTCTAAAACTGCACAAATCCATTTAGAACTGCACATTTTGTGTACAACTGTACGTTAAAAATGCTCTGGTATGCCTACTGAGGCGGATCTACCATGGGTAAGGGCGCCCGCATATAGCGGCAAGATGGGCACTTGCTCACCCTGGAAATGGAACCCTATTTTTTTACTATTATAGAGTCTACTTGATTCACATCTTCACACAAAAGTACTATAACGGTACCCATGATAAAGAACGTGAAACTGAGAAATTCAAGTATAGAAATTTCTATTTAAAAAAACACTCATCCTGCCCTGCATTTTCACAGCTCTGGTGGAAAAAATTACCGTGACCATTGTGTTATGCCCTCAGCTAGTGCTACAAAAATGTCCGCGGACGACCATGACTGTGGGTCGTATACGCAGCATTGCCTATTAATTTTTGCTTTTGAGTTTTGACCTGCTTTTAATATGCCTCAATATGAATCATGAGTTCATGACTTGCCAAAAAGTTATTTTGAAAGGCTTAATACCGGTATCGTCTTTGCATTTAATTTCTGCTACTTGCAGAATGAATCCAACGAGCAACCTCACGTACGCTGCTCAAGCAACCTGCTGAGGTTGTAGGCCTGGTGCCGACACTGACGGAGTGTTGTAATTGTAATCGTACATTTATATAGCGCCACTTCAAGAGAACTCCTCAGAGGCGCTCCCTACCTGACACCAAACCGCAATCAAAGAGAATGGTTTTCAAACGCTTGCGGAAAAGGGGCAAAGAAAGACAAAGAAGTTCATTACGGAGACTAATAGATAGGTAACTGTATCTATGCAGCACTGTGGAAGATCGAGCCATATGGATATCAATATAGGGGTAACAATAGACTTTTACAATAACCTCAAGCAATGACATGCATGCTCTCACCCCATATGATGGACCTGATCATGACCAGTGGCGGCACCAGAATTTCAGTGACCTCGTAATTATAAAGTCAACATAGCAATGGAGCAGAAATGATCGTTTAATACGCTATAGTTATAGAGGCTATAATTATAGATCTACAGAGAGAAGAATTAATCGGCTGACCTGGTGACCTTGGTTGGTAAGTTCGAGCACCATGGACTTGACGAGCTTGGCAAAGTAAGGATGGTATCGATAGAGACTGCCATCGACAGCAACAGTCGTCTGTGTCTGGTCGATCCGATTCAACAGACATGCCACTCCTTAGTTTCAAAACAACCAACCATCAACATTATCTAGCTTATACTTTAAAATATATAATATATCATATATGCATATAATTATATATATATATATATATATATATATATATATATAGAAAGACTTATAGGCTATATATACAATAATTTTAATATTTTATTATATATAGTCATGATCAATTAATAAATTATTGTTGTAGTTATTTTACATCGTTATCATACAGGAAGCTCAGTTTAACGAATAACGACGTGTGTAGGCTATATATATATGTAGGCCTAGGCTAAGCCTACAGCAAACTGAAATAATAATGACTTCAAACTATATATGGGATTTGGACAGAACTTTCGTGGTTCCTGCATTATTTTTGGCTGCATATTCGTCATTCGATTTCGTTTGTTGTAAACAGTGTAATAGCCTATAGTCTTCAGGTCATGTCGAATATTCGCTGTCCTACCATTTATATATGATTAATCATTATAAGTCGCTCAAAGTTTACTTTTTTAGTTATGTCTGGGCTGGGAGTGCCACTGGGTAGTTCTCTCGAAGGAATGAAGGAGCGCTACAAAGACCATCAGGATGAACAAATGAATGAATGAATGAATGAACGAACGAACAAATGAATGAATGAACGAATGAATGAATGAATGAATGATTGAATGAATGAATGCATTGCGTAGGATATGCGTATACCTACCAGCTGCCGCCAAGTATGCTGACCTTTCGGAGACGACCTGTGCGATGTACCTGACATACTTGAAGTCGTCTGTATTGGCATCGGTCACACCCATCTCGTCTAGTACCTGCTTCGTGTGCCCGAACTCACCGACTGCATCCCTACAAGACAATGGAACAGCCAGTCACAATGAGTTTGCATAGAACAACTATTGTTTCCAACGTTAGTCACGTATCATCATCATCATCATCATGGCGTCTCAACCTGAGATATACTGGCTGCAATTTTGGCGGTTGCGAGAAGTACACGCACTCCCTCCCTACCCCAATGCACGTCGATCCTGGATGGAGGGAATCATACGTCCACTATGCAAAGTTTCCAGAAGTAGGCTAACGACGATAAAGGACGGTCTCTATTCGAGCTCCTATCAAGGCCTAAAACATTTGCTGAAACATAATCGCATCGTCATCATCATCGTCGTCACCATCATCATCACCATCATCACCATCACTATCATGCATCGTCATCATCATGCATCATCATCATCATCATCATCATCGTCATCATCCATCGTCATCATCATCATCAGTTTCATTGAAGAATCGCAGCCTCACTCTTCAATTTCCGATATGTATTTCGTGTAGAATCGGTTGTGCGTTTGAAATTCCGGAGACAAGAAACCTCGGAAGAGCAGCTTCTTACTGGCGCACTCAACGATGACGTTTCGCATGATTTCACCCATATACATCCCACTGATCATCTTCTCGTATCTAATCAAATCATTTCAATCAGTATTCAGCAGAAATCATTTCTAATCCTGGGCAGCCTCTCCCCAGGATTAGAAATGATTTCTGCCTAGAGTTGACCTAGAGTTGTCTTTACATGTAAATTGAAATGAAACGGTGTACAGCAAACTTGATTTATTATAATTTCTCTCTGGCATGCTTAAATAGATGAGACTAAATAATTATTGGGTTAATTAATATGCTGTGATTATGAAGAAGTAGCCTATAATTATTATGCTATACGTAGAAAGCACGTCGTACACATTACATAATTACGCCAACATAATTTTATATGCTGCCTTTCAACGCTGCACCGACACATGGGATAAACATTGACCTGTTCTTGTTTTGATGGGTGAGCAGATTAGGATACGCTGGCGCCCTATCCTATAAGGGATATTCTAATTATTCTTACGTTTGTCTTCCTGGATTGAGTGACTTGGCATCCGTTTCTTTGTCAATGGATGTTCGAATGAAATTCAGACAGCCGTTATCACCGAATGCTCCCCATTCCGTATTAATTATCACCTTCAAACAATAACCAAAGAGAGGAGTCACAAAAGGGTTTGCGGCTTCTTTCGGGGGCTTCTATCCCTGTACGTGGCGGGCGTCGCGCAACTTAAACCCAGTGAAAAATGGGGGTATCAGAGCCCAAACTCAAGTCGGGAGGGAGAAGACCGGCTCGAGAGGGAAAGCCGGTCCGGAAGGGTAGAGAGGGATTGGCCTGGCTGTTTAGGGGATAGAAGTCCTGCATGTTGGTACTGATTAAGACAATTTTAATCGAATAAGATCTCAGATTTAATCGCGATTATTTCATCAGATTCGATTAAACTGGTCTGCGCGTTACTCAAAGCACAGACATACACTTATATTAGGTCTACTCAACCCCCCCCAAAAAAACCAGAATAAAAAGTCAAATCAACAGTTTATTGCATTTAAATAATTAAATTACAACTAACCTTGTCGCCATCTGGAGGTTTCCATCGGCATTTACACGTATGTATAGGCTACCTCAAAATGATTGCAAAATCATTTTGCAAAATGCAAAAATAATTTTTTTATTATCCACTCAAAAGCTTCACATTAATTTTCATTATTCATCATGTTAACTGTTTACTCCAAAAATGTCCGCTTGGTATGAAATGAAATTAAATAAAAAATAGGTAATCGAAAAATTACTCGAATATTTCAAGCATGCTTAGGTCTACCTGTTGTGGACCGGATTTGTCACCGTCCCAGAGTTCAACCTTCTCCAGCTTTTCCATGTAGCAAGCATTCGTCCCAGTTCCTTCAACGCAAACACCAACAAACATTATACAATTAAAAGGCAGATTACGTGTAAACAAAAAAACTCAGCTTCCTCCCACCGTCCACTTCATTCATCCAACAGATTTGACCTCTTGGTTCCTCGCCCTAGAAGAACTGCTATGGCCCAGTCTCGCCATATAGAA
>OX457053.1:7649542-7829542 GCA_949752735.1 Lumbricus terrestris | reverse complement strand
AGGATACTCTTCAAAATGGCGCTGTTGATCAAGTCGACGTATGCTATACTCTGCCTATTATTTACACTGTGGTCTGGGTCCGTCTGGCCTCTCCCAGATACTTTTCCATAATAATTCTCTAACTGCATTTGCATAATTATACGGTATACTATACCTTCGCATATCGAACTGGTTCCTTCTTGCGCTCCTTAAGGTAATCGCGTGTTTGTGACAAGCAATTTCCCATTGTTTCAGAACTGCCCGGACCCCTGGCCACTTGGGGGCCTTCAACGATCCGAGTTCAAACGTTCAGCTCCAATAATCCATTCAAAAAGGGAACCGATTATTTACATTACGCTGCAAAAGTCGATTTTCCTGTGCCAGTATCTCGCAAGAAACTACTGTAACTTGTAGAACAGCCGAAAATATTCACTACAGCCTTAGACTCGTTAAGTTTCCGCCTCAATAATAATAATAATGCTTGTCGTATATCTTGAATCAACCGTCCTAATAATGTGCTATGGCATAATTACTGTAATATCGCCTGATTGATCAACACGGGATGTGACGTCATCGACAATTATTCCGTCACAGGTAAAATCAGGCAAATATATCGTCCATGTTGTTTTCCGTGTGGTGGTAATATCTATGCCAGAAATAAAAAATTATTTATATCTATGGTTATATTACTGGCCTCGATTATCGTCCTAAACATAAATCGTAAACTCGGAATTTCTACATCGCCCACAATAATAACAGCTGATTCACAGGCGCTCAGTCAAAACAAGGTTGGTAGGTAGAGGTTTATATCCGGAGAGTCAGGCAGAGTTAAACAGAGTTGAAACGGCGTGGGAGGTAGGGCAAAGTGGAAGAATCAGGACGGGATCTGTGAAAAAGCAGTGTTTTGAGTTTCGACTTTTGAGTGAAAGACCTGTGGCTATATAGTAAGAGGTGGAGTTTTGCACATGTGGTGTATGTTTCCCCTCTTGGTCTTTGGTGATTAAGCTTTTGACTACAAATGAATGACCACAAGTAGCCTACATCATTATAAGATCAACAAATCAGCAACACTTGTCGGAACTGCAGAGAGCATGAAGCGGAAAAGGCAGCAACCCTAGGTCATTAGTGTATGCTCCCGTACATTGTTTTCTAATAGCAAGCCTTAGCATTTCCTAACACTAAAACGACAATCTGCATTGGTTTCTCAGTCGCGTTTAGTAGGCCTTAAGCTCTCATTGTCACTGGGTCAAAAGATTAGGTCCATGTTTAGTTGTTTATGCAACTGACATAAATTTGAATGCTCAGGGTTGTACTGTTTCCATAGGTTGTGAAAGCTTTCAGAATAGTCATCCTCACATTGGGTCTGGTAATCTCTTGAGCATCAAATCATCTTCAACGTCTCAATAACTCGGTATTTGATGTATTTTAACTAAACAAATGATCTGTAAGCATTCAAAGTAACTCACAAACTCTGTCAGATGGGATATAGCACTAGCAGCTTCTGTCTAGATGAAATTTTGCAAAACATCAGCACATAAGCACTCATGGGCCGTAGCAAACCATAAGCTTGAACCCATCTATTTCAGTAATTAATTAATTATAATTAAGAAGAAAATTTATTAATTCTAGCATACATTGAAAAAGAACAAACTGAAATGTTGGTAAAACATTTATGGAATTTTTAAGTTGTACAATTCTTAAACTCGACGAATGAATATAGCCAAACAAATACATTACATGTACAGTAAGCATTTACTACAGACTTAGTTTGTTATGCAAGTCTCATTACACATAGCCTATAATCAATTAATATGAATATCTCGGACCACTGCATGAACCTTGAATCACCTGTACATAAAGCACAAGCCAAACTGAATGCCAATTCAAAATCCACAACCAGAAAAGGATTAGTTTTAGGAATTTTTAGCCTTCGAGGAGTGTATAAAATGTTAACTTCCAGAGCACTATAAGAGGCTCATGCAGTGGCCAAGTGACACTATCTGCAGTCAAAATCGAATGGAAATATGTGCTTAACACTATCCACAAAGTTTAATTTCAATCAGAATACACAAATCGATGCGAGTGTCAGGCGCCCACAGATTTTTTGACAGGAGGGTAAAACACAATGGTCATGGTTTAATTTTTTTGCAGGAGCTCTAAAAATGCCATGCAGGGAATTAAGGACATGGGTATTTTCCATAGAGATTTCTAAATGTAAATTTCTCAGTTTTACTTCATGTATCCTTAATATCACTAGTTCTTTTGTGCAAGAAAATTGTGAAAATATAAATAGTAGCTAAAAAATAGGGTTCAATTTTTCCATGGGGGTGACCGGGTGCCCGTCTTGCCCTTATGTGCGGACACCCATGGTGTGTATGTGCATTTCAGATGCATAGCTATCGCTACCAGCAACTTCACGCAAGATCTATTCATGATTTAGTCTTCATTTATTAGGATCAGCAACAAAAATTCCAGACCCTTAGGCAGAGCAATCACGGGCCCTAAACTATCTTTAGGCTTTATCAGAGAATGAGCAAAAATTGATAGGCCTATATTAAAAAGTGTGGGAACGAGTTGTACGTGCACACGATATTATATTTTTATATATATATATATGTACAACTATAATTTTATTCAGTTGTTACTTTTAAAATAGTATATTTAGAAATGCATATCATAAACTTCGTATAACTACCCAGCTGCCAGGGCTCTAAAAGTCGCCAGGACCCTCAGCATTTCCCCTCTGCTCCTATCTTGGCAGACCTGCACACAACGTCCCTTCAAGGCTACTACTCAGGAGCTCTCTCAACCAAACCTTGGCTAAAGAGGGCATCTTTAAGAATGGAATCGAATATGTTGGATAGGCCCTTTGCAGCAGGCACAAGTATGGAGAGAGCCGGTTGTAGACCACATAGAACTTTGCCGACACAAGAATGGTCACTGCCATGATGTACTTGTGGTGGACTTCTAGAGCCACGATCTCTCTAAAAGTCATTTTCCTAACAAATAACAGAATCGACGACAAGAGGCAAAGCAACCACTTATAAATTAATCCACAAATGTTTTTAATTTTCAAGTCACGAAAACTGCAAAACAGTCGGCGGCCTAAATCGTTGTCCAACCCAAACGTTCGATTCTTCTGACAACTATGTCTCTTGCGCACGGGAATTCTTTCCTAAATTATCATGATCATCGACTAAAGATACGAGCAACAAGATACACAAACGTTCTTCGACTCCCCCACATTTCACCTCAAACGGCTGCAAACTCGGCCGAGGTTTCCCATTCAGTCGGCCTTACTTCCGCGGCTCTTCGCCGTTTCGATTTCCAGCGACTGCCATTCGTCGTCCTCTTCCACATTCGCCCAAGTGTCGTTATTCCAGTCCGATTCGGTTTCCGAAGTTTTCGGCACGGCATCGTCCGTTGCCATGATGTCAACATTTTCAAAATCGATGAGGTTGACCTTTGTTGACGACGGAGTGCCGCCCTGCCTGATGGCTGCCTGCTCCTGCGTGTTCTCCTTCTGCTTGCTTGATTTGCTCTTCTGCGTTTTCTTTGCGTTGTCGGAGAATTCGTCACCCCAGTCGCCCCACTGCTTCTCCTCAACCGGTGATGGTGATGAGTTTTGGGGTTCGGCCGTTCCCCCGACCCAGTCGTCGCCCCAACCGGTCCAATCGTTCGATCCGGGACTAGTTTCACCCTTTGCAGATCCAGAGTAACCTCTGTAGACATAAAATGAGAAATTTAACATAGATTACCCTTTACAGACCGAGAGTATATGATTTACCATACCATGTTTGTTTGTATGTGCACTTGTTATAGCGCCCCTTCAAGCTCTCTACTCAGACGCGCTCCCAACTGAAGAGCGGACACTGCATCGGAGTTTCATGCCGAAGCACTGAGCAATTGCGAGTGAAGGACTTGCCCAAGGTCCTTACGAGGCGACTTGAGGTGGATTTGAACCTCGAACCTTCCGGCTTCAAGGCAACGATGCCACCACTACACCACCGTGTGTACTATGCTTTGGTCAGTGTTGGGTTAAAAATATCTCTACTTCAGCTAAAAAAATTGTAAAACTCAGTGACATGAAATCTTCTTCTGTTCCTGGATGGAAATAGTTCATTGAATAAAAGACAATTTACATATGACAAACAAAGGATCCTGAATTACAACAAGCATGAAGAACAACAAAAGGTCTTTAAAACTGAAAATTCTGTTCAAAAGTTTCTAGTGCTGAAAATTTATGCACTTTCAAGTCTGATATCGCATCAAATAGAACAATAGAAAAATGACGAAGCAACTCGGCGCTTGGCCCTCTTACCTTGAGCCTGCATTGAGAAGAGATGACTTTTCTCCAGGCGAAGTCGCCTCTCCTTCTGGCTTCGGCTCGTCTGTAAAAATGGTTGAGATGTCTTTCCAGCCCTTCAGACTAGCAGACTGGACCTGATTTCAATCAGACAGCAAAGCATGAGCTAAGCAATACAGGTCAGGTAACACAAGTCTGCTCAAACCTATCAATGTCAGTCTCAAGCTGGAGTTTTCTATGCTTTCATTTTAGGCATTTTAGGGACAGTTGTCTTCCTTGAGGGGCATAGGCATCTTCCCACGAGCAGCCTGCAGACAGTATACTCCTTAAAGCCGAGTTGGCTATGGGCGCAGATGTAGCCATAATCTCAAAACAAATTGTGCTCTGGCGGTTTGAATCCCATACCTGTAATATGCTAAGCACTAGATTATTGCACATCTCATGAAACAATGGAAACTAAGACAATAACTTGTATACAAGAGAGTTCATCTGAGAGCCACAGGTGCAAAGGTGCATGCCACAAGTTTATTATTCAATCCATAGACTTATATAGCACCCATTCAAGAAACGTAGTAAGGAGCGCTCCCAGCCTACCAACGGGAAAAGAAAAAAGGTTTGACAGATTTATGAAACAAAGTTCGATCGATCAGATGTAATCAACAGAGGTCATTCCAGATGGATGACCTGATGCAATCGAGAAAGCTCGTAACCACCATGCAAATTCCTGCACTCTCACAACTCATATGTCGACTTACTTTGGTAGCCAAGCCACTGACAGATGATGAGACATCGCTGATGATGCTGCCATCTTTAACCTACGAAGCCATCGCAAAACGAACAACAACCATGCAACACATCTAAACACAACTAACATGCAGAACGTGAAATAGAAAAACTAGAGACATGTTGACTTATATAACAACCTGGCGACATGTTGAAGAACATTTTTTGCCAATCTATTAAGTACGATGAAAGATACAGACAGTAAACAACAGAAACTAATCTAATACTACACAACTCAAAAGCCACATGGTCAGTAACTATGAAACAACCGTTCAGAAATTAAAATTTAAACATTTGTGCATTAAAATTGAATTATCAAAAACAAGACGTAATTAAACTATAGACAGCGGATAAAAAAGTCCGTTCAGACAATCGAGAAACCCGCACAAGCCATTGAGGACATCCCCATCACAATCCCAAAAAAATAAATTCAAACTAGATGAAGAGAAAATGAAAAAATGGTTGCAGCAGATCAATGAGCTGCAAAAAATAAAAACTTACAGGAAGGTACGGCGTCATTTTTGGTGCTACGTAATTATGAAGTAATCGCTATCTATAGATAAAATCACAGGTCAAAAAATTCTATTCCCCTTAAAACAGATAACTAAAACCAAATAAGAATAGATGCATGGAGATGTAAATGACCACATGACAGTTGTAACCTCCTAACCAATATATCCATCAGTTACAAAACGTAATAATCTTGTTAACGTCAACTACCGATACAGAAAAAGCAGATAAACAACAGCGGTGCAGAAAAGAAAAAATACATCGACAGTCAGTGATGGTTAAAATATTGGATTAATACTGATTTAAATCAAAACTAATCAATTAATCTTTTAAATTCAACATAGATTAATCGATAAAATTCAATTAATTTGGAATCTGTTATGTTTAGTCGTAAAAAATATAGTCAGCTTCCACCTTTGATTGATCATTAAAATCTGCAGAACTAGTAAAATACTTTGAAAAAAGTAGCAAAAGTGTTCAAATGGTAATTTACATCCTTCAGGTGTACTTTAAAATACTTCAAAAGCATTTAAAATACAATTTTAAATATCTTTCGATAAGTAACAGAAGCATAGAACAAGCAACTATCACAAGAAAGCAAACTATGAGCAGAAACCCCAGACCAACCTAGACACACTGCCCCCCCCCACTCAAGCACAGCAGAGATGAAACCACACCAAAGCTTTTTTTGCACCACAACCATGAAACCACTTCCCTCCATTGATTCACAGACGTAACAAATGAGAGCTCTGTATGTTAGATGCCAAGCTATTCCACTCGTGTTAGTTTCAAAATATGTTGGAGTAATGGTTGCTGTGCATACCTTTGAGGTCAAACTTGAAACACTCTGCGACATTGAATCAAATACTTTTCCATCCTTCACCTGACAGTAAATATTTTTAGAATCGAAAATAAAAACAACTCAAAACAAATAAACACAATCACCGAAAAACTGAATTTAATCAACAAATCCCACTGCTTGCAATTATAAACTTAGCAAAACTGAAACGAAAGATAAATAGGATACTTGAAAACTAGAACTGATCACCAACAAAAGCTATTCTCACAGAACAATCCTACATCCCAAATGAGACAACACCAAATGCCCATTTTAGAGGCATTTATTCATGGCACTAGTCGTGCATTCAACTTAAAGAAGCAGGCAATTAAACATCTAATTTCACCATCACCACAAAACTATTTAAAAGGAGGTCTAGAAATAACCTGACTAAAACCATCAAAGAATCTCAATAAAGAAACAAAAGATGATTTACGCACCAAACTAAACAAAATACACAAACACAAAAAAAGCACGACAAAAAGAAAGGGCTGGGATGAATAAGGTCTTAATCCAAAACTCAGAACTTTGCCGCTACCCTACATGTGACAATGCCAGTCCCAAGCCTGGAAAAGGAGGAGGGTGACTACAACCACCTCCGTCATGACAAGTGTCGCTATATATCACTCAACCAACCAACACCGGAAAAGAACTCAGGAGGTAGTTGACCAATCCTGGATGAAAGCGCAACAATGGAAACATTCATTACTGTGGAAAAGCTTTGACACAGTTGAAAATGACATTTCCTAGCAAAAAAAATCGTGCAAAACGCTTCGAACAAAGACGTCGGTTTTTGTCACACCTTTTCGTTGACCTTTTGACTCAGTTCCTTTGTCTTCTGAGAAGCGGTTGCCGCTAGACTCGTTGCCTAAAAATAACAACTATCATCTATAAGCACACATCAGTAAGAGAAATACTCGTGATTGCCTTTCAACTTGTACATGACTTGCCCCCCCCATCCAGGTAGCTCCACTGGCAGTATGTCCTCATCTTTCTCTCGCCTCAAATCTTGCCTTTTCTTTCGGGGGTATCTTGCATTAGAAGCAATTCTGATAGAAACTTGCTGAGAGAAGTGCAGTAAATGCATAAATGGTCTAATACAGTACATTACAATACAATATGATCAGAAGTAAAGTGAGTATTTAAAATAGTATGTATGCCTACTGAGAAATATAGGGGCTTGAACCGATACGCTCAGGTTTACAGGCAGAATGCTCGAATTACTTGGCTGCCATGCTTCACAATGAATGTGCTTCAACACAACAAATAGTTTACAGCACATACACAAAGCAGTCTAGCCACAGCAGTTTCTACCTTCAGTCAGGCATTTACCAAACTACTGCATAACCAGAAAACATACAATTCGTTACGATGCATCATTTGTACAACGTATATATATATGCACTTGTCATAGCGCCCATTCAAAAATCTACTCAAAAGCGCTCCTGACTACAATGCGGACACTGAATCGAAGTTTCACACTGAAGCGCTGAGCAATTGCGAGTGAAGCACTTGCCCATGGTCCCTACGAGGTGGCTTGAGGTGGATTCGAGCCTGCAACCCTCTGGCTGCAGGGCAACGAGCACACCCACTACACCCATCACTGCACCCCCACAATAAATCACCACAACCAGCAATTTATTGCGTGTCATGCAGAAGCGTTTTTCCGTTACATGTAGATGGTGTTTACCTTTTCTGATGCAGTGCTAGCAAGCTTAGTCGCACCTTCAGCAATGCTTGACCAACCCTTCAAAAGAAATCGAACAAACACAACAATAAGTCGACTTAACAATAGACTTCCAATAATAATCACAACACAATACATCTTTATTATTAAATAATTAGTTATTATAAATATTCATCGTCGTTGTTCCAAGTTAAATGATGACAATTTCGTATCTGTCTCAAAAAGATTATATTTACAGCCAATGATTGATAGCTTCTATAGCGCCAATAGAAAACAGGCGAACAGACATCAGGAAACTCATTAGCCAATACGCAAGTCATTCCAGAAACATGGTCTGCATCAATTGACATTCAAGTCGCTTTGGGTCTAACAAGGAAAAGGATCCAGAACAAGGTATAGATGAGAGCAAGACAAGAACTTTCTTGTGAAGAAGTTTACAACATTTTTTATAAATATTTACTAATAAATCATTTTTTAACAATACAGCATTTTGGAAAAAGGCCAATGTGAAATCGCAACTTAGCTGCACAAGTGA
Source organism: Lumbricus terrestris (assembly GCA_949752735.1). NCBI lineage: Eukaryota > Metazoa > Annelida > Clitellata > Crassiclitellata > Lumbricidae > Lumbricus > Lumbricus terrestris. Next base: position 7,820,904 of record OX457053.1, on the reverse strand, counting down.
TTTAGAAAAAGCACTGATAGGCAAACTTTTATTAAATGTAAGAAAAAGACAATTCCATATATAGCATCTAGATTTGAATCCTTAACACAATTAATTTTTCAACAAACCATAAAACTGCTGCAAAAAACTAACTTGTGCCTCCACCATAAAAGGTTACACGGAATTACTAAAAGCAAACCAGGACAAGATGAAGACTCACAGATGAAAATGCAGACCAGTAATCATATTCCTTCTTTTCTGGTACTACGCTGTTACCAAAACCTGCATAGCGACCTCCTTGATTTGGTGGCAGGTCTCTAAAAGTCACACAAATCATTCATGGATCAAAGAAACATTCAAAAAAGCACACAGATCATTTTTACATTTTGAAAATAATTCAAAAGGTCACACACATCATTCATTGATCATGGAAATAATTCAAAAATCACAAAGATCATTTATACGTTATGAAAATAATTCAAAAAGTCACACGCATCATTCACGTATTATGGAAATAAATCAAAATTCATTTACAAATCATGGAAATAATTCAAAAGATTCGTATTACAAGTTTCAAAATAACTCATCAGCCACACTTTTCATTCAGTAATAACAAAAGCAACACTACAAGTCAAAAAACACATGCCGGCGAGTAAGACAACAACTGGGCTGGTAACACTCCCAAGTAGATTCCTTGAAGGTCCATAGAATGAATAAACTGATGAATGAGTTAATGAATGACTAACTTACTCTGGTCGGTTGGCATTTTCTACTTGTCGTCTGGTGAAGAAATCGTCGCGTTTATGAGTAATCTCGTCCCTGTCGCGAGAATTAACAAATGCCAGATCAACATCAGCAAAAATCAATCCACATATTAAAGCAAGATTTTAAAGCAAGAAACAGATTCACTGATCACTTCATCAGTGCAGCTGTCTCAGTCTAACAATAGCCCGTTAAATTAGCGCCATAAATATGAAATGAGTTTAAATGCATTTGAAAACAATGATTGAAAGAGTATATTGTAGAGGTCAATAGCAAAGAGAGTGTCAAGGGAGAGAGCAAATTCAAACAATTTTAAAGTGGAATTAGCAAGCCAAGAAATAAAATGAATTGATCGAAAGTGTCAACCTTTGAACATTCACTTCTTTGTGACTAAGAAAGACGAGTACAGAAGCGCATGAATAGGCTCAAAATTACTGTCACCCTGACAGCAATTTACAATGCAATTAATCAATGGGAAAGGGACAGCCTATTCACGCACATCGTTCAATCGGTTCACGCCAGAAAATTCCAGAAAAGTGGATTTGTATTTTCTATAGTTTTCGTTGAAGATTTTAATATCGTTCTCATTTTTAATTTCTTCTACATAATTCTTTTTCGTTTTTATTTAGCTTTAGCTTACAATTTCTTTCTAGTTCCTGTTTTCGTGAACGATTGCCAAATCTTTTTTGTTCTCGTTTTAGTTTCATTCACGAATTTAACATGGCACACCATTCGTCCTCGTAAACCAAGACTAGGTAAATGAGGTCGCCAACACTAAGCACTTCCCTTCATCTTCAATTGCATTTAAAGACAGGAAGAACAACATCACAAAACATTTCACAAACAACAAATGCCTTACTGCAAGCAGAGGGGCAATTGGTCCGACAATATATAACTCGCTCAAAGAGGCACCTACCTACTAATGCCAAGAGAGTCCTCCATGCTGGCTGAGTTACTGGAGTAGCTATGCATGGACGACATGCGATTTCCGGTCGGGCCGTCCATTCCGTTGCTTCCGCCATCAAAGCGCGGATAACTGCTGGAAGAGGCAAGCCGACTTTGGAACGTGCTTGGAACAAAATTGCGAGCGGAAGAAGTTTCGATTGACCAGGGTTTTCCCTGAGCCTCCGTGGAGATCTGCGACATGCAAGACAATTCTATTGAAAATCATTCAGTTCATCCCGGCATTTGGATCAGTTGGTTGTTATTTTCACACAGGAAAATATTGCTTATAAATTATAAAGTCACACATGGATAAATTCACACACGGATACCATGGTCTTCTGCTCTTCAGAACTCCTCACCTTCATGCGCATCCAACCTATGCTATCAGGTCAATGCGAGGTTGGCGTAATCTGGACCGTGAGGCCTTCAAAGCTGGCCTATTGAATGGTCCTCTCTGTAAAGACATATCGTCAATGGAAAGCCGTTCATCCGAAGAACTCTTCACCATCTACGAGTCATCAATGCGTGCACTAATCGACGGCAGGACTACGTAACAAAAGGCCAAAGTAAACTAAATACTTTCAAGTAATTCAGAATTTAAGTCAACAAGCAGATCTTCAGTAATCAAAGGCTTAGAAACCAAGCCATAAAGCACCAAAGACAAAACATGCCTTGTCTCTGTACAGCGCAGCCGCCTTGGAATTGTACTTCTCCTGGATAGACATTCCTTCGTGGTAATCGTCCTGCGATTCAAAGAACAGCCTCGCCTTCCGATTTCCACCGGCCTTCATCTTCTCCAGCTCCATATCTTTCCATTTATCCATTGAAACAGATCGCACAAAACTACAAGTAAAAGTCAAGTAGGCACTATTTAAAGCAAGTACTCTTTATTCCAACCAGCTGACAAAAATGCACTCCATTACACATACATAGAGGCTAACAGTTTAAATTTAAAAAATAAGCATGCATAAATCATTCTGATAAAAAGATCATTAGAGTATCAATTCTTGGCAGCGTACAAAAAATCATGCCCCATCAGTCTAAGAGCTAGGTCATATTCGTGAATAAGCTGGTGCCCCACGCTTGGCTTTCGAGTAGCGCTTTAGAAATTTCAAGTTTACGATTACGTCTAAAGATGTCAAACTGACAGACCACTGTATGATTATTATTAGGTGCTTGAAATAACAGGAACACACAACAAGTTATACAATCTTGATCTTCTCTGAATTTCAAAACTGCATAACAGCCGAATGGGTGTCAAACTGCCCAACTATCGCAGATTTTACCATCACCCCTAAAGAGTGGAAGCTTATGGCGCTAACAGGCATCAAACCTGCATCCTTTCATTTTTGTGCCTGCATATATTACCATTCAACCATCGCCTCATCCCACAAAAAAAACCTAACGGCCAATGACTTTTAACTTGACTACAACTCTACCTGACACCTATCATGCAAATGATCACATGACTCACGATGTCAGGAAAGCAAACAAAAGTCGACACGTACCTCAGATGAACGCCGAGACCACGATGTTTACCCGAACACTCGAGACAGATCCAGATTCCGTAACTGACGCTAACCCACTGCGGGCTGTGCGCCCCACACTCAAAACAACTCTGTAGAACAGAGGACAATAATTCAGCATATAATTAACGACAAGATACATTTTAACCACAAAATACATATAGGCCAGAAATCCGTATAAACAGTTTTAAAAACAAAGCCATAAAGTCTGACCATCAAGCCAACAAAGGTTGGTGACACTTAAAATCAATAAATCAGTATGAACTTGAAATATATACCTAGTGCCCCTTCAAGATATCTGCTCAGAGGCATTCTGAGTATGTATCTTATAAATCATAACCTCTTAAAGGTCAAGAAACATTTAATCAACTGAAACCATGCTGTAATTCATTAACTGAAAAGGGATTTATACCAGTATGCAGTAATTGCTGTATAGATAACTTGTTTAATGCTAATATTTCAGTAACTTCGCTCAACTTATTACCAATATCTGGCTATTACTTCGATGTATCATAACAATGTTTTATGTCCATCTGAGCATCTGCAAATGGAGTAATAAAGAATATACTTACTTACTTAGTTTTACAATTAAATGCAAAGTTTTAAATAAGCAGAGAAAACTCAAATGAGAAGTTTAAAATTTAATCGAATTAATCGATTGCTCTTAACTGCTTGCTAAACATGTTGTATGGTCTCAGACAAAATCACCGACACTCACATTGTTTTCATCGGAAGACTTTATGTCTTTTAAGACTTTTCGTGTTCTGGGACTCGCCATTCTGGCTAACTCGACGACAGGGAGATGAGACAATACGCTTAACACAATACTTGACGCAAGACAGGAATGTTAGAAGCTGAGGACCTACAGAACCACATAAACAAAAGATTATGTTCAGTCATAAATTACGATCAGATTCAAATTATTGCCATGTGTAATAATTTTAAAATACTGCAGAAATATCAGTTCTCAATGGCTTACATTGATGGCTAGGCATGATACAAGTTTGTAATTTCTTGGAGTGAGTGTATAGAAAATGACAAACTTCGAAAAACTAACTGAATGATACAGTAATTATTAAAACGATTACAAGACCCATAAAAATAGTGATCTTGATAAAATACTATTATAATGCGACCTACACACAATATCACTATCTCCCCACAGGTCTTTCACTCAAAACTGAAAACATTGCTCTTTCACAAATCCTATCCTGATTCTTCCTCTTCTCCTCACATCCCCCGCCACTTCAATTCTAAACATCACCCACCTTAGTCGTCCATCTATCTGCCTGCCTGACTCTCCGGACTTGACCCCCTGCCTATCGATTTTGTTTTGATTGAGCGCCTGTGAATAAGCTGGTTCCCGCGACTTGGCTTTTGTGGGCGCTGTAGAAGTCTCGAGATTACGATTACGATATCAGTCATGCGATCACCACACACTGCCATAAATTTTATTGCATCTGACCATTTATAAAGCGCTTCTCACAACAAGAGTCTTTCAGAGCACTCCTAGTGCGTTCAACCCCGAGAGAAAAGGCAAGTTTTTAGACGAGAGAAAGACGAGGAAAGACTACCAGAGAGGATGACAGAGCAAACTGATGGTGGAAGCCCATTCCATAGGGAGGGACCAATGCAGGCAAATTTTAATGCGATCAATATAAAAATCCACATAAAATTATGTCATTTATGCGATCCATACACAATGTAAGTTGTGCAAACCCAGTCATTCATGTGGGCCATTTAACGAATTATATTGCAGCAACACCACAATCAAACTTCATTCACTTGTATGGCAGATCCATAACAGGATAATGACTGACTTAAATACGCTCAGCCCATGTCCTTGTTTAGACTGGGCATGGACAAACATAGCCAAAAACCGAGTATCAGTTATACTTTACACAGCACATGTCGTGGCTTGATCATTGCAATAAGCTGTCGTTCTACAACGCAACCTCTCACACAACAAACAAGCTTTTAAAACATGCCACATAAATTCACCATGTACGCTGTGAGAATTAGCAATTCAGGATTCCGATCGGATTGACTTTCCGTCCACGAAATTACCAAGAGACGACAACAGTTTGCCTGTACAATATGTCGCGTCGAATGTAGTAGGTGTAATATTCCGTAGTATGGTAAATTTATGGACACTCACATACAGATCATCTGCCAATAATAATGAACAAAGCGGCCCCGAAACCTCATTAAAAAATAGTCAAAACGTTATCGCAGAACGTGGAATCGTTCACGGCTTGAGCAGCATTAGTTAATGGCTATGAAAATCAAACTGGTGAGCGAATCTGACATTTAATTTAAGCGAAAATAAATAAAATAAAGCGACAAACCTTCCTCAAAACAACTATACTGTAAGACGTGTAGTCACTGACGTCAACACACATCCTCCGCAATAACATGGATGCGATATTAAGAGTCCGCACTCGGTTAAACAAGGCACGTAGCCACCCAGTGGTTGACAGAATTCATTCTGTAATCTAGTACCAAAGACTGCTAGTACTTTAAATATTACTCCTGGATCTACCAATGATGGCTGAGACGGATTATAAATACACACGTGAATTGCCTAATAATTATATGGTACAGATGGATCGTATACGGGACGATCTCTTTTTCATAGATTCTATCCCGATTCTTTCACTTCCCTACCTCCCATGCCGTTTCAACTAAACATATCATTCAACCTAGCCGTCTGTCTAGCTCTTCGTCTGACTCTCCGTATCTTGACCTCATATCGACTTTGTTTTGATTGAGTGCCTGTGCATATAGTAGAGCGGATTGGTCAAAAATTGTTCACTTTGTGATACAAGCATGAAATTTGGTACACACTACGAAAATGTCATAAGAAAAAGATTTGGCTATACGGCCATCGCAGATTTGACCCCTGGCCCCAATGGCAGCCATTTTTCAAAATGGCCGACCAGTTTACATATTTTAAATTATCTCAGCTTCCACTGCACTTAGAATCGTCATCTTGGTGTCTAAACATACATAGTTAGGGGCAAGCATTCCCCCAGAGCCATTGTAGATGTTCCCCACGGCTTCAATGTCGGCCATTTTCCAAAATGGCCGACCAAAAACGAATATTTCAATATCTAAGCTTCCAGTACACTTAGAATCGTCATCTTGGTGTCTAAACATATATAGTTAGGGGCAAGCATTCCATCAGAGCCATTGCAAATGTTCCCCACGGCTTCAATGGCGGCAATTTTCCAAAATGGCCGACCTAAAAAGGACATTTCAATATCTCAGCTTCGAGTGCACTTAGAATCGTCATCTTGGTGTCTAAACATACATAGTTAGGGGCAAGCATTCCATCAGAGTCATTGTAAATGTTCCCCACGGCTTCAATGTCGGCCATTTTCCAAAATGGCCGACCAAAAACGGATATTTCAATATCTCAGCTTCCAGTACACTTAGAATCGTCATCGCAATAAAACAAATGTTGGAATATATGCAATTCAAGATTTTATTGGTGCTCTGTAAATGTGTATCGTGACATATTTGAGTCCACATTTGAAGACCTTTACCCAGACAAAGTACTGACCACAGAATTATACAACATCATCTACGTCATTCACGGTCGCAAAGGCCTCTACAGAGACAGAGACCAGTACACTGTAGAGAAGCTTTCACGCATTTGCATTGTCCTCTACATCCCTTCTCATATCCACATCGCAGCAGTTCACGACAGGCACGAGACGCTTCGGGAAGTGTTGTCCACTTCACTTCCCAGCCACCTTCAACCGTTTTCAGCCACCCCCATTGACCAGGACATGGTAGTTTAGGAGCAGCTATGAACATCTGTGCCCAAACATGACCTGCTTGGTAGGCAGCTCTCTTTGTATGTTCCACCAGAGCAGCTTGAGTTGGTGGAAGGCCATCCATAGGTCTGTCTTTCTGTGCGAACAGTTGCTTTCTTGCCTCATTCACCTTCTCCTCACCACTAGCACGGTCATACAGAAGAACCACAAAGCGCTCAATTACGTTGAGCTGATCATAAACTGAGCTGGGAGTTGATGCTAAGGTGCAGAATGCTGGGGTGACGTCGCTGAATGTCTTCCAAATGTCCCATACAGTCCTTTTTCCGCGGCCAGCAAAGGATGACACTGTGTCACATCCGCTGAATGCGTGTAGGAAGGGCAAGGCTACGCACTTTTCTGGACCGAGGGCACGCGCCATCTCATGGGTTGGTAGGTATCTGAAGCTTTTGCCTGAAGCAAAACCAACCCACAGTTCATCAATGTTCAGCTGCTGAACTGCTGCTATGGCCAACACTAACACGTCAGAGTCAACTGTGCGTATCATCACCTTACGGTAACCATGTTTAGTGGCATCAGCGACATGCAGAAAAATCCTTGTATCAGCTTCCTCCTGAGTACACGGAGCAAGTCCAGTTGTGTCTCTTTGCCGTGTACAGAGCACATCCTTGTGGTAAGTGGCTATGATCTGTCTTCCTGTTTCTATTTGTAATTTTGCTATTTGCAGACTCAAGAAAGAAAACAACTCTGATTTGTTTTCGTCGTTCCTCAGGAATTCCTGCCAGTTTCTGGGTAGAGCACTAGAAGATTCGATGCGCCTTCGACATCCCTTACCCCTCACACTGCGTGTGTATGTCTTCAAGCTGCCACGCACGTATTCATCCCATACAACATCTACTCGATTGACATGCTCTAACTGTCTTGTGATGTAGGGCAAGAATATATGGGATGCATAATCTGAAAAGGTGCATGCAGTGCCAGGCTTCAGCATGTTGACTATGACGGCTCCATCCAGTATAAGAGCGTCAACAATTGGAACTCCCAGTGAATGGCCGGGTTGGATATCTGCCGTGGCTTCATTTGTTGAAGTAGGAATCAGTTCTTCTAGGCAATTCACAATGTCTGACTTAGTTCTTAGCCGTAATTTGCCCATATTTGAGAGTGATGGTGGGCATGCCTGGTTTTCGTGTGCAAAAAATTCATCCAGGTCTCCTTCACGTGTCTGACAGGAAATGTACAACCTAGAGAAGAGTGAGCAGTCCTTCTTCACAGATGACAAATGTTCCTTTGCTCTTGACTTGTCCCGTGCAGGTGGACGACTGAAGAGGGGGAAGTTATTTCTCTTTATTGGGTCATTGACAGGTCGCGTTTTATTAATGAGACGTTCCTTGACAAAGGTTTCGTACTGCTCTCGCCCAGTTTTCTCAATGATGCACATGGTGTTTATCACTGCTTGATCGGCCAGATCTCTTGTATCCAGCACAAGTAGGTCGTTGCTGTCGTCAATAAATGGGTTTCCCATCTCCTCGATAACGCTGCTGAGAGCCTTAACTTGGTTGAAGAACTTTACCTGTGTGCTTTTTGTCTGCTCATGATGGCGAACTTTTGACTGCGCATCAGGTTTCCTTATCAATCCCTGGAACTCTTCAATGAGTCGGGCCATCTCTGGTCCAGACACCATCCATCGACGTAGGGCTTACGGGTTCTGCGTGAGGCCTATTGCACCTCCGTCATCCTTTACATAGGCGTTGTTCTGCTCGTGAGCCTGGTCGATTGCAATATTGGAGAATGCGCGACCCGTCTTCTTGACTGTAAAGTTACCTCGCAGAAATTCCTGGAATACAGCAGGATGCTTCTCTGCTAAGACGATCATGTCACGGAGGTGGATTGGTATCCATCTAGCATAATGCGTATGGTCAAGTGAGAAGAACCAGGGCACAAACCAGATGGATGTGATGGAGCGGAGGTGTTCTACAACGAGGGTGAAATCGTCACAGTCCGGTGTCTGCCGATGGCAGAGATATTGAAATGTCATTTTTTAGGTCCGCCATTTTGGAAAATGCCCCCATTGAGGCCGTGGGGAACAGCTGCAATGGCTCTGATGAAATGCTTGCCCCTAACTATATATGTTTAGACACCAAGATGACGATTCTAAGTGTACTGGAAGCTTAGATATTGAAATATTCGTTTTTGGTCGGCCATTTTGGAAAATGGCCGACATTGAAGCCGTGGGGAACAGCTGCAATGGCTCTGATGGAATGCTTGCCCCTCACTATATATGTTTAGACACCAAGATGACGATTCTAAGTGCACTGAAAGCTGAGATATCGAAATATCCTTTTTAGGTCGGCCATTTTGGAAAATGGCCGCCATTGAAGCCGTGGGGAACATTTGCAATGGCTCTGATGGAATGCTTGCCCCTAACTATATATGTTTAGACACCAAGATGACGATTCTAAGTGTACTGGAAGCTTAGATATTGAAATATTCGTTTTTGGTCGGCCATTTTGGAAAATGGCCGACATTGAAGCCGTGGGGAACATCTACAATGGCTCTGGGGGAATGCTTGCCTCTAACTATGTATGTTTAGACACCAAGATGACGATTCTAAGTGCACTGGAAGCTGAGATAATTTAAAATATGTAAACTGGTCGGCCATTTTGAAAAATGGCTGCCACTGGGGCCAGGGGTCAAATCTGCGATGGCCGTATAGCCAAATCTTTTTCTTATGACATTTTCGTAGTGTGTACCAAATTTCATGCTTGTATCACAAAGTGAACAATTCCTTCACATTTTGGTTCCAGTCCGCTCTACTAATAAGCTGTTTATTAGATTGAGCAATGAGCATGAACCGACCTAACCTGGCCGTCGAGATATCGAGAAAAGTAACAGTAGGGCTATTGTATAAATAGGCTACCAGTATTAGCATAAGCAGCAGCTCCCAGCGTTTGTGCCTAGCTCAGCGTCCAGTATAAAGATTGTACCTACTGCATCAAATCTGCCTGTTCACAAGTTGTGCGACAACTTCAAATTTTTAAGTAGGCCAAAGTAGGTCTAAGCTGGCACACGAAAATAAGATCGACATCATAATAAGATGATCGTCTATTGTCTAGATGAACCTATAATGAATCCCAGGGTTCAAATTCAATCAATATTCAGTGCAATGTCGCAGGGCTGTTTTTAAGGAATTTTCAGAACTGCACTTGTAACTCCTTCCTTCCCTTTCCCATCATCCATGGTAAATTGCTTCCAATCGGAGGACAAATGACCTTTTTTGCTAGTTTTAACTGTACAGAATTGCTTCTACAACTGCACAAATTCATTTAGAACTGCACATTTTGTGTACAAATGCACGTTAAAAAAGCCCTGCAATGTCGCTTATTCTTCACAGCTTGTCACATATTAAGACGAACCTAAATTAATGGTTAAAGTTTTGTTTACAAATGCAAAACTAATTTCGGTTGTTTATCACAACTGTTTTCATTGCAACATCAACTGAAACGGTTCTCGCAGAAGAATATTTCAAGACAATCCACAAAAATAATATTTTTGATTTACACATAATTTTAGGTCGTCTGGTAATAATACGAAAACACTAGATCAGACAAAATACTGCTCTCAGTCCATGAAACTAAGCTTACTGAAAATGTCTACTGACTACTTGTTATAACGCACCATAGAAACAAGAATGCAAATGTATAGGCGAGTATTTGCATAGCACTACAAGTTCAATTATCGCATAATATCACAGAAGTTAATTAATATTGATATGTAAACAATAAACGATTAAGATCATTTTGTTGCATTTCAGCAGATGCCAGATCCGAGATCACAGAGGATTAGCTGGCAAGATCTTGCCAGTGCAGTCGCCAAAGCCAATACGAATACCGTCCCTTTCACAGACTCCTGAAATATTCACAAAAAGTTTGTAGCAATAATAATTATCAGATGTATTTGTTATTATAAGCAAATATTTTCTGTTCAATAATATTATACCAGCGCAAAAATTTGTTTAAAGAGTTTTGCAACACCTGTGCAACACACCAAGGGCGAATACAGAAATCTTCGAATGGGGGTGGCAAAAATTTTCGGTCATGGGACTCGGGGGACAGGGAAAAAATTTCGTCTTGGTCGCAGAAAAATCTGATGACCTTTTTTTTGTCGTTTGTCTCCAATTTCCAAGAAAATGATACCATTTTATCCGCCAAAATAGTTGATGACCTTTTTTAGTTGTATGGACCTCGTATACGGGCTTTGTTGGTGAAAAATAAAGACATTTCCAAATGAGGAGGGGAAATGGCGGGAAGGGCCCCACTGGACCAGCCCCTGCCGCACCATACCCAAATCAACTATGAGTACGCTCTCTGTGAAAATGAAAAAGCAAGGGAGTGGACTGGCCATCCACTCTCACTAGCACTGGGAGGGGGCGTACGGTTTAGGGTGATGGTAAACACTCTGGCGCCAAGGAGCACACAGATGCAGAATTGCTTCCCGCTACCCTCCTCCGAGAGGATACATCAAGAATGTCGACAGAGCTCTAAGAGCTGAAGGCACCAAATGACCAGGTAACCCTCCCCCAAAGGTCCACTCAATCTTCCATTCAGCAGATGGCGTTGGTAAACGGAGCAATAGGACGTGATGAGCGCCCTGCATGGCTGCCAACAGCTAAATTCGACTCCTGCAATAACTTGTGATCATATGTTCATTTTATGAATTGTAATCATAGTATGTTGTGTCAGTGTGAAATTAAATGAAGATTATCAGTGTTATTTAAATACAAGGTCTGTTCAACAGCTGAACTGAGGCTGTACCTGTGAGAATGACTACATCTCCGTCCCGCAGAAACTTCCGCGTGACTCCACCTCCCAGATCAATTGTCTTCGTTCCCTTCCAGCACAGCTCCAGCATGCTTCCGTACGAGTCCGGTGTCTGAAAATATTTATTTATCATTTATTTATTTATTTCAGAAATTTATATAGCGCCTCTTCAAGGTAGGCTACTCAGAAGCGCTCCCGGCCCAACCACGGCTAAATAAAACAGTTTTTAGGGTCTTAAGGAACAGAGTGGAGTGACCCCTAGAAACAATAACATGGATACTTGAGAAATTATCGTACAACTACCATAAAGTTATTCAGCGGCAACAACAATGTAAAGATTTGCGTCTAATCAAGCCTTGTCTATATGCACACAAGATTTGCATACATAAATTTTTTTGCATTTAATCAAATTTACATCAGACTGTGTGGCATTTTATTGGTGTGCACTGCTAGAGGCGATATATAAATTTATAGATACAGTATAGTACAATCACAGTAGCCTGTTTGTGATAGTACTTGGCTTGTAACAAGGCTAAATTTCAGTACCATTCTTATTGGAGAACAGCAAGAGCCAAGCATTGGCTGATCATGCAGAATGTTTACCAACTCATCCATACATATCGCAGTTTATACTGAGAAGATATGTTAAGAAATTATCACTCCTAAATTCCGATTTTTCAATTAAATACAATATACATCACGTCATTAGAATTGCATCAAAGGAAGTGATAAGCAGAAGCAGGTCACTTTCACTCAACAGGCAGGCAGTGTCAAAACCTAAATAATTTATTTCAGCTTTATATGTAAGCATCTTGATAGTTAGAAATCGCCTTTGCAATCTAAAGTATGGCCAGCTATATCAGACAAATTGGTAAGCTTCTAGTCTGTTATATACTTACGGGTCCGCTTATAGTACCGGAAGCGAGAAGGTCTCCAGGTCTCAAGTTGCAACCACTAATGGAGTGATGTGCCAATTGCTGCTTGGCTGTCCAGTAAAGGTACTAAACAGAACAGAACACATTTAAGACCATCAGAAACTGCTGTGGAAGACCACGAGAAAACTACTGCACACTAGAGACCATCAAAAGGCAACTGTAAAAGAGCATGAGAAAATTACCCCTAAAGACCATACGAACGAAGACAAATAGTTGAAGACAATCAGAAAAGTACAATTGAAACTTCTACCTAGTCTTAGCAAAGTCTTTATTTATTTCAACATGATTCTGTCTCTATCACTATCCATGTGCTATTCTAAAGACCTAACCCTACACATTGACAAACTGAGTGAGTAATTTAACCACTCAGGACATGAATGGGATTTTAATAATAAATTTCAAACAGACACCAGTGTGTGTTAATCATTTTCGAAAGTAGCACAATGCCATATAAACTGCATCACACTAATTGCATATTATGTAGTATCATAATGAATAGAATTGCATATCATGTAGTATCGTGATGTTAAAAATAGGAACTTTTGTTTTCTTAGTTAAGATTTGATGTGTAATAATGGAATATACAATATAAATTTCTGTAGACATCACGCTTATTGTAGTCACCTGTCAACCATCTAGCATCAGAAAATGAACATAGGCGGCCCTAACCAACGGGACTCTGCAAATCCCTTTTGGGTTCCCTGTTGTGACCAAGATATTTCATGTTTAGCTTGATGTGATATTATATCTTGTATACTTCTTGGCGCAATAAATTGATTTGAAATTGATTGATTGAATTGCATGTAATTGCATGTAGCAAAGTCAAATGCGAGTGCGTGTAGCATGTTGGAATTTATTACCTTGTAGTTGCTCTTTGAAATGGTGGCAGGCTGAGGCAAATCATCACCTGTTCAAAAATAAGAATGGCAGCATGCAAAGTCTTTCAAGTTAATGAACAAGCTGTTTATATTCTGATCAGGGGCGCCCGCAGGCGTACGCACTTACGCAAGTGCGTACAGCAGCGGCGCCCGCAGACGTACGCACATAGGTAAGTGCGTACAGCGCGATGACCCAAAAGGTATGTTTTTAGGAAATTCTAGGTTGATGACTAAAAAAAAAAAAGTCATCAGTTTTTTCGGCGGATAGAAAAGGTATGTTTTGGGGAAATTCTAGGTTGATCAGTTTTTTCGGCGGCCTAACGAAAAATTTTCCCTGTTCGCCCCTCCATCGAAAATTTCTGTGCATACAAGAAAAAAATCCTGCGGGCGCCGCTGATTCTGATAACTGGCTTTCCTAATCAAAGAAAAACAAGGTAGCTAAAGAATGAGTTCAGTTTAAAAGAACACAATTTTAAGAAATTGGCTTATTTTGGAATAGGATTGCCAATTGTGGGACAGTATAGGAATTTACTGCATAGGGACCTTGAGCAAGCCCTTCCATCACATACAATCGCTCAGCAACATAGAATGATGACCATCACTAATTGCATAATAATAACAATATTCGGATTTCAGGAGACTCAAGAGAAACCAGCCACCTAGCTGTTTGTAATTCGTGTTATTGACTAGATTTATTTCTGCTTAGACAGACTATTAAAGAGGATCCAAGGTATGAATTTATTTCATCTTTTGGCGGCAGCACAAAGTCACGAGGTCTGGGCCTCAGCCAGTAGCATCCAAGGTAAAAACCGAATCTAATGAGCATTATTTTTTGCAGTCAAGAACAACTTAAAACCAAGTCAAGTCACAAACTCAGAATCTTTAACGGCTCTTTTATTTTCCTCTTACACAAACTTAGCTCAATCGAATCAACTCATACCAAAGCATCATAATAGACTTAATTGTTAGATATCACACAGTAGCGCAAAGTGATTGTTACAGAACGTTTCATTGTCATTACCTTTAAGCAGCACCTCCAGTTGAATGTCGAAGTTGAAAGGATCGACGTGACGGAGATATGGCAAAGGCTCTGGATCCTGATAACAAAACAATGTTGAGTCTTCACAAAGGTAAAGAAACAATAAATCAATCTGTGTGTGTGTGTGCATGTGTCAATCACCCTCTGTCTTCCTCTCAGTAGGTATACATACTCTTTTAAATACTCACCTTCAGATCATAATGTATTGTAATGTATTATGACCAGTTATAAGGCACTTCTATCAACAAGAGACTATCAGAATGGCTCCCAATGAGAACGACCCCAAAAGAAAAGGCAGGATTTGAGGTGAGAGGAAGATGATGAAAGACTACCAATGAAGCCAACTGATGGGAGCAAGTCGTATACAATTTCAATGTCAATCACCAGTTAATATATCTCTTCTGATGTGTGTTTACCTGGTTCATATTTGAAACCACAAATGGCATCAGGGCATCTGTTGGAACGATCCACGGCGATATCGTTGTTCCAAAGTTCTTTCCGAGGAATGGACCAAGTGGAACGTATTCCCATTTCTGAATGTCACGAGCTAAAAGAAAAAAATGACAGAAGACTTATTGCTCTATTTATTTCGCTAAATTTTAGTGAAGTCCAGTAGTGATTACTGAAAAGCATTTAAAAATTAAGTATTCAAAACATTTGACATCAATTTTTAATTTTTCAATAATTAATAATATTTGTAACTGAGAAACTAGTTTGACTACTAGTGTGAATGGATAACTGTCTGGCAGCCATGCAAGACGCACAACATGTCCTAATTCTCACTTTACCAAAGCCAACTGTAGAATTGAAGGCTGAGTGAATATTTGTTAGGGGGTAGGTAACAGTCAGATATATTAATAATTCTGAACATCATCATTGCTGGCGTCTATGAATGTGAAATTTTTCAACTTCATTTTCCTAACTTCAGCGTACAACGGTAATATCTCTCTCCCGCTTGGCATCTCATCTTTCCAGTGTACTCATTATAGCGGAGTTGGATGGGGGAAGACAGATGGAGAGGGATCACAATTCTATCCCGGTTGAGATTTCAACTCCGATCTCTCAGTCCAGCAGGTTAACCACTGCACCAATTTCATGCACACCAGATAGACTCAGTGGTCAATTCTGGTACCAATTAATGTTGGCCCTAATTAATGTTGGCCCTATTTAATGTTGGTCATAATTAACATTGGTACTAATTGATGGCAGTCATAATTAATTTTGGTCCTAATTAATGATAAGTTGATAACCCTAATTAATTTTGTCCTAATTAATTTAGAAAAATTAACATTGGAAGTAAGTAATTGTGTTAAGTACTAGTAAAACGTTGATCCTGATTAATTTCGTTCCTAATTAATGGTGACCCTAATAAAGTTTGGTCCTAATTAATGTCGGTCATAAATTAAAAAACTGTGACTGACCGCTCCAGTCGTTCATCAGAACAAATCCAAAGATATGCTCATGAGCTTTGTCCACTGCAATCGGATGTCCAAGGTCGTTGCCTTGACCAACAAAAAATGCCATTTCCAGCTCAATGTCCAGCGTCCTGGAAGCGCCAAAGATCGGAGGCTGACCTGCACAAAACAGAATGGAAAAACCCACTTATATTAATAGAACTCTTTTCCAATGTCTGAAACTCCTTTGTGTTGAACTCTTTCCCATTTGTCTGGAACTCTTCTCATGAGTTTGGAACTATCTCTATCTCCCCCACTGTATCTGGAATTCTCTCCCTATCTGGAACTCTCTCTTATATGTTTGGAACTCTTTCTCTGTTATTGGCACTATCTCCCTGTGTGAGAAGAAATGCGAATATAAATATGATGACTGGTGTTCAACTGAACCAAAACAAATATAGGCTTACAAGAAACAACAAAACAAGCCCTCCAAACATGAACAACAAAACTGAATTCAAATAACTGATATACCAACTTTCATCTGGAACAATCTGTCCCGATGGGCGTCTAATTGGGGTTCCGGATACAACAACCGACGAAGCTCTTCCATGGTATCCGACTGGAAGATGCTTCCTGAAATAGGAAGACAGCACCAAAAACATACACCACAAAGTCACTGCAAAAGGTCATTGTCAATAAACCAAGGTTTTAATTGGATATTCTTGCTTGTAATAATAATAACAAAAATCTTGATGTTATTACGAGGGCAGAGTCTGTCCAAGAGTGGTGCCAGAGATGATCCTGACTTCCTAACGGGACAAAGAATTCACATGATTACAATTGAAACCAGACTTGAAACCATGCTAACCAGTTCGGCATCAGCGCATTGTCTTTTCCACGAAACATGATTCCCACGTTCGTGGCGTGATGGAGCGACGAATAGAAGTCCGTGTAGTCACCTTTAAAAGACAATTACGACACATCAGTGTAAACCATCATATGCGTGGATACAGATACAATGGTAACTCGACCCGGATCACCACGGACTACTCTCACGGACAACCCTTCTAACTCAACGCAGCGCTCGTGAATAAGCCGGTGCCCCGCGCTTGGCTTTCCAGTGGCGCTTTAGAAATTAGGAGATTACGATTACGATGGTACATCTACGATATCTCTCATCTCTTTGCATTCAGTCCTCAGACTCAATGGTCATGGTATCTAAAGATTACATGAGCATGATCATGTGATAGCATGAGTTATTTGTCATGTTATGTGTTATGTGCAAACAGGGCAGTAAAGTAACATAATAACCTTTCCGTTGGGCGTAGCCACGAAAAAATTTCCGAAGCGATTTTCTAGTTCGGGGGCTTCGAACGAATGGGGTCGCAAAATAACGGAATTTGTGAAAAAATTTGGAAATTGTTTTGGGGTTTGAACTCATAAGCTTCTCTCTAAATACGTCCATAAGCCTTCCAGGCAACGAAATATTCCCATAATCAACAGCCAAGTTCACACAATAGCGACAAACCTTAGCGAGAGAGAGCAATGTAAGATCCAATGTATAAACCATAACCACTATATTTCAAAGGCTTACATCTTCGCAGTGAAAGCAGTACGTCTGGTGAATTTTCTGGTTCTTCTGTGAGCTTAACATAAAAATTCTAAAAGACTGCATTGCTTTCAATGAACTGGATGTCTAGTAGTGCTTCACGAGGAAAGATTTTATATATGAATAAAACACTGAATTGTTCCTCATTTCAAGATTAAATCGCTTGTTCAAATAGGCAAGTTTCAATCATTCTTTGAATAAAGATTAGACTACAAACAGAGAATCATCTAGTCATTCTTATTAAACTCACCGATGTTAGCGGGCAAGTGAAGGGTTGCGGAATTCATTGGGAAAAAGGCTCTAAATAAAAAGTAAACAAAACATTAAGTGCGTTACTAAGCAACAGCCAAAATGACTACAAAATGGCTTCAAGTAACCAGCAAATAAAAGGCAACTTCAGACAAATGCTAAAAAAATACACAAATTTAAGTAAAGATGACAAAAAGTACAACTCATTTTTAAGTAAGCTTAGCATAAGGTAACCGATAACTTTTTACATGAACCTGAGCCTTTTATTAAATATATTTTTACGACAAGTACATGCTACTGTGGAGTAGTCTACGTAAAAATGAGATTGAAGTGAAAGAGAGAGATGCACAGGAAAATACGAGTAGATGCTTCTGTGGAATAAGCTTACTCTACCTAAAACAGGAAGAAGGTTGCGGTGAAAAAGAGTGGTGCATAGGTAAATTCTAACGACCATACCTCAACATGAGTTCTGCATTGCCTTTAAGGTCGTTGCACTGAGGACTGAGCAGTTGCTGTAGCCGACTCCTTGCTTCCCTCCAGGCTCCGTATCCCAAAGACATGAAGTCATTCAGGACATCCTGTAAATAGAAGTAATAATAAAACACACTCATTCAGTCAGTAATTTTGATCATGCATAGTGGCGTCACCCCGGTGTGGTTTGGGATGTTCTGAACCACCTAACTCTGAAAAATATGACCTGCACAATTTGTTCAAAACCGTTGAGTTTTCATTTGGGTATGGGGGTCAAGCAAAGCTTGTTGAAAATGTAAATGCCTTGGAACCCGCCACTCTTGTAACCACCCCACTTTCTAAGGACTGACTACACCCTGATCATGTGCTATTATTATGCAGGCATTAAGTAACACGATCTAATGGAAATGCATCAAGCAATCACTGGTGCCCTTTCAACAATGCAGCATCATAAAAATACTATGCTGTACACAAATGCTAAAGCAACTCATCTGATGTATTGAAGATAGAATAATTCACCCAACATTTTTTGGTAACTTTTTCTAAGACATTCAACCAGGGTAAATGGGAGGACATTCAAAGAAGGTAAATGGTTACCATTTTGGACGATATTCAACTAAAGTAAATAGTTACCTTTTTTGAAAGACATTTAGCTAATGGTTACCTTTTGGACGACATGCAAAAGGGGTATACGGTTACATTTTGGACGACATTCAACTAGGGAAAATAGTTACGACATTCAGCAATGGATAATTGTCAACTTTTGGAAGACATCCAACTATGGAAAATGGTTTATTTGCAGAGGACCGCCAAGGTTATTTTTTGGTTATTTTGGTAATTGGTTACCTTGTGGAAGACATCGATTTTCGAGGACAGCAGAGGTCCGTTGAACAGATGGCTGATCACGCTCAAGTCTAGAATCTTGTCTCCAATCGCTACGCCCGGTCGATGCTTCGGCTGAAGGAGCAAAACAAAAACTGTAAAATAATTTGTCGACACATCTTCAACCTCGCTTTACCAAAACACTTAAAGATTGGCTTTAATCTTCAAGCAAATCACGTAAATAATTTCTCAAATTCAGCTACCCCAACGCCTCCTATGGTCTATTTCGTGTTTTCCAGACGTAACAATTAGTTTGTAAATAAAGCACATAATGTATTTACTGCGGCAAAATCAAAGAAATACGAATAAAGCGGGTACATAATTATCTCGAGTGACTGAAAACCTAATTAGTTAATTAATTTATTAAACCTAATTAGCCTAGTATTCATTCAGGCTTGTTGCCATTTAACGACGCTGTGTTATAACAAAGATTATCAGTCTGACAGTGTCGCCCTCCACCTTTACTCAGGATTAGGACTGGCACTGTCAGATGCGAACATTCACATTCTCATTACAATGATTTATATAGCGCTCTCCGTCGAGTTTATGGACGAGTTTGTGGGAGCCTCTCATGCCATCATCGTGTTCTGGTTTCTAGCCAAATTGGCATTTAATGGATTCGATTAAAATAATTCTAGCGACTGTCTTACATTTTCAGGCGTTGAAAAGATTCCATACGGAAGATTGTGAATTGTAAAATGACTGTCGGCGCTGACTTCAATAAACGTCGACATTTTCAAGTCTTCCTTTAGATTTTATTTTTGTAATCGCGCACTCGCCATATGCTCACGGTGAACTCTGAAACCAATGACCTTTGACCGACATCGAAGAATGTTTGTAGCGCATTTAAATGTTTGTAGCGCATTTTTTGACATTTTGCCTATGAAAAATAATCCACAAAAGTGATAATAATTGGAATTAGTCTATTTATTTAGCCAACAAATTCATTCAGGTTATGTAAACTTATAAATATAAAGGAACGGATCTCTTTTACATTGAAAGGAATTCAGTCAATGCGTTTCATAGACAGTAAATTACTTATTAAAATCTGCGTAGCCGCGTAGGCCAAGGATTCTATAATTAGTCCTTGGCGACGCCAAGGACTAATTATAGAATCCTTGGCATAGATCCAGTTTTTCTATTGCCTCGTTGGAAGGCCCTATGGCCGACTAATGACGCAATTGTACAAAGACGTCATCTTGCATTTTGCTCCTATGACGTGACGTCATCTTGATCCGATTGTCTCTTGAGTCTAACTGCTGACATGGAAACATTCGACTCGAAAAATGATATTAATGGCGAGACATTTCGATTCGAAATTATCGAAATTCACCGATCGGAAACAACAGAAATGCTAACCATGCATACACGGAGTGGCTTGTCAGTTATTGCATTGAGTGAGCCTTGCAATCTGTTCATTAATCGTCGTCGTCGTCGTGACCATCCTCATTGCTGAGGATCGGGGATCAGCGTCGACGACGCCATCTTCCTCCATTGCTCTCTGTTCCTCGCAGTCCTCACACAGTCCGCCATCACCATCCCCGTCCATTCCTCCACGTCATCCATCCATCTTCTCCTCGGCCTTCCCCGGGCCCGTTTTCCGTCTAGATAGCCCTGACATATGAATGCCGACCTTGTCTGCTCTAATCATGTGTCCGAAGTAGTTCAGCTTCCTTCCTTTCACCACCTCCAGCAGGCGCCGTTCCGGTTGCAGCTCTTCCACTATTGATTCGTTTGTTCTAAACTCCTTCCAGCTGACTCTCAGCATCTTTCTATATGTTGTCATCTCAAACGCTGATATTCTTCTTTTGTCTTCCTCCCTTAGCGTCCAAGTTTCACAGCCGCAGAGTGCCACCGGCCACACCAGTGACCCCATAAGCCTTAGCTTCAGCCCTGTTCCAATGGTTCTGTCCTTCCACAGCGTATACTCAAAGACCCCATGGCCGTTCGCGCCATCCCCAGTCTGGCTCTTATCTCCTTGCCTTCATCTCCACTCTCCTCCACTATGACGCCTAGGTAACGGAACGACTCCACTTGCTCCAAGATTCCTCCACTACATGTGATCACTATCCTCTCTCGATTTCTGCTCACCACCATCACTTTTGTTTTCTTACTATTTATTTCCAGCCCATATTTCTTAGATGTTTCATTCACTCTGTCCATTAGTTGTTGGAGTGCTTCTTTTGATGTAGCGACGAGTACGATATCATCCGCGTATCGCAAGTTGTTTATTGTCCGTCCGCTTACCAGCGCTCGTGAATAAGCTGGTGCCCCGCGCTTGGCTTTCGAGTGGCGCTTTAGAAATTTCGAGTTTACGATTACGATTACGATTACCGTTAGGCCTACTCCGATCCAGCTAAGTATATCCGCAGACTCTCTCATCACCTTCTCTGAGTACCCGTTAAATGACAGTGGTGATATCAGGCAGCCCTGCCTCACCCCCTTTCCAATCCTGAACCATTCCGTGATTTCCTTGTCTATGCGGACCGCTGCCTGCTGGTTGTCGTACAGGCTTTTAAACACATTAACTACTTGGCTGTCCACTCCCATTTCTTTTAGCACTGTCCAGAGTTTCTTATGCTTCACCGAGTCGAAAGCTTTCTTATAGTCTATGAAGGCTATATACAGTGGCGTTTGATGTTCTCTTGCTTTCTCAATGATGATTAAAGCGGAAATACAGTGATCATTTTACAAAGATGTTATAGTTAAGTCAATAATTATTAAGTAATTCATAGATATCTTGTTGCATCCTATGATAGGCCTACCATAATTATTGCTATGCTAATACTAGAACTAAATTAGGTGACACAGTCTCGTCGAACTGTTAGACTACTGCAGTGGCTTTTGTAGATTAGGCGGCTTTTAGGCCTATATCTGCCCTGGCCGCTTTTCAGTGGACCGATGGCAGAAATGTTTTCCATTCAGTCATCGTAGCGATTCGTAAAGAGGGTTTGCAACACTAAAAAGCTTGAGATCGAAGCACTAGCTGTAGGCCTACATTAATCAGAGTCTTGTTAATCTGTTTGTTGCTTTCCGTTGTCGGTGCAGCGATCGCTGAAGCATTTTCTTTCAAGATCTTCGTAGATGGCAAGAAGGAACCGAATCGTCATCAATCGGAAGGTGGCGCTTCTTGCGACTGGAACGATATCTGTCGAATAATTATGGTGCAACTAAGAAGTTGTTGCTGTTTAGTGGCATAAGGGATGACTGGTGTCCCCTCCTCCTTTCTCCAGGCTTGGGACTGGCACTGCTAAAGCACGAGCAGTGCTGGAGTTCCAACTGCTCTTGTTGCACCACTAGCGTAAGGATATCTAGAAGGTTCTTATGGAAATATCCCTAAAGCGGAAATACAGTGATCATTTTACAAAGATGTTATAGTTAAGTCAATAATTATTAAGTAATTCATAGATATCTTGTTGCATCCTATGATAGGCCTACCATAATTATTGCTATGCTAAACGTCTCTGGTGTGTTGTGTAGTTGGGGTGATGTTACCATTCACTATCGTCGTCGGAGATCATGAAGATTCTACATCCGTGGCTGGAATGACGAGCGACATCGGGGCAACAGCTGTAAGTTCTTAACCACTCCTCTTATAAACTGTAAATGCAAATTTAGGCTACTTATCTCACCGTTTCAATCCGTTTGTCGTCTATATTTACCAGTAGTCTTCCACTGGGTCTATCGGTCTCTTAGATTCTTGTCCTACTTAGCTTACTATAATCCTGTGTATAGTTTTTAGTCATTATTCGGTTGTTGAAAGTCTCTCATCATTTCAATTTGAAAATGGATTGCCAACGCTGGTCACTAGGATATTCGAAAGTGTGCAAGAATGATTCTGCGATTCTTTTCATAGACGTTGCATTTCCTACTAGCCTATATTTTATCAACCTATAAAGAGCTCGCTTAAGGCGCTACTTAAATGCATAGAAGTTATAGAACGTGAGCTTGTTGATAAATTACAGAGGCCAGAGACTTGTCCGGCAGTTTTGGCACCGTCGGTCCTGGCGACCAGCGACTTGTCCGGCAGTTTTGGCACCGTCCGTCCTGGTGGCGGCCAGAGACTTGTCCGGCAGTTTTGGCACCGTCCGTTCTGGCCGCCTGTCAGCTCGGTCGGCCCTGGCATCTGGCGCTGGCTGTTGGCCCGGACCTGTTTCCGGAGGTACTCGACCGTCTACTCGAAGGATGACTGCAATTCCGGAGAGGAGCGACAAAGACGATCCAGTTGACCGACTCTCGGGGAAGCACCTATAGGTTTGTTTGAGTTTCTCTGAATATGAGGCGTCTCCGATATGTATCTCTATTGGCTGCAGTCAGGCCTTAAAGCAGTGTATCGCAAACTGTGTGCCGCGGCACACTAGTGTGCCGCGTGAGATTTCAGGTGTGCCGCGAGAGAAACCTAAAATTTGTAGTCTTTTAATTGACTTTAGAAGAAATTATTTCATAAATATGATAAATACAATTTTCGACTTCCCAATGTTTTTATGTTTAAGAATAGTTTCTCCTCAGTTATTCGATGTCAAGTGATCAAAGTAAAAACTCTAGTGACGTTGTTCTACTGATTCTACTCTATGTTATTTACTCTTCTCGACGTCATTATTATGGAGATACAAACATAGACTACATAGTTAACTCGTTCTGTGTTCAAGTGTCTGCTATATCATACAGACGTACGGTGGCTTTCGAAAGGAAAAGTGCTCGCACGTGTCCTCGTTCTGCGAACTGAAATCGTTTCCTTTATTACTGATACTGTGACTTTTGGTTTTGAATTTCTTCACGACGAAATTTGGTGGCTTGAAGTGACATTCCTCAACGACCTTTTCGAAAGGTTGAACACCTTAAATTTGAGTCTTCAAGGCGCAAAAGAAAACATAATCACAATCACAGGGAAACTTAAGGCATTCAGCGAAAAGTTACAACTGTGGATTAAGAATACAAGCAATTCACACCTTGACTGTTTTCCAGGTATCGATGCTTCTCCACACAAGAGCATGCTAATTGGAAAAAATAGAGAGACGCTGGAAAATCTCGCGTTAGCATTCGCCAAATACTTTCCTTCACTGGAGACAAAAAGAGTATGAATGGGTCATCAATCCATTCGTAAATCACGAATGTACCGGCCTAACGATGGCTGAAGAAGAGAGTCTCATCGATCTTAAGAACGATCTGGTTCACAGAGGCTCTTTCGCTGATCAACAGTAAGTTGTTAGCCTTTTGAATCTCACTTCTTAGCCAATATCCAGACTTGAGCACGAAAGCAATCAAGTGTTTGCTGCCGTTTGGATCGTCTTACCTCTGCGAAGTTGGATTTTCTGTTCTAACAGAAATGAAATCGAAAAAACGAGAGCGACTACAGATGGTGGATGATGAAATGCGTGTCTGCTTGTCAGCTATCGAACCGCGTCTTGAATTAATATGCTCTCGTAAACAAGCTCATTCTTCGCATTAGTGATGATTATTCAATGAAAAATGTGCTCTAGTTTCGCTATTGCTAGAGCTATACTAAAGTGACATGCTAAAAATATGACAAACTGTAATTATTGCCGTTGGCTTTGCAATTGTAATAAATTTTAATTGGTGTGCCGCGATGCAAAATTTATCTGCTGAGTGTGCCGGGAGTTAAAAAAGTTTGCGAGACACTGCCTTAAAGTGTGGCTGGTCGGTCATGGACGGCGTCCATGCACTTATTTTACAATCTGAATGCCGTCCTGCCACTTATTGGCCAGCAATGACTGGAAAGACAAGGGGCCTCCAGGCACTTCTTTTGGAAAGGTAAGGTGCGTCATGCAGGCACTTATTTTTCCACACTTTAAGCACTGACTGCAGTTGATAAAATCGCCATGTGGTGTGATGATGATGATGAGTATCGTGATGTAGGCCTACATCATGATATCATCGATCAGACGAATGCTTCTGCTTTTGCATGTTCTCCTTCTCTTCTTCTTCCATAGTTCTGTTTGCCTAAATGTTTTCTCTATTACCCTTCACTGTTTGAACTTTTGTCCCATCTCCTTCCACTTGCTTTCCAACGTTCTATTCGTCCGACTTCTTCTTTTCTTCCGTTGATGTTTTCTTGGCTTCTGCATTTTGATTAGGAGTTTACAGTCTGTGATTTGATTTGAAGTGAGCATCGATGAATGTCTCTGTAAATAATGATGATATGGGCGATATAATTATTGTTATAATCTATATTGTGTTAGATAAGGTTCGATGACTTAAATTACTTAACATCTTTGTCGAATGATCACTGTATATGCCCTATTTCCGCTGTAGGTAGCCTATAATTAGGCTATTATTCTCATTGCTGCCCCAAGGTCGTATTTATGGAAGTTTGTTTGTTTGTATGTTGTGAGTGTTAGCTACCTATTACCCCTCTGGGCTTCCTTACTTGGACTCTCCTTGACTATGTGGGAGTTGAGGGAAGGGCAGGGCCTATTTAAAGGGCTACTACTGTGGGGGTTCGTGGGTCTACTCTGTGGTGTGTGTTCGACTCCTGTTGAGCGTGGCGTGTGGTTCGTGTTCTACGACGTTTGTCTTCTTCGATTGCCGTCCCACCTCGTTGGTGAACTGGCCTACATCCGTCTTCCTTTGGGCTCCGTTAGCCTGGTGTGTCTTCACGTCAGCTCTGTCGAATCAGCTGTATCGGTCGTACTTCATGTCAGCTTTGGGTAACGTTAACCTACTTCTTGTCAGACTGCTCTGTTATTGAATAAATCGATGTTATTTTACATTACGGACCTGAGTATTACTCATCATCTTCTAGACTAGAGCAAGTGAACCCAACAGATGGGGTCTCTCGGGATTTTTTTCACGATAATTTGAAATTTGCGTCAAAAAAGGGGCGTTGTTTCCGTGAAATTTAGCGAATAGTACGGTGGTAATTCCGTTGGAAAAGTGTTATATGGTGGTTGGCCGTGAAGACAGGTCAATGGTTGTTGTTTTTGGCGAATTAGGTCGGGAAAATTAGTGCGGGAAATTTCGACGTTTTGCGACATTGAGTTTTGCGAGTTTTGTAAATTTGGTCGAGACAGTTTTGAAGTGAGCTGTCGTGGGTGAATTTTTTGCGCTGTGCGTTGGTCTGCACGTCGAATAGTCGACAGGGCGTAGAGGTAAAATGGCGTCGTTAGAGGAGGAGTTAATTCCTGAATTTGGGGATGTCAGAGACATACCAAGTGACACACTTCGACTGGTGAGTGAGACATATGGTGAGGAAGTGGAGGACGTGTCTAGGTCACAGGTGAGGAGAATGGCTATGAAACCATTGTCACCGAAATTGGGTAGTGCAGCTTGGAAACTTAAGGCACAGGCGAAGAAAGAGGAGGCCGAGTTAGAGCGCTTGCACTTAAAAGAGGACAGAGAGTGGGAGAGAGAGAAGGAGCGAATGAGATTCGAGGAGAAGAAAATGCAGATTGAAGCAGAGGAGAATAAATTGAAGATTGCAGCAGAGGAGAATAAATGGAGGATTGAAGCAGAGAGAGAGGAGAATAAATTGAGGATTGAAGCAGAGGAGACGAAAAGGAGATTTGACATGGAGGAGAAACGAATGAATATGGAATTGGAGAAGCAGAGATTAGAAATGGACGGACGGAGAATAGAAGGAGGTGGTGCTGTCGAACGACCAGCGCATGGAAATGAGGATTTGCGTTTTGGGGCAGCTCTGAAATTTGTGCCAAAATTTGATTCGGCCGATATCGAACATTATTTTGCGGCGTTTGAGCAAGCAATGACGTTGCATCAAATTCCGATGGGAAAATGGTCGTCCCTTCTACAGCCACAGTTGTCGGGGAAGGCGGCGAAAGTTTTTGCGGCTTTATCGTTGGAGGAGTGCGTCCAATATGATATTGTGAAGAGTGCGCTATTGACGGCGTACGAACGTATTCCGGAATTTTATCGAAAGAAATTTCGGGGGTTGCGAAAAGAACCGAGGGAAACGTATGCGAATTATGCATTTCGACTGCAGAGTCCTTTTCAGAGATGGATTGAGGGTACAAACTCGTGGGAGGAGTTAGCAAAATTTAAAGAGGTAATTCTCATGGAGCAGTTTGTACAAGCGTTACCTATTGAAGTACACAGGTGGCTGATAGATAAGAGTCCTGATACTGTTGCAAGTGCTGCACGTTTAGCGGATGAATATGCAGTGTTATACAAGCAGGGGCCGATGACCATTATACATTTTGGTTCATTTTTGATACACCAGTTGGTGTCCAAATTTTTTTCTTGTGTTTCAGATATAGTTTTTTGGACATTTGAACTATTGATGTGTGTGTATATATATCGTGATTACGTGTGAACTGATGATTTGGGTTATATGAAGTTTGTGTATTCAGATCATGATTATATCGGACTCTTACGTTATTTATGAGTGCGATGCATTATTTAGTTAAGTCTTGCTGAATTGCTTAGTACGTGTAATGGCTTGTACTGAGTGATTTTGCATTTAGGCGTAGCATTGTTCGTATAGTTCGTCGTCCCCGTTGGACTCCTCATGTTCTGGTGGGGGGGTATGTGAGTGTTAGCTACCTATTACCCCTCTGGGCTTCCTTACTTGGACTCTCCTTGACTATGTGGGAGTTGAGGGAAGGGCAGGGCCTATTTAAAGGGCTACTACTGTGGGGGCTTGCTTCTTGTCGTGGGTCTACTCTGTGGTGTGTGTTCGACTCCTGTTGAGCGTGGCGTGTGGTTCGTGTTCTACGACGTTTGTCTTCTTCGATTGCCGTCCCACCTCGTTGGTGAACTGGCCTACATCCGTCTTCCTTTGGGCTCCGTTAGCCTGGTGTGTCTTCACGTCAGCTCTGTCGAATCAGCTGTATCGGTCGTACTTCATGTCAGCTTTGGGTAACGTTAACCTACTTCTTGTCAGACTGCTCTGTTATTGAATAAATCGATGTTATTTTACATTACGGACCTGAGTATTACTCATCATCTTCTAGACTAGAGCAAGTGAACCCAACAATGTGCACTTGTTATAGCGCCCCTTCAGGCTCTAGCTACTCAGAGGCGCTCCCGAATGCAGAGCGGACACTGCATCGGAGTTTCGCGCCGAAGCGCTGAGCAATTGTGAATGAAGGACTTGCCCAAGGTCCCTAGGCGGCGAGGTGGATTCGAACCTCGAACCTTCCGGTTTTAAGGCAACGACGCCACCACTACACCACCGCGCCCCACAAAGAAATGGAAGTGTTTTAGGTACACCTCAAAATTTATTATTATTATTATTTTTAAAATTTATTTTGTTGTTGTTATCAATCATTTATTAAACATGTTTTACAAGAAACAGCACAAAAAGTTCTTTGTTCATGAGCTAACGGCCCTCATCACAGAACAACTGTGTGAATGTGCCTCGAAATGCAACTGCGTTAAATCTTTGCATACAAATTGAGAGGCGTTGGAAAAGGTGCGTGGTTTGTCATCGTCGTCGTCATCGTCATCGTCAACAAGGGCGGATCGAGGGGGGGGGCCAAAATGGCCATGCCCCCCCCATTTAGAAAATTCTTTATTTATAGGTTTTTACTGACAACAAAGTGTCACCCTTGATAGGAAGACTACATGTATAATTCAGGCACACGAGTCAACTCAACTAATTCCAAGCCACAGTCAACAGCTGACATCATTCCTAGAGTAACAAAGATAATGACGACGGCAACGATGACGATGATCGTGGTGGTGGTGGTGGTGATGATGATGATGATGATGATGATGATGATGATGATGATGATGATGATGATGATGATGATGATGATGATGATGATGATGATGATGATGATGATGATGATGATGATGATGATGACGATGATGATGATGATGACGATGATAATGACGATGATAATTACGATGATAATTACGATGATAATGATGATTGTAATGATGATAATGACGATTGTCGTGGTGGTGACGATGACTCAGTATTCCATTCGGTAAGATGAGTAGTAGGAACCTGCATGGCTGCCAAAAAACAGTTGAATTCGACTTCTGTAAAAACTTGCAATCGCCCATTAATACTGTGAATAATGATATTGTAA
The DNA here is from genome assembly GCA_949752735.1 of Lumbricus terrestris. Classification (NCBI taxonomy): domain Eukaryota; kingdom Metazoa; phylum Annelida; class Clitellata; order Crassiclitellata; family Lumbricidae; genus Lumbricus; species Lumbricus terrestris. The sequence goes on along the minus strand of OX457053.1, from coordinate 7,791,623 downwards.
TCAAAATTATAATTTATAACACTGCGTTTTGCTCGAAATTAAAACGAAGATTGTTATTTATGCTGACTTTGTTGTTGATGATGATGATGATGATGATGATGATGATGATGGTGATGATGATGATGATGATGATGATGATGATGATGATGATAATGAAGATGCAAAAGAAGAATCTTGGAGATAAGAAGAGGAAGGAGATAATGATGACAATGATGATGATGATGATGATGATGATGATGATGATGATGATGATGATGATGATGATGATGATGATGATGATGATGATGATGATGATGATGATGATGATGATGATGATGATGATGATGATGATGATGATGATGATGATGATAATGGTAGGCCTAATGATAGTGATAATGAAGATGCAAAAGTAGAATCTTGGAGATAAGAAGAGGAAGAAGATAATGATGACAATAATGATGATGATGATGATGATGATGATGATGATGATGATGATGATGATGATGATGATGATGATGATAACGACGACGACGAAACTGATGATTATAATAACGACGATGATGATGATGTTGTTGACAGAGAAGTAACCACAAGAAACAACCGGAACAACAACCGGCACTGAATGAAGGCTGCTCATCTAACCAATATTAACCAATATCTATCTCTGACGTAGATTGAAACCATGGGACAAACCCAACGCCTATTTCTAGTTGTTTCCCAATTATCGCAAACTGGTGCAAGCATGCAGTAATTGTTCTGTTAAACGTGAAGAGTTACATTCGATGTATGATGAATCACAAAGAAAAAGAATGCAGGACTTACTCTTGCATAATTAAATATAATTTATCAACACACACGGATATGCATATACAGTTTGCAAGTGCACGCCTGCGGCACTCGCTTCTCGAACTGTGCGCTTGGAATTGTCTTTAGCTGTTTCAAGTAAGTGGAAGCAAGGCCGTAGCCAGGATTTGATTTCGGGGGGTGTTTACCAAAATTTTCGGACCTATTTTAGTCATCACAATGCTCTCGTAGGATTTTTCGCCAGAAAACCTCTCACCGCGGCGTGAAACGATCGAATTTCATGCTTTTTTCTTCTAAAATCGCAATTTCTGCGGGTTATGGGCGAAAAATACATTGCCCACTGTGCAATAATAATAATATGATGCATTTACATAATGTAAGAACTGCAGTTTTTACATTATGTGCTAGTAAATGCATCATATTATTTTTACATTTTCTCATTTCGGGGGGTGTTCAAACACCCAAAACACCCCCCTAGCTACGGCCTTGAGTGGAAGCTTGGAAGCTCCCCTGCCCTCAGTGGAGTAGTCTACTTTAGAAGTTCTGATTTCGTATTCTAAATCGTAATGAAAAATCCCAAATTTCTAAAGCGCAACTCGAAAGAGCAGTTCACCAGTTTATTCTCGGACGCTCTTTGACATAACTGAACGGATCTTAATTATATGGATGCACCCAGGTCGGTAAATAATCTGGTCATCAGGGACAGCTTTGCGTAGAGCTCAGACAGTACTGTACTGTTCGGACTTTACTGTTTATTTACATCGCCTAAGTAGAAGGTTCTCGACAGATAGGCCCATAGCACAACTTGTAACCTTGTAAGTATACAGCAGTCAGTCTCTGATGTCGCCCCGCAAACGGAATCTGTTCTTTCAACTTTTAACTTTTAACTTTTAACTGGGACTTTCTATAGGACCATCATTATCGTATATATACACAGGCTACGGACTGCGAGAGGGAGCCAGTGAAGTTGTTCAGCCATGAATGTAAAAAACGAGTCCTTTAGTCACCAGAGATGATCGGCCATTGTTTGTATGTTTGTTTGTATGTGCACTTGTTATAGCGCCCTTCAAGCTCTCTCTACTCAGAGGCGCTCCCGAATGCAGAGCGGACACTGCATCGGAGTTTCACGCCGAAGCGCTGAGCAATTGTGAGTGAAGGACTTGCCCAAGGTTCTTACGCGGCGAGGTGGATTCGAACCTCGAACAATCCGGCTTCAAGGCAACGACGCCACCACGTTGGGGTGCGATCAGACAGGTAGCCTACGTAGGATTTACATAACCGAACTGGGAGGCGAACCGTTGAGTCCGCAGGAGGCGTTGCAGTAGAATTTCATGTACAACCCTGTCAAAGGCTCTGGAGAAGTAGAAGAAAGCTAAAATAGCAACCTGAGACTTGTCAACACTCAACAGTAGATTATATATTTGAATTGAAAGAGAGGAGGACCATTTCCTTGGAGTGGTTCACTCCACGGAAGCGGCCCTTGTCACGAAATAGATTATCCCCGTATTAATTGTATCCCCCCAAATTAAAAAAAGTCGAAAAAACCGCTTCCGCGTTTATTTTTTGGGGCAAATTAATTTTCATCTGCTTTGTTTTGAACAATGACACTAACAGGTATGTTTATTCCTACTAGATAATATGTTTTGCCCTGTTTTTAGAGCACTTAAAACATTTAAAACACTTAAGAACACTCAGAGTCACTAAATAAATTCGAGTTGCCTTTATCTGAGCATTGCTTAGGACACTTAAAACAATTAGAGTCACTTAAAATTTTGATTACACTGCATTACAGCCTAAAAAAATTTATTGTGCGCATTTTTCAAAAAAGGGGATAGAATTGTTTATCCCACCGGATAGTATAGACCGGTTAATTCCATCCGGGGGATAGATTAATTCATCCCCCCGGATAGCTTTCAGGGGGGATACTCCGTTTCATGACACCCTCCTCTCTTTCAATTCTGATATAATTATTATCTGGGTGGTTAGCCCTATAACCAGACTTGTGGGAGAGGAAGACTGCCCAAGATATATAGAGGAAAAGTTGCAACGAAACCAGTGGCGGTGCCAGGATTTCAGTTTGGGGGGGGGCTGAATCCTCGCGGAGGAAATAAACAAATCCATTTTCGTCCGCAAAAAAGATCTGACGACCTTTTTTAGTCATTTGTCCGAAATCTCATGGAAATTTTCCATTTTCAGCCGTCAAAACTTTTGGTGACCTTTTTAGTCATTTTTTGTCGAAATCTCATGGATGATGTATGTATTTCATTTTCAGGAACCGGATGGCCATTTTTTAGTGAGGGCTTAGCCCCCGGATGGCCTTTTTAGGGGGGGGGCTTAGCACCACTAGCCCTTCCTGGCGCCGCCACTGAACGAAACATGTCTTTCAAGAGTATTGGACAGAAAGATAGGCTTGAAATGGGTATTGCATGATCGTACACTGCCGATAGTAGCTGATGCCTACATGATTATGTGCATTTGAATAGATGCCTCTAACGAGGAAGACTTTTTGATCAGAATTATAAATACGTAGGCCTTCTAAATATTAATAACTAACCTTAAGCGGGCATCCATTAGGCTATGGATAACTTTGTCAGCTGGTTCGAATAAAGAATATATAGGTCTACCGTATGCCTACTTATTGTTATTACTATCTTGGTCATCGATCATCATCTTTATCATCATTGTCGTCGTCGTCATCATCGTCATCGTCATCATCATCATCATCATCATCATCATCATCATCATCATCATCATCATCATCATCATCATCATCATCATCATCATCATCGTCGTCGTCGTCATCGTCATCGTCGTCGTCATCATCATCATCATTGTATCATCTCACTAGACGAAGCATCATCATTTTACATTACATTACATTACATTACATTTGGTTAAAGGCCATTCTTCTGTTCGTTCGTGATCTTGTATACGTTAAAGTAGAGAGCATCAGTTATTAGAATTCTTGAAAGTGTCTATATATAAAAATGCATCCACGATTATGACATACAATATAATTGCGTCCACAAATACAACTACGATTACATTTCAGCTGCAGCAGAGTAATGTCGTCAGGAATTAACGACGAGATATCCCAGCTGCTGGCATCAGGGAGCGAACCGGACATGGAACCGGATGTGGAAAGCACACCGGTGGTACCTGGAAGCAGCACTGAGATGGTCCGACCCGAAGTAGCTGATCGTGCTGGAGAGGACAGACCTGATGCCGACAACGTGGAAGACAAAGCAGTTGCTCAAAACAGCTGCGAGGAAGGTGGACAGCAAGAGGTGTATTTAGTTGCAATGTTGATGGCAATGTTGATTGTCGTTACAATAGCTTTCACCCAATCTCTATCTCCGTATATGATTCCGCATATCGACAGCGCAGTGGCACGGTGGACCCTCATCTCCTACATGATCGTCGGACTTGTGGTCATCTTCCTTCTGCTGCGCTTCTACAGTCACATCACCGTGGAACCCACACAAGCCATCGATAGCAATGGTTCGACTCGAACGCAGAAGGTGAACAAGATCCTGAGCAAGTACCTCTCCTTGGTCGGAATGTCCTTCTTCTTCCCGTTCGCGTGTGCGCTGGACCTCTGCTATGTGATCGCTGGAACATCGTGCGATGCGCAGTGGAGAAAGCTGTCGACACTATGCAAGGCCGATATTTTCACGGATTACTGGGTAGACGTTTTCTACCATTTGATGCGCATTGTCTTCATGGGGGCAGAACTCCTCTTTTGTCTCCAGATCCATAGGACGCGCTTCATCACGCACCCGCTTGTTCGGCTCGGTCTGATGGTCATCATGGTAGTCAACGTTGCACTGTGGTTCGAATCTCTGATCCACGAGACGGAGGATCGAGAAAAAATGAATGATGGCAAACCGAAAATGGCCATGGTCTGCAAGTCGTTCCCAGTTAATGAAACCCATGAAAACGAAACGCTGGCGCTACTGCGGTGTCTCAACGAAACGACCGGGATTCAGAAAATCTGCAGCGAGATGACTGGCTACCTGTATCCGTTCACGATTGAGTTTTCTCTGCTGGTCGGGGAATTCCGCGCGCATAAATTCTTCAGCTGCAAGGAAAGAAGCAACGAAAGCCAGCTACTGCATCCGGTTGAAGCCGATGATGGCGATAATGGCCGACAAGATCAACTTCGTGAAGAAAATGCACCGCAGATTAATGCTGAAAGACAACGTGGGTCATCAGTCGCCAATCAACTTCGTGAAGGAAATGTACCGCAGATTAATGTTGAACACCAAAGTGGGTCATCATCCACCTACCTATTAGGTTCCGTGCTGATCGTAGCGATCGGGGTCGGCACAAACATCACGTTCATCACCCTGGTTTTCTTTGCACACATTATCGACCCTAAGCTGTCGGACGAGGAAGGCATGCCGAATCCGATGCACTTCTTCAAGAGCTATTCCTTCTTCTATTACAGTCTAATGCTCATCTTCGTCATCTTGGGGTTTGTCTTCGGATGGAAGTTCGAGCTCCGAAAGAAGGAAATTCGAGGCATCGACTACCTGGTCCTGGTGTCGGCGTTTGGTCCGCTGATGTACGGTCAGATCTACATGACGGCAATCGCTCGAAATATGACGGGCGTCCACGGCAGCGAATACGGGCAACCTTCGGTTATAATCGCCGACTTTGTTACCAACATCCTTCAGCTGAGTCTTCAGGCCGTCTTCGTCTTCTTCGCTGACAGGGTTAAGCCGCTAACTGAGGAGCAGAGAAGCAATAATCTACTGCGGCATCTACATGTACATGGGGCCTTCAAGGCGGTCGTCTTTGTTATGGCCATCTGCAGTCTAACCAACTGGATAATGGACAGCATTCTGCTGGATAGCATTTGCTTCAATCGAGATTTTCTGAATAAGATATTCAAACCAGACCGGTGGTTCCTAGTGGACGGGATACTCCTTCCGTTGTTAATCTTCTATCGATTCAACAGCTTTCTGCTTTCACGAGAGCTTATCTGAACGATAAAGATTAGATGATAGATCTGATCAATCTGTCATTCTGCAGTTCGTCTTATAAGAGTACTGTAGGCTATTAGAGAGACAAACGACGAGGCTGTTCATGGGACTCTTTAGCTACTGCATTATATGCAAGCGCATGTGCGAGGTAACAAGACCTAGTAATAGCAGTAGTTCTATGTTTACGACACCATGTGATCGCGAAGACCATTAGCGTTGCCCTCCTCCTTCGCCCAGGCTTGGGACTGGCATTGTCAGGGTGAAAACAGTGGCGGGGTTTGATGTAACAACATATTTAACTTTGCTTCAATGTCTAGCCCACTGAAAGCGTATTATTTACTTTAACGAGTCGGGGCATAAAGAGCCATCATTTTACTTTAAATTTTTTAACTATAGCTATAATCACAGACCTTTGCCATACTATTAGGTATGTTAACGGTTGAGTTTTCTGTGTAATTACTGTAACTAAATGTATGTTGATTGTCTGAACTACCGTACTTAATTTGAATTTGCACCGTTTTAGAGTTTAGACATGCTTGAAGCCAACTCTGGATCGACTCTTGTTCAGCCAAAACAGTTCCAGGCCTAGGTCTTCTATCAAGCTATCAGGCGCGGATATGGAGGGGGCGGAGCCGGCGTACGCCCCCCCCCCCTAAACCTGCAGCAAATGTTCTCAAACTAAACTGACCTAAAACTAATATAATTGCAATTTGGGAATAGGATGTTTGAAGCAAAGACCTTATAGCCTACGCCAGAAAGCAACCAAGGAGAATGACACTGCTTAATCCACTGGCTTGTGACACTTAATTATTTCCTTTTTGGATCAAGGGTTGCATGATCAAAACCGATAACTGATTTATAACCGTTTCACTGTTAACCTTCAGTGGAGACCAGTAGTTTTATATGAGAAACTATATATATATTTTTTAAGTTCCATAACATTTTCTATAAAAAGATCATTATAGTCAGTGGCGGCGCTAGGGGGGGGGGGGGCTGGGGGGCTAAGCCCCCCTACAGGAGGCTCAGCCCCCCCTAAAAAAGGGCCATTCTAAATTTTTTACAGTGAAACATCCACGATTTTGGGCTGATGACTAAAAAAAAAGGTCGTCAGAAATTTTGGCGGCGAAAACGGAAAATTTTCATGAGATTTCGGTCGAGGCTTCAGCCCCCCCCCCCCCGAAACTGAAATCCTGGCGCCGCCACTGATTATAGTTTTGCGTGATCTAATTTCATATATACATATATATATATTTACGGGATTGGATTGGTAGTATTTACGCCCCCCCCCAACCAGAAATCCTGGATCCGCCTCTGGTTATTGGCCTCTAATTATGCTGCCCGGCATAGCCGCATAGTTGAAGTAAGAAAACAACACTGGTCAATTTAAAATTTACTAATTAGGTGCGAATTAACAAAAGAGGTTGGACTAGTTCTGCGGAATGTCTCTTGACTAAAATCTCTTTCCAAGTCGATCTTGTTGACCTCAATTATTTCTAGCACGTCTCTCTGCTTGTTCGCGGCATACCTATATATAGGAAATTTAATTGTCCGTCCGTCCGTTCGTCCGTCCCAACGTCCTAACGTACCATAGACATCATATATTACTTAGTGTAAGATGTCTATGGTCCGTGCAGAAGTCAATCACATGGAGACTGTGCAGACAAAGGGACTGCCCCGTACGTGGCAATTCGCCCACTTGACCGCGATCGCGTAGACGCCAGGACTGGACACTTCGTACGTGACGTCATACACGTTGTCACCGATGTACGTCACGTTCTGCTCAAGGACTGAGTGACGTCGATGGCCCGACATTTCCACCGTCATGTGACCTTGGCGTTTTGTCAGGATGCGAACCTATAATGGAAAAAGTGTACTTGTGCTTATTTTTACCTTCTGTAATCTGTATGGGCGGAGTTTATCAGGGGTTAGGGGGGGGTTAGCCCCCAAGAAGACTCAGATGAAATTTTTTGCCGTGTAAATGGTATCTTTTCCAGGGCTTAGCCCCCCCAAAGGTTTTAGCCCCTTCAAGAACGGAAACCAAACTCCGCCCATGGTAATCTGTTCAGGCAATAAATCAATTTAATTTTATTGATAGGTCTATAGACACGCAGATATTTAGACAATCGTGTAGGCCTACAGTGGCGTCAATGGGCAGACCCAAAGGAACATAAGGTATACCGCAAGAAAGGTCACCTTAGATTCATCAACAATAATAGGCCCTAATTCAATAGTATCTTTTTAAACATCATGTAACATACTATAATGTCCTCAAACAATGCTCGTCAGTGGTGTCCATTCTTCATCTTAAAGGGGTGCAAAACTAAACCAATAGAAAGTAAGAATTGGGAACGATCATTTATTGGATTGAATTGTTACTTTTTTTAAATAACGTGTTTGCAAAGAATCCTGGTGGAAAAGGACGGCTCAAGTTAAACCTCAAAGCCGCACAGAAATTCCACACTGTCAATACGTATACAATGAATCTTTCTAAAGATTTGAGCATTCGGAAGCCATGGCAGCTTACCTGGAAATAGTTCAGACGGCCTACGGTTCCTTCATTCAAGCCAGGTCCAAACGCTGTACACATCCTATAGATGGAAAAACGAGCGACATCCTCCACGTCTACCTCGTCACCATTCCCGTCACCTTCTCCCACGGCATCAACCCACATCTCTCCATCTGGACACTGGTTCTGGTTCTCCGAGGAACTTGGCATCGCGTTCATATCCTCGTCTACAACATTCCCGAATAGAGTAAACAAGAAATCATCATTGTCTGGTGTAGCAGCTGCAGCAGCAGCAGCTCCATCATCTTTAGTATTCCATCTGTACTGGCTTCCCAACGTAGAGCTTCTCTCGTTCGTGAATGATTCCACAGATGAACGTCTGGCAATTATTTCTCGACTTTTCTTCTGCGAACTGTCGTTGTCACCGCTGGAAAACTGATCGAGGAACACGAAGAAGGCGTCGAGTTTCCGAAGCTCTGAGAGACCCTCGCTGTCAACACTCCCACGGTCAATCCCGTCGTCTTGAACGGCGTCCATACGGTCCTTCTCGTCCTCTTCTGATGACACCTTTCCGACTGTCCTTCCTTCGAGCTGTTGGTCAGAGTCCAGTGATACCTTTCTTTGCTTAACTGGATGCGACTGCACATCTGATGATGTTGATAGGTATGAGTTACAGGATACTGGTATCTTCCTGCTGCTATGGCTGCTGCTGATGCAAGTGTTCTGTGGTTGTTCTGTCGATGATTGAGGAGGAGGATTTCTCAGATCTTCTTCGGACTGATCCATGATACCTCGACGACGGCGTCTTCTCCTCGTCGCGCCCTTGAAGGACTTCACCGGCGGATCAGAGGGTCTCGTATCGTCTGCTTTTGCGGTCGACAGCTCTGCCGTGGAGTCCTCGGTACACGGTGTCTTCGTGTCGCCTTCAATGTTCGTCCTGTCCTGGAAGTATTCTGACTTTCGACTTGACCTCTGACTGCAGAAGTCATTGCCAGATTTTGACTCTGAAAAGCAAGCAAGTACGTAGTGTTTCATTCGTTCATGCATTCATTTTGTCCATTCATTCTTTCCATTCATTCTGTCCATTCAGTCGTCCGTTTCCCATTAATCTATCCATTCATACATTCATTCATCTATGTCAGATCAGCGTGAAACAGAGGTGCATACATTCTGTATTTACATAATATTTTATTCTATCAACTAGGGCTATGCATCACTAATTTGTAGGCTTGCTTGATAGGTGTTGTGTGCTATAACATAGAGACCAGTGAGTTCGTGCCACAATTAGGACCTTTAAACTAGAGAATGTATGCCACAAAGTTTGTAACACAGTTAGGACATCTAACCAAGAGAAGGTACCGGTTATATACCAAGCAAGTTCATACCACAGTTTGGGCCTACATTCTCTTAATTGGTTGGATGTCTAATGTAAGTTTAGGCCTATTCATTGCTTCTTACCAGGATCTTCAAAGGAGTTAGGAGTCCGTTCACAATCGTCCTGTTGAAATGGTTTCGTTTCTTGTGTCATTGCGATGCGTTTTCGAGGCGACACCCGTCTCGTTGGTCTCTTCCATCCCGTCTCCTCTTTGATCTCATCGTACTTCACCTGAGTCCAGCGATCCACCATCAGAACAACCGGAAGACTCGGAGCAGCCAGGCTCCAAGGTTCCTTCGACGTCGTCAACTGCGGCTGGCTGTCCACTTCCGCTGGTTCCCTGCTTTGTGATTCCTTTTCAACTTCTGTTGCGCTACTGCTGTTGTCTTCATGCTGCTGCGGTGAAACGATCGCGCTGCAGTGTACATCGGGTCCCGTGGATGGATCGACTTCCTGTCTGGTGACGTTGTCTCTGAGGAACATTTCCGGGATGAGTTTGTCTGTTGATGTGTGGTCGAAGAGAGTCGATTGGAGTGACCAGTGCTCTTTGTTCAGCTCCTCTTCTTTGCTTTTCATGTCTCTTTCGAGATGGTTCGTTTGTAGAAGAAATGAGAGAGACCTGTCCGTGTTGAAATCGTCTGCTGTATGACCTCCATCGAACGAAAATGATCCGGGAGTCCCTTGCGCTATGTTTTCAACATTGCAATCCAGTAGGTTACTGCCTAGCAAGAAAAGGTTATCGGATTCATCGAGAGCTGCTGATTCCCGATGTTGCTTTGCGAGACTGGTTTCTCTGACTGAAGAAGCCCGGAACTGGCTTCGTCTCCTCCTCGCATCTGTCTCTGACGCTGATCCATCTTCTGCCGAATGCTCTGCACGTCCGTCGGACTTCCAGTTCTCATTCACCTCCATCCTGCTTCCCAACGCACTCGTAGTAGGCTGATCTGTAGCAATCTCGGTATCATCCGGAACTTCTGTTGCAGACTGTCCTGTGGAACGGATGCTCACAGGCTCTCCGTCCTTGGAAGCGTCTTCGTCGTGCTGGATCATCTTCTTCTGATTCTCAAAGTCCTGCGTAGGTTGTAGAAGGTCGGACGATGTAATGCGGGTTCTGTCTGGTTCCGTTTCGAAAAGGTCTCCTCTCTGCGGCTTCTCGACGACAGAGGACATGGGACTGCAACGGAACACAGCGTCATCGGGTCTGGGAACGGGGAGAAAGCATCTTGCTTTGCCATCAGCCGAACTCCTCTCTCCTCCTCCACCATCAGTTGCTGCATCATCCACCCGAAAGGACGGACACGCATTCACCGAATTTCCGGATAGCTCGGAGGAGGAGCCGGGAACGCCAAGGGAGGAGACATTTGTTCGATTCGTCGATTCGTCGATGCTCGTCGATGCTCTCTCTATGACGATCTCCTGTCCACCTCTGGTGATCATCTGCTTCAAAATCTTCCTCCGCTTAACAACCGCCTTCTCCGAGTTGATGATCGACTGGGAGTGACCCCCGCGAAACGCCAACGTCCTCTTCACCTTGCTCGTGCGGCGGAGAACGGCCGCCGCGACGTCGTACAGCGAGTTCTTCGACGGAGGAGTGGGCTCGTTCTGCAGCATCTGGCGATAGATGCGGGAGTTTCGCGCCTTCGCTATGATGATCTCCGCTGCCTCCGCGAAGGTCAGTCGCTTCCGAGACGACTCGTCCATCGAGGACTGCGCTCCGAAGTCGGGGGACACACTGACGACCAGCGGGCTGCCCTCGACGTCCACCTTGCCGAACATCGCGCTGACCTGATACCTGCCGACGAAAGCCGGACAGAAACTGACTCTCAGCAGACCGTTCTCCATCGAACGATCGACCGGAAGTGGCTTTGGTTTCACGTCTTCGTTTTTCTCGACGTTTCTACGTTCTTCCTTCTGATCGTTTCCCCCGGAAGACGTCATCGGTGTTGGAACAGGTTTCTCTGAAGCTGCGATGATCGGAGAAACTTCCTCCACTGAGCGAGGCTGCGTCTGACCACAGGACTCGTCCATTTTCGACGGCCCTTTATCATCCACTGAGCGAGGCTGCGTCTGACCACAGGACTCGTCCATTTTCGATGGCCCTTCATCATCCACTGAGCGAGGCTGCGTCTGACCACAGGACTCGTCCATTTTCGACGGCCCTTCGTCGTCCACAGAACGAGGATTCTGACCACAGGACACGTCCATTTTCGACGGCCCTTCGTCGTCCACAGAACGAGGATTCTGACCACAGGACACGTCCAGTTTCGACGGCCCTTCATCCATCTTCAAGTCCTGTAAGTCGCCTGGAATTCCGCTGAGCGCGTCAGTGACGTCCCCCGTTGTCCCGCACCTCTCGTCGTCCAGGAGAAATCCGTCCACAGCCTGCTCCTCCAGCTGAAGGACTTCAACGCGGATCACGTCCGGATTCAATCCATCCGGGAACCAGACGTCGAACGTGTAGACCTTCCCGACAGTTCCCGTCTGGTACCCACTCTTTCGGACGCGACACAATCTCGCGATATTGCGACAGTAAACCATGGAAGATGATGTCTGGTCTTGATCAGATGCGGGTGCTGCTCCCCCTTCTCCTCCTGTGTTTCCTGAGTCCTTGGGTGCTCGTCCCATTGTCCCTCCTCCTCCGGCAGCGGCGCAGCTCCTGACGTGGAGCATTCGAATGACCGTCAACAGTTCGTAGACTCTCCTCTGGTGATGGCTTCCGTAAATTGCAATTTCTTCCGCTCGAAATGCACTCTAATAAATGTCACATTCTAACAAATGTCACATTCTAACAAATGTCACATTCTAATAAATGTCACATTGTAATAAATGTCACATTCTAATAAATGTCACATTCTAATATATGTCACATTCTAATGAATGACGCATTCTAATAAATGACACATTCTAATAAATGTCACATTCTAATAAATGTCACATAATTATTCGCAATAATAATAATAATATTAATAATATTAATAACATTAGGCGCAATACAACCATTGATGGGAATTGTAAAAAAATTACGTGAGGAAAAGGCCGTAGTTAGGGGGTGTTTGAACACCCCCCTCAATGAAATAATGTAAAAATGAAATAAGTAAGTAAGTATATTCTTTAAGTAAGTAAGTATATTCTTTAATGTATCAGCTGCAAACGCACTCTGATTTACAAACACATAAAAATAAAATAAAAATAAAAATAATGCATTTATTAGCATATGATGTACGGACTACAGTGTGTAAATTGTATTGGCCGTCCAGAACCCGCTATGAAAGCTCACAACGTTTCTCCAAACCCATTATATAGTAATCGTAATCAGTTGATTCAGTTGTTCAGGGTCAAGTAAACACCCCCGAAATAAAATCCTGGCTTCGACCTTGCTTGAGGATCAGACTACGATCCAAAAGTAACTGTGAGGCCCGTGAAAAACTATGGTGGTGACGCCCCCCTCCCCCATCAATTCTCAGCAATAACATAACTTGCAGTGGTCGGTGAAGTTTTTAAACGCTGATACAAAGAGTGCCATGGATACGGATTGATAAGAAATTCTATATTAAGCTTACAACCTATATCTAAGAATGTGTTTGTCATCTTGCCGGTCTTTGCAGCCCTGACTGTAAAACGCTCACTTACATACACTCTAATAGGAATTTAGTTTTTTTTATTGAGCCAGTGCTTAAAGTGTGTAAAAATAAGAGCCTGGACGTCCCTCGCCGTTTCAAAAGAAGTGCCTGGACGCCCGTTGCCTTTCCAGACTGCGTTGGCCAATAAGTGGCTGGACGGCGTTCAGATTTGAAAGCAAGTGCCCCATGGACGCCGTCCATGGCCGTCCAGCCACACTTTAAGCCCTGCATTGAGCGGTATAATGTACATAGGTTTAGGGCCTTAACGCCCTTAGATCTAAGTCCTATATTTAAGGAAATATAAATCAATTTATGTGGCGCTTTACGTAACTTTTGCAACCAGATGAACAGATGTTGTGAATATCAATCGCCCGATTTCTACAGCGTCCACGAAAGCTTAATAATTACCAGAGGAAGAGCAAAGAATTTGTTGGCGAGTTTTAGCGCCAGTCGGATGTTGTTCAGCTTGTGGTAGGGTTTGAGTCTGGCCAGTTCCGGACAGGCGCCTGGAACGAGGGCGTCGAGCAGAGCGCAGAGGGCCACACCGTTTGTCCAACTGGCGCTGAAGTCGTTGATGTCCATCGCGGGAACCAACGACTGAACCCAATCGAGCAGACGACGCCTCCGAGAATACTCTGTGTTCACACGCACATGAAAGCACGCATACACGTACAACCGGCGTGGCTTATACATGCATCAATGCATGCAGTAGGAAAGAGAGCCTCCCTTTCTAAGAAAGAAAGGTACCTGCAGGCCATGGCTACCGGGTTAATATGTATGTATAGTATTGTATACAATGTTTGCATTTGTATAAAATATATGCAGGTCTATGTGCGCGTCTGTGTGTGTATTTGTGTATACATGATGTAGGATAGTTGTCTATCTATATATGCATGTATTTATATATATATATATATATATATATATATATATATATATATATTATAAATATTATCTACGCATATTGCTAGTCATAGTTAAACTATGTTTATTTGCACAGCATCCTGGAATATATGCAATTATGCAATTATGCAGTGGCGTAGCCAAGGGGGTTAAAACCCCCCATTGGCCTAGGGAAAAAGTTTTTTTAAAGTTATTTATCCACTTAACTAAGAAAAAACAAATCAATTGCTTGTAGTAACAATTGTTTTTCTTACTTTATTCCCTTTGTTACTTTATTCCCTTTTTATTTACTGTAGTACTGTTGGGATGGTTTCAGAAATGGTATCCGGCCAGGCCCAAAAGCCCAAACCCCACCCCCATGAAAAATTCCTGGCTACGCCACTGCAATTATGCATGTATGATTGCGTGTGTGCATGCATACATGTGCTTGTGAATGTATGCAAAACGCCTGGTGAGGAACTATTCAACAGGACATGCAATGGTAGATTGAGTATCAGCTGGTGTCAATGCTTGCTACCTGTAACGAACGAATCTCTGATCCTCTGAAGTAGAGTCTGTCTGAAGATGACGACGTTTCCCTCGGAGTCGTGCACGCAGCCACGGCGACGCCATCTGGTGTAGATTCGGAATGGATTGATGTAGTCGAGGAACCAGGTCACGCGAAGGAACCAACTTAGGAAGCCAGTCAACGACCGTCTCACCTCCTTCCACGTTATTCCAGCTGAAGAAAACAATAACGGCCAACAGTCGGCTATATGCTGTAGTCCAGCGATTCTCAACCCGTGGCCCGCCTGGCCTACAAAAATGGCCCGCAGCATCTCAATGAATTAGGAAAAATATATGTAAAAATTGACAATTTGGACATGATAGAATACATATAATTCTTTTCTATTACAAATTATTTTTTTTGGACGTTGATAAATCGCATCAAACATTCTTTTTTGATTCAATTATAACAATTTTATACGCCTTTAGTTAATTAAATTTTAGCCTTGTGGCCCCCTAATGTCTTTCAACTATAAGAAAAATGGCCCTCATGTCTTCCAACTTGGAAAAAGTGGCCCGACAGTCAAAAAAGGTTGGGAACCACTACGTAGTCATATTAAGGGTCCTCGAATGATTGGGTTGTGGCTGCGCTTCATCGTATACCTCAAGGTGAGAATTGAGGGTTGTGGGTTTCACCCCCAGTTTTTCTTAGTACCCCATAGTAAAGTCTGTTTTTCGCTCCCCAATTCCAAGTGGATCATAGTCCAACCCACGATGTTATTTTTCCACAATTCTTTCACTGCATGGTAGCCTGTATACAGCATACCTCGCGGGTATCCATCACAACTCGGGCTTTCCATGGTGGCTGAGTCAACCCTCTTCAAGGACTCCTATACCGTCTCATATATGATACTCCACCTTTCAATTTCCGACCCAGACTACACCCGCCTTAGTAGCTGGTCCGCCCTCCCTTGAGATCATCTCTTTTGGACTAAGCTTATATCCTATAGCCTAACCTTGCGACCTTTTGACTCCACGCTGCGCTAGAAAAGTTACTATGCATTCCGACGCACCGCGTTTATATTCGCGCAAAGTTCTATTTAATGACGACTACCGGTAGGCCTACTCTTCGAGTACATTATTTTGATAAAGAGAATAGCAATTGTTATATCGTTTGAAAGCGTTGTTGCTGTTACCTGAAAATGTGTTTGTTCTCGCTCTTCTTGACGGCATGGCTGTCCTTGCTGTCTATGGATAGATAGATAGATAGATGGATGGATCCAGTAAGTGGATGGATGGATGGATTAATGGATGGACGGATGGATGGATGGATGGATGGAAGGATCCAATAAGTGGATGGATGGATTAATGGATGGATCGTCGGATGATGGACGGATGTATGGATGGATCCAATAAGTGGATGGATGGATGGATGGACGGATGTATGGATGGATCCAATAAGTGGATGGATGGATGGACGGATGTATGAATGGATCCAATAAGTGGATGGATGGATGGACGGATGTATGGATGGATCCAATAAGTGGATGGATGGATGGATGGATGGGTGGATGGATGGAAGGATCCAATAAGTGAATGGATAGATAGATTCAATGGATGGATCAAATGGATGAATGCATAGATGGATAATTATATCAACGGATGATATAAATGAACGTGATGGAGTGGATCAAACCAGGCGACAGGTAGCAATATCAGCCGCAGTATCCGGTCCGGCATTCAGACTACGACTGGCGACCAACTGTATTCTAATGCCTTTTCATCACAAGACCAGCAGCACAGCAGCAGCAGCAGTCGCAGCTGCCGTATCTGCCCCGTCTATGGCATTTAAGCGCATCAGCCATAAGCGAAACAGGTATATACATGTACAAGCAGCAACGATACAGTCGACAATCCAGGTGTGTAGGCAAACTAGACATATCCAATATCAATGTGTGCATGCAGATTATAGACACACCTATAGTAAACCAACAGGTAACTGATATCCTTCTATAGCTGTGCGGTGTGCTGCACGTTGCACCTTGAAAATAAATTTTTACTACCTGCATTGAGGTACCGTATAATTAGGGACATGGATGTACTTATGTGTGGCTCTCGTAGACTGCAGGAGGGTGTGTCGATCATCAAATGACATGCAGTGGCTGTCGATCTGCAGATCAATGAAGCTGAGCTAACCTTGAAACGATGTTTGACCTTCTCTGCCTACCTCAGTATGAGAATTGTAGAAAATATTGGGGTGGGTCAGATGACTGATTCGTCTGGCGATGGGTGCACAAAGAACTTGAAAGAAGACTTAACTGTTGAGTGCTAAGAAAGACTATAGGTGGGGGTTGAGACGCAATTCCACGGCAATTCTCACCCTGGCCTAACTATTGATATTGTTTTTGCTTGGGTATAAGTGTGAGAATAGTGGAAAAATAACTGGGAAGTGCCCATTCAACGTTGCACTAAAATCAGATGTGAAAGACATGCAGAATTAAGCGAACCCATAGGCTAACAACGGACTATTTCATCGCTCTAGGCCTGTGTCGAAGCTGTAAAGAAAATTGGCCCATTTGCAATTTTTTTTATAATGCTATCTCAGAAACGTACAGCAAATTTCTAAAGAAAGCTCCGATCGAGCAACAGCTGAAAACATCGTGCACTGAAATGATTTAAAGTTATATAGCGCCGTTGTTCGGACATCAGCCTAATCTGACCACCGTGGCAGAAACCGGTTCTCGAGTTGACCTACCTCCAAGTCTTACTTTAGCGGTTCAGAGCCAGGCTGAACGCTTGAATTTGCCGCTGGTCAAGTTTATTTGATCATTCATTCATACAAGTTAGGCCTAGCTTCTTTTCTTGCATAAAATCAGAATTCTGACAACCTGTGCGAAAACCAGTTTCAGAGCTGACAAGCTTTAAATAGAAAGAACACATAACAGGAGTAGGTTAATTAAAGACATTTGAGGATCATTATTTGAAAAGAAGAACGCTTAATTATTTTTGCTTTAAAAATAAATTAAATACAAAGTAATATGGCTTATTTTGATCCGTACGCTTTTAACGGAGGGTACGTATGTTTCAGTTTGTGCGACCCATGCACTCGTATATCGGTAATGCGCTTGCTCACGGAGCATGCATGCGGTTGCGGGTTCGACTCTGGGTAACGACCCAAGTTGTTTACGCACACGTGCCTCTGTCACCAAGCAGTATGATTTTGGTACCAGGACCTTGGGATTCGTCCATCAATTGCTGGCTCAAGGCCACTGAAAAGGATATATATGAGCTTCTGGATCCCTGTGTTCCACATGGAACTGGATGCATGTTTCAGTTTGGCGATCATCCAGAAACGGTTGTTAGCCTATTTAGTGTCCTGATGTTCATAGTTAGCCTATGTGGTTACTTTTCAGATTTAATTTGGTTGCGATGAATATAGGCATTGCAGAGTATTTTAATTTTAACTACAGGAATATATAATTTATAGTCTAGACTACGGCATCGGTTTTCAAACTTTAATTTTTCATTGTTCCATACCACCATTAGGCCTACATGTTAAAAAATTAATGTCGGCGTAACAATACCGAAGGTCTATAGTCTAAACCGTATTTTACGTGTAGTTTTAATGTCTTCAATGCCGTTTCTTAGCGTTGATAAGTAAGCAGGGCTTAAAACTAGTGTGGCTGGACGGTCATAGAAGGCACTTATTTTAAAATCTGAACGCCGCCCTGCCATTATTGGCCAGCACAGACTGGAAAGGTAAGGGGCGTCTGCAGGTACTTCTTTTGAAAAGGTGAGGGGCGTCCAGGCACTTCTTTTTCCACACTTTAAGCACTGTGAGTAAGCAGTCTACCCTGCGACTAATGTCTAAAGGATACGAAACCGACGAAAATTAGGTAAATTGATATAGAGCTTTGTTTTGGATGCATCCATATATAGGCGCAACCACCCTATGGGACCCACGGGACGCGTCCCCCCAACTTTTGAGTGGTCCCCTAACTTTATTATTAAGGTCCCCAAACTTTTAGGACGTGATTCATTATCCCCCCCCAACTTTTAGGACGTGATTGCACCTGTGGATGCATCCTGGACTTTTAGGATAGGCTTATAGGCCTTAATTGCCCGGTCATTCCAGTTTGTTTTGTTGACGACTGCCGCAGCGAAAAAACGAATTAATTTAATGATAGAGAACTTGCTAAGTAAATTATATATGTGTTCTAAGGTAACCTACAGTTACAGTTTTGTGCTTGGAGAAGTTGGAGTTATATAAATTTAGACGAAAATTTGGGCGATTATGCATATGAGATGAAGGGGCTATTCGACTCTGTTAAAAATTATTCTGCTGAGCACCCGGACAGACGTTACCTACATCGCCCGCGACGCGTCTGAAAAACGATCTCTGATTGGCTGACAGGTTGCAGCTGGGCTGTTTTTAAGGAATTTTTAGAACTCCACAACTCCGGACCTTTCCTTTCCCATCTTCCATGGTAAATTACCCTCAATTTTGAGGACAATTATTTTTTGCTAGTTTTATCTGTACAGAAATGCTTCTACACAGTGGCGGCGCTAGGGGGCTAGGAGGGCTTAGCCCCCCTAAAAAGGCATCCATTTTTTTCCCATGTAAAAATGAAATATTACGATGATTTACCCCATTTAGCCCCCCCAAAATGAAGCGTAAAGGTACGCACGAGATTTGCCAGACAGTGAAAAGGACCGATGTCCATTGCAAGCTCAGATTTTGGTCGATAACTAAAAAAGGTCATCTGAAATTTTGACGGCAGAAATGGCAATTTGTCCTCATGCAGATTTTGGTCGATAACTAAAAAAATGGTCATCTGAAATTTTGACGGCAGAAATGGCAATTTGTCCTCAGATTTTGGTCGATGACTAAAAAAAGTCATCAGAAATTAAATTTTGGCGACTGAAAACGGAAAATTTCCCCCCGAAAATCCAGCCCCCAAAAAACGAAAATCCTGGCGCCGCCACTGCTTCTACAACTGCACATTGTGTGTACAACTGCACGTTAAAAAAAAGCCCTGACGATTGCTCATGACGATGCTGTGCGCTGGCTTAGCGTGAATTGCAAACGCTCAATAAATGATTTCGTTGTTCTATGTCGAAGCTGTAATGAAAACTGGCCCAGATACAAGTTTTTTTAAAAGAAATACTATCCCAGAAACGTTTAATTCGTACCAACGGGGTAATAGAAGATTCGTACACCAGAGCTTTTTTAACGTGCAGTTGTACACAAAATGTGCAGTTCTAAATGGAATTGTGCAGCTGTAGAAGCACTTCTAGCTGTCACACGTTTTGTGCAATTAAAACTGGCAAAAATTGTCATTTTCATCCGATTGGAAGTAATTTACCATGGAGGATGGGAAAGGAAAGAAGGAGTTGTGCAGTTCTAAAAATTCCTTAAAAACAGCCCTGTCGTACACAGCAAATGAAGCTACGATCAGCGCTGAAATCAACTAAACGTACACTCAAGTAACTAACAGCGCCGTTCCGCAGACCGCTCAATCTGATCGTTGCGAAACCGGTTTCGAGTAAGGCAATGATGTTAGCCTATCTCCAAGTCCTTATTCCTAAGTTTAGAGCGAGATTTAACGCTTTTGATTTATTCGTTCATTCATGCCAGATAGAACAGTAATGTTACTAATCAATATTATTGGATTGACGCAAGCGCCCATTGCATTAAATCAGAATTCTGCAAGTGATCGGAAAACCAGTTTCAGCACAGTATTATTTCCGGTGTTGAAATGAAAGAACTCGTAACAAGAGTAAAGACATTTGCAGAATCATTCTTCGAAAAGAAGAAAGCTTAATTTTGTTTAAAATAAATTAAATACAAATATGGCTCGTTTTAATCCGTACTCTTTTAACGGAGGGTATGTTTTGGTTTGTTGATCAGTCAGAAACGGTTGTATTAATTGTAATGTGCTAATGTTGATGTGTGGTTTACTATTCACGTTTGGCTGTGCGAGTAAATGCAGAATGTGCTAAAGGAATATCTGCGGCATCGGTTTTCAAGCTTTATTTATATTGTACTATGCTGCCAGGTAAAAATGTAGTGTTTGCGTAGCAAGAGCAAAGGTCAGGAGCTCAGGGCTATACTGTCGCTAAGCTATTTTAAATAATATCTTCAATACCGTACTCGACGCTGGTAAGTAAGCAGTCTACGAATGGGTACGGTACGAAACTCCAATCCCTGAAACCCGAATTCCCGAAATGAATATCGACTGGATCCCAGCATTCAGGTTGTCCCTGGAGCATCGTTAGCTCTTTTGTAAGGTCTTGGGCAGTTACTGGTGTAAGTACTAGATGGGCATAAGCACATAGAAAATTGAAAGAAAATGAGGACATTGCGATGGTATTATTATGTAGAATAGCTTTGCAAAGGAAGGGCAAACCTGCGGTATGAGACTGAAATGTATGTTGTGAGTTCTGTGCTATGATTAGCTGAACAGAAATATATGGGCTATAATATCCTAGAGTAAGTGTTTGATATTCATATTTTGTTGTTGTGTATCCCTTCTATCTCTTCGGTATTTGGTTGCCGTGAAAAGGAACATTTTCTGCTCCACGTATTAAGAACCTGGATACTTTTCTGTGCACGATGTGTACTAAGTACGGTACACAAACTTTGCTGCCAGGGAAACCTATGCACCCTTGAGGCAGCAGATAAGGGCTACAATACTGACTTACTTTTATATGCTTGAGATCGCTGAATTGACGGGTATTTTCTTTTTCTAATCCGCGCGAGTAACTGAATTTTTCACTTAGCCTTTCTTGTGTTTACAGTACGATTCTGGCCATTGCTGGTGATGATTTCTCCGTTGTGGCTTCGGACACTCGGCTGAGTGAAGGATTCTCCATCCATTCCAGAGACTGTCCAAAAGCATATCGACTGTAAGTGCTGTGACTGGCATTTTGATTGCTATTTGCCTTCAATATTTTGCTTGTTGTATGCTTATATACAATACCCTCGAATTGTGTGTGCACATAAAATTTTCCCATATATGAAAAGGTGGTAGACTGTGACTCAGCCATGTCTGTTTAATTAGGAAGTTTTTTTGGCTTGGTTGCGTTATTAAATGATTTCTTATTATTTGACACCCTGCTACATTTTCTTGATCCCCGTTGATTGTGCAAATTTACATATATAACCCAACTGCCATGTCAAAAACCTATGTTGGACCCACCAATTGGAATCGACTTTCTGGAGAACTGTGGAACGTGTTCCTCAGGTTAGTTATTTCACTGGCCTCCCTCTGGTGCTTTGCCTTTTTGTAGAGCCTTCTCTCATATATATTACTTCTCACCTCAAGACTTTTCTGCCTTACTGGAATTGGGAGCATCTCTGAGTAGTTTTCTTGAGGGGGTGCTATATTGTTGAATGATTCTATACGACTGGATGAATGAATGAAATAGATAGTATGTGCAGAAGTGCATTGTACAACTTGAAATATATCGTAAGTGTATATTTAATTTATGTGTGACATTTATGTTTATGTTTAATATTTATGAGTGTGTGTATGTTGGAGTATATAATCATGCATTGAGTATACATCAATAGTAAATGGGTTTTTTGTGACTTCACATCTTTGCCATCTGCACAGAACATGATCCCTATCAACTGAAGTATTATTTATGGTTGATCTTTAGTGGTGCTTTTGTTGAATTATGTCACTTTTCTGATAAAGATGGGAATTGTCTCCTATATTACCACTTCACGGCATACTGTTGTATTGAAGTTTTCAGATCTGTAACATAGTTCATTTAAATCGTATTTTGGTGGTGAAATAACCGAGAGCTGTTCTTTCAACACTTTTAGAAGCGACAAGACCGTTTTAGCTTGTGTTGGATTCCATGGAGATGTGCTGACGCTGACAAAGGTTCTCGAAGCAAGGCTGAAGGTCAGTGAATTTACACTGTAATATTAGATTGATGCATTGGAAATAATTAGTCGCACTCTTGATAGGGTCTAAAGGGCAGTTATGGACAATACACGATTTTACATTTCCGCTGTGGGGTCATTACAGAGAGTTGGCTGTTGGTTAGTGTTCAATTATATCTTGGGTTCAGCACTCTGTATAGTAGAACTTCTGATTACCTCATGTCATTAAGCTGGTAAAAAGCCATGCTGCTCATGCCGTAAATTCTCGTTACCTATTCATAACTTCATGTAACATATAATAACATATTTTATCGTTTGTTTTTGCGTTGTGACTGTCTGCGTAAATGAACAGAACAATATCGTCTGTTGTTTAAGTCGCGCCGTTGTCCGATTACTTCAAGTAAACGAATTGATTGATTGATCTTTGAGAGTCTTTTATACATGTGCTAATTTTGTCTTGAGGCAGATAGATGTACGGGTAACTCTGAACTATTGAAATTTATCGGATTGATAAATTTCTGAACTTCTCATTCTCTGCTATGCTGGGTGACAAGGATTGTCTAACGTCAAAGCTTACAGACGGACACAACGCGGTCTTACAGGTTTGTTAGCTGTTGAATTGCTTATTATGATGTGCTTGCAGATGTACGAGCATGAACATCAGAGCAAGATGGTGTCCAGCGCCATTGCAGCAATGCTCTCAACAATCCTCTACTACCGCAGGTTCTTTCCATACTACACGTATAACATCATTGGAGGACTGGACGAGGAAGGTATGTTGACATCTCTGCCGTCTATATTCGGCAATGGGGCAAATGTGCTGAAATATTAGAAACTTCTAGCAAATATTCGAATCCGCTACTGTTTGTAATAGACCAATTGATATATATTAGATGAACTTCAAAAAGTCTGGTTTTATTGATAAAACATATTCTACTTTTACTTTTTATTTGCCGACTGCAGAGCATACCTTATTCCAGCCAAGAATTTGGTTGCTCTCATTAATGCAGCTTGTCGAAAATCCGTATTGCATAACAATGTATAATTGTATATGAGAAATAAGCGAAAATACAATGTAATGAGTGTGGTGCTAGTCATTCCTTGTCAATTGAAGAGCGCATCGTGAGCAAAGTGAGTTAACCCTTTAATGCCGGAGGATATAGGATTTCCCATACCATTTACTACCATCTCGGCATTAAAGGGTTAAGGATGACTTCAGTTATCATTGTGATGTGATTTGCTTATCCTCAGACCAACCTCATGTATTTTCGATAGTTTCAGTATTAAATATGAGGTTTTTTGTATCTATGCCAATAAAACTGTTATTGAAAGAATTGTAATTAGTCGGCAAGTCACTTGGATGTTAAACATGTCTTTCTGACTCAAGTCATGCTATTAAAATCTTGTCGTTTACACTATTACAGCTATATTATGATGACTGGATCATTCTGCACTATTGACAATGTTCTTAAGTTGTGTTTATTGTTGGTTGTTAAGGCAAGGGCTGTGTGTACAGTTTTGATCCAGTGGGCTCATACGAACGCGAGCAGTATCGAGCAGCGGGAACAGCTGGAGCGATCTTGCAGCCACTTCTGGATAATCAGGTCAGGTGTTAGTCAATCGAACCAGTCATTTTGTTGTATTGCATTGTCGTGCGGGTCTCTTTTCCTAGTGGGAACGTGCAAAATTGCATGTGAAATTATTGCTTAGTTCACGAAGTTATTTTGTTGGAACAATTTAGTAGTCTTGATGTATTATGGGAATTGTTTGTGAAATTTGTTAAATGAATTAGTTTTGTTCACTTGGATAAAAACCTTTCGACTTTAGTCTTGATGTATTATGGGATATGTTTGCGAAATTTGTTAAATGAATTCGTGTTCGTTTCACCTGGATATAAACCTTTTGATTTTGTTGTGGTTTTCATTGAACTGCAAAAGTTTCCATTATTGCATTCGCTGAGCTGCGTTCAAATTGGAGTTCCACAGAGAATGATACTTAATGCATTAAGTTTGAAAAGATGTGAACTATGGTAAGAGATATAACAAAATACAACAGTATTTCATATTGTCCTTGTGTAGAAGTTCACATGCCCATACGTAATTACACCGATAGTTATTGTGAGTGAAGGACTTGCTCAAGGTCCCTACACAGCGACTCGGGCGAGGATCGAAATGTACGGATATGTTGGATGGTAAACCGATAAAGATTGATTTGTTTCAATGTTGCAGATTGGCCACAAGAACCAGCATGGTGACACTGCACCGCCTTTAACAGTGGCTAGGGCTGTGGACCTCGTCAAAGACGTCTTCATTTCAGCAGCTGAAAGGGACATCTATACCGGAGATAGATTGCACATCAAAGTCATAACCAGTGCTGGCATACGTACAGAGGATTTCCCTCTGCGTAAAGATTAGGCCGTCCAGAAAATGTTTTGTCGTTTCAATGTTACATTCGAGTTTCTTGGAACTGGAAGATTTGATTGGTTGAGCAGATAAACTCTACTTCACTGGACTTGGGACGTAATTGGACACTGAAATTCTGTTTCTAAGATTTTTTGCCTTTGTCTGGGTTGATTTCATTTGTAGACAGTTGTCAATAAAACTTAAAGACAGCAGAAGAGTTTCATCTGCGTAAAGATTGTAGTTGTTTAAAGGTTTTGTCGTTTTTTTTCTCCCCAAAAAAGTCAATTTTTCCTTTATTTTATTTACTGTCCGTTATTATTCTCCTTAATTTTTTATTTTTTTCTGATACTCCTTACGTTTCAGCCTACTCTCCAGGATTCACCTAACTGATGTCATCATTTAAGAGATAGATGTAGTAGGTCCCCAATTTCAGAAATGAAATTTATAAGAGTTATTTCGATAGAAACTTCTTAGGCCTACATGAGTAACAATTTTGAGTAGCCTACATTATATAGTATTTTGGTACACATCGATAGCCTTTACATCTGATTAGATGTTAATTGGGTTACGTCGATCAGCATGAATTTATGCGGACTTTTATGGTCACAATTTAAATTGGAAAAGATTTCAGTACCTTTAGTTTTTCTCAATTTCTTATTAAACCAGAACTTATAAGAAAAAATAACCTGTAGATTCATTACATGTTATTTGCTGATTAGACCTTAGTCCTTCCCGTGCAGCTCTGCACATTGGGCAATGCAGTTTCTCCATTCCACTCTGTTCCTCGCCACTTCCACAGCATTGTTCCACGTCAACTCCAGACCCTGCAAATCCTCTCGAATAGTCTCCATCCAGTTCTTCCTTGGCCTCCCTCTACCACGTTTGCCCTCCGGAGTCCAAATTGTTGCTTGTTTTGCTCTCCTCTCTTGCCCCATTCTTGATACATGCCCCATCCACTTCAGTCGCCTCTTTCTGATGGTAAACTCCATTTTTTCCTGTCCAGTCCTTTCTCTGATGCTTTTATTTGTTATTTTATCTCTCCATGAGATGTGTAATATTCGCCTCAGCCACCTATGATGTGCCGCCTCCAGTCGCTTTCCATTTGCCATCGTCATTGGCCACGTCTCAGCCCCATATAGAAGTGTGCTCAACACTATAGCCTCATAATCGGATCTTAATCTTCAGGCTACATCCATTGCTTTTCCATATCTTCTCTAGTCTTCCAAAAGCCGTATTTGCCTTTCCAATACGAATCTTTATTGCATCTTTATTTGCTGATTAGCATAAAAAATTGCATAAACAAGGTTTTTAAGTTTAAAATGCAGTTTAAGATGTAACAAAGTCAATTATTTTCTGTTTCCTTTTTTGGGTCATTTTTTCACGAATGAAATGACGTTTATTCCGGTTTTTTTAATTCCATTTCCATTGTTTTTTTTACATCTGTGGTAAGGATTAAGCTTCTGGACAGAAAATGATGGTTTAGTTATTTCAATGAAAAATATTTTGACTTCTCACCATACATGACTAAATTTGTTGACAAGTTTCTAACCATAGCAGAAAATATGGAGCTCGTTTTCCTCAGTGTACCCCAGGCAGGGTAGGGTCTAGGAATGCCACTTTCTTATCTGCCACTAAGTTATTGTAGGCCCAGCTGTTTCCTTTCTTAAGGATCTTGCATGCAAACGATATGCCATAGTGTTTATTGTTTAATGCCAAATAGAACACAAAAAGCAACATGCACCAAAATATCTAGCTAGTCAAAATCTGTAGCCACATCCAACTGCTTGGGCAATTTGTAACACAATCTTAGACTGAACATTTACACAGATTCCTAAAAGGCAACAGCAGTTACAGTTACACGTCCTGTGGAATTCTTGATGATGCAGAACGATACATATGTATGCCTACCAGCATCACCAATAATACACTCGACTGCAAGAACTGTAAGGATTTCTTGACCAAATTAACTTGAAATTTTTGGAATGTTCTTAGAGAGGCCGATAAAGTTAGGGTCTCTCAATATGTGAGAGATATTCACAGCTGCCACATCTAAGTACATGTAATGATGAATCAATTTCTCGCAATTAATGTTTAAAAAATCACATTAAAAACTTCTAAACGAAAAAGTTGATCAGGATTAGAATCTATTTATAATGATTTATCTGATGAATCTTATTTACATGCTGATATTTGATTGATTAAGAGGAAACAGAGCACTTGGTATCTGGTGTCTTAAATAGAAACCTCTGCGCAAACAGGGCACATGATGGAACCCACTGAACAGTTGAGTTGCACCAGATCTGTTACTCAAACCGGTCCACAAACCAGTCAAAAATATCAGATCACTGCACAATGCACATAATTGCAGAACTTGGTTCCAGCATAACCTGACTTAAACAAACTTTACACAAGACTAAAAACAATTTCTTTAAATTATGGATACAAGCAGAATCTTCCGATCGAGCTTCATATAAAATTCATTGCTAAAATTCCTCAACATGATAGTGCGAGCCAATACATTTAGAGTACACAATCAACACCAAAACGCTATTATGGTCGACAAATTGAAGACAGAAATTGGTCCATCTAATCACCATAAAACCAAACTCAATCAGTTCAACATAAAAGGACTGTCTAACAAACAATCGTCACTTTCTTTACTCTCACAAGGTAAAGAAACTTTCATTAAAGTTCGACGACAAGTGTATCTGTCATGCTATCCATAGCAAGAAACGAGTCATGTTTACTCGCACAAACACCGAGAGTGTCGGCCGCACATCCGACTAGCACACCTGACCCGTCGTTTCGCATGCAATCCCAGACAAATCCAATCGCCTTCCATTATTCTCAACCATCTCAACAAAAAAGATCGTTGCAGTCATCCAGTCACATGATCAATGCCGCTGTCCCCGACCAAAAGGACAGACGCAGAAATTGGAATAATTCTTTTGCAAGACGATTTTGCAAAACTTTGGAACGTGGTACCGATCTTGGCGGTTTGAGGCACATCCTGCTGAAGGCAGAGGGGAAAGACGTGCCGCCCTTGCGCTGCAACAAAGCGCCTTTTCCGACTTCCGGATGCACTGCACAGGCATCGTGCACGAGGCTCACGAAGGGCAGGAGGAGTATCAGGACGAGCACTATGATGTTGTCAGTGAAGGGCAATATCTCCCTTGAGCAGTTCGTGCAAGAGGCTTTTGTCTGGCACCTTGCCCGACCTCTCATGTGGAATGAGAAGTTCTTTCGCCAGACAGCACGTACGCGACAGTTCCGCCTGCTTTGCCAGCAGATGGCCGAACTTGTTTGGTATGTGCGGATAGTGTTCGTTCGTATACGTCATGAATATGTCGAGCATGTGCTCCTGGTATGTCTTCACCACGTCGGGGTCGCTCAGGTTGTCAACATCTGAAACAATCGCATCACATGCACGTATATAATATATATACGACAACTTCATACAACGCTGTAGCACAATTTTTCACAAATATTCTAAGAAACGTCAGCTAGTATCCGATTGACAGTCTCTTTCTTGGTCAACAGAAATCCCTTGTAGTAGTATGGAAACATTACAACACATAGAAATTTTTTTTCTTTTCTCGTTGACCTCGAGGTAAACATGATCTCCCAGGGATTTCAACAGTAACTTCTTTCTCCAGGTTTTGTCAGAGCGTGGATCTGGATTCGGATGAATTCGGTCAGCTGGTGGCATCCTTAGTTTCCGCAAAGGTACTCACAGGGAGGGCACGCCCGGATTGACCCAGGCTTCATGGATGCAGATGCCATCCTCCTCTGCATTAACTATAAAAGCAGAGTTGTCTGAAATTATTATTATATTGGTAATAACAAGGGTGAGATTTATCGGAGGGGCTGGTGTTTCAACTCTCCAAGTCTTTCACAGTTATCTTCATTGCATGCCCCGGGGGTTGTTTCCCGGAATTTCCCCAGCAAGCAATGAAAAAGCTTCTCCATTCTGCTGG
Organism: Lumbricus terrestris; assembly: GCA_949752735.1. NCBI lineage: Eukaryota > Metazoa > Annelida > Clitellata > Crassiclitellata > Lumbricidae > Lumbricus > Lumbricus terrestris. The sequence continues at coordinate 7,762,686 of OX457053.1, read as the reverse complement.
CCATCTAAATTAAACCACGAAACTTAGAACACGTCGACCTTTCCAAAGAGCGATCGAAGTAACAAATATTCAATTCCACATGGATCAAAGTCCGAGTCCATCCAATCTTTTGTCTACAATTCTCGCACTTGGTACACAGCCAAGCTTTATTGAAACAAATAAAACTAAATGGTAAAAATAACTTTTTTAATAGGTTACAACGAGATACTGGATCAAGGTGCGACCAGTGGAGGAGCCCTAAAAGAGATTAAGCCCCACTAACAAGAGTCAACCTAAAATAACCATTGGATTATACCACAGTAAAAATGTGATCGGATATTATCGATAGTCTATGCTCGAATACAATGAGATCAGAGAAAAGTATTTACACCACAAGCTCCACTAGTTAACTGCACACACAAAATAAACTTAAATAACGTGAGAAAAGAGATAAATACCATGTACACATAACTGCAAAATAAACTTAAATAACGTGAGAAAAGAGATAAGTACCATGTACACATAACTGCAAAATAAACTGAAATAACGTGAGAAAAGAGACAAGTACCATGTACCGGTACACGTAACTGAGTACCTAAAAGAACTACAGAAGACAGAAGTATTGATCCAACCTGGTGAGAGTAGAAGCAGCATCTTGAGAGCGACGATCTCGTAGATGTCCACCTGATAATCACGTAGGAAGTTGGTGTAGTCGACGAGTCGCTGCGTGACCTTCTCGATGTCCATGTCCTTTGCCATTTCCGTCGTGATGACGTGATCCTTGCCGACGTGCAGACCATCGGAAACCGTCAGCGACTTCCAGCAACAGTTGATGAAGAGTAGTTCTGCCCAACAGTTCTGCAACAGGATGATCTGGTCATCCGTCTGCAAACACCAAACAAACAGGAAAATGATCATCATCATTGTGGGGCGCGGTGGTGTAGTGGGTATGTTCGTCGCCTAGTTGCCGAAGGGTTGCAGGTTCGAATCCACCTCAAGTCGCTGCGTAGGGACCTTGGGCAAGTCCTTCACTCGCAATTGCTCAGCGCTTCGGCGTGAAACTCCGATGCAGTGTCCGTGCTGCATTCGGGAGCGCCTCTGAGTAGAGAGCTTGAAGGGGTGCTAGAACAAGTGCACATACAAAACAAAACAAAAATCATCGTTCAGCATTTTATTTGGCACCCAACAAAGAATCAAAGGCAACAAAAGTTTACATAAAGCAGTGTACTACGCAAGTAATTTCTGTAATACATGTAGTTTACATTCGGTTGCACAGGGGAACTGGAAGGGGTCTTACTAGGTGGGCCCCCTGGGCGGTGATAATGAATCACGATAGCATTTGCAGTCTACAGCCTACCACAATGTTGGTAAAACTCTACAGCCTACCATAATGTTGGCAAAGTCTCTACAGTAGCCTACCCTAATGTTGGCAAAGTATCTACATGTAGTGTACTTCGCTCTTCGGCTAAGGGTGAGCTTCTGGTCCCGCGGGCTCGCTTGGCTATTAAGTTAAGCAGCGCCGTGCTTTCTCAGTCGTGGGGTCTACTGTCTGGAACGACCTCCCGGTTACGCTTCGCTCTCTACTTGTGGTCCATCCGGCTAGGTTCTACAAGTCTCTCAAGTCTTTTTTCTTTGTTCGTGGTTGGGCTGGGAGCACCTCTGAGTAGTTCTTGAAGGGGCGCTATATAAATGCTCTGAATGTTCAAATGAATGTAGCCTACCATAATGTTGGCAAAGTCTCGTTGGTTGCGCGCCCAGCGGACGATCTTATAGAGACAGTGATCAATGAGTCGGAAGAGTGACTCAAACGGATCGCTGCTCGACAGTGAAACCTGATTGTCGACGATCATCTCTGCGTTCTCCTCATCTTCGACGAGAGATTCGGCCGCCAGCAGATCCTCAAGGACCTGCGTGAAGCTGCTGAGGCGGGTAGGGGATGATGACGACGATGACGACGACGAAGGCTTGTCTGGTTTAGGCACTGTGTTGAAGCAAGCCAGAGATGAGGAGGAGGATGGAGTGGACGAGGATGATGAAGAGATGGCCTTGGATGAAGAGGGAGGTGGTAGTTGTGGTCGGGGGACTGTGCTGCCCCTGCTGCTGTTGGTGCGTTTCACCGATGGTAGAGATGGGAGAGACTGAGAGGAGGAAGGCGTCGTCGGGTGTAGGACCTGCTCGATGGAACCGTTCGGTTGCGTTCGTGCGTAGCAACCCTCGTAGTTGCTCCGACCGCCGCGTGTTCGGTCCGGACGAATGGCTGAGATGAAGAACAACAGTGGTTGGATAAAAATCAATAAAAGCAACACGTAGAAGAGGAGAAAGAGGAAGGAAGTAGATAGAGGAGAAGAAGTAGTAGTAAAAGTAGGAGAAGTAGAAGTAGTAGTAAAAGTAGGAGAAGTAAAAGTAGGAGGAGAAGGAGAGCAATAGGACGGGAGAAGTAAAAAGAGAAGAATAAGAGGAGGAGGAGAATAAGAAGGAGATGAACAAGAAGGGGAAGGAAAAGAATAAGTAGACAGAGGAGAAGGAGAAAAAGACATTGATAGTAGATAACAAATTATAACAGGTTGATTAGCCAAGCGCATCTTTCTCACACAGCTCCTCCTTCATATATGCAAAGACATCCGAAAGAAAGAATCCACGAATTGACGAATCCCATTCGGATGAGTCCTTCCAAATGCTGACTTTTTATGGCCCACCCTGTATAGTGTGTATATTGCTAAGTCTATTGAGGCACACAAACCATAGTCAGTGGGCAATGGAGAATCATTATTCAGCTTTACGCATCCTAACTAACCGAAAGCATGAATTTAATTAATCTCGTCTTCCTCATTCCAACTCTGATCTTATTCTCACGTGCTGGTTGATTAACCAACCTCTACGATAAAAACAATCTTCCTTACAAGAAACCTGCACGCATAATCATCATTATTATTTTTACAAAACTATAATTACAAATTTAATTACGTATCACTAATAATAATAACAATAACGCTGTGGCTTTCATTGGCTCTTTCATTAAGCCCTTCAATGACATGGATAAAAGCCATTAGATGACATGGATGAAAGCCCTTAGATGACATGGATGAAAACCCTTAGATAGCACGGATAAAAGCCCTTAGATGACATCCATGGATGAAAGCCATTAGATGACATGGATAAAAGCCATTAGATGACATGGATGAAAGCCATTAGATGACATGGATGAAAGCCCTTAGATGACATGGATGAGGGTCAGCCATGCCAAATGCACCATTTCAATACTCTCTAAGACTCTGGTGAATGAAAAGCAAACAATAAAAAGAATAAAAATAATGAAGAAAATTTATATGATGTCGTAACATGGCCATGCTTGTTACAAGGGTGCCTTACAAAGCAGCACTATCTTCTGTCCAGGCAAACAGAAGATGCTCTCAGCAATAATAATAATTGAGAGTGAAGGACTTGCCCTCAAGATCCCAACAAAAGGCAACAATCTAAGGAAAGACTCGAACCCTTACCATCCATACTATGACGAAGCAAACACTCGACCCAGTAGGCAAACCATGTCCCACATCACTATAAATAAATATCTTAAGGAGCCGTACATGCAACACGTGTAAAATCTGGATAATAATTAAATCATAAATAGCACCGACAAAATATGTTTCGTTCCAGCGTCGGAATTTCCAGCACAAGACATCTGCAGAAGCAAATTTCCTTACAACAGCAAAGAAACTTATATAAGGAGATACAATCTCAAAAGAAAATTTCATAAAAGCCGAACTGTGTCAATCGTGAATTTTAATCCTTAAGACGACGACAGACGACTTAAGTTTGAAGCGCTTAAGATCCTTCGATCTGCCCGACCGACGTTGAAGTGAGCGTCTCTTACCTTCGAGTCGCATTCCTGCCAACCGACATTTCATGAAGCGACACGCCGGACACTTCTTGCGGTTGGTTATCGCGACCGCACACTCGCCCTTGTGACGACACGTGAATGACTTGCCGTTCTGGACCGTCCGCTTGAAGAAACCCTTGCAGCTCTCGCAGGAAAAGATTCCGTAGTGGTAGCCTACAGCGACAAATCACCACCAAACAGGTCAGTATATGGGAGTGGTAGATAGGCTGAAGGTCAATGACTCCGTGAGTCATCAGGTCAAAGAACGTCATTACAGGTCATCACGACGAGGAGGACAAACTTAAATGTATGTATGTCTGTAAAAGGACATTTATATAGCAGAAATCTTGAAAAGGCGCTATAACAAGTGCTCGTAAATACATTCATACATACACACACACATACATGCATACATACATCCATACATACATAAATTCATACATACGTGCATACATACGTACATACATACATGCATACATACAAACGTACATGCATACATACGTACATAAATGCATACATGCATACATACATACACAAATACACACATACATACATACATGCATGCATACATAAATTCACAGATAAAATACAATATACACAATTGCAATTATGATACAGAGTCAGGCATTCCAGTCTCACCGGAAACCTTGTCACCGCAGATCGGACAAGGCTCGTACGTTTCGCCGCTGGAATGTTTCTGGTCGCCAAGGCAACCGCTGCTTCCACTCCCACTTAGACCACCGCCACCACCACCACTACCACCGTCGGATGGAGACGCGGAAGCAGCGGTCATGGCAAAATCGTTCGCCTGAACCAACAGCGTGACGCCATTTGTGTGCAGTCCCCCGCTCAGCATCCGGAATGGTCTTCCAGGCTGTTCCCAAATCATTCCGTCGGTCGAGGACGCCGGGTTTGCCAGGTCGCCGCTTTCACCCTCGCTGCGCTCTCCCGTCGAGCCACCATCCTCCACTCGATCCTCCGGATGGTAGTTCTGGACTATTATGATTGTCTGTCCTTCCTAAATACAAAGACATTTTGTTAATTCTATAATGAGGAGAAAATAGGCAGACGTAGGAAACACACATAATAGATAGGGATACATAACTTGAGTGTAGTGGGTTACAGAGTATATATACATAGTGTCAATCATGGGAACACACACGCATACATCGTCTATTTTCATTGGCTGTAGCGCTGGGAAGCCAAGACACAGAACCAATGGCGAACAGCTCTAGAACACGATTGGCTGTCAACTGTGTGCTATACAAGTAGCTATGATATATAAGGCCATGTAACCGATAATTCCGCGCGGTCAGCCTGGGTATTGGAGGGTTAATAGTTTGATAGCTAGTGGTAAGGGAAAACTGTATGAAACAGACAAGAGTGAAATTTAGTAGTCATCGCGAGTTACATCATTGCTCTCACTCTTAGCTGTTACTCTATAATAACATAAGTTAGGTAGGCTGTTATAGGACTTAAGGATAGGCACGGTGTGATTAATTTAAAGAAACAAATATTAATAATTAATACTGATAGGATGAGTTTAGATTAGCAAGTTGCAGATGATACTCTTGCTGGTCTGAATTGGTCTGACGTCAATATAATAATAATACTTTTATACAAAATCCACTCTTGCGTTGTTGTTTTCAGTTAGGCCTACTATAAGTAAGCGAGTGAGTAGTCCTTCCCCGTACCTCAGTAAGATAGGGACCTCTAGCCCTTAGTATCGACAGGGATACTTAAACTATCTGATAATTCATTCAAGTTTGTTTGTATGCGCACTTGCTATAGCGCCTCTTCCAGTCTTCAACCGCTACTCAGAGGCGCTCCCGACTACACCGCGGACACTGCATCGGAGTTTCACGCCGAGGCGCTGAGCAATTGCGAGTGAAGGACTTGCCCAAGGTCCCTACGCGACGACCTGATGCGAATTCGAACCTTCCGGCTTCAAGGCAACGACGCCACCACTACACCACCGCGCCCCACAAGTGTATATGTAGCACCTCTACAAGGAAACTACTCAGAGGTGCTTCCGACTTTTGCACGACAGACAGTGCCCTATGGGACGGACGCAAAGGGAGGCCATTCTTTGCTCCCTGCATCAGGATTACCATCACTCAATCCTTTCTCTCTGGTAGTCTATCCACATCTTTCTCTCACCTCAAATCCTGCCTTTTCTCTCGGGGTCGATCGCACTGGAAGCACTTCTTAAAGGCATTTGCTGATTAAAGCACTTTATAAAAAGTTCTGTCATATACAATACGATACAATACACACCATTCTGCCAGACCAACAGCAAAAGAAAGCGTGCCTTTGCTTGACGGAGATACGAGCAAACGCGACTGAGGACACCCATTTTCACTGAATGTAGGGATTGAGTAGTCCCCAATACACGACAAATGTCTTTACCCATATCAAATTGTTTTTAAGTACTCATAAAACTAATGGAAAGTGTTTAAAATGTGCTATTTTAAGTGTCCTGATTAAGTATATGATTTGAAGAGCTTTTAAACAGATTGTGAACAAAAAATTCAGGACGTAAGTTGAAATTTGGACAATCTTCTAGATGTTTTTAAGGACAGTTTGCTAGAAATGGATTACCATAGACGTTCAACTGCATTCTCAGACCACCATACAGAAAAGCAAATAATCCTAATCTAGAGATTCTTTGGGTGCTGAAGAAAGCGAAGTCACGGGAACAAGTTCTTTCTCAGGCGCTCAGTCAAAACAAAATCCAAAGACAGGTTAGGTCAGATTTCGTTCCAGATCCAAGGGTCAGGCGGCTAAGTTTGAAAGGCGTATGATCATGATGTGCAGAATTAGAGAGGTGAGAGAAGTAAGGGAAGAGGCAAGAATCAGGCACTATGAATAATTGTGGAAAAGATTGTGTTCAGTTTCGAGTGAAAGACCTGTGTGTGTGTGTGTGTGTGTGTGTGTGTGTGTGTGTGTGTGTGTGTGAGCGTGTGTGTGTGTGTGTGTGTTGAGACATCAAAAGGTGCAATTTTTGTAAGTCCGAGGTTGCCATAAGTCACATGTCAGACCGTCGTAATTCGAGCAAGTATTAACGGAGAAGAGCGGCTGGCACCGACTCGTCGCACAGAAAAGAACACAACGATCTGCTTCGCTTTTCAGTGCAGTGAATCAGGCAACGGATATTTCGAGCAGATAGCAAAAGCCAGAGATCATCCGTCCATGGATAATAAAACAGGAATAGCTCAAGGTTGCTTTTCCATGAACTACTTCCAAATGCACTCGTCACTCGTTTCCATCGTCTGCCAAACGTAATTGACTTATGGGTCACGATTGCATAGGATTCGGAGGCGATAAACACAACGTAAACAGGATGTAAACATGACTCATCTAATTGAATTTGGGAACGCCTGGCAGATAAAGAACTCAAAACCATACATCAATCAACTGTAGAATTTCCATTTCAGCACATCTGTCTGAAGGGATTTTAATTTCCTCAGAATCATCCGATCTCTGTGCTCTAGCAGAAGTCTCATAAGTGAAATCAGTTAACTGTTAGAAATCTTTCAAAGAAATGAACGCCCTAGTGAGGGTTTGAACCCTGATCTCCTCGATCAACAGTCGGGCATCTTAACCATCGCGCCACCCAGGCTAGAAACACAGTGGTAGCCATAAACATTCCAGATTGATGATCAGATCCCTAAGCTAGTCCATAGAGGTCTGGATAATAATATAGGAGCCCTTCTTGGCAAGTCCTTCAAATGCTCAGCGATCTATCCGCAAGTAAGTGCTGGTGACCTCATGTACCCAGTCTTAACATAAACGAGGAAGGTGGCCAGCCTTTGCTCTCTGACAGCACAGGGTCAGCATACTTACACAGCCGAGCTGGCAAATCTATGAGTGCAAGCAAGTGGAGCATACATCTTACTTTACTTTTATACCGGTCTTACTCTGGCCCAGTGCCCAAGTATCTTCATGATCCATCCCTGCCGACTTCAGCATCTTCTCTTCGTCTGCTACGCTCACATGACAGACACGATCTCCTTGTTCTACGAGCAAGGATGCTTTGGCCAAAATTCAAGCGATAGACTTCATTGGTCCCGCTCTTTAGATTCAGCTCTCTCCATTGATATGTTCTTTATTATTTATATCAGCTATTTTTTTTATTAACTGTTACCCAAAGCACATCTTTCACGGTCTCAAATCTACTTTCTTTTCTGACTGGTGTTCTCTGTGAGAGGTGCTTTATAAATTTCTAGATACAATGCGCTTTATAAATTTCTAGATACATGCGCTTTATAAATTTATAGGTACAATACAATACATCTTGGACCCATAACACTCAACCCCTAAACACTCAAGCACGCTGGTCATTACAGATTATCCCAAAAACCGGGCTGAAAACATCCACAATCCATTAGCACGACACGCCGTTCCCTCCAGTCAGCGCCATTCACAAAACACGACATTTCTACTATAAATAGCAGCAGATTTTCTCAAAATGCAGTAGTCGTAAAAAAAACCTGAGTTCTTACTTTGAGTGCAAAGACGGGACGCGTGTTCAGCCCCACGCTGTTGGAAGCGACCAGTTCCGCCGTCGACTTAGGCGACAGTACACCATTGCCACCACCCGCTGACAACTTCTCGGCGATTGCCAGCAGGACGGGCGATATTCCATTGCCAACACTTGTTGACATTGTAATCAATCATCTGCAAGCAGAAAAATTGCCAATATACTGAATATACTATTATACAGCGTGTGAATATTAAATATATATATATATATATATATTGAATATAATACATTAAACAGTGCAAATACTGAACTTTTATTATATTTTATTCATTTCTCGCATTTGGTATAGCGCTCCTTCAAGCTTTTTCTACTCAGAGGTGCTCCCGACTACAGTGTGAACATTGCCTCGGAGTTTCACACTGAAACACATGAGCAATTGCAAGTGAAGGACTTGTCCTTAAGCGGCAACTTGAAGTGGATTCGAACCTGCAACCTTCCAGCACGAAGGCACCGTAATCCACAATTACACCACCATGCCTCACAAACATATACCATGGGGCCAATAGCAGAAAAATAATGAATATGAAAAGTGTTGGAATTATTAAGCAAAGTTGTTGCAACGTTGATCAAACACGTAAAAGAATAATGCTCAAACGTACAATAGTTAACACGACACAGCAGTTCTTGTACATCACATCAATCTGAACAGCTCGCTAAGTTTAATAACTTTGTGGACATAACACTTTACAACGATGAGCATTCACTAGAAGCGATTGGAAAACCAATGCAGCTCGGCGCTAAAGTGTTATGCAGAATTACACGTAAACTGTCAGTAATTGTAATCATGATCATTTACATGTCATTGTCAGTAGCAAGTTACTTCTAAGAAGCTTTACACTGCCAACTGTCAGCAGAAATGCAGTTATAATATACATATGCAGTAAGTACTGTTTTTTAAGCATGGAGACTATGACCTTCTGGATGGCTGTTGGAAGGTTGTTCCTAGCAAACAGGTCCAGCCAACAGAATTGGGCACTAATTGAAATTAAGTAATTATAATTATATAGTTGAAATTATGTAAAATTTTGAAATTACGTAATTTGTAACTCAATTACATTATCCCATTACACATCTCAAAGTAATTTGTAATTCAATTACATTTTCTGAGTATTAAAGTTGCCCATCCCTGCCAGCCAACTTGAAAAGCCCCCCCCATCCACCACTCCAGTCCTATAGTTACCAACTTGCACGAACAACACATTAGCTGGCTCAGACTATAACCATAAGCTTCGAAATGAGTTAATGAACATGCTGCACATAAAAATAATCATATAAGCAGAGCAGACGTGAAACTACAAAGCGTTGAGCTGGCTTTGAGTGCAATAACCACACAGCAAATAACTGTCTATATATCTCCACCCACAAACAACGTTTATTGCAAGAACCCACGACAAAGCACCCAATAATAATGATATAACAACAACAACATCAAATATCAACGACATAAATGCAGCTATATCGACGAAAACCTAGTCGCGCGACTATGCCGTAAAAACACCGCAGCGCATATACACAAGCCATTTGGTACCAGTAATTCGGCCGCTCCTCCATAAATTCCAGCCATTCTACATGGAAGGCTCCCTGCTATTCAACCATTCATCCATTCGTTCATTCATTCATCCATTCGTTCATTCATTCATTCATTCACAACATTCATATGGCGTTATTAACCTGTCTCTGCTGTTGGATCAACTGTACGATTGACACTATCATAATATATGACTGTCGTATTGATTTAAATTTAAACTCATGCGCAGTGCTCGTATTCTTTGGCCACGGCCCTAAGCAAAAAAATCTTTGTAAACAATAAACTATGTAGGCCTATATGCATGGATAGTTTACAAAACTGGACCTATTCTCATGTCAAGACTCAAAGAGGAGCAAAGTTCCATGTATAGTCTGTGCAAAATAAATTGTAAACACGATGACTGATCATGCAATCCAGCTTCTGTGCTTAATATCCACTCGATAAACCTAAATGAACCAAACAGACATTCAATTTGAACACATTTGATTACATGCACCAAGTTATTTGCATTATACTTCTGCATTTTCTCCATATAGGCTGTCCCCCAGAGCTCTACAGAAACTCAAATTCTAGCGGGTCATACCTCTTCCTCATTTTCATTTCTCAGACATGTTTCTTCTCTAGTGGTCTTGCATAGTGCTGTATAAGAGGTGCCTCATAAATGAATTAAAACAACAAAACACGTTTTGACATGTTGTGTAACTATGACTAAGGCTATTATCTTCAGTGACCACATTGTAATTGTACTCCAGGATCTGTTTTGTGTTAGGTCATGGCTTTGGAATCCTGGTATTCCTCAAGAAGCAATATTCTATATGACCCAAAATAATTACGTTAAGCAGAAACCATAATTTTTAATAACATGCTGTCGACATGCCATCTTTTCAGTCGGCACTTGCTTCGATTCTGCACCACGCTCTCGCATAATCTTAATGCATTGGAAATTTTAAGACCTCGAACACTCAAGTCGGCCGTATGCTGCGCACGAGTCCAGGCCGCCTGCCATCTGTTATTATTGGTCATGACTCTCTCTCTCCCCCTCTCCTCTATATCCCTTTGTCTGTCTGTCTGTCTGCTTGTCTATGCTTCCCTCCCTCCGTCCTTCCCTCCCTCCCTCCATCTCTCCCCCACTCCTCCGATGCACTCTTGTTACAATAAGCCATCTGCCATGCTAAAAACAAAACGGAACTGGTCATGGCCAGGTCTCTCTCTGTCTGTCTGTCTGTCTGTCTCTCTCAGAGCAATCCAAAGTCAATGTTAGCAGCGACCTTGCTGATAGGCGGCTCCTCCGTCTTCGTTCGTTCAATGGCCTCAAAGGTTGGTAGGAGTCGCGAGATAAGACAGACACAATGTCATACCGACGAAGACAATGGTGGCATATCGGCCAGGTTCAGACAATGGCGAGAAGGTCAATGTCATCTGCCAGATAAGCAAGATGACTGAGAGAGAGAGAGAGAGAGATAGGGAGACAGCGGCTTGGACGGACAATGAACCGTTACAGACTATGCCCCACGACATGCATACAGACACAGACACACACAAGGACAGAGACACACAAACATAGGTTTGTTATTATTGGTCATTAAAAACACGCATACAAAAAGATACAAACACATGGCCTACCTAAAGATAGAATTTTTATAGCCGGGTGAACGAAACAAGGACAAATTTCAGAAGCCAAGTGATCCATCCATCCTTCGATCCACCCATCCATCCTTCGATCCACCCATCCATCCTTCAAACCATATATTACATCAATCCATCAATCCGTCCGTCCATCCATCCATCCATGATACAAATTTACCATAAAAGTTACCCCTATGATAAAAAAACGCTGAACCAGTCTAGCATCATGAGTAACCTTCATAGGAATGTCTAGACTCTAGACAACGCCTCTGACCAGTCTCTCCCCCCCACCCCTGCACGTACGTTCACATCCTGTTCCTTGAATGATGCACTGCTTATGTAATATGTATGATAAAAAATCATCTGGGATATGTTCTCTTGGTCCAACATGGACGTCAATTCACCAATCAATCATTCATTCAATCAATCAATCAATCAAGTCAACATTGATTGATGATTGGTTTACTCGTTGATTGAATGATTGGTAAGAGCAGTACTTGCATTGCAACGTAGAGAGTATGGCTTCAGCCAGTCCTTTAAGGTGGACACTGCTTAATAGAGCGCCCCAATATGTGTACAGTGTAACATTCATTCATTCATTCATTTCAAGAATTTATATAGCGCCCCTTCAAGAAATCCAGTCAGAGGCGCTCCCAGTCCAACCACGGTGAAACATTTACCATAGTTATATACTGTGCTATCCATTCCAGGCCATAGATTCCTTCACTCTGCTATGCATGGTGACCTGGTCGTCCCTATGGCTCGATCTTAAACAGTGCTGCATAGGTTGGTCCATCTTTCTGGAACAAATTACCTATTAGTCTTAGTAATGAACTTCTTTGTCTTTCTTTGCCCCTTTTCCGCAAGCATTTGAAAGCCACTCTCTTTGATTGTGGTTTGGTGTAAGGTCAGGAGCGCCTCTGAGGAGTTCTCTTGAAGTGGCGCTATATAAATGTATGATTACAATTACAATAACTATCCTGGAAACAATTCTCATGCAGTGCAGATGATTCGACCACGACCAATCCTTATATTCTCAAAAACTGCACGCTCATCGCTTGCAAGACCATATTCGATCGAGACTGTAGCAGTTAGTTAGAAACCTCCAAGTGCACAATACACAATCAATGCCTCCAATCTCAACCCCTCAACCACTCCGAGCACCAATCTAGCATTCATTGATGTCAAGGTTGGACTTCAGGACAAATCAGTCCCTATAGAGGACAAACCCTACGGAAGGTGGCTCCAGGAGTGCTTCTCTCATGTTAACACTTACTTACTTGCTTACTCACCTACCAGAGAAGAGTCTCTGACAGAATGAAGAGACCGGCTGGACGCGTTTTATGTCCGACATCATCATCGACTTCTGAATCAGATAAAAAAAATTCGGATGAGACTTCATTACCTATTAACTACAGTCTGTATACGCTGCCTCTGACCTGTTGATATATGCTAGAATGACTGATCACAAGGTTTTTATCCATAGATGCACAGCACAGATGCACCTGAGTCAATTATAACTATCCTCCAGCCTTACCATACATTAATAAATTCATGCAAACCAGGTCAATAATATTGCCTGAGAAATCAACATAAGCCTAATGCTGTGGTGGCTCTTGCATGGAAGCCAAACAGTGGCACACGCTTCCGGCTATGCGACAGAGAGGGAGAGAGAGACACACAGAGAGAGGCATACAGACAGTCAGAGAAACAGTGAAAGAGACAGACAGAGAGAGACAGAAAGACAGAGAGACAGAGAAACAGAAAGAGACACACAGACAGAGAAACACACAGCCAGAAGAACAGGAAGAGACCGAGACAAAGACATACATGCTGCTTACATTGTCTTTGTGTATTCAACAACAACAACACATCTGTTGTCCACGTGTGTCTTTCACAACAAAGAACATCATAAAAACTCCAAACACAATTACATAATTTACATAAAAACTTAAAAATAACTACATAAAAACTTCTCAACTGTTGGTTAACTATCACTGTCTTCAAGATGCTTCTGATCACTCTTATACAGGTTGTGATGTAAAAATCTTAAGTGAATAAATAAATTATTTTAATTTTATTCTTATTCTCACATCTTCTCAGTCTTACCTGGCTTTGCCACCAGCTGTCACTTACCCACCGCCTGTACCCACGCCCCCACTCTCCACAAACAATGATGAATGCAGATAATAGCTGTACTTCTAATTCGATAAGTAAGTAACATATATACCTGGGTTCATTCATGCTCAAGTATTTTAAACAGAGATGGAATTTTCTGTAACTCAGCAGTATCGCATAGTTCGATAGTAGCATGTACTTGTGTATACTGTTCGGCATAAAGCATTGAAACAGCATAGGAGTCTAAGTTTTGAACACTTCAATAATATGCCTAGGCCTAGGCTGTTCTTGGTGATAAAGCCATAACCATAACCCATGCTGGGTAAAGGAGTTCTCAAACAACACCACAGCAAGAATTGCAACAGCATGATCATATTTAGTGAGTGGTTTAACTGGTTCAAAGTCCATGACATAAAAGAATTGCTGTTGTTAGAAACTAAAAATGTAGAAAAATGCGACCATGTCCAATTGAACCCTCCCCCCCAAAACCCCCACAAAATTGCTCCCTGGCTGTGCCTCTTTATAACACCTTGCTAAGCAGAGCTCACTCGAAATATAATCAACCTTGATACTATATATTATCTAGACCAAATGCAAGTCAAATGCAAGTTGGGCAGAGCACATTATAAATAAAAAGCTGATGCAATATCTTTTCAGAGATGCGAACTATATCAGCTGAGAAAGCTGCATATCACAATGTTTATTACATGTTTATAGACGTTTCACGATTTAATGACAGCCTTGGCCATATAGCTAGAAAAACAACACGTGACTCGGAATACATCACATTGATTACCATGGTTGGAATTATAGCTGAACAACTTCTAGTCGCTGCACGACTGTTCTTATGAGAAGCACTTCACCAGAAAAGTGCAAATTCGAAGAGGCACAAACAGAGATGTATACGTCTACCAGCTCAGCAAATATTACTCAATTGGATGTATGGAACAGATCGTGGAAGAGATCATGGAACAGATCGTGGAAGAGATCGTGGAACAATCATGGAAGAGATCATGGAACGTATCGTGGAACAGATCATGGAACAAATCTAGCCAATTTAATAGTTACAGCGCTGATCGACTTAACAAAGCAGAGAATGGGGGCTTAAACCTCCCAATGTTACAATAATCTGTTGAGATCTCACAATAAATTGCTCATTACAACCATCGTTGTTCTATCGTATTAAATGTTGTGCGAATGCACTTCAGAACCTTCGAAATTTATGTAAATGCACTCAGATTTTACATAGCCTCAATGACCCTGCACATTTTTCAATGAATTTGATCGAGTGAGATCCTTCACCACCGCTCGCCTGTTTGAATGGACGCCACAACATTTAGGTCCCGTGCATGGACCGTGATAGCCCGTGATTTTGAATCTCTGAAATAAGCCACCTTCGAGATTCGAACCGCGGCCAGCACGCTCTCCATCGCAGAGTCACGTACAGATGAGTGACCAGCAGCACTCTTACTGATGTAGGAAACTGCACCAGCAAAAAGACGATAACATAAAATAGCAGATTTATTGCAATGTATCAAAGACAGTTGTATTGTATCAAATAGAGTTGTATTGAATTGCATCAAAATAATGCTTACTTAGTCAACGGGCAACGTATTAAAATACAACAGTCTGCACAACGGGAAACGTATTAAAATACAACGGTCTGCACAACGGGCAACAAAATAATAAAGTTGTATTAAATTCCATTGGTATATAGCATTTTGTGATTGGTCGCTGATTTAGTACACACACAATGTGTTTCTGTTAAGCTCGCAAGTTCATCTTATGCAAATGACGCAAACAAGAAAAAAATAAGCGATGCGCTTCTGAATCGATCGTTTACATTGAAAAGGTTGAAAAATTTAACACGAATTCAAATCAATCCAAAGCATCACGCACATCAACATACCGAGCATATTTGACCATTTTTATGCAATCAATTGTGCACACGTGAAGATGAAATGTGCAGGAAACCTCTAACCTCAGTCGGAACACAATATGATAATGTTATGAATCACATGAGCAAACATACGAAGGCGGTGGTGGTGGTGGCCCTGGCATGCACCCAGCGCCCCCCATCTACGCCGAGACCAACGACCGTACGAGCGGTTAAAAATGGCTCTGACGGACGGTTGGGTTAAACGCGTTCAATTGCATCCTCCCACACACCTCCCCACTGAGCAAATCAGATGCACAGCGTGAATCCTAATGTATTCAATTGTGCTGTCCAAACAAAGAGTCTCAAACGCAGCTTGGAAGAATGTTTCACGCTGCACAAAACAGCAAGTTAATCATTCGCCATACCGAAAAAATAGACTTCCTCTTAAAAAAAGGCTGAAACACCAACACCCACGTACGCAAGCACACACAAACACAACACACACACACAACCACACAAACGCGTGCACTCACACACACACACACACACACACACACACACACACACACACACACACACACACACACACACACACACACACACACACACACAAACATGCATGCAACCACACACCCACACAAACGCACACATGGAATACACCACTACCACACTACAACCCCCTCCCCAACCATCACAACCACCACACACCATCACCACCCCAATACACACCAACACCACAATCACCGGACACTACCCTCCAAAAAGAATGAAAATTTTGAATGAATGAAAACAAACGTGGCTGGCAATGACTTTCGCAAATAGCGTCCTTAAAGTCGTCGACTGGCACAGACGGTCCGGTCCGTCGGTCGTGGCTTGAAGCCAGTCAGTCAGTCACCGACTGACACCATTGATTCGTCTGTCCGTCTGTCTGTCTGTCTGTCTGTCTTGTCTGTCTGTGGAAGGGCGGTGGCACTGCTCCACTGTTTCCCCTTCAGCTGAATCAACAAAGCAACCGATTGCCACTACAAGATATCTCCTTCGTCCGACTCAACGAAAAAACAACCCATGGCTTCTTCTTTTTCTTAGACTGTCTTTCTTTCTTTCTTTCTTTCTTTCTTTCTTTCTTTCTTTTACTTCTCCAGCTTCTTCTTCCAACTCTCCTCCTCCTCCTCCTTACCTCTTCTTCCTGTCCCTCTTCTTATTCAACTTCTTCCTGTTCTCCATCCTCTTCGTCCTCTCCTCTTTTGTCCTCTACTCCCTTGTCCTCTTCCTCCCTTGTCCTCTTCCTCCCTTGTCCTCTTCCTCCCTTGTCCTCTTCCTCCCTTGTCCTCCTCATCCTATGCCCCCCATTTTCCTCCTCCTGCATCCTCTACTCCTCGTCCTTTCCTCCTTTGTCCTCCTCCTCCTTCGTCCTCCTCATCCATTGTCCTCCTCCTCCTTCGTCCTCCTCATCCATTGTCCTCCTTCGTCTTCCTCCTCCTTCATACTCCTCCTTCATACTCCTCCCCTTCCCCTTCTTCAAAAAAGCTTCTGCTTTCAGAGCAATCGATCCATGATCAAACAAAAGTCTTTACGACAACAACAGAAACTATTTACATCCTACGAAAAAAGGAATCAACCGCACAGAACAATTTTCTTTTCATGCCAGAAAAAGTGAAAGTTTGACAAACAGGCACTAAACTAAACTCTACGGACTCCAATTTTTGAATGCAAGATTCGAATGAAAAAGAAGCAAAGGCCGATGAAGACCATGCTGGATAGATAATGCACTGGTAAACTGACATGACAAGATTTGGACTAACACTAAGGAGAGCAATGGTCAAGGAGAGTTGAGACATTTATTTGTAACCATTGCCGCAAAATTACTGGCCTCGGAAATGATGATGATGATGATAATGATGATAATATGCAACTGAATAGCACCTTCTAGGACTTCACAAAAGCACTGCATGCACCTGCGCTGTACAATGATGCGAGCTGTAACGAAAATAGTCGGTTCTTCCGTACATGCAAAACAGAGCCAAGAAAACTGGATGAGTCACCAAGGCATGCCCACTCACACATGTAGACCCTAAGCATGGAATTGCCTTTGACCCTGTAGGTACACTTGAATGAAAAGCAAATGTTTCTGAAGAAAGTCATCTCAAGAACACTGCTGAGAGAAACACACAGACAGAATATAAATCAGAGCTCTAACTTGTTTATATAGAACTTTCCTCTGTGCACACTCCTTCTGTGTGTTGGTCTATTTGCTAATTAATTATCAGCATTTGTTTCACACAAATGACTTCTCATCTTTTTACTGAGAATAATGAGGAGCTCAGAGAACCTTGTATTTTGCTCTTCATCCAACATCTTTCATGATGTTTGATTAGCAAAGTTTTGAAAAGATGATGTTTAATATGACCACCCCATTCTCACATCACAGAAATTCAGTCGTGTACTCAATAACTGCATCAAATGTATTAGTCCATCTATCTATAAAAATAATAATGCACATCCTATCTATGTATATGCATAAACTATCTAATATCTATGTACATAATTATATAGTAAAGTACATCTATATCCAGATATATAGCCTGTCTATGCATACATATAGTCTATACATATGTAATGTACATATACAATTATATAATACACATATATAGTGTATATACTCACAAAATATATAGAATTCCTTTTCTACACCGAGAACTAAACGAGCAGAAGCTGCACTTATCTACTGAATACATGGATTGTAAACATCTAGACATATTAGCCGCTTAATGTTTCTACAAGTCTATGCAACATGGATCTTACACTAAAGCTTGGCACCAGCTGGAAGAGTGCTCACAAAAAGTCTTTTTGGATCGAAGTGGTGCTAAACCTTTGTGAAGCGCCCTTTGAATGGGAGACTGATAAGACTAGATGTGACCCAGATTCTAAAGGCCTTAGTCAGACTTGACCCATTTAAAGGGAAAGGTATGCAATCAAAATCCATGCTGTGCAAGCAGCCAGTGTCTTCTTGGCAGAGAAAGGTCTAATATTGTGAATATGCGTGAATTATCATTCTTTCATAATTAGTTACCAAGACAGTTTTTCAGATAGTAATTGCATAAATCTTCATAAACAGCGTGTCAGACAGATACACAGGCAGGCAGAGAGACACCCAGACACGGACAGACAGACACAGAGAAACACGCAAAGACAGACATAAACAAACAAAGACAGACAGAAACACAAAAGAGACACACGCAGACAGACAGTCAGACACATGCAGACAGACACATAGAGACAGGCAGAAACACAGAGACAGACACAGAGAAACACAGTTTCAATGGTGTGACTCAATCAAGTGTTTTGGCTCAAAGACAAATCTCTTAGCAAAACACCAAAGATTAAACATGTCCCAGCAATTATAAGGACTGAATCGTCAAAAAAGCTATAGCACATCGTCGACAGACTCAACATACACATATATTACGTAGACATAGTGACGAGCCATCTTCAGACATGCGTCATACATGGAAAGAATATAGGAAAGAATAGTTCTGCTATGATGTTCATGTATGTAACATATAGAATGGCACTTGTCCAGAGAGCATGGGCTTGAGTATCATCACATGAGAATGCTACTGTGCAAGAACCTTGAGCAAGTACTTTACTCGCAATTGCTCAGCTTGGCCATAAGATAAGATGGCACTATGAAATGCAGACTGTAACAGCAATAATATCGTGTAGAAAACACAATGTTCGTTCATTCAGAACATTTCTATGGTGCCACTTCAAGAATCTACTCAGAGGCGCTCCCAGCCCATCCACGGCTGATGTTGAACCACTTCATGCCAGAAATGATGCCTCTGAGAATGTAACTTTGACATAATGTCAAACCCTTCTAGCGCATTACAACTTGAAGATGATGGCAATATTCAATAAACCACTTGAATTCCAACAGCCTAGAGCCCTAGACGAATGGACATACAGCTGGAGAGGTTATTACATCAAGCTTTCAATATGACGTTGAATCCAAGGGTCTGATTGATTGATTGGTTGAAGGGTTGCTACCTAACGTCGTCAAATTGTTTGCTAATAAAAGAAGACCACAGAAGATCAATATTTGTGACTGTCATTCAAAACTAACAGAACTCTGACAACACTCAAGTATTCATCTCTCTTACCCACCTCTAGAATCACTGCCCCTCCCCGTCTCTGTGAGTATCTCTGCTTCTCTCTGTCTGCCTCTGCATGTCTGTCTGTCTCTCTCTACCTATTTGTCTACGTGCTTGTACATGTATCTCCTTTAAAGAATTCCATCAGTGTGCAAGTAAGTAAATATCGACTTTAATTCTCAGTTGCAAATCGCATTCTGACTTACGAACGACATTATACATTACATAGCATGTACAACATTGTACATTCAAAGACAGGAATAATCAGGATGCAGCATACCGTATATACGAATACGAAACATTCTTCGCATTCGACGGCCAGCCTCTGTTAGAATTCTACCGTGAATATTATTATTGTTAACCCTTTACCCGTTCATTTTTAAATTTTAAGCCCATTTTCAGCGGATATTCTCGGGGCAAACGCGTAAAGGATTAATCATATATTATTAAGCTCTCAATTATAGCCTAAACAAAGCAAAACAAAACCAGGTAACAGAAAAACGTAACAGAAAAAACGAAGAGTACAAAAAATTCAGACAAAAAATAATATGAACATGTGTGTGTCAGGCTCATGATGTTTAATGTCATTTTTTACTTGCAAGACTACATGATCAAAATCATTATCATTAATATTATTATTAATATTATTATTATTATTATTGAAAATCATGGTCAATGTCAGTATTTCTTGCAAAGACAGAATAAGAGATTCAAAGAAAAATGCGGCATCAGTGCCAACAAATCTAACAAAAAGCAATTCTCAGAGCTCATTCTTAATAAAACATAAAAGCCACTAGTTAGTGCGAAACAAACGCGAACAATTAACAAATAACAATGCACAAAAAACTAACAAAGATTTCAGGTACAATAACATCAACGAAATGATACAATACCAATAGGGAGCTTGTGTTCAAGAGGCGCTATATAAATAAATTTACCCAAGGTTATGATTTTACGATGTTTGCAACATAACAATTTAGACATCTAATTTATATTCTGCATGCCTCAGTTAAAATTCGTGGAACATCATAAACCTGTCGCAGTCAAGAGATTGATGCATTATTCATGAGTAGGAGGCACAAGAGAACAGGAGGTGCAGAATGGGGCACAAGAGAAGGAGGAGGAAGAGAAGGAGCTCATCATCATCATCGTCATCGAAATCCTTGGGCTAAATGCCCGTAGGTGTCCGGTGCCACTCTCTGTTTGGGTCTGTCTCGCGTCATGCAGGTCCATACCATTAACATATTGAACCAGCTAGACCACCTTGTCTGATGAAGATAATATTGGGAGAGGCACGAAGGACAACTTGGGTTAATGCCCGTATGTGTCCCACGCCCCCCCCCCCCCGACTCTCTCCACTGGTCTGTACTGACCGGCCTGTGCATGTCAGCTCCACATCATGACACCTTGAAGCATCTGGGTCGCTCTGTCACTTGTGCCGTGGTTTTTGCGGATTTCAATGGTCTTGGTCTTTTACTGCCAGCGTATCTCCACCCATCTGGCAAACCTTACTCATTTTATCCGGGCTTAGGACCGGCACAGGGAAGTTGCTGGTTCCCTGTGGCAGAGGATGGATGCAGTTTAATGGGCTCAGTCATTCTTTAATAAATCGGATCAAAACAAGGGGCTCCCTGATTCCGTGTTATCACAACAGGTTTTGAAAGAGTCAGAGACTCCTGCAAGTCAAGGTTAAATTCGAACAAGCTAATAGTCAGAGAACCTCCCTCCCGCCCCCCCCCCCCAAGGTAGCAGCTCATCTAATTAATCATGTGTGAAGGGAGTCAAGCAGCTGGGTTGCAGCCCAGAAGCGGTCTCCAGAAATAGCACTGGAGAATTATATTTATATATAGTCGTAAAAACCGAATAAAAGAAACGAATATATATAGGTTTCCTGCTGATAGATGGCATTCAATCTGGCCCGCAACGTCCTCGATCTTGACCTGCACAAGGCCGGTGTCACAATACAAAGTCTCTCCCGTTATAAAGTCTCCCCAGAGCCTCTGACTGAAAGTATGCATTGGAAAATAATTTTCTGATACAAAAGTTAATAATTCAAAATGGGAACGTTAAATTTGCAACGTAAACTTACGGTTTAATATGCATAATTGCATATCTATAAATTATGCGACTGTAGTTTATTTCACGCTGAACGCAGAAGACTCTATTTCACCGGTGGACGAAATATTCTCTCCCCGGGGACTTTATTTCAAAAAGTCTTTTCAGAGGCGCTCCCAGCCCATCCACACTGCTGATGTTGAACCACTGCATGCCAGAAATGATGCGTATGAGGAGAAAGTAACTTTGGCATAATGCCCAGCCCTTCTATCGGACTACAACATAAAGATGATAGAGTATAATATAGTCTGAAACAGATCCCACGGGGGAAGGGAGAGGAGAGTATCTGTTTCGAAATAGAGTCCCGTGTCATTAACCATGTCTTCAACTGTCACTGCCTTTCATCCGCAATGACCTTGCCTTACATTGACCTTGACGGCCATTGGCCTCGCCTTTCATCATCAATTACCTTGCCTTTTATCATTCATTGACATTGCCACTCACTCATCTTGCCTAGCACAAAGCCACTGTTTATCTGCCCAAGCGACGACGCCTTGCCGCACTCTGACCTTGTCCCCCTCCCCCCTACCCAGTCATTGATCCGGCCCTGCACGTTGCCACTGACCTTACCCTGTGCACAACTTTCACACAGTCTATTTACTCAACAATCGTAAACACAATTTTTTATTACACGCCATACACAACCGTACAACACCGGGCCAGCCATGGGCCAGCCATAGGCCAGCCATGGGCAAGCCCGTTCGGCCGTGTAACTTCCCCACCGCCTAAGAGATGCCTCCTCTGACGTACGTATTAGGCCGCGGATCGTTGCGTAGGGCTACCGCACAAACCCTCCAATACGTCCTCCCATAAACCACTAGAAGGCATTCTCAGTATGTCAGGCAACTCAAGAGCTTTCTTTCGAACGATAGGATCTACCGCAATCCTTGTGGAACGGACACGCTAATCATTTGGACACGCTAATCATTTGGACACGCTAATCATTTGGACACGCCAATCATTTCTCGCAGCGATTAAATGCCTTTTAAAGACGCAATTTTGCCGCAACGAACCAATCAATCGACCCAGAATGAGTCAGCAGCTGTTGACTAGAGCGCAATGGCCATCCTTGACCTATTTACATATACAGAACTCCTTGACCTATTTACATACGGAGCGGAATTAACCGGCCATAACCGATCCAATTACATTAACGAACGAACTCCAAGCAGCTAGCCGTACAGTCGGACTCATGCACTTGAAACCTTCGACGAACAAAACACCGAACGTCCTCCTCCCCCTCCTCCTCCCACCACCTCCTCCTCCCACCTCCTCCACCACCCACGCACACACGTACGTTGACACATGGAGCGACAAGGTTGATAAATAAACCCGATCTCTTTGTTTGCAAGCGTCAATTTTCGTTTTCAACCGCCTGTTGCACTGGTGAGCTCGACGTAACGCCGTTTTACGAACTCAAAAGCGATCTCTCCTCCTTCCACCCCTTCATTCCTCCTCCTCTACCTCCTCCTCTATCTTCTCTTCTTCACATCCCTCCTCTTTTCCTCGGCCTCTACCTTTGTTTTAACTCCTTCTCCTCCTCCATTCCCTCCGCTTCTTTTTCTTCTTCTCCTCCTCCTCCTCTACCCTATCTTCTTCCTCTTCAACTTCTTCCTCCATTTTATCCTTCTTCCACCGCCTCTTCTTTCCCCAATCCTCCACTCCCTCCTCTTCTTCATAATCCTCATCTTCTTCCTCTCCCCACCATCTCCTCCTCCTCTCCCTCGCTGCAGGCAATTAAATCACAAGGCCGTACGGCCGAACTAATCTAAACACACATACCAGACATTTCGCTCTCATTTATATACACAACAGTAACACAATCTGAATATTAAACATCCGATGACCGTAGTAGCACCAATGTCATACATTTTTTTTATAGAATCCCTTGCTCAGTCTCTACAAGAAATACTTTGTAACCTTGAACTCCCTGTGCTGATGCAGCCATGAGTACAAAGTGCAGGCGCCTAATGTTTCTCAGCCTCGACCTATGCTCGGTTTCTCCTTCACCGCCTCATCATTGAACTGTCAGTGTAAGCTCGGTGTAGGCCCTAGATATCTACCCTATTATGGTTTGGATTTGGATTGCCATAGGTTTACGCCTTTGTTTGTTTTCATATTATTATTTTTTATTGTTATTATTATTATGAATTTTCATCAGCATTTACCTCGAATGCAAAATGATTAGGCCTACGCAAAAGCTTCACATTAATTATTATCACTGTCCACCCTTTTGTTTACTTCGTAAATGGCCGCTTATTAACATCGCAAAATAAGCACAAAAATCATTCGAAAATTAATCAAACAGGACAAACCATAATCGATTTAAAATTCTAAACGATTACTCGTTTAATTAATCGTTAAAATCCGCAGCCCTCCTAATCTTTCGGCAAGACTCCGCGGGGCAGAAAAAACATCGTCCTACTTTCGACACCCCTTACTAGACCATCAGTCACCCTTGGTCGCTAATCCCTATCCAACCCAACCCCCACCCAACCCCATATACGAGTAGGCCCCCTATTTGTAAAGAACGAAGAAAGGTCAAACCTGTGGTTCATAGAAAATATAGACAGCAAAGTAATCCTCCGTATACGCTTGTGTAAATCCCGACCACCGTGGCCATTATAGGCACGCTCAATCCGGTCTCAACAGTTTGTACGCCGCTAATGCGTTTCAACTATTACGCCTTGTGAAAAGATCCAACCAGATGCACCGCCACCGTGCTTACGCAGCAATCAGTCATAGGAACGCATGGGCAACGGCGCACGCTTCTTAGGCCGAGGCAGCCCGGCAGCCTGGAGGGCAGTGCACCAGACTCAGTCAACAAATGGCGGCCAATGAAAGCGAGGCTAGCAGACGACACACTCAGCGATAGCCCAGTTCTGCTAACCAAGCGCTGCGATATGGATTTGGACGCGCTTAGCTTGAGCAGACGACAAGTTTAATTATAGAACTGACGCAGATCACCACTGGACTCTCACGCCCACAATACTATAAAGTCTAAAGTCTCCCTCGGACTGCTTGCACCGAGAGGAAACTATCTTTTTATAGGAGAGTAAGAACTAACTTTTCTAGACAGACAGGGAGAGAGAGACATATATAGACAGAGAGACAGACAGACAGAGACAGACAAGACAGAGACATACACACAGACAGAAATACACATACATAAATATACAGACTGACAGATAGAAAGCGAATATATATATATATATATATATATATATATATATATAAATGCACGTATATTTACACCTACGGTTCAATCTCTCCTAATCCAACAGGTCAAGACTTAAACAAGAACCTATAGATAAAAACTCATGGTGAATGATGATGACGATGATGATAGATAAAAATAACTCTTATCTCAAGGTCACTACAATACCGTCGCCCAACTACCGACATACAGCCAATCAATGCTGTGCAGTTTTCTCGGAAGTCAACGAGTCCTAATTACAATTAGTCAATATAATTAACAATTATCTGCATGAAGAGATCAAGGAATCAGATGCAGTACATGTAGGTCAATAATCCGATACATCTATATTAATCCACCCCTATTACGCTTCTTGAAGGGGTTCGAAATAAGTCCATAGAATGAATGAATGAGTGAATGCAGAATGACTATGAAGTCGCTGCCTGAAAGGTATTTTATAGCCATGAAATGCAGGAGGAGAAACAGAAATGGGCAAACAAGAAACTTAAATATTTTAGAATTGCTGTTACAGTGCCATTTCTTAATAGCAAAAATGAGGGGAAAAACTTTTAAAAACCCATTCAAAATAACTCATTTCAATACCCACAACTTCTGCACATGTGTGTGCGCGTGTGTGTGTGCGTGCGTGAGCAGCTATTGGTGTTTCCATTATCAGGCAGCCGAATAAAAAAAGAATACAAGAAAATAACAAAGCATGCCACCCAGGAGTCAAAGAATAATGGCTGACACTGTTGTCTGTCTGTTCATCTAAGGTGTTTCTCCCATTACCTGCCCTCGTTCCAACACCGTCTTAATGTCTTTCCCGGTCCAAATCTCGCATTCCCATGAATATTTCAGTTGACAGTTGCCATACACCTCATCGGTCACGTGATCTAATTACAATATTTTCGTCACCCCACGAAAATGCGTCTCATAACGCCAGCTAATGAACCGCCGATGACTGACGTTACTACTGCTGCTGCTGCTACTACCACTACTACACGTTGTTGGCCTGTCCATATGGAATGGGCTCCCGCATGCACTGTGCTTATTACCTCGGAATAATTTGCCTGCTTTCTAGCAGTTGCTCAAGACCCATCTTTTTCCTGAGTGGGGGAAATTCAATCGGATGGGCGGGGGAACTTCCCACAGAGCATAGATTAAACATTGGGTGTCACAAATGTAGTCACCCAAAAACAACTTCCACCTCCTACCAGTTGACATGCTGACAACACATGCCCAGTGGTTTCTCTTCTGCTCCCATCAAAAATGAAATATTTTCCACCTTCTCGTGGCTATGAATGCAGTCTCCTGACGGGGCCAATTTATTTTTAAACAGAACCTCCAAGGAGAGAATCAGTTCCAAATTAGACCATCGAAGAGGAGGGAGTTCTGAACTCCCTTTAATATATATGGGAGGTGACCCTGTTTGGTGAAACGGATACAGTACAAGTCGACCAGTAGGTAAAAAATTAGCAAGAGCCATAGACAAAAGCGACATCCACAAGTTGGCAGTGGGCTGGCGAGGGAGGGGTGAGAATGTCCGCGGGAGGTCACTGGTGGCACAAAGTATATACAGGGTGGTCCAAAATAAACCGCACAATGATAAATTGATAGTACTTTATTCAGACCAATTCAAATATAACCGTGAAAATTCACAAAAACACAGCAATTATTTTTACTGTAACATTACATGGATGGATTTCGTTACATAAAATGTTCAATGTGTCCTCCTTGCTGCTCGACCACGCATTGAAGCCGACGACGCCATTGCTCAATTGCGCGGTCAATGAAACGCTGCGACAGCTTGGTCCACTCTGTGACGATTGTTTCTTTCAGCTGATCCACTGTGGTGAAACTTCTACGACGGTATACCATCTGTTGAAGGGCGCCCCAAACAGCGTAGTCGACTGGATTCAAGTCCGGGCTGTTTGGGGGCCACATGTCAGGCTCAATGAAAGAAATGTTCTCACGTCGCAGTTACTCCATAGTGTTCTTGGCGGTGTGTGATGGAGCGCCGTCCTGCTGTAGGGTCCAAGTGTGGTGTTGGTATATTGCACGGATGTCAGGTAAAAGACCATCACCAAGAACGTGCTGACATATTGACTGTTCACCTTCGCACCTGGCTCAATGACGACAATGCGTGATTTTCCCATTTTTGATATGGCGACCGAAACCATGACGTTATGGCTGAAGTGCTGGCGCTCACGGATAAGTCTCGTTGATGATCACAATCTCTTATAAACAACAACTTCTTTACCATAAACTATGATAAACAATGACGAAGTCAATAATGACGTCAGAGAAAATATATAAATAAGTAAGAAAAATGGCATTAAACATTGAATTGTTATACATTATATCAAGAAAACTGTCACTGTGCGGTTTATTTTGGACCACCCTGTATATAATATGTATCAAGGCCCGTAACTCATCGTCGATTAAGTAGGTGAGGCCAGCAGAGTACAAAGAAACCAGTTGGTTCGTGGAAAGAATCGTATAACCGTATAACCGTTACTTTTGGTGGATCATAGTAAACTGGAGCATACCACATGGTATTTGGTCCGTAAATCAGCCAACACCATCAGTTAACATCTATATATTCCTGTGCCACTTTCAGATCAAAGCAACAAGGTAAACAGTACACACAGAGCCTTCTATTACAGTAATAGAAGGCTCTGAGTACACCACCACTGTGGTTCAAAGCATTGCAGACTGGAGAGAGATTCTATATACTGGTACGCAGGAAGTCAGGCTGGTTTTATATAATCCGCAGAGGTAGAGGCAGGCTGGTTTGAAATTATTAGAGGCAAAGACTTCACACTGGACGGCTTCAATTGACGGCTTTATTGACCACCACCACCACCACCACAAAGTAATACAAGTGCACAGTTTACAAATTCGCACGCAGGTTGTCTATAGGTAAACCCCAAAAAATAAGGTTCCCGAAACAGGATTCCCTATTTACATCAGTAATTTATCAATTAGTATGCATTGATGGTCACCTTTATATCTTCATAGTCACTTTTTCAATATTACATGGGGGAGAAGTGTTAATAATTATGGTAACACTCGGGCACAACAAGCAGATCAACACAGATGCGGTGTACCAACAATCTATTCTACGCTATAAAAAAAATATATTACATATATATCTATTTTATCTATTTTAATATATCATCATCATCATCATCATCATCATCATCATCATCATCATCATCATCATCATCATCATCATCATCATCATCATCATCATCATCATAATATATAGCAAATCTATATATAATTACGGTTGATATAATTATATAATATATATCAAATGATTAGATTACATAAATCTAAAGATCTAAGAGCCTCTGATAATACAGAGCTCTTCTGGTCCAACCAACAACAGCGCAATCTGATTAGAAGCTGTGGCTCTGCAGATGTATCAGAGCTAATCAGAAAGAAATGGAGAAAAATCATCTGAAGCAGGTGGCATCATCATTCCCCCCGTCTAGCCCCCCACCCCTGCAACCCATACCTTCTACCTGAACAGCTACCAGCTCCAGCTACCATACGAACCCAAGTCAACACATCCGTTTGAGACAGGCGTGGATCCAGAGGGGGCCATAGCCATAGCCTCCCAATTAGATTTTTTTAATATTTTTGACAAGCTATTCTGGCTTGGAAAGTTGATGTGGTCTCCCCCATGAGTAGGACCCTCACCACACCCACAAGGTCCGTATACAAGGTCCCAACGACTAAAAAAAGGTCATCAACTATTTTGGCGGATAAAATGGTATCTTTTCTTGGGAATTCGAGACAAATGACTAAAAAAGGTCATCAGATTTTTGGGTGACCAAGACGAAAATTTTCCCTGTCCCAAGACCGAAAGTTTTGGTCCCCCCTTCGAATATTTCTGTATCCGCCCTTGGTTTGAGATAAGTTTTGTCTTTCCGAGGGTCTTGTGGTCAGTAAACTTCCTTTGATTTCAAAATGACAAGTCACATTATACTATCACAATTCACATAGTATGAATGGATGATCACAAGTTATTTAATACATAAGTTGATTTCAACTGTTTGGCAGCTATGCAAGGCGCCACTCAGTTCCTTTTGCTTACTTTATTAACGCCATCTGCTGAAGGGAAGGTTGAGTGGAACTTTGGGAGGGTATAGTGGGAAGTGATGCCATTTCTTCATGACAGGGTGTTTAATACCAAGGTCCATTACCATAACCTCCAAAGTGTTGGACTGTTGACCGAAATGTCGGGGTTCACACCAGTGGGCATATACTGTCCATGAAAAGACGCCTAACATATATGCTGAGGCTGAGAAAATGAAGTCGCTAACACTTTGTATCGATGGCTGCTTCTCAGAGTGGCCAAAGGAACAGCACAGTACACACATATATACGATATGGTTTGTTCACACATAATAGATGCCATGGTTTGTTTTGGACTGGAATGTCTCAACGCATTCTCAACACAGCTCAACAAGACTGGCCTCAAGACATCCAACCAAGATAAGATCATTGCTAACAACCTACACCATATATAAACTATATTTTATATATATATATATATATTTATATATATATCAGCAAACATATATATATATATACACACACAGTTTACACACATAAATATATCTATCTATATATACATATATATATACACACACACATAAAATATATCATTTTTTATATAGTTATGCACACAAATACATGCATATACAATATACATAGAATTTTTCATGCATGTATTATATATATATATATATATATATATATATATATATATATATATATACACCAAACATACAATATGTATATGCAGATATATGATGCAAGACTGACTAACCAAACCAGTCAGAGAGAGTGAAGCCACCCTCCCCTCTGTGATCAAAGGGCATTGCTAGCAGCAGGCCATCTGGCAGAATGTGAGAGGGTATATCATACATGCCACATTAGTTAAAAGAATATGGCTGGGTGGTATTAAAAGCCCTCTATAGTCTGAATGGAGTCCTTGTGTTTTCAGAAAGAACTACTCCAGTAGTCGGAATTAATATACATCAAGTACCAACTACCGGGCAGTCAGCAAGTACCGACCAAGAAGTCAGTAAGTATTCATCGATTAATTGGTAAGTATTGATAGAGTAATCAGTGAGCAGTAGGGTGTGTCTAAAAATTAAAATGTCGATGTTAATAACGACCAATATATTTTTGTGTTCCACCTGCAGAAATATAGTTACCTGCCAAATTAGATGAAAATCGGAATTGATTTAGGACTTGCTCAAAGCACTGGAAGAATAGCCACTTAGGCGACATTGTGACACATTGTAATTTTCACAGATCCAAGCAAATTTGAACACATAAACATCAGATATAATGCAAAATCCAAAGAAATACTGTAAGATATCATAGTTTATTACTCTAAGGACATTTGAAAAATCTGGCTTTACTTGACCATTGCAGAACAAAATGTTTCTCCCCCTTATTTCTGACCAGGACTTTATTGAAGGACTGGATAAAAGTCACCCTGCCAGATCATTCGTCACTCTTAGGTGGGGTCAGATATGATGACTCAAGTATACTGGCTTCGTTGTTTCAGGTATACATATAGATTAAATAGCACTTCACGTGAGACTAAGTTGCTGTCACAGAGAGTGACACTTCAAGTAAATGATTCCAAACTTTTTCAGAGTAGGATGGTCGAGATTATACTCTCTGTGCTCTGACGTTGCTTATTGGAAAATTGATAACTGAAAACCCACAACTTGATCATGTCAATCGCATATGACATCCAACGCCCTCGGTGAAATGCACCTGGTTACCTGAACTTTATTCTCTTGGTGGAATTCATCTTTGGAAAACGACTATTAGATCTAATAGCTCTTGACTATAGACTTCCAATACTGGAGTCCCTGCAGAATCATGCAGTGAAACACTTTTCCAGAGCAATTTCAGATACATGGTATCGATGGCAAGGTTCAAGAGGTCCTTTCCTAATGTCGATTCCATGGCAGATTCATCCATATGCCGCCCTTGCAACTCGTTTTACTCCCCACTGTGTCAAAACACATGGCCAGGATTTTGTCTTCCAATCTCCAGCTTCAGATCTCAGCCAACAGGCATCTGGCATGACAGTAGCTGTCACTGATAGGAGTAAGACGATGGCCAATAGTTTGGCAACATCCTTTTGAAATATACCATTATCGTCCTGTCTCTGTAACATCTGGCATGATCTTGTCATTCAAGTGAAGAGTAAGGGGAAACTGTGGCTCAGAAGAATCTCTGCTGCCAGGGCTGCAAGATCATCTCTCCCAAATAGAAAAGTACAATTGGTACTCTCTCTTATAGGTTGCCATCCAGACTCTGATTCCTTGGTGTAGGCGTAAATTGGGTAGTACCTTGCATCAGTGGCGTAGCCAAGAATTTCTGATGGGGGTTTTGGGGTTTTTATGGCCTGGCCGGATGCCCTTTCTGACACCAAACCAGCAGCGTTACAGTAAATAACAAGGGGATAAAGCAACAAAGAGAATAAAGTAAGAAAAACAATTGTTACTATAAACAATTGTTTTGTTTTTCTTATTTAAGTGGATAAATAATTTTTTTAAATTTCCTAAGCCAATGGGGGGTTTTAACCCCCGAAACCTCCCTTGGCTACGCCACTGCCTTGCATGGGAACCTCTCCTTTGTGAAGACAGCTTCGCATATCCGAAGTAATATCAGTACTGCCTATCAACTAAATCTCAGCTTTTTGTAATAAATTTTGTATTGCGCCTGCTATATGATACAAGAATGAAAAGCACCACTTCCCGCCATTTGCAACAAATGACCAGTGACAAAGACAACGTCATACCAGTTACGACATGATCATGAATGTTTATTTGCTGGGAACTAGTCACTGAGAAGGGTTCTATATATATATAGCATTCAGCTCGCATGTATTGAAATAGTAGATTGTAATGCTTGCAATGCAACCGAGTTCCTAACTTTAGTCCTCTTGAGCAAGTCCTAAATGTTCAGCTATCGAGATATAATTTCAGATATTCAGTTTACACATGATTTGGCACGATAATTTCACTTGGTCGTTAAAACATCTTTTATTTGAAAATTTCACATGTACCTTAAAAACACCCTAGTGAGCAGTCATTGAGTAATCCGCAGTGAGTATAGTCATAATCAGTGAACAGTTGTAGAGTAGTCGGCAAGTACTCACTGAGAATGCAACAAGTACTCATCAAGTACTGAATCAATAATCAAGTTCATGTGACTCAAGTATTTAGCAACAGTTTGAGCAAGATGTGAGCAGTGTTGTCTTTGAAGTTCTCAATCTCTACACACAAGCTTTATGTGACAAAATTGAAGCCTGAAATCCTAATTCAATTTAACGACGACAGATAATGAAATTGCAAAACACTTAAAACTGTCCTCGGTAATATAGCTTGAATTGGAGCAGAAATTAGCGACCAACAATAATTGCTTTAAGGGACATAGACCGTCGGGACTTTAACTTAATTACAGCCTGGCTGTGGATGGCCATTAGGTTGATGTCTTTGTGCAATAGACATCAGTGCAATTGAAGTCATATAAGTAATTAATAATATAATAAATCCAGACCGGTAACAATGCATAAAATTCACAAGAATATGTAAAGTACAAACTTTATAAGCTTATTGTGGGTCACACTATCTGGAATGGCCTCCCACTAACCTTTGCGAAAATCCTACTTTTTAAAGCTGTGGTTGGGCTGGGAGCACCTCTGAGTAGGTTTCTTTAAGAGGCACTATATAAATTCTCGAAACGAATGACTGAATGAATAAGAGTGAAATTGAGTTAGAGGAAAACAATTAATTCTGTCTGGAGTTGAAAGTCGTGTTTACTGAACGGAATAATGAAGAATTGGTTCAGCTAAGTGGGGATGGATGATAGGAGAACAAGAATCCCTGAAAACATCCTGAACATGTCTGTTTACAGTTAGCAACAATGGATAAATGCTAAGCGAAAGACAGAGCAAGAATTGGCAACAGA
This sequence comes from Lumbricus terrestris, assembly GCA_949752735.1. Lineage (NCBI taxonomy): Eukaryota > Metazoa > Annelida > Clitellata > Crassiclitellata > Lumbricidae > Lumbricus > Lumbricus terrestris. The sequence goes on along the minus strand of OX457053.1, from coordinate 7,729,655 downwards.
CGTATGCCAGATGCCTGCGAGTAATTTTTTTACAATTATGCATGAATGCATGTCTATACAATTATAAATGCATATATAATACCATTTATGTATGTAATAAAGAGTGCATGTGTATATGCATGAATGCATGTCTATACAATGCATGTATATATAATACCATGTATGTATGTAATAAATAGTGCATGTGTATATGCATGAATGCATTTCTATACAATTATACATGCATATATAATACCATGTATGTATGTATGTAATAAAGAGTGCATGACTGCATGTGTATATGCATGAATGCAAGTCTATACAATGCATGCATATATAATGTATGCAATAAAGAGTGCATGTGTATATGCATGAATGTTCACATTTACATGTCTGAATAAGTAGGTAATCAGGTATATATAACTAAGATGTATGTGTGTCTGTATGTACACATCTGTAAACATGTATGCATGAAGTGCTCGGAAACTTAGTTCAAGAAGCTTGCTTACTTAGGCAGATATACGGCTGATCGATTTACAACGTTTGAACGAATCAACCAATTCTTTCAGACCTCGAAGCAGCACCAGCAGCCACCGTACATAGCAGCTTCAAACTTCTAGGCATGGTAAAGAAAAACGAACTGGAACGAACGTAAACAATTCTCTTGGTCCACCTGTGAATGAGACAGCGCTAGATCTTCGCTTAGACTGCGCTCATTCGAAACAGCTGCAGCGCTTTTCATTCCAATGACCTCTATGTCCCAACTATATTTAGCAATCAACCTTTCTAATCTGGCAGTCAGCTAAATGGCAGCTTTCCCAACCTGGAAACAGGCAAGCCAGCAGACGAAAGGCGACTATTACAGAAGTAAACAAACCGTAGTACGGTACTCCTGCGAGGTGCTTAATTCCCTATAGTATAGAACGCGGTGGTGGGTTCGGTGCCTTGGAGCCGGAGGGTTCCAGGTTCGAATCCACCTCAAGTCAATGCGTACAGACCTTGGGCAAGTCTTCACTCGCAATTGTTCAGCACTTCGACGTGAAACTCCGATTCAGTGTCCACGCTGCATTCGGGTGCGCCTCTGAGTAGAGAGCTTGAAGAGGAGCTATAAGCAAATGCGAGAAAAAAAATAATAAAATAGGATGGAAGTTCCCAATCCAAACTTAAAGGCTATCATGAGTACACACTGAGTGCAGCACATAAGTGGTAACTCCGCCACTGGTTGCACTCTGCCAGTGCCAGTCCCAAGCCTGGATAAAGGAGGAGGGCGTCGCTAATGGTTTGTTACCACACAGTGACATTAAACTGCAACTACACACACACACAAACACACACAATTTTGCATTTCGAATGCAACATCAAACAATTTTAACATTTTGTGACGGCAAAAATGAAAACCAATATATAAAGATCGCTGACAACGAATGAGGTGAATTAATTACAGGATCTCTGAAACACTTTTTGACGTCTAAAACGTCGTCGAATGCAGTGAAGCAAGATGGCCGCCATGTTTGTTTATCACTGCTCAGCTGCGAACATCGGATTTTCAATTTTGCATGAAGATCAAGAAAATCGTTAAAAATTGATAATTGGCTTAAATGCGGATTTCTATAATGAATAATCGGTTTGACAAAAAAGCAACAACCATATGTTAAACGAATATAAATGTACATTATACAATAAAGGCAGGGATCGTACTGTAAACTTAAAAACGTGAACTTTACATCAATCAAAAGCTCTCTTGTTAATAAACACTGGGCCCTACTTTTCAGCTGCGCATATCAACATTGAAAGACGACGAAATTAACTTGGTCATCATTCAGATTCATCAACAGTGATGTCCGGTACGCCAGACATGCGCACAGAGTCAAGTCAAGACCGTGAAAATTCTACAACAGGAGGCATTCAATAAATGTTGGCAGACGGCGAAATTGGTTGCGTCACGTTCTGCTTTTAGCAAGAAAAACGACTTCTCGAAATGCTGCCAGTGGAACTACGCAGCAAGGCATTCCTAAACTGCAAACAGAACCCGGATCTGGAAAGAGCAATGGTTATGTGGCCAAAAAGAAAACCTGCAGTGATTGATACACAGATAGACAATCGTGCAACTTGAGCAGTACTTAGGGAAGACCAACTTGTCTGGTTGTAAGCAACACAGAATATGTCTTTAACCAAATAATCATAAATTTATTGAGCCAAAAGCATACAAAGTGACATCTCGTCGTACACAAAAGGAACCCAGAATGGACTGCAGAGTTCCGCAGGTTAGGGCCGCCTATGTACACTTTTCTCAAGTGTAGTAGCTGCTGCCATCAGAACTCCATGGCTTCCATATTCAGAGATATATCTAGCTCACCCACCCAGCTGCTGCCAAAAACAATAGCCGAAAAGCGTGCCAAGTCTTTTTATTGCATAACCTTGAACGCTTATCAACGATAGGAGGAAGCACATTCATTCACCTTTCTTGGAGCAGGTATACCTCTGACCAAACCGACCGACCGACCGACACACACACACACCCACACTGGTGCTATTGTTGTTCTTGGATGCCAATAAAAGAATCTCTTGGAATATCCGAATTGGCTCCATTACCGGAAACAGTTACCTCCTGTCAGGCACGCCTGTTACCGCTTGCCCTGCAAAGCCACTGACGTCAACAAATGGGTAGATGGGGGATTGGGCCTCCCCATCCCTCAAGCAAAGTGCTCCTCTCCGTCCAAGAAGATAACGTATATTTCGTTTCGCTCTATACCCATTTGTCTTAAACAGTAACATCACAGACGGTTCCAAAGATAGCCAACCACACCACCACACACACATCATCCTTGTCATCATCATCATCATCATCATCATCATCATCATCATCATCATCATCATCATCATCATCATCATCATCATCATCATCATCATCAACGTTATTTTTATTAAAACTAAATATTCTTCAAAAAGTTAAATGAAGATAATCTTTTTTGATGAAAACCCTAATCATCCTAGTACAGTCCTATACATACGTACAATAAAAAACACGAAATGTAAGTTTATTCAGTTTTAAAAATAAATAAAAATGGATAGCAGGTTCCAAAGTGTCAGGTACACAAGGATACACAAAGGTCATATAGAAGACCTATCAAAGGCCGGTTCAAAGGCCTGTGGGTCATACGTTACCCACCCCTGATTTTCATCATTTAAATGTTGTATTTAAAAATTGGTAAAAGAACAAAGTTGGACTGAACATTACAGTAGGGCTGAGTAGGCGAAGCATTCACTCGGCTCACTAACTAGTCCATGAAAATAATGATGCCATACAAAATTTCATTAGACACACGATCAATACCTGACTCACTTACTTACACAACACACAGCTAATCACTCCAGGCCCACCTAGGAATCAATGGCCTAGAGATACTGCTGAAGGAAATGCCAGTATCCTATATCCACCCAGACCTTGCATTCCAATGATGAAACTAAAGACCTTGTTCGGCTCTAGCATAATTACTGAAACTCTAAACTGCAGTCCTCCTTGGTTAAAGGCCAACAGCATTTGCTCTCTTAGGTCATATCGACCAGGCAGCTTTCACCACATTCTCCCTTGCCCTGCCTTCTGATGCTGAGGTTAATGAGTTCAGGTAAAAACTAAATGCACGTCTCAATGTCAGTTCAACCTCTGCATAGTAATTACAAACCCCATACTCTCCATCCTCTGATGATCGGAAACAAGGATCCAATATACAAACGACTATCTTTTACTCAACCACTGCTCGTGCTTTGACAGTGCCAGTCCCAATCCTTGATAAAGGAGGAGGGCGACACTAATCATCCTGGGCGGAGTTTGGTTCCGTTCTTAGAGGGGCTAAAGCCATCTTGGGGGGGGGATAAGCCCGGGAAAATATACCATTTACATGCATTAAAAAAATGAATCTGGGTCTTCTTGGGGGGGAGCATTAGCCCCCCCTAGCCCCTGATAAACTCCGCCCATGCTAATCATCTTTGAAATGGCAGTGTCTTTAACAGCGACAAACCCCTACAGCAGTGGTTCCCAACCTTTTTTGACTTGAGGGCCACTTTTTCTAAGTTGGAGGACACGAGGGCCACTTTTTCTTAGTTGAAGGACATTAGGGGGCCACAAGGTTAAAATTGTATCAATTAAAAGCATTTAAAATTGTTATAATTGATTCAAAATATAATGTGTTATGTTATTTATCGATGTTAAAATAAAATAATTTGTAATAGAAAATAATAATGTGTTCTATCCTGCCCAAATTGTTAACTTTCTCATATATTTTTGATAATTCTTTGAGAGATAAGGGTCATTTTCTTAGGCCTGGCGGGCCATTTTCTGAGGTCTGGCGGGCCACTTTTGGCCCGCGGGCCACGGGTTGGGAACCGCTGCCCTACAGGGATTCAAACTCAGCCACTGTTCGCACTCTCACAGTGCCAGTCCCAATCCAGGATAAAGGAGGAGGGCGACACCAATCATCTTTGTTATGACACAGTGTCAGCAACACGACCAACCTATAGGGTCCACCTCTGTTCGTACTTTGGTACTGCCAGTGCCAAGTCTGGAGAAAAGAGGAGGCACTAATCATAGCTACAGCAACACGCAGACCTAGGGTTCGTGTCTGAACCTAGTTCTTTTCACTGGACTCCAAGTCACCAGTATGCATTTGTCCAAGCCCCCCCCCCTCCCAGCAGCAGCAGAGGTGCTATCTCCTTAATGGAGAAAAACTCAGAAAATGCTGAGGCATTGGAGGCGCTTGGTGCCTGGACTCATGGTGCCTTCCTGTGTCCACCTCTCTATCCTTTGAACAGTTCCTCTGCATTGGTACCAGCAGCCGCGGGCAGATTACCAAACTCCACATGCCAAGTCCCCTCCTTTTCAGCGACGGTGCGTGTGTGCTTGCGGCTTCCACTGACCTTGGACCAGGGAATGACCTTCCCAGAACATGTGAGGAATGCACTTTTAGCACTTGCGTCAGATATGTTCGCACCAGGTACTGTTGGCTTACAACTGAAGCTGCAACAATCTTGGTGCGAGCATTCGTATTAAGCTCCCTGGTTGATTTATACGACAGAGTGTGGACCATACCCCTGCAAAAATCATTTCAGAATATCTGTTGCCTCTTTATGGCAAGCAAGCCTGAAGATCATTCTCTTGTGGTTTCATTTTGAAATATAATATTTTACAAAATCTTCTATATTTTAATTTCAAATTGACGCACTGCAGTATCATCACAATTCGTAGAATGAACGGATGGTCACAAGTGGTGTGGTGGTGTATGTTCGGTGCCTTGGAGCTGGAAGGCTGCAGGTTCGAATCCATCTCAAGCCATCGGCATAAGAACCCTGAGCATGTCCTTCACTCGGAATTGCTCATGCGCTTCGGAGTGAAACTCCAATTCAATGTCCGTGTTGTAGTCTGAAGCAACTCTGATTAGAAATCCAGAAGGGTCGCTATAGCAACTGCTCATACGTACATACATACATACATACATGCATGCATACATACATTATAAGCTACCACAGGAGTTGAATTTAACTGCCTGACAGCCATGCTAGTTGACTAGTTAGTGCAGAGAGCGCCTCTGAGTAGTTATCTTGAAGAGGCACTACATAAATTCTCAGAATGAATGAATGCAAGGCGCCAATCTCATCCTACCGTTCATTTTACCAACGTCATCAGCCAAAGATCATTCCACTTTGTGGATGAATCTTGGATACAAGCATAAAAACTGGAAGAAGCAGCAGGTGAGCTGCTGTTGCCATGAGACGTGCCTACGTCATTCACCTGCAGGTAATTTGCATATATGTACCTGCATCAAATTTTCCAATCACCCTTGCTTTCTAGAGATCAACTAGTAGATGCTTGTTACATGTTTAACAACACACCCATATCAAAGATGATTAGTGTAGCCCTCCTCCTTTATCCACGCTTGGGACTGGCACTGGTGGCAGAGAACAGCCAGTGATAGATCATCCAATTTCTTCTATTTATAGGTTGAACTGGATCACTGTCAACCACGCGATAGGAGTGGGGGAGTCGGGGGCGTTGTCCTCACTGTTCTCTGAACAGACAGCAATCAGCTTGAACTGGTTCCCTGCAGGGCAGCAGCGCGGCTTACCTCTGGACACAGCAATCAAAGCGGCTGGCAGCCGAGACAGACAATAGCACTTTGTCTCAGCAGACAATCAATAGCTCTTGGAGGAGATGCCTGTCTCAATGGCTGCCTCCCCCACCCCACCCCACCCCCACCCCGGAGAAGACAAAGCCACCAACAGTGGGGGGTCGGTGTCGGCAGATGCCAGCGCATGATATAACTCGCATAGATAGACGATCAATGCTTCTCATCCTCAGCAGCTTCCTTCTGGCATTGGTTAAATGCATTAGACCATCTTCCGTCCATAGTCCTCTGATCAGCAGACCACCACCACCACCAGGTGGCACCACTACCATCACCACCACCAGAGCAGTCACGGGCCCCAAGCTATGATAAAAAACTTCTAAACAAATTCTTCTGGGCGGCGATGGGTACGAATAAATGACCTTCTTCGTCCTCGATCATTTATAATCGAATCCATTGCTCTCCTTAGCATCAGTTCAAGTGATGCTACGATTGTCTTCATTTATAATTATTGTCTATCCATGCGCCATCCAGTCTTTCCTCCTCCGCATTTCTGCCGCTTTCCTTCAAATTTTGCATGTGGAATTCGGTCGTACCGATCAAAATAATAAAAATGCAGGAGCGACCAATGATTTTATATTTATTATTTATATACAGATTTATTTTATTTTATTCAGCTAATTTTAAAGTTTAAATTGATTGTAGTTAACTATTTGTATAACTATTACATTTAAAATGGCATAAATCATAAACTTTGCATATACGACTACCTGGCTCGGGCCCTTAAAAGTTGATGGGTCCCTGGGCATTTGTCCCTCAGCCACTTACACGGTGGCCTTGACCAACCCCATCACCACCACCATCAGCCCCCAGTTTCGACTTCATTATCATCACAAGGTTTGTTAGCCATGAGCTGGAGTTCAAAACGCCATCAAAAGAGAAGAAGAAAGTGCTGCAGGGATGTCTAGAAAACTTCTCTTCCACTTAAGCACTAATGGCAAATCCTCTCCTAACAAACTCTCTATAAATATATGGCATCCAGGAGAGTCGGAAGAACCAAAACTGGAAAAGGAGCCTGCCTAAGCAAGAGTGTGTGTGTGTGTGTGTGTGTGTGTGTGCGCGTGTGTAGGGCACTGTGTGTCTGTAGTTACCACTTAACGACGTAATGAGGCTGATAAGCGTCACCCCCCCCCCCCCCTTAGCCAGTCATAGCACTAGCGCTACCAGAGAACGAGCATTGGCAGAATTATACTAAAAAGGATCTGCCTAAAATACACTTCACTCATTCTTTAAGCGCGAGTCATCACAGCATGATGCTCTCCGCTGTAATATCCGTTAGAGAAAATAAGAGCACAGCATCTCAAGTATAAATTCGGCTTCAGTACACAAATCCTACCACGAGGCCAAAAATCAAGGTGTGTTTTCAGTAACAAAGGTTTAAAAACCTGGGTAGGTAGAAAAATATTCTTAAACTAGCTGGGGTACCAGGCGTTGCCCGGAAAATTTAGGAATTGACACCACCCGGCCACAACTCACTGCACCACACCCCATGCCCCCATACCCCACCCCACTCCGACCTCCACCGGTACGCCACCCTTGAGATTCCCCTCCCTCCCCACCCCTAGACCCTCTCACACACCCTATATACCACACTCCGACTTCCACCGGCACCGCCACCTGTGAAATTAGGGTTTTCGGGAAAATTTCCCCCACTGTTTTGATATGTTAATATAATAGCAGCGTTAAGTAATTAATGCTAAATAATGCTAAATAAAGCAATAAAAAATGGCATAAAAATAATATTAATCAGCACGACATCAACTCACATTCAAAACCATCATTGATCACGAATTCAAGCTTCAGACATTTGTTATGTCACAGCAGCTGTTCATTTGATCATTAGACGTCGAATTTGCATGAAAGCTGAGCAACAGCAGCAGTTCATGAATATTCATGAGATCATATCAAAGCAACAGCTGAAGAAGAGAAGAGCAGTTCGTCACATCAACCTCCATTGAGATCCAAAGAGCTATTCAGAAATGATGGGTTCCCACAGGAGCAACATCTGCTTCTACTGAAGAAGCATTTTTTATTCAAATCAAAACTGCATTTTATTGCCATGCTAGAGTCGGGAGCGCTTCGTGGTAGTACGCCTTGAAGAAGCACTGTTCAAATTCTAGAATGAATGAACGAAAGATTGTTATACTCTGTGACAGTAATGTTCCCTCTAAGCTGTGCGCATTCTGTGATTGGTCATGAGACAAGCGCACACAAGAAAACAAGAAGCGCACACTGAAACACACATGTATGCTATTTGATGATAAAGTATTTCTATATGCAAAACTTGTTAAAATCCTTAACTCACAATTATATGTTAATTTTTCAAAACTACCAATTTTTTAGCATGGTATCTCAGTGAGCTGGAAAACACTGATATGTTGATTACCTGCTGACATCACAAAATGCGCAGAATTTCGCTCTCAGTCTTAAACAGCTCCACAAAAGAAATATCAAGCACACATGGACTAAAAAAAATTCAAGGGAACATTGAAGGTGTCACAGATTTGAGAGCTCTGCCAATGAAGCAGATACTTATTCTTTGAAGTTACTTACTCTTACAAGTGCAAAACCTTTTTCCACACAATCATCAATATGTTCAATGCAGATGCGTTGTCTCTCTCTATGAAATGGACTTCCCTATCAGCTCACTCCGTCATTCTATCTGGTCATCTTTCCTTTCACATCTTCCCCCTTCCCTCCCACCTCCAGCCCTCCCTTTTCTCTACGAGTCGCTTGCACTGGGAGCGCTTCTGAAAGGCTCTGGCTGAGAGAAGCGTTTTATATAAATGGTCAAAGACAATAAAATACAAAACAAAATGTTGTTTCGCACAGCGTTACCCATGTCCAATAACTAGGAATTGATACAGCAGATGAATAAAGTTCTACTTCCACCTCCCACCCCCTCCATGATGGCTATATAACCCACAGCTATATTCAAATACACATTCATTAGCATGAGTCAAGGATGAACAGATATGTAGTCAACAACAATGACCTGAGAAGCAAGGTTAAGGTTAATTATCCGATCCACCACACACATACCACGATCAAATTCAACATGCCCATAGAAATTCAACATGGCCTCAGTATTTATTCTGCTACTTGTAACCAACCACCATTCTGGTTGTTCTCTGCCAGTGCCAGTCACAAGTTTGGATAAAAAAGGAGGGCGACACTAATCATCTTTGATATGGCAGTGTCGTTAAACATGCAACAAGAGACCGCCATTCTGATTCGGCATAACCTGAACGGTGAGAGATCCTTGACCTGACTTCAAAACAGATTCATGTTGTCCTCTTGTCAGAACTGAATGCCGTCTGGCAGGTGAACATCTCGGTCGTCGGCGGCCGTGGCTTTGAAATGCACTGCTGGCAAGTTGCCAATACCAGTGCACAAAGGCAGGGCTTAAAGTGTGCCTGGACGGTCATGGACGGCGTCCATGCACTTGTTTTAAAATCTGAACGCCGTCCTGCCAATTATTGGCGAGCACAGACTGGAAAGGTAAGGGGCGTCCAGGCACTTCTTTTGGAGAGGTTAGGGGCGTCCAGGCACTTATTTTTTAACACTTTAGGCACTGCACAAAGGCATGAAATTTGACAGCACTCTCAAAAGGTGAAGGATTTAATCCCAGCAGATGAAAAGCAGCACGGCATGCATGCCGGGTTATCTATTAACCAACTAAAGCAAAGCATTGAAGAGCAGTAGCCCAACTCAAAAGTTTAATATCTAGGAAACAGTAGACGATGATTTATAATAAAGGACTCGGTCAGCAGCCAAAAAACTGCACACCCATACATCACTATCATTGAAGCCAGGAGCTAGGTGGGAAAGTCTGTCAGACAAATGCTTTCAGTCATAACTATGTAACTAGGGCATCTATGTAGTAAGACAAATTATGTCAGTTGTAATTATGTAACCAGGTCAACTCTATCAGACAAATGTTGTCAGTCATGATCACAAAACCTTGGCACCTATAGAGACCTTGGGTTAAGTTCTTCACTGCTAATCATCGTGGCGTAAACAAGGGGAGGGTTTTGGGGTTTTAAACCCCCCCCATTGGCCTAGGAAAAAAGTTTTTTTAAAGGTCATTTATCCAGTTAAATAAGACAAAAACAAAACAATTGCTTGTAGTAACAATTGTTTTTCTTACTTTATTCCCTTTGTTACTTTATTCCCTTTTTATTTACTGTAATACTGTTGGATTTGTGTCAGAAAGGGCATCCGGCCAGGCCATAAAACCCCCAAAACCCTTCCACCCCATCAAAAATTCCTCGCTACACCACTGGCCAATCGCTCAGCGATTCGGCGTGAAACTCCGATTCAGTCTCCGCGCTATATTCGGGAGCGCTTCTGAGTATAAATCTTGAAGGGACGCTATATAACAAGTGCACATAAATACATATCAGACACATGCGTCAGTCATAAAATGTTATGCAATGAACTAACAACATTAATTTTTTCTGATAGAGTTGACCTAGTTGCACAGTTATGACTGAGAACATGTCTGATATTCCAATGCGGCAATCATGATAATTGCATATATAGTATTCTCGGATGCTCAGAATGTACAACAGAACTTTATAGCTTTTGTCTTGTGTATGAAGAAGCTGCAGAAGTTCATAATATTGGAATTGGCCAGTTACATTAGTGCTATCCAATCTTTTTTCGTACCATGGGTCACTGAAGAAATCATTCCTGAAGTCAAGGGCTACCTAGTGAAATCAAAAGCAATGGCTAAAATTTATAGAAAATTTATCAACTGCATTAAAGTTTACTATGAAATAATCATGACAAATAAACGCAACGAAATCTTATGAAGTCAACCAGGATCCCTAAACGTGACCTTAAAACCGATAAAAACAGACATCCTTATTTCCCTAAGTCTTATAGAAAGCAATCGAACTGTGATGGCCATACTGTTTACGTGCCACCGAGCCGTCGGTAACATCTACCGATAAACCAGTTTAGTGTTTGCAAATCATCAGTGTGTCGCGCTTAGAAAATCGTTTTGGGGATCCAATCGAAAATGGGATATCAGAATTCAGGGATTCGGGCCGCACTCCAATCTTACAACAATCATCGATAGAAACAATGGATTGAGGAATTAAAGCATATGGATTTTGGAGCTAAAACAATTTAACTTGCTGCGTCATCACAGCATGGGAGAATGAATAAACGAATAGGCATAAATATTTGCATCGTCAAAGGGTGAGTCACATTAACTCATAATGACCATTCTCACAGCACATTCATTCTTCACTCCAAATTAGCATTTTGCATGACAGAAAAATTACAACAAGGGCACTACTGTAATCACAGCGGCCATATCAGCATCGCAAAACGAACGCGGAATTGCTGCAAACGTCCAGAAATAATACAACAGTAGCATGATGCAACGAAATGGCGAGCCACGAAGCAGAGCGGTCAACAGTTCATCAAATACAACGACGTCCATGACCCAACGTTGGCCGATGACCCAAAACGACAACATTACGACTAGACGGTGGTGTCCCGCTTCATCTACTTACCGATTTAAAATCCGTGTGTACAGGTCGATCTTTAGAGCCAACCAGAGAAGAACGAACGATTGTAAACTAAAATGTTGGTCCGGTTGGCCGAAATATTTCCGTTTTCTTCGTCGTTGTTGTCGGCTTCCTCGTCGAATATTCGGCCTTGAAGGAAAAGCAAACCACGCCGATTTACACAACCAGGGATGCCACTCTAGATTTTGAAAAAAGGTCAGATCCGGTCGAAAAAAAGGCTAGAAAAGGCTAGATTGACGATTTTCCTCTAAAATACATGGATTTTTCCAATTTTCTGGCTTGAAATTTCTGACGACCGTTTTTTAAGTCGTACGATGATTAAAATTTGCTCTCTTTTTCTTCCCGAAAAAATTTCGGATGACCTACTTTTTAGTCTTTCGCTCCAAAATTTACAATTTTTGGCCCAAATTTAAAGAAATTTCAATTTTTCACGTCTCTTGTGCATTTTTAAGTTTGAAAAAATAAATTTCTATGTTAAAACTCGAAAAAACCGTCGTGAGAAAAAGCGAGATCCTGAAAGAAACCTAGACAAGACCGAAAATACCTAGATCTATGTGGAAAAAGCTTTGAGTGGCATCCCCGATAATACGTACAGTCACCGGCTAACAGAGCATTGAGTAACAGAGCCAAGTGTGAAAGAATATCAACCCGGTTAAATTATATCCCCCCATAGAGAAATTCCCACTGCTAATAAATTTTTCAAATACGAGCTGATGTTGGCGCAAATTGAAGATCCAAGCTAGTATTATGAATAAAAATGAATAAATTATGGCAACTCCATAAAAATCAGAAGCTGAACGGATAATATTCTTCTTTTCCTTCTGGCTAGGATTAATCCCTCGCTGTGGAGGGAGTCAGTCATGTATGCTTAGGAAAAGTCACGATAGGAAACACCAATGCATTAATCAAAGATCTCTGCTTTAATTAGCCTACCATGGTTGCAAATTAAAATTTTCATTAGCCTAGTTACACGTTTGGCAATTAATTCTAAACCAACTATCTCTGACTTTTAAAAATTGTGCTTGGTCGCAGCCATGCAGCGGCTGTGGAAGTCGTGCGAAATTTGTGAAATTGCAATCAATTATTTTCTAGCACACTATATTACGTATTTGGGAATTAAGTCAATGAGAAAAATGTGCGATTCGATTTTTTTACATCTAGATGGCTGACCCCAAACGTACAAAGAAGAGAGCGACGTCAGGAATACCGGAAATTAGTTAATGCATTTAGCAACATTTAATATAATTTCCATAAAAATGGCATATATTCACATATAACACTTTTGCACCGTATATTACGAATTGCTAACTCAAAACAATTGTTTATTTCATTGTTAATTTCTTGTATAAAATAATATCGTCTTCGGAACGTGTATGTTTACGTCCACGGGCCAGCCTTGACCTACTTTAAGCTTCGCTATTTTAAACAAAATAATGGTCACGATGATTACAGCGTTATAAAGCGCTATGTTTTAGACAATCGCCTATTCGTAGATGGTAGCATAAATTTCCGCAGCTGTTGAGAGAAAATATTACCAGGAAGCTAAGTTTCGGAAACCAGTTAGGCCTAATTGGCAATCTGAAATCAGCAGTTTCATGAACTCTAGGCCTAATCATGCAGTATTGTGGCAATGCTGGTATAGGCCTACAGACTATAATTTTTTTAAATTTTATTTATCTCAATCAATCAATTCGCTTATCACGGAAACACATTTATATCAAAGACCTTATAGTCTACGAGTACGACTACTATAATATCTTTGTCTATACGGCTATAGGCCTATATTCGCCATGGTACCGAAAGAAAGTCTGGATCTGCAGTCTGAGAAGAAACCAGTTGCCATCTATATATCATCAATGCGCCACATTAATCCATCCCAGCAACTTCAATACCAATATTTGAGAACCATGACGTGATTTTATGGACCATGATTTTATAGAATAAAAATGTAAACAAATGCGTGTTTAACCTCACACAAAATTAATAATGTTCGAAGGCCCAACCTGCTCTTCTCTCAACAGTCCATTACATATACCCGGTAGCCTAACTGTCGGGAAAGATCTCACGATTTCACCCTGCCATAATTATGGCACTCGCCCGATTGTCCCACTACTCCCAGAAACCTGACCCCCCGTCAAAGCAAGGTGCCTGAATTAAACACTGTAGGCCTACGTCAATTTTCGGTTTTGCTTCGACCTATGCCTCCAGGAATGCGAACCAGTTAACGCAGTGCCACTTCTCGAAATTAAATATTCTTCCAGCTCAACCAGGTTTAAGCTGTACACAAAAATTTGCATGCGTGTGACAAACGGTTTGATCTGCTCCGTTCAATTGTTGGCTTAGCCTATATACTTTAGGCCTACTGCGAGACCAGGTCTTTGGCTGCAGACGCAAGATGCTAAAACGTTGTTATTGCTGACGAATTTGGTGAAATTAGTGGCATGCATGCCTACAGTTATTTAAAACAGTTGATGTTGGTGCTAGTGTACTGTAACATGAAGCCTGTATTGAGTAGACCCACTAGGCCCCTATATAGATTAAGTCGACAAGGAACACCACTGACAAAAATAATTATTACACTCATTATCTGGCATATTTTGCAATGAGCCAGTTATTGTGTTCCTGAGAGCCGTAATTACGTGTGCTCAACTTTCCAGCAAGCATCTTCACAGCAATCAGCACTACAAACTGCATGGAAGTGTGCCAATGAAAGGTCGTATACTGATAACTATCGTTATCGTCTACTACCGTCACTTTGTTTATAGAACGAGCACGTCCTGTCATAATATCAAATCGAGAGAGCATGGCTGGATTGACACAGGATCCACCCATTTTCTAGCCACACCATACTTGCCTATATTGATTCAATTCTGATTGAGCGCCTGTGAATAAGTTGGTTCCAGTTCTTTTTTGTGTGCGCGCTGTAGAATTATATAGATTGTGATTACTTGTTTCTGTTAACAGTTGATGGTAGTCCCTATTATTGCTAATTGTAATATTGATATTACAGATAGGCCAATATCTTTTGACAATTCAACTGAGCCAACTCCTTAATAGGCACAATTAAAGCGTCACATCTTCTGGTAGTCATTTAGGTATCATAAAATAAGCTATGATTTGATGTAGGGCCTATTAGAAATGCCCATTGCCCAACAAGTTACATGGTGGCTAACTGGCACAGTGTTCATGCTCCTATGTGCGGAGAATGGCAAAAGTCTCTCTAAGAGTGCAAATACATGCAGCCAACTATAAATTAATAGTTCTCTCCTTTTGATTTTTTTGTTAGTTTATATCTTCAAATTTGTAAAAAAGATGTTTTGTCAACTGTAACTTTGAGCAATAAAAACTGTGCTTATGGTTATACATAGCTGCTCATTGCTCATTACCATGACTGATGGTCAGACTAAGATAACGATAATTATAAGACTTACATTATGAACACGTTATAAAAATACAATTTATGCATATATTATTTAAAATAGGTAGCAAGAAATCTTAACAAAATAATGGCTAGACACAAACAAATGCAGTTTGTGCTTTACATAGGTTGCAAGAGTCTTTAAGATCATAGCACAAAAAATATCTAAACTTATCTAAATAATCTAGACAACGAACGTGCAGAGATGTTAGACTTGCCAGCGAGAAAGTCATGTTAGGCATATTTAACCGATATTTGGACTACATGGGTATGTTTGCGCACATGACAGTTTTTGAAGCATCAACGCACATTGTTTGGCCATTAAAGTATTAGTCTTTGCAAATATCAGTTTGATAATACAAACTAAATCACAAATATCAACAGAGTTTGTTGCTAACAGCAGACTCTCAAGGCAGCTAACGTCGCAGTTTAGGCTTCATTTCAGATGGGAAAGGTCCTGGAGGCATGGGTCACATAGCAGGAGGCATAGGTCGCATACCCGGAGGCATGGGTCACATACCTGGAAACATGGGTCGCATACCCGGAGGCATGGGTCGCATTCCTGGTGGCATGGGTCGCATACCCGGAGGCATGGGTCGCATTCCTGGTGGCATGGGTCGCATACCCGGAGGCATGGGTCGCATTCCTGGTGGCATAGGTTGCATTCCTGGTGGCATGGGTCGCATTCCTGGTGGCATAGGTCGCATACCCGGAGGCATGGGTCGCATACCCAGAGGCATGGGTCGCATTCCTGGTGGCATGGGTCGCATACCCGGAGGCATGGGTCGCATTCCTGGTGGCATGGGTCGCATACCCGGAGGCATGGGTCGCATTCCTGGTGGCATAGGTTGCATTCCTGGTGGCATAGGTCGCATTCCTGGTGGCATAGGTCGCATTCCAGGTGGCATAGGTCGCATTCCTGGTGGCATAGGTCGCATTCCAGGTGGCATAGGTCGCATTCCTGGTGGCATAGGTCGCATTCCAGGTGGCATAGGTCGCATTCCTGGTGGCATAGGTCGCATTCCTGGTGGCATAGGTCGCATTCCAGGTGGCATAGGTCGCATACCCAGAGGTATGGGTCGCATTACTGGTGGCATTGGTCGCATAGGTGGCATTCCTGGTGGCATAGGTTGCATTCCTGGAGGCATGGGTCGCATTCCTGGTGGCATACCCGGTGGCATGGGTCGCATTCCTGGTGGCATTCCAGGTCTAAGCATAGGCATCATTCCAGGTGACGATCGCCCTTCTGAAGAGGTTCCATCTGATTTCGATCCATGTGACATTGGCGGCATCATCGGAGGTGAAAGGGGTCTCACCTGCGGGAATGCTCCAGGCGACATACCAGGCCTCATTCCAAAAGGCGGAGGCATCGGCGAAACAGGTCGCATACCCGGAGACATAGGTCGCATTCCTGGTGGCATAGGTTGCATACCCGGAGACATAGGTCGCATACCCGGAGACATAGGTCGCATTCCTGGTGGCATGGCTCGCATACCTGGTGGCATAGGTTGCATTCCTGGTAGCATAGGTTGCATTCCTGGTGGCATAGGTTGCATTCCGGGTGGCATAGGTTGCATTCCGGGTGGCATAGGTTGCATTCCTGGTGGCATGGGTCGCATTCCTGGTGGCATAGGTCGCATTCCTGGTGGCATTCCAGGCCTCATCATCATTCTAGGTGACGGTCCTCCGTCTGAAGAGCTCCGATCAGATGACTTCGATCCGTGTGGCATTGGTGGCATCATCGGAGGTGAAAGAGGTCGCGGAAACGCCCCAGGCGGCATTCCAGGTCTCATTCCATACGGTTGAGGTCTCATTCCATACGGTTGAGGTCCCATTCCATAGGGCTGAGGTCCCATTCCATACGGCTGAGGTCTCATTCCATAGGGTGCTGCTGGAAACATCGGTAGCATGGCTTCAGATGGTATTGAATCTGATCTGCCATGGTGTGAGGAAAGAGTGATGGAAAACGGTTCCAACTGATCCCGCTTTGACATGTAAGAGAATTCCGGATGCAGTCCAGGTTTTCCGCTCTTCTGCAAGTGGTGGAGACGGATGATCGGTCGGAAGTCTCGCATTTCTTCTTCACTCGAGTCCCTGTAAAGTTTACTTATTAATTCAATTAATTCATTATAATAATAATTTGTTTTTAAATGCCTCTTCGAAGGGACTATTAAAAAGTGATCCTAAGTCTCAGGGCGGCCAGAAAAACCATCTTCAGATGAGTAAGAGGAATGACTGAGAATGAGTTCTAGAATGGTAGTTAGGGAGGCCATTCCAGGTCGAGTGGCCCACCACCAAGAAGGAATGGTTGTGCATACTCAAGGTGCGAGCAAAATGGACAGAGAGCAGACCTAGTTCAAATGAAAGGAGGGGGCAAAATTGCCAAGCAGTGGGCAAACACTAATAGTACAGTACGGCTACAGAGCTTGCTGCGCATTGTTTAATCCAGCCGAGAGAATTAAGGTTCATGGATGAGCAAGCGCATTTCCATAGTGCAATGGTAGCATTTTTAGCCGTCATCTTAGTAAAACTGCTTTACTATTTCAGTACTGATATGAGTGGTCTAAGCCCTCAATAAGTATACTTACAATAATAAAAATTTCTTGGTGAGTTTCCACATTGTAATGGCAGTACATTTTAAGATGTCACCTTAACAAAATTACTGTATTAGTTCAGTGCCAATCAAAAGATTTGTTTAAGATCTCAATAAATATGACTATGATTAAAATTCGAGGATATCAAAGCGAAGTAAATAAGAAGTCACTTAAAAACGCATAGAAAAGAGAACAGTGAACACAAGAGAACAGTCAACACAAGAGAACAGTGAACACATCCTACGATATAACTACAAAGCTAGTGAGTGCGCTGGTTTTATGTTGCCTTTCTCTCAAGGCTTGAGGTAGATTTGAACCTGCAACTCTCCGGTTACAAGGTAGATAACATATCGCCATACCGCCGCATGCCTGTAGGTGGATACAGAAATTTTCGAAGGGTGGATGGCCGAAAAAACTGATGATCTTTTTTTCAGCCATTTCCTCGAAATGTCTTCCAAATATACCTATTTCCCCTGTCAATATAGCTGATGACCTTTTTGTCATCTAGTCGAAGTGTCTTGCAGATACCAATGCTAAGATATCAGTCTGGTCAATCTAAGAAATAACTTCGATGAACCCCCAAAATTGCAAGAAAACGTTTTATGATGATTTTCTGGTGTCTTGGGTGGATGAACATACTAAAAGTTGCCTAAAATCGGACCACGGCAAGCGGTCTAATTTTGGCGGGAAAAAATATGGCCGCCAATAATATTGGACCTGGCTTGGAATCTGGAAATGACACTGTTAAAAGCAAATCATGACGCTATATAACAATTTGCTAACATGCATTTCTAGACTAATTTGAACCTCCTGAGAACAAAAATCATGGTTAGCAAACTTGATTTTTAGCGGCAAAATTAGACCACCTGCAGTAGTCCGATTTTAGGCTAGTTTAGTATGTTCACCACCAGACCCAAGACACCAGAAAATCATCATAAAACGTTTTCTTGCAATTTTTTGGGAGTCATTTCATAGATTGAACAGACTTATATTTGGGAACGTGGTGTTGCACTTTTTCTCTCTCGCCTCTTCCCACTGCATTAGTTGAAAGCTTGATGAAACCTAATGGGGGAGGGGGGTACGTCCTGTGCGTATTCTGAAAGGGGGACCCATGACCGGATTGGCCATCTCTGGATCCGCCCCTGCCTGTACAAAGTGTACATGTTATCTCTGCAAACTTACTGTTCCTCGGAAACGTCCTCATCCTCAAATAAGACCATCTTATTGCAGACTATGCAGATGTTGTTCAGATCATCGAAGCAAAACATACAGTAATAACCTGAAACGAAAAATGCATGCATGCATCATCGTATCTAAATCATTTTGTAGTGATGTTCAAGCACTTACGTATTGTAAAGTGCACGCATGTGATTACATAAATACATTACACTGGTTATCACACTTTGTGATCACATAAATACACAGGTTATCACACTTTGTAGGGTCTTTCAGGTATCTAAAGTATGTTGACATGTATGGAAGTGTCTACGCAACTGGCCTATTTTGTAGTGTCCTCCAGGCAGTGATATTTTACTTCAGGAAATAATTTTCGTTAAACTTCTATTTCAGTTCGGACGGTCTCAATTTACGTTCTAATTCAGTTACAGTTCTTCAAAAATTTTTAGTTACACTTCTAAATAAGTTTAAAAAATAATTTCAGTTCTCAATTCAGTTCTTCTATGAATATACTTTCAGTTATACTTCCTCATACAACTTATACAACTTGGGGCACGGTGGTGTAGTGGTGGCGTCGTTGCCTTGAAGCCAGAACTTCGGAAGGTTCGAGGTCCGAATCCACCTCAAGTCGCTGCGTAGGGACCTTGGGCAAGTCCTTTACTCACAATTGCTCAGCGCTTCGGCGTGAAACTCTGATGCAGTGCCCGCTCTGTAGTCGGAAGCACCTCTGAGTAGGGGCCTTGAAGGGGCGCTGTAACAAGTTAACAAATGCACATACAAACAAATAATAAAATAACGTTTCAGATCTAGCAGACAACATTAATACATGCAGGAACACTTAAAACCAAAGAGGTTCCATACAAGTTTCCCGCTACGACATACAATTTTCTATCATACCTGTAATAATTTAATAGAAATTACCTTTGCACCCATAGTTTTCACACTTGGTAAAAGTAACATCATTTGTCATTACAGCAGCCGTTCCACACAACAAACAAGATCTTTTAGAAAATCCAAGCCAATCCATTACTTTTGCGATCGTTTCCGAACTGTCATGAGAAAACCAATAACAACCTTCTGCTTAACTATAAAATTATGAATTTGGATGTCAGCGATATTTACAAGCAGTCTGAAGTGAAAGTGACATCAGGGTAGAAGACAGTCGGTTGGAGTAGGATGATACATTCACAAACATTCATTTTTATTTATTCCAGTGTTTAACGTCGTCATTATGATATCAATGGTTGTTGACGCCAGTTGAATTTGTTCGTTCTCTGTGGTTGGTCCAACAACCTGGAATGGGTACCCCTTGCCTATGCGACACCTCCTCAACGGTTCTCAATTTCACAAACTGTTGAAGACTGTTTTTGTCGCTTAACCTCGGCCGGGAGCGCCTCTGAGTAGGTACCTTGAAAAGGTGCTATATAAATTCTGATTGATTGATGATTTATTGATAAACTCAAGATGCAAATGTCACCTAGCATCATGTAGCATCTGGTGACTCTTCATTGTAGCTAATTGACTAGAGTGCTAGTCTTATATTATAGGCTCAAAACTCTTACTGAGGGGAATTCGGACAAACATACACACTACACCACCGCACCCCACATACTGGTCTGTCGATCTCTAAAAGTAGGCAGCCTACATTGTACACTATACTTTCAGAATCCAGGTGAAACCCTACTGATACTCAACACATCTGCTAAACACACAATGTGCCTTTTCAACCTGCCCAAAAATTCAAACATGTTTTCTACAATGCGCATCTTTCCATCCAGTTTCACACTCAGACTTCTATGGTTACATTAAAACCACAAGAATTTCTAACTTCAAATAAATCCAACCTGGACGACAATTTATCGATGAGAGAAACTTCCATCTTTGAGGTTTGTGCTTCCTTGTGGAAATCACTTTGAAGGTTATCATACCGATGCCTAATGAGAGGCACCCGTTGTCGAAGAATTCTCGAATAGAGATTGACAGCCCTAAGATGCTTTCTCTTCGGATAATAATACTCGCAGAAATTATGTCGAAACATTTTTATGAAACCCTGAATAACGCACGACACTATTATGGCACCGAGCGTAGAATCTGCAACAGTAAAACATGTACAACTAATCTTAACCATAATTATTATTACCAATTTAACTGTTTCCAGTTAATACTCAATTCTACGAAAGACAAATGCATATATTAATGTCACGAGAAAATTATAGAAGCAGAAGCCACGCCACCACAGACCGCTGAGCACCCTTCCTCATTCTCATCCAATGGATGGCCGACAGGTATTCCACGACGTTGTTACTAATGGCCACGTTAGCTGCGAATTGTCCAGCAGTCTTTCTCCCATGATGCTGCTGTGGCTCTTGTCCAACATTACTGCTCAGTTCTTGCTGGTCTCCCATCAAGCTTAATACTAGAGGGACTTGACTGTTGTAGCGCTATATTTAAATCCGCTACAGAGACACACCAGTGGCCAGCCACCGACTCTCACTTACCCGAAAGATGTCGCGTGGAAGAAGGTCGAGGAGAGAAGGACATCTCGAATGAAGACTATTAACTTTCGAAACCTAAGACATTTCTTTAATTAATTTTCTTAAAATCAAAAGAATAAGGAAAGACTTTGGAAAACGAATATTTTAGTGTTGTCTTCACGCACATTTTTCCACAAGTGAAATTTTATTTAAAAAAAAATAATTTAAGTTACTTACAAATCTGAATAATTCGATTGACGTTTGGCATTTTGTAATCTGGAATGCACGCATTGACATCATTCTCGTTTGTAGGTTTATCAAGGTCATCAAACTTAGTGATAATCGATTTGTAGACATCGGCTATGATACCCTTTCCTTCAACGTGAATCTTCACAATGTTACCCACTAAATGCACAAATAAACCCATAATTATGAAGGGAAAATAATAAAATCATGCAAATTTCCGACATACGTTAAAATGGAGCTTTAGGTCGATCATTTTATCACATTTGTCATGCACTCGTCAGTTTTTAATTGCGAATGAAAATCTCTTTGAACATGGTTACATGAACAATTCTAATAAACATGAACAATTCTAATATATAATGACATCTACCGGACTTCGTCACTACTATACATGTACATCAGAGAAGCCGGAAGTTAAGTTATGGTGAGGAAGGATGTTGAAAGAGTTTTAACTTTAGACCCAAATCACATCAAAAGTGGCCCAGGACTTAGACTCTTAGTATCACCTTCCTCAGATTCCTCTAGGCCTATCCATCACTCCTACGGCTATCTACTTGAAACTAAAGCTGTACTCCGACTCACCTGATTTTCCACTTTCAAATTCTCTAGCTAAACGCCACCCACCTTAACAGCTATTCTGCCACCTCTGATCCTCTGGTATAACCGGACTATGACCTCCGGTTTGCTAGGGCCAAGATGGAGTCATGCAAAGGGCAGAGTAAAATAGTGAATGCTGAGAATTGAAATGTGACTTTAAATGACGATAACACCGAGTTGGCCGGACCTACTGCTAACTGATTCCCAATAAAAGAAAACAGTGATACATACGCTAATCAAAGCAGGGACCGATTCAAAGAGAGGGGGCAAATCCGGCCATGGCCCCCATTGAGAAATTTGCACATTTGTCACAAGCTATTCTGGCGGGCAAAATGGACGTGCCTCTCCCCCCCTATCAGGTATGAACTGGCTTTCAATCAATGCAGCAGGAAAAGGTGAAAGAGAAAACAGAGAAAAGTAGCGTATGACTAAAAAAGGTCATCAGTTGTTTTGACGGGCAAAATGGTATATTTTTTGCCCCTTCTTCGAAAATTTCTGTATCCTTCTCTGATCAAATAACCATTGTCTTCAATCCATGAAATTCAAGAAATAAAACAAGAAAGCCTAGAAGTTACTCTTTGAAATAATAGTCCGCAGTCCATCAGATGACACAAGTTTGAAGAACGTAAAATTATCAGTATCTTAAATCTAGCTGGAACTTACAGATGTCACCAATATGGAAATCTCTCATTGCATTTGATACCAGCTGAAAGCAGTATTGTATGAGATAATCAATTCCAACAAATACAGAAATGCATAAGGTGATACAAAACCAGAAGGTAAACCGTCTCGCCAAGCCCTTTAAATTCTTCGTAGTCATGAATGTCTCTGTAAAGAAAATAAACATCTATATCACTTTCAATTCCTCAATGTTACCATATTATACACAAATTTCTCAATTACTTTCATAGAATATAACAAAACTTCTCAATTAATACCCAAAGAATAATAACATCTTCTTAAATACCCTCACCCGGCCCCGACCAAAGAATATAAAGCTTCTCCATCACCTCCAAAGAATATAAAATCAATTAAAAATTACTCCAAGAAAAATAACATCTTCTGCATTGCATCCAAAGAACATAAAATCTTCTGCTTATAGGCCTACCCATTATTAAATCCTGTGCATTTTAACTTTGCCACTAGGCCTATGCATGATCAATCCGCAAGCATTACTGACTCGAAAGTATGCCTCTAATATTCTAGCGAAAGGACGCTTTTCAGTCTATGCTGGGCAATAGATCAGTTTTCATCAATGACTACAGCGCTTGACAATCAGTTTCTGCTGTGGCCGCTTACTTACCGGGGCATGAATCTCCTGCTGGCTCTGTTAATAAGCCGTTTCGACATCTCAATATAGGTCAGGTCACTTCTGTCCGGAAGTGATCTTGTTGGAGTATGGAGAGTATTCATCTCCTGGGTGGTTTAAAACGTTGGATTGCTGATGTAGCATGTCTGTTTATTAATTTTTACTCTCAAAACTCCGTAAACTTACACCAAGCGTGCTTTATGATAGACTCAGTAAATAAATGTAAGATGCCTATGGAGAATCGACCTGACCCAATGCGCAGTATTGCGCACACGACATATTGATTCCGCCTATTCTGCACTAACTGGGGTACCTGGCGTTGCCGAGAAATTTAAGATTCGACTCGCTCCCGGCCACAATCCCACCCCACCACACCCTGACCTCCACCGGTATGCCACCCGTGAAATTTGGGTTTTCAGGAAAATTTCAGCCGAAAGGAGGGAGCGCAACTGTCGAGCTCTAAGACTAAGACTAGGGTTACAGAGCTTGCCAAGGTATATCCAGGAGCAAGGCCCAGAAGACAGTGCCAGATCTAAAACAGAACAGCAATCCTATACTCGATTCGCGTTTGAGAGGGAGCCAGCGGAAAACGTCACGTGGCTGCAACTAAGAAGATTCCAGCCTCTTCTGTGGTAGGCCATGTGGCTTGGAACAACTTTACTCTAAAGTCTAGAGTGACACCTACACCCTGGGTCTCTATCTGTTATTTCCTCAGCAAACTTAAAACTGTTCTCTTATGGGCACTTCTGAAGTTCTGAGCAGTTTCCTCAAGAGGCACTATATAAATAAATTTCCGAATGACTGAATAACTATGAAAAGAACTCATTTCTACATTTTCTATGCCTACTTGACTTATTTCTCACAAATTTAGTCTTATTATTCTGAGGGTTTTCTCAGAAATGGTCACACTCACACATGCACTACTTTGAGAAAGTTCTGGTTAGATCATAGATTCAAAGCAAAGTGACCAGTTTTGTGTTATATCGTACAATATTGCATTCATACTCACTATCCAGCACATACTCTTTCTGCTCTGCATCGATAAGCGGCAGTACAGTTGCTCTGCCCTGCTGTTTGCGTCTTTCATCAATTAGTATGACTTCTTTGGTGATATAAATGTTATCAAAACTATCATAATAGATGAAATTGTAGAGGTACCGAGCTGATCTGCAACCACAAAACACCAGCAATTACAGCATTTACAATGATGTCATCCAACTCAAGCAGCAGTGTTTAATCTAGCCCCCTCTTTGGGAGGGATTAAAGGTTTCGGGGGTGGGGGTAAGTGGTCCGGCCACAAACAAAAGCGACCGTTCGGCGGCCGATGACGGAGTAAGGAATTTTTCCGTTTCATGTTTCTCTTTTTTCTAATGACATTGCCGCCCTTCAACTTGAGCCAATGTGCCTTCTAGTTTGTCGGACTATTCTCCTACTGTACTGCAATTACGTGTTCTTAGCAGAATTAACAAAACTTCTAAATCTCTTGGATGCTATAATCAGGCGCGGATTTAGAGGGGGGCGGAGCCGGCGTACGCCCCCCCTAAACCTGCAGCAAAGGTTCTCAAACTAAACTGACCTAAAACTAATATAATTGCAATTTGGGAATAGGATGTTTGAAGTAGCTGGACCGGGAATAAGCCGACTGCCGTTGGTAACACATAAGCCTATCTTAGGCCTAAATCTCAAAAGATGGCATATGATTATCATTATAATTTTGAAATTCGTCGTGCTGATTATAGCCGCCGAAAGCGTTCAGCTGTCGATATTATGGGCAAAAGCAAATCAAGGATATAGAACTAGGCCTACTCATATAATCATTCTCTTAACGCTCAGTGGCGTGCGGTCCATGCATGGATGAGGCGCATCCCTTGCTTATTGAATCAATTTTTATACAAATACTAGTGTATTCAATTTCTATCATTACTATGTTAATTATCGTATGATAAATTGGCATCGACTATATTATTTTTATTTGGGGGCAGAAAGGGGAGGGGCAAATTCCCAGGGGCCCGGCGGTGTGAGGGGGGGCCCGGAGTGCCCGGGGAAAAAGTAAACAATGTAAGAAGTTTAACAAATACGAAGACATTCTGCATGTAGAATTGCGAGTTTGAAAATTATTATTAGGCCCTATTATACATTTATCAATGATATTGCAATATTTCAGCATTTGCACCAGAACATTTACAATTTCAGAACAACATATAGTGTCATTAAATCCCAAAGAAGATGGCAATTGTCTATTTTCATCAATTTCTGACCAAATGAAGCTATGTCTCTGCAAAAACATAGGCTAAGTCCAGCTACAATAAGAAGTGACATCGTTCAGTATCTTTGGGACCGACGTGATAGTCTTACCTTGTTGGATGGCACTACGGTACACCTGTCTGAAAAAATTTCACATGGTGATGTTGAGTCTTACCTTCATGAAATGGCTCAGCCAGGTACTTTTGGTGACCACATAATGATACTAGGAGCCTGCTGCCTGTACCTTGTTCAGTTAATAATATTGTCTTCACTTGGCGACAATGCCACAGCTGTTGTGGCTCCTAAGCACCATCATGCCTGACTTGCCAATGTTGCTACTTGGACATATTGCAGAACGCAAAGGAGACCATTGCATGAGCCTTAGTTTTGCGTGATCTAACTTCATATATATATATATATATTTATATATGAAGTTAGATCACGCAAAACTAAGGCTATATATATATATATACGGGATTGGATTGGTAGTATTTACGCCCCCCCTAACCAGAAATCCTGGATCCGCCTCTGATAATAACACAGCACTGGAAAGCAAGAGCCTCAGCAAATAGGATAAAGTAAACACAGCCAAAACAATCAACTGCCTCACTATTTGTTCATCTCCCTGACTCAGTAAGTATTCATAGCTTGCCGTTGACCTGAAACATGCTTCAACCCAAGAGTCGTCACTGAAGATTTCAATGCGGGGTATGAATGTAATAAACTCATCTTAGTTTACCACTGACATTTGCACTCCGAAATAATTTCCCTCAGCTTTTGCAGAAACATATATATATAAGTTTAGTTTTAGAAAGTTATCGAAGAATATTCATAACGTACTTACTCTGCCACTACGAGAATGAATAGAACACCGACTCCAACCTGTGCAACACTGACGTAGTATGAAAAATACCAGAATCGATAACTGGCTTGTTCTTGAAACTGATCAAGCATCTCGCTGTATGTTTTTGTCACGGTGACGTTGTAGTAGAAGTCATGGTTAAACGAGAGTTTGAAGTAGAAATTCAAGTAAATCCTATCTATCAGAGCTGATATAACTGCAAAAGTCAAAAGTCATTCTGTGCTTATTTACAGCTGAATAAATAATGTAATCTAAATTAATACACAGATTATTTATTTTGAAAAACATGTACATACATGATTAAGACAAAAAAAATTAAACAAATGACTGAAGCCAGGAAACAATTTCCGGGAACTTTCCATTTTAGGCTGTTCAACACCGAACTTGGTTACAGAGTAATGGGTCACCTTTTTGAATATTTTGTTTTACATTACTCACTTCAGGGACCCCATGAACCCCAAAATACACCCACGGATTGGAATAAGGCATGTCAGACTGATTTATTTCTGCCTGTACAAATTTGGATTATTTACCACGTCAAAGTTTTAGTAGTTGCTGGTGTACAAAATAGATTGCGGTGAAAAAATCTCAAAAATATTATCATCGATGGAAGACAATGACTGCAACAACTACTGAAAGAATTAATTTATACACCATTTCATCTGTCTCTGATGATGCATATAAACTGCTAATGTGAGATTCTCCAGAAGTGACCACAAAGGCAGCATAAACTACTTTTACATATTAAGACATCAATTGTCAATATTAAATTACAACAGTGCAATTAAGTCTCCCATTGTAATAACACTAGCAGCGGTGTAGTATCTATCATCATATCACAAATTCACAATTGCAATCCTGAGACCCATACAGTGCCCAAATATGCAAAGTTTTGGGGAAAAACAGTTTGTTCACAGACTGAGCAGAATCGAAAGGTTGGAGGGGTAAAAAAATCGGTTCCCAGTGAAAATCAAAGGAACATGCATGCAGACAGCCACACGACAACTGCGGATGGTATTCAGAACAGAAAGCATTTCATGGGGGTGGCTACCAGTTTTGTGCTAATCGAACCTCCGCTGAAACCCAACACTAGGCGTCGCTAAGGCTGGATCACTACATCGGGTTTCTGTAGCCCATTGGATATGGCATGGTGTTTCATTCAAACTGTAGAAAAGCCCGGAACAGCATCTGATTGCATGGCTGATTTCAAATTAAACAAGAATTTTACAAGATCGTCTGGTGCAAAACAATATTATCTAAAAACGAAAACTTTTTAACGCAGTCTTAAATGAGAATGAATGCTCTGTCAGATGTATCTATCGCTGCGGTGGGAAAGAAAAACTCCACTCAGTAGACCCATTCGAATGGTATCCTATCAAAACCGACCATTTTGAACACCAACTGTAGCTGAACTTCACTTCATTTCAGCTTTTGTATGATGAAATTTCCCTTTTTCGGTGCCGCATCTCAAACGCTCATAAACTTGCCAAACTCACCAACATTTCTAAACGGCATTGGGATTAGATGATAATATGACTACTGTTGTTGTTTCAAAAATTTCATGCAAATACTAAAAGATTTGACCGAATAATGACACTTTTGATATGGTCTACTTTTCATCGGGACACCATGTAAATATTGCTACATCAAGACTTACTGATTTCAAGCTGAAATTTCCTGTAAAAAATTACCTGGCTAAAAAAACAAACAATAGCCTACCAAAAACACTAATAGTGAGATATTCTATAACAGGCATACAATGAAAAATAAATTTATAACATCTGTATATAAACTGCATAAACGTTCTACGGTCACATTTAAATCAAAATTTGAACTGCTCACATGCTGCGATTGGACCCTCGAATCGTTTACGTACAGCTTCAAAGAGTACGCACAGAAGATCAAGAACTAAAACAAGCAAACAGATCACTTCATTTAATGCTGCAAAACACAATGACATCACAATTTGATAGTCAAGATATTGACCAGTGTACAATGTGGTATCGAAGCAATCAGACTATTGATAGTTACAATATATGATGCTCTTAGGAGACATAATTTAAAGATAATCAAGCACCAAGTTGCTAACTATAATAACAGTGTACCACACTCTGTTCTTATTGGTTGTGTGCCGATGTCACTATTCAGACTTAGATATACGTAAACTATATGGCAAATAATTATTTTATTTAGCCTCTATCATAAAAAATGCAAAATGATAATACTAACGCTTTAGAAGCAGACAAAGCCACCAGAGTACACCGACTATTTCGCACAAGAAGGCGAAAAACCATCCCACGATTCTTCTGTAAATAATTTACAAAGAAAGACAATTATTATCATAAAGGCGCAAATCAACATCTGGCCTGAAGCTCTTCAATGTGGTCCGAGTTGTACTTCAGCCTACTGGACTCTGCCAGGATGCACAATCGGTTATTATCAATACATTGACTCGACTGGGCTATTATTATCTACCTAGTGATAACCTGTCTCCGTGCAAATGTGCCACCAAAGGCGACATTCGGCTCCTTTCTGCCGTCCTGGGTAGACCTAAAAGTTCGACCATGTTTCAACCACGATCCTGTTATCTTGTATGTGCAATTGTGCATACCTACATGTGCACGAGAGTGCGCAGTGTAAGAATTGTGGAAAAATAACGGGGGGGGGGGGTTGGACACTTGGAATCGGGGTGTGAAAAACAGATTTTACTATGGGGCTCTAAGAAAGACTGGGGGTCGAACCCCAACTGCCCCAGCAATTCTCACCCTGAGAGTGCGTCTATCAACTGGTCCCAATAAAGAATATACTTACTTACTTATATGGTTCCACTAAAAGTGCATTGATTAGTTCAATAGGGAAAGTATGACTTAAATTATAACCAAATAACCTCGGAGTACCCCAGGGTCTATTCTCGGTCCCTGCAGCTTGGGGCCGACTGCAGCCGTGATAAAAGTTCATAAAACCATACAGAAAAGCTTGTAAAGCAGTTCTAAACCCATATCAAAAGGGACGATTCTGACTGTCTGTCTGTCTATATGACTGCGATGCATTTCCACAGTTTTTGGGCTTTTCACGAGTTCCAAACATTCACTACTGTGTTGGTGTGGGCATGAGGGAGTTGGCGAATCTCACCTACCATGGGGGCCAGGATAGGGACGAAACCCCAAAAAATTAGGTAGGACGGCATTAACAAGCCAAATAAAGGTGAGGAAGGTATTTTAACATGAACTGAAGCCAGTGGCGTAGCCAGGAATTTTTCATTGGGGGTTTTATGGCCGGAAACCCTGTTTTTTGCTATTTTTTCTTACTTAAACGGAAAAATAACCTTAAAAAACCTTTTTCGGAGCCAATGGGGGGGTTTTAACCCCGAAACCCCCCCCCTTGCCTACGCCACTGACTGAAGCACCTTCTTCACAAATCATATAATATAAGCAACAAATGGAAAAGGACTACTTACCTGCAATCATTTTTAATATATTCAACCCAGTCGCAGCACCTGTTATATGGAATTCTAACCAATTTGTTGCAAAGACCTTTCGTGTCTTTCAACATATTATAAATGGCGACAAATCCATCAACTAAAAAGAAATCATAACGACTAGTAAACATTCGTTTTCCAATACTCGTGACATACGTGGAAGAATTTGTGTACTAGGCCCTAGTCTGAGAAATTTTATTTTCACTACAAACTCAGAAGACGACGAAGCAAAGAGGAAAATGCAGGACTTCAGTATTTGATGCAAATAATGATTAGCCACATACTATGATATCATTCGATCAAGTGCTGAAGTCAATCAATTTACCACAACAGACCTGCGTTTTCATAATATTATGATGATGTTTATATTTTCACTATTAACATATCACATCATTACCATATTCATTGGGAGTTGAACAAAATTAGCATAATTCACTAGACGAATATCCTTTGAATTGACATGCAACTCGTTTCTAATGTATATATATATATATATATATATATATATATATATATATATATATATATATATATATATATATATAGAAATGAAAGTTTTACTCCGGATTGGTAAATGAAGACTGATGCGGCTTCTGGGGAGTGCATTGCCCATTTGTGCCCATCAGCTTAGGGTAGATTAGGAACGGTCCTCTATATATACAGGGTGGGCCAGCATAAATGTCCCGACTTTGCAGGCGTATAACTTCGCCAATTTTTAACATTTATTTATACTTGATGCATCAAATTAAAGGTATTTCACTCTAGTATTAACTCTAAAAAAGTCGAACTGATACTAGTCTCGGTTTTAATTATATACTTGGATCAGCGCTAGCTACCGTTTTTTGTCATTACTGACGCATTATGACGCCGTTTCCCGGGAAAATTCTATCGTTTTTTGCTAAAACGCGCGTAGACACAATCATTTTGAGTGTTTGTAGGGTCCCTACCATGAATATATTCTAATCGCAAAACCGCGTCCTTTCAATTTTGCCAACAGCCGTGCACTGCCATGCGCTACTTCAGACGCTTGCACGCTGCCAGTCGTTTCTTTGCGTAAGAGCTGGAGAGTTCGTGGGACTTCTCGTCGACAAATTACTTTAACTTTAGGTCTATAATCTTTTCCAATACGCTATTCAGTGCTTCTAAGACGGCCTGTTTTGCGCTGAATTTGCATGCAGGGCCTGCCCTGGTCATTGTCTTGACTGCAAATGTACGCGGACACACGAGCAATGTTAGCGGATGTGAGCGCCGTGCGCTCCGATTCCCATGGCTTGCAAGTAGAAAGTCCTGTTTTATTAATTTTCCGTAGCAGATAATACAAGGTATTGTTTATTCCATCCTCTGTTAGAATATTCGTTAATCATTTCAAACGAATTAAATCCCTTACCAGTTCGTAAAATTAAGATCGAAACGCGATCATCGTCTGTCAACGGCGCCAGGTTGCGTCACAAATGACAGCAAAATATGGTAGCTAGCGCTGTTCCGGGCATATAATTAAAACCGAGACTAGTATCAGTTCGACTTTTTTAGAGTTAATACTAGAGTGAAATACCTTTAATTTGATGCATAAAGTATAAATAAATGTTAAAAATTGGCGAAGTTATACGCGTGCAAAGTCGGGACATTTATGCTGGCCCACCCTGTATATATATGCTGTCAATATCAATATCAATATCCCTAGGCACAGTGCCCGTAGGAGTCCGATGCCACTCTCTGTCTGAGTCCAAGGTTCTTAGAAGTTTGTGGATAGATCTTGGTCTGAGTCTGTCTCGCGTCATGTTACCCAGCTTCAACAGGTCCAGTCAGCAGGTCTGCCCCATACCATTACCATCTTGAAGCAGCTGGACCACCTTATCTGATTGAAGAGAATATGGGAGAGAGGCATGAAGGACAACTGGGTCAATGCCCGTATGTGTCCCATGCTCTCTTCTCCGACTCTCTCCACCAGTCTGTCCTGACCGACCTGTGCAATGTGCATGTCTGCTCCACACCATGACACCTTGAAGCATCTGGGTCGCTCTGTCACTTGTGTAGTGGTTTTTGCGGATTTCAATCGTGTGGGTCTTTTACTGCCAGTGTATCGCCACCCATCTGGCAAACCTTCCTCACTTTGTCCGGGCTTAGGACCGGCGCAGGGACATTGTTGGTTCCCTGTGGCGGAGGATGGATGCAGTTTAACGTCATGCCCAGGACAAATATATGCTGTGCCAAAATCCTATTCTACTAAGAACATAATGCTAAAAATGCTAAAGTCAAAAAGTGCTGCAATATGCGAAACAAATTTCTGCCGATGGCGACGGCCTCTGTTGTCATAAAGCCAGTGGCGTAGGCAAGGGGGGGGTTTCGGGGGTTAAAACCCCCCCCATTGGCTCCGAAAAAAAGATTTTTTAAGGTTATTTTTCCATTTAAGTAAGAAAAATAGCAAAAAACAGGGTTTCCGGCCATAAAACCCCCCCATGAAAAATTCCTGGCTACGCCACTGCATAAAGCTGCCGTTAAACTTTTGATTCCTCCTCCTATTCTACTCTAGATGAGTGATCGACACATCGTTCATTACGGTACCATGCCAATTAAGTAATCGTGACACGAGGGAATTATGAATTTGCTGAGAAAGTGAACCTTCGTACACATCCGTCGTAAAGCGTCAAATCACTTGTCAAAACTAACTACTTTTCACTAGCGTTTTGAGTTATTTCTCTCTTGTCCCAAGTGAACATACATCTGTGCTTCTGTTTGTGATCCTCTTCTCTTGCAGAAGAATAAGTGCAATCAGAAACGTAGTAACTAACAGAGATCCTCGGTGGTCGAGTGGGTTGGTAGCCCGCTCGCCGCGCCGGCGGCCCGGGTTCGATTCCCGGTCGGTCAGAGATTAATTTCTCGGATCTTTACTGCGGGTGGCTCGGTCGCAATATAAACGTGGAGTAGCGGTGGTGAAGGATCGAAGCCATAACACAGCCGCTATATAAATATGCGATTACATTTACATTAACAACCAATCAGAGACGGAGTAACCAACAGCCAAACAGAGACGGAGTAACTACCAATCAGAGACGGAGTAACCAACAGCCAATCAGAGTCGGAGTAACTAATAACCAATCAGAGACTGAGTAACTAACAGCCAATCAGAGACGGAGTAGCCAACAACCAATCAGAGACGGAGTAACTAACAGCCAATCAGAGACGGAGTAACTATACCAATCAGAGACGGAGTAACCATCAACCAATCAGAGACGGAGTAACTAGCAGCCAATCAGAGACGTAGTAACTAACAACCAATCAGAGACGGAGTAACCAACAACCATCAGAGACGGAGTAACCAACAGCCAATCAGAGACGGAGTAACTAACAGCCAATCAGAGACGGAGTAACCAACAACCAATCAGGAACGGAGTAACTAACAACCAATCAGAGACGGAGTAACCATCAACCAATCAGAGACGGAGTAACTAACAACCAATCAGAGACGGAGTAACCAACAGCCAATCAGAGACGGAGTAACTAACAACCAATCAGAGACGGAGTAACTAACAACCAATCAGAGACGGAGTAACTAACAGCCAATCAGAGACGAAGTAACTAACAGCCAATCAGAGACGGAGTAACTAACAGCCAATCAGAGACGGAGTAACCAACAGCCAATCAGAGACGGAGTAACCAACAGCCAATCAGAGACGAAGTAACTAACAGCCAATCAGAGACGGAGTAACTAACAGCCAATCAGAGACGGAGTAACTAACAACCAACTAACAACCAATCAGAGACGGAGTAACTAACAACCAATCAGAGACGGATCAGCGAACACGCACTCACGGGACCCGTAGCGGTTTCTCCCGGGTATCCGGTGCGGTTTTCTGACGGGTTTTGGACTCGGTTTCCCTTCGGGACCCTTCTGGTGCACCCCGCGATCTTGTCGCCGTCCACCGACTCTACTGGTATAACCGTATTTGTTTTTATTCCGACGGCATTTTGTGTGCCGTTTCGAATGCACGAGTTTTTGAAGATCGGGAATTGTTTGTGTTGAAGGTAAGATTACGTTTTATTTATTGCGCCAAAAAATATACTTGTCAATATCAACATTTAAGGTAAATGCTGCGTCTAATTTTGGTCGGAATACGAATAGACGTGACGGAGATTGGGTTAGCGTTATGGACACCACGCGCGTGGGTTAATGTAATTGTAATGTAAATCTTCGAGAATTTCTCAGCGCCCACAAAAGCCACGTCAGGGAGACCAGCTTATTTCACCGGCGCTATATCAAATCAAGTCCGCAATAGCCAGAGCTGCCGTTTTCGTTCCGGTGCCAGGTCAAAATCCGGGGAGGTCAAGCCGAGGAGACAGCGTGGTGCTACGGTGGTTGTCGGTGATGGTGGTGGTTGGGTGATGGAACTTGATTGGAATCTGGATAGGATAGGTTGAAGAGTTCGGTTTTCAGTCGTGAATGGAATGCAGCAGAGGAGAGTGCAAGCGGAGAGGTTGAATTTGGAGGTGAGACTGCAGGAGAGATAGGAGGGTGAGCGAACAGGCGGAGGTATGTTGGGAGTCCGTTCCAAAGAGCTGGTGCAGCATAGACTAAGGAGCGGTCGCAGAATTTCAGAGAGGATGATACTGGAGGCCGAGAGAGAGAAAGATATGATGATGAGCGCGGGTTAGCGTAAAACATGTTCAGCTTCGATTGTTTATGCATTGCTGCGTGTCCATGTGTGTTTGAGTTCACCTTTTATAGGTGTAACTGCTATGTTTGTTAATCATATCGGCCCTAAAATCTTAAGCCCGGTGTGCACTGAATGCTTTTTGCCGGTAATCTCGAAGACTGTGTGCCTCACGATGCCTGTATACAAAACAATATGATTGCCAACGACTTAACTAAAATAGAGCGCTACGACCTATGAGCCGTCTCCCATGATACAATGGGCTCAGTAAGTAATCAAAGCGAGATCTAAGCAAAACGGTCAGGTTACTAAAATTATAAATGGGGGAAATTTCTTTGCAAAAAATAAGAGGCCATATAAAATTCGAAGCTAATGCCGCACCGCTATATTTTGATTTCTTGTGTGGCCATAGCTCTTTACATGTACTGGCACACGCAATCTTTGGGATTACCTTTTTAATCATCTACAATGCTAGTCCCTTTAAAATTCGTGGTAAACGTGTATTTTAAGGTCGTAATTCATTGACCATTGCATGGGTTTCAGCGTTGCTTGAATACAAGTCGGATTGAGGTGGAACAACAGTGTTCTTGCAGACACGAAGGCCAGTCCATCAATGCACCCTCCTAGCAGATGCTCAGACCCTGTAGGCAAGCTGCATTGGGAATGATAGCCAATGCAAGCCATACTGTATATGATACGAGACATGACCAGTAATTTATCATTTGAGCCTATTTCATGTGTTGAAATTATTATTATGTGAGACATTTACTATTTAAATTGGTTTTCAAGGCTTTAACTTAAGGTACAGCATATTTTAAACTTAATTTCAAATTGCAATGTCTGTGAATTTTACTGTCACTTGCTAAATAAAACTTGTTTGATATGTTTAAAAATTCAGGTGCGGTGAAGCAAAATATTCCTTTAACAGCACGAGGAAATTGTAGAGGACAGTTTCCTGTTTGGTTCGAGAATGTCGGATTGTCGCACTGAAATCAGCCGTTGAAATCTGCACCTTTCACACAGAGACTGAACAATATTCAATATTATCAATATTTATAATGTTGAATTAATAAAGTTGATAAATAATGATGAGTAAGCTGAGGTGTCATTTACAGCTATTGTTGATTATTTATTGCTTTAACGATGTTTGGTAGACCAGACAGAAATCAAGATTATGTTGGATACCACCCAGACTAACTTGTGAAAAGATTATGTTCGTGTTTTTAATTTTTTCAGGAATTTCTTATAAAAAATGTGTTTAAAATACTCATGGCTTCATTTCATTAGCACACCATTTTTAAATCTATTTTGATGCACCTATTTCATTTTAATTTAGTTTGTGTACTGTAAAATTTGCTATGCATGATTCCAAAACTAGCGTGCATTAACGTGTTTTTTGCAGCATATTGAGTTTTATGTATGTTTTTAAAAGTTTTGCATAAAAATTGAAAATGGAAGAAAATAATTGCTCTAGCTTTATTCCAACTCAAGATATAAGGCAAATCATTATGTCTTGCTTTTTGCTTGAGTTTGAATACGGATGTAGCAATTTTATTTGGTCATTTTTAGGTTTGTTGCAAGACTTTTGAAATTATGTATGAAACTCAAAAATGACGTTAAATGATGGTTTTGGTGTGTCGAGCCATGTAAAACACAGCTTAGACTACAATTTGCATTCTGGGTATACATTTTCAGTCATCTGGGTATGATCTGGGTTGCCTGGCGCCGCCCGCGGGTTATCCCGTATGGATCCCGTCAGTAAACCAGGGACAAAACCCGCCGGGTTTCCCATGCGGGTCCCGTGAGTCAGACGGTATGGGTCCCGTAAGGTTCCCTAATGGGCTGGTACGTACGTACGTACGTTTTACGTACGTACGTATACGTCGAGTAACTAACCAGCGGCGCCCCAGGATTTTTTTCTTGTACGCACATCCAAGGGCGGATACAGAAATTTCCGTCAGGGTCGCCGAAAAAACTGATGACCTTTTTTCTTTTTTTTAGTCATCAGCCTTGAATTTCTCAAAAACATACCTTTTCCATCCGCCCAAAAAACTTATGACATTTTTTAGTCATCCATCTTTTTTTAGTCATTAGCCATTATTTTTATTTTTTTAGCCTTTCAGCGCTGTATGCACTTGCGTAAGTGCGTACGCCTGCGGGCGCCGCTGAATAGATACGTAACATACGTACACACTTCGTTGAAAAGGTTTTTCACTCTTATGAATGCAGAACGGATATTGAAGCCCATAATTTCCAAATTGTCGAGAGTTACGTTAAGCGACTTCAACAAATCTAAAAGACACAAAAAACACATGTAATTTGAAATCACAAATTACACAACTCTTGTAAGAAGTTAACTGTATTATTATCGTAAATGCAAAATTGTAAAGCACCTTTCAAGAAAATCTCTCAGATGTTCAAATCTTCTGTTCTACGCTGACAAAGTTGATCATGAAGCTAACCTACAAGTGCAGGACTAAGTGAGCTGCAGCTGAGGAAATAAAATTGCTCTGATCCTTAAGAAAAGTTGTTGTGCAAAAAATTCACAAATTTATCCATGATCATCAGAGCTGAAAAATCGTACTTAAACAATCCAAAATAGTCTATAGGCCCTATAGCATAGGGAGTAGGTCCTACCTTTGGCCTACTCCTAGGACTGAGCACCTGCTGGAAACTGGCTGCATGCGCCACCATAGGTCGAGGCAGTTCGTTTTGACATACTGCCTATTTTACTCTTGACCTGCCTTATGACCTGGCAAAAATTCTTTGGAATATTTATTATCTTCTCTACATTTAATTTCTTCGACCTGCTGAATAACCCCCAAATGACCCTGGCATGACCTGCTGAGATTGTATAGCTGGCTGGAAAAGCTCCAGACATGCTCGACGTATACAAGGTCTTTCACTGGACTACAAAATTAATATTCAGTGGCCGCTCCTTGTGGGCGGACAAGGTAAAGGAAAATAAATAGTTTTCTGAAAAAGAAGCTACCTTTAAGAGGTTGAGTCCCTGACTTTAAATAGAAGTCCGTGGCGTTTGAGGTCACTTCCTGTATGCAACCCCAACCATTCGACATGATTGCACAGTTGGCTCGAATGTTATGAATTGGACCAACGTAAACGAGGTAAACAGTCCAGGCAAATATGAAGATCCGAAGTTTCGCTAAAGAAAGAAGAGAAAAACACATGAATTTAAAGTCTATGCACAAAACAATTCTGCTTTGAACAGTAACTGACAGGTTCAGCCTCATTGGCGCATGTATATTGTATTTTAATGTACTAAAACATTTATAGAGCGCCTCTAATAGGGTGAACGGTTCAGAGGCGCTCCCAGTGTGCAAAGCCACGAGAGAAGATTATATATAGGTTTCGGGATTTAGCAAATGGGGACGAGGGATTACCAGCCAGAATTTGAGATCGAGTAGATGGAGACAGCGTAGGCTTATTCACAGAGGGGGCTAATTGAGGCTAAGGATCGGGACTGAACCACGATAGCTCTTATAGTACCATATGAGGAACTAAAAGATCAAATCTGTTTGAAAAGCGAAGTTAAGTATGCGAGGAGGCTGAAAGAGGCCACAGCATTACACCGGCTAGATCTATTGCGGGGCACAGAGCAACATTCTTTTACTAGCACTTGTACTAGTAGTAGCAATAGTGATACAAAATAATAATACTAACAAATAATAATAATCATAATAATAATAAACAATAAACATAAATAAATAAAATAATTTCCTGCTGTCGAGGTCCTTTGGAGACTTACGTGAAACAGGATTTCTGTTCCTGAGCCTCTCAGTCACAATCCAACGTTACAAACGCTGTTACCTACCAGGGCACCTTGCCATGGCTGCCCGGTTCCATGGGCCAGCTGCCCCAAGCAAACTGAAATTGATCTATAAATACTAAGCGAAATGTAAAACTAATATTCCGGATATAATTATAACAATAATAATAATAACATACAGAGTACCGATGTATCCGTGTGAAGCAGCAACACAACCTGATGTACATATGAAATGTATTACAGGTGTACATGATACAAATGTATTGCAATGGGCAGCATGATTTGGAAAAACACAAATTAAACATTGTACAACTTACATGCTATCAAGGTCAAAAAGGTAAGTATCACTGCACACTGAAATGCCACGGACACACTCATGCCAAGGCTTGAAATGCACCCAATCACTCCAACGC
This sequence comes from Lumbricus terrestris, assembly GCA_949752735.1. Taxonomy (NCBI): domain Eukaryota; kingdom Metazoa; phylum Annelida; class Clitellata; order Crassiclitellata; family Lumbricidae; genus Lumbricus; species Lumbricus terrestris. The sequence goes on along the minus strand of OX457053.1, from coordinate 7,690,707 downwards.
AGAATGCAGTCTTCGGAATCGGAAGATTGAACACATAGACTCCCACGAATAGCAGTGGAATTGGAAGCAGCATCCCAGAAAAGAAAGCTGAAAAGCAAATTTATAGCAGTTTTGCTTACATTTTAAACATTATTATACATTGCAAAAAGTTGCTATGTTTTATATTTACAAGACTTTTATTTAGTATGCCCAGATTATCACTCTCGAGATATGTGCAGATCGACGGAATTATGAATCATTCTGATGTACCATCTACCCTCTCAAACAGAGGTAAACTCATCCTAGGTAAGTGTATCAAACACAACAGTAGAGACACAACCTAAATGAATTTCACTTTATTATGCCAAATGCTTTTCGGATTCCACCGTGGACTTTCCTTGGGCATAACCAGTCCGAGGAAGTTGTAAGCTACCTCAGACTAGTCATGGGCATTGTGCTCGTGCTGCTCCATATCCACCATATGGGATATCATCCTGATATTGGCCAAAAGAATAATAGAATAACATACTCACTAGCACTACAACTGTGGGGCGCGGTGGTGTAGTGGTGGCGTCGTTGCCTTGAAGCCGGAAGGTTCGAGGTTCGAATCCACCTCAAGTCGCCCCTTAGGGACCTTGGGCAAGTCCTTCACTCGCAATAGCTCAGCGCTTCGGCGTGAAACTCCGATGCAGTGTCCGCTCTGCAGTCGTGAGCGCCTCTGAGTAGAATCTCTGAAGGGGTGCTATAACAAGTGCACATACAAACAAACATGTCGACTATGTCATTACCCACGCATCTGCGAAGCAGCATGTTGTAGTAAGTATCTTTTTGGCAGAGTGGTGTTGATTCCCAGTTAAATTCCTTTTCTTCCTTGTATTTCAAGCATGGACACCAGCAACCATAACAAAATGATGTAACTACGTTCATGAAGTTGATACATAACCTTGCTGGCCTGAACAAAAAAACGATAGCAGCAAAGAAATTTAAAATCTACACAGTTGAAACATTTGGTTACAATGGTTAGGGATTGAACCGACTTACAAAGTTATCTTATATTGCTACTTCGCCTACGACGCTTAGTTACTGCTAGCACCAACAGCAGTTGTAGCAATAATGTTAACATATTACGTGTAGTGCATCCTTAACTGAAGTCACTTACAGTACAATTTTTATCTTAGTAGTTATTGCTCATATTTGCTATCTACCGTATATACATACATCTGTAATCTACTAGAACTTCTATAGTGCCAATATAGTATTCTGATGCATTGCTCTACAAAACTTTCAAAAATCAAAATTAAAGTTGTCGCAAGCTATGTTGATAGCATCAAGTCAAAGCCACAAATTTGAAAACAACATAGAACATTTTAAAAAGTAAATTAAACAAGTTTATCTGATGCAAAGTTGCTTTAGAAGATTATTCGGATGGTCTGCACATGCATTAGTTGTCCAGTATATTTATAAGGCGGACTATGGACTGGTCCTAATAAGTATTGGTTAGTCACAGCGCATATGTTTTATGTCCTATTTAAAACCTACCCTACAGAACAGGGATTCAATTCAATAACTGAAGAAAAGTTTCGCTGTGGTCGATCCACCTTTCTGGAATAGGTTCCCTAGCTATCAACTCTGTAAAAAATTCTTGTTTTAATTTGCCTGCATACACTAGAAAAACCATTCTTTTGATCACAGTTTGATTTTTTCAGGTCTGGACATGGCGCTATACAACTTTATGAATACAATCGCATAACTGTAGATTCTATATATATGCCATTAGATTAGATTAGAACAAATACCTTCGAAACGTCAACTGACTGAATAAGAAATGGTATTAAAGATGTCGTATACGTACAGTGATCGCACAGGCGGCAGGCCAATAGCAGCTCGATCTGAGTTCAACTGCTGTCGACCATGATATCCAAATAAGTCCACTCTTTTAATTGCCTGCTTTCTCACCTTCCTAGCAGCCTTTCCTACCTTGTGCATTGAATATCCGAATTTGGCACCGACTACCCCAATCTCCAAAAGCTTTAATGGCGGAACTGCCATTGTCGCCTTGTCTGAAACAAACCACGCCATTGATATCAAAGCATGGGTGCAAATAAAACCATTTTAGTTTAACTTACCGTAGTAATTTGTATGTTTAAATCTTAACAGTTGAGGCCTATCAATGACAATGTATGCAGTTGCCTACCGGAAATCGAACCCAACACAGTTTCAGCTGTTGCTGTTGTAGCTCCGTTTGTAATTAGTGATTGTGGTTTGGTAATGTTGATAACTGCTGTCGACCATGATATCCAAATAAGTCCACTCTTTTAATTGTCTGCTTTCTCAGCAGCTCAAGCATAAGCATAATAAGCATACCAGTACTTTTAATGTGGAGTTGGTGTGGGCAATGAAGACTTTACTGTGTGGTCCTAAAAAAGACTATACTCACTATAGGGACTTGAACCTTCCCCCAAACCCAACGGCCATTCTAACCCTAAATAGGGTAAGAAGATACAGGTCTTCAAAGCAGGCCACAGATGGCATGGCATATCATTAAAGGCAGTAACAGAAACGTCAGTCAAACAGTAGGCTGCTCCATTATGAGATCAAAAGTGTACAGATTCAACAACACAAATTTGTCACTGTGCAGTAGGCTACTGAATAGCTTTAAATAGACATAACATGGTATTACCAGAATATTGGTAAAAGCACCTCTTATTGTTTCGCTTTATTTTTTAGTTGTAAGTAAGTAAGTATATACTTTAATGAACCGCCTGCAAACGCACTGCGGGAACATCAATCAGTTATGAACAACAATGAATATATATATACATAACTAAATAATCAATAGGCCTATAATAAAATCAGTGAAAATGCAGTTAATTTCATTGTTACATAAAGTATGCTAAATAGCAGAATAAACATATCGATAGTCATTTATATATCATTCGTGTAATAAAACCTTGTTCACCTTCAATGTTTTCATTCTTATGGATGTTTATCAGACATGTCAAGTCTTGATTACAAATAAAAGAACTCTGACTCCAAAACAACTGTTCAATTTAAAAAGCTGCAATTGAGTTGTATTCGATTAAGGCCTACAGCACAACTAGTGAATAAGTACTATTAACGAATGAATGAATAATAAGTGATTTACATAGTATGCGTCAATACACGAATCAGAGATATTTAATATTTAAATAAATATGCACAGGTCCATATTTTATTTACTTGCAATTTCTCATCAATTTCATAAGGCCATTCTAAAGGTTTGCAGAGGCCAGTTTGAAGTTACTCCGCAGTGGGTATTGTATAAATGCTCAAATGTAATACAATGTGCATCGCATTTGGGCATTTGTAGCACGCCTCTAGTACCTAGGGCGAACCGTTCACAAGCGCTACCAGTGCCAGCATGCAAGGCCTCATGGGGGAAGAAGCAGGTGTTAAGATAAAAGAAAGAATAAAGACTACCAGACAGAATTGTACAGCGAACATAGTTTCGTCCCAATAACTGTTGAAATATTGCTTTACATATTCGTTATGAAATTCGTTATTGTGCAGTATCGAATAGCTTTAACAAGACATAAATGGTAACCAGAATATGGGTAAAAGCACCTTTTATTGTTATGCTTTAATATTATTAACCATGCATGGGCATGTCCTCCATGATCTACTTACACCAATTCATGAATCAAAGAACTCTTTGCGTTCACATTCACACAACCTTGTAATTCCACGTTCTGACTTTCTCAAAAGAAACGGTTTCATTACTTGAATGCATTCGTGAGGTTATTGTAAGGCGCTATATAAATGTTCATATACATACAAACATACATACATACACACATACATACATACATACATACATGCATACATACAATGCTTTACAATTATTAACATTTGCTTTACATTACTTTTTTACTTTACTTTTCAAGTATATAAGTTTACTTGTATATTTTTTTTATTAATAAGCTACTTCTATGTGCTATATTACATTATTTGACGATGTCCCAATGCACGTTGGCAAATGGAGTAATAAAGGCTATACTTACTAACTTACTTACTCACTTTATGCCCGAGATTCTAAGGTCTGATCGCAATATGCAAGACAAACACATACTTACATTTCGCCATTTCGAAAACAAATCTAGCCCTTCTGCGTCTTTTTTCCTTACGCTTGTCGCGCCGTTCCTGTGTCATTTCACGCAGGTCTCTGTGTATTGCAAGCCCTTTTCTCGCCATCGACTTTCCGATATGCATTTTGGATATATATTTTGGACACGTTGAATTTTACAATCTTACAGTCCGCTAATAACAAAATTCACACTCGACGTCTCAACAGAAATTAAAATTTCAAACAAGATGCTCGTAAAGCTTAAAAGACGTCAAGACTCAAGACGTTGTCATTTTCAAACAGATTATATTTGAACTAGAGAAAGCGCTACGCAACGTCAGACTCAGGACGTTAACTTTGTCTCAAGAGATAGTGGCGCATTTTCGGGCCTTTATGAGAATTATTGTAGAAAAATTATAATTAGGCCTAGTCTATATTGGATTATAATGATCTATGTCGAGTTTGCGTGTGAAAAGAAGACTTTGCTGCGGGTCATAAGAAAGACTATTCTGTGCTATAGCCTAATTATGCACGGCTGTGCACGAGACGCGGGTATACAGCCACGATAAAACACGATATTCTACTACTATATATTCGTTTAATGAGCAAAAACAGGTTGGCAAACCGCAACCTGGTAGGGCCAGGTAGGTTACATTGAGAGAGACAAAAATTACTTTGCAATAACAAATATTAAAGGGAGCAATCCGTTATTGAAATTAAATTGAATCGATCGACGATAGTTAGACTAGGCCATGCTTTAATATATGTTTTAAAATAACTCTAGAGACAAACAAAGTTTCGGTCATCTTTGCTCGGAAGTTCAAAATTGTGCATAAAATTATGGGCCCTGGCCTCTGAGACCTGGACGACGGTTGTTCTTTTATTTGGCGGGAAAGGCGTTCGAAGGACGTGGAAGTCGTTCTGCGTGCAGCAGTCGGTCCTCAGCCAAACCGACTCGCATTGCAACTGTTGAGGCACCTGATTGGAGGTAACTCATACGCTGCGTTCTTATGAGCAGTCTCTCGAGTCTCTGTCGATCAGCGGCAGTAGTATGTGTAGTAAGGTCCCACCAGGTGGGAGCAGCGTATAGCAGTTTAGCAACAGTTGCTGCCTCTGTTACGGTGTAGGCTACATGGCTGTTGTAGGTAGACCATTTGCTCGTAGTAACCGCATGGCGTAAAGAGAACTTGCACAAGATCCCAGGACCTCATTGACATGGCATCCTACGCTGAGGTCATGCTGCAAGGTGACACCTAGAATCCACATTGTGTCGACCGGTCAATTTCATCAAGTAGTGGAGGATAAGCATCTGCTCCTCGTCGAGCTATGATCATTTCCCTGGACTTGGTAACTACTATTTTAAGTCTAAGCATGGGCGGAGTTTATCAGGGACTAAAGGGGGGGCTAAGCCCCCCAAGAAGTCCCAGAGTCATGTTTTTACCGTGTAAATTGTATCTTTTTCGGGCTTAGCCCCCCAGGAACTTTCAACCAAATGACTAAAAAAGGTCATCAACTTTTTCGGCCGGGAAATATATAGTGATTTTCATGAGATAATATGAAGTTGACAACTAAAAAAAGGTCAACTTTTTGCTCCGACACGAGAAAATATTGTCGGCGCCGCTCGTTCTGGACCAAGTTTTTTAGTTCCCCCCCCAACGAAAACCAAACTACGCCCATGCCTAGGCTATACCTTATAACATTCCACTCTAGAGTTTGAGACTGCCTCAATTGAAATAATTATAGGACAACTTCATTAATTGGAAGGGATTTGGGAGAATCCTAACTCCCAAACTAATTTTGAAATTCTGGTGCAATAAATATGCTGTGTAGTTTGTGATCGATACATTAAGCAATAGGCCTATAGCAGCACAAAGCGTGCACCGTTCTCGCGGGCTACTTCAGTCCATTGGCACTGAATTTGGCAGGCATTAGGACGAAAGTCGCAGAATTCTCTTTTGGTCACGCCTAGCCTAATTGAACGTTCACTTTATTGATTCTCGCCCTCCCTCTAGATTGCGTCATTTGTATTTTAGCTCTAAATAGGCCTAGATGGATCCAGAGTTCAATGACAACAAAGGCAGTTGATTTCGACATAAATTATTGGCATATTACAGCTAATTTTTGCCTCTTTTATAGTAAAACCTGTTTGGTTAGGCATTAGTAGGCCTATATTCCTGGGGGTTAAGGAATAACAACTGTTCGAAATTTTTCAAAAAGTCTCCCGGTTTTTGATGGCGAGAAAATGGTTACTCTATATACCGTGTGTATATATATATATAATTATATATATATATAATTATATATATATATATATATTATACACGGATTATATTCGTCCATTAACTACACTACACGCTGTCGATTGATTGGATAGAAGATCAGACTGAGTCATGATTGGCCATTGATCCAGTTCGTACAACGAGGCTAAGAAAGTGGAATCGCAATATTATAATGTAATTTGAAATTTATATAGCTCCACTCACAGCATTGGCCATTCAGTAGCGCTTCCAGAGCGTGTTGGTTAGGCTATGCATTACCCCGAGAGATAAAATAGACATGTAGGGCCTATGTAGGAACAGATCTAAGAAGAATGGCAACACGTCAAAGGAAGGGAATGACATTCCAGAGAGGCAGACCCAGTGGTGGCCAATGATCTATAGCTTGACCCAAAGCGGTCCTAGAGATCGTGGGACAAAGAAATCATTCCAGTTAGAAGAGCAGAGAATTTTCCTAAAATTCCTAAGTCATTCGACCATGCCTACACGAATCGTTCGAATCAAACCTTATTTTCTTAGGCTCTTAGCTACGGTCAAAACAGCCTGTGCACGTCTCAGGGCTAAACCAGTGTTTATTCTAGACGTCACTGTCGGGAGGGAAAGACCCTCCCCCCCACACACACCACCATCCCAGGAATGACATTTTCGCCCCCAGAAAAATCTTGAGCTGTTGTTTACATGGATATACGTACCATGCCCTCCTCAGAAAAACGCTAAATGGAACTCACCCCCACTCCGTAAAAGCAGGCACTATGTTTTGGGTAAATGTAGGGAGAAAGACTAGAAAAAGGTTATCAGATATTATTAGGGTAGTGAACAGTGGCGTAACTAGGAACTCGGGGCCCCTAGACAAAATATGAAGAGAAAGTTCGCCGTTGATATTTTTCATTCATAGGGAATGTCAACACCAATTACACCATGCAAATGCAATGACGTCATTTCCGGGACCGGAAAGTTATCACTAATTAAACATTAGTGCTGTGCACTGCTGGAGCTGGGCGTCTCCGTCGCGTCGTGTCGGGTTGACGGAACTTGACGGGTTCTATTTAATATATTTTTTCGGAGTCTTGCAAACTCGGGGGCCCCTCTGGGGCCTCTACACTCGGGGGCCCCTAGACTTTGTCTTACCCAGTCTACCCTATTGTTACGCCACTGGTAGTGAAATTGGTAGGTTTTTCGGAAATTTTGGGTGAAAGACTTTAAGAAAATCGTCAGAAATTTCGGGTCAAATGGTGTTGCCGCAGTCTCGAACTTTTATCCCTCGCTCCCCTCCCCAGAAACCGAAATGCCTCCCCTCTCAAAGCAGGGGACTAGATTAAACACTGGATTACACTAACACCCAGGGTCAGTGTCGCGTATAGCTACACATGAGTGTATAATGTACGTATGTGCCACAATGTTCGCTTTAAAAGACTAGGCCTGCTTAGACTTTATGTAGCCGAACACAATAAGGCATATTATCAAGAATATGACGAAGATGACAACGGTGGCCGTGTTTCCACCATCTTCTCCTGTTGTCTTCACGGACGATGATGAAAGAGGCTCGACCGACTTCGTGCTGATACCGTTACCGTCCAACTCCTTGCCACGATACCTTGGTACCTACAGCGAACAAATTCATAACAACACACACGTTATTGACTTAATAACAACTTGTTTATTTCAGTGCAATTAGTATGCTTATTTCAGTGCAATTAACATGTTTATTTCAGTGCAATAAACAACATGTTTATTTTGGGTGCAATTAACAACATGTTTATTTCAGTGCAATTAACATGTTTATTTTAGTGCAATTAACATGTTTATATCAGTGCAATTAACAACATGTTTATTTCAGTGCAATTAGTATGTTTATTTAAGTGCAATTAACAACATGTTTATTTTAGTGCAATTAACAACATGTTTATTTCAGTGCAATTAACAACATGTTTATTTCAGTGCAATTAACAACATGTTTATCTCAGTGCAATTAACAACATGTTTATTTCAGTGCAATTAACAACATGTTTATCTCAGTGCCGGTGTCATGCGAGATGTTGTATGGGGTGTGGAGATATGCCTCGAAAAATATTGCAATTTTCACGCTACAATATTTACACGATATTATAATATTCATTCATTCATTCATTCATTCATTCATTCATTCATTCACTCAAGTATTTATATAGCACCTCTTCAAGGAAACTACTCAGAGGTGCTCCCGAAATCAAGCACGGCCAAAAAGAAATTTTTTCAAGTGCTTATAGAATGTGTCGGAGAGTGATCTAGGGAACAGGCGCAGCTCAGGAGTGAGGCCATTCCATATCGCCGGGCCAACCACAGAAAAATCACGACTTTGCATGATGTAGGTACGAGCAAACGGGACTGAGAGCACTCCACTACCAGCCGAGCGTAGGGATCGACCAGTCCGAGTACCGGACACAAGCCGACAAAGATCAAGAAGATCAAAATACTTCAAACGTCAGCAAAATACTTTCATCGTCATCTTACTGGCAGCATATGGTCCGGAAATTAGTTCACTCGGACAATATAACAACAATAACGGTAGGCGACCGTAGGCCTATGTCTGCTATATATACAGTTATACACTGTTTTGGCAACGGAAGTTGGAGAAGCCGGACAAATCTTCACCCAGGACACGACCTCGCAGCACACCGGCGGTAGGTTATTTCGGTCTATAGCCACAGAGTTTACTGTATGAGCCCAATCGCACTACGTTATTCGGGAACATGCATGCGGAGGTATACACGGACCATTTTTATTGCGGTTTTATTGTCCCACGGAAACTTGTATCGGTAGTCGTCGTAGACGTCATCGTCGTCGTCATCATCATCATCATCATCATCATCATCATCATCGTCGTCGTCATCATCATCATCATCATCATCATCATCATCACAACAACCGCCGTCGCCATCATCATCGTCATCATCATCACCACCACAACAACCGCCGCCGTTGTCGTCATCATCATCGTCGTCATCATAATCATCATCATCATCATCATCATCATTATCATCATCATCATCACATCAACCGCCGTCGCCATCATCGTCGTCGTCATCATCACCACCACCACCACAACAACCGCCGCCGTCGTTGTCATCGTCGTCGTCATCATCATCATCATCATCATCATCATCATCATCATCATCATCATCGTCGTCGTCGTCGTCGTCATCATCATCATCATCATCATCATCATCACAACAACCGCCGTCGCCATCATCATCGTCATCATCACCACCACCACAACAACCGCCGCCGTTGTCGTCATCATCATCGTCGTCGTCGTCATCATCATCATCATCATCATCATCATCATCATCATCATCATTATCATCATCATCATCACATCAACCGCCGTCGCCATCATCATCGTCGTCGTCATCATCACCACCACCACCACAACAACCGCCGCCGTCGTTGTCATCGTCGTCATCATCATTGTCGTCGTCATCATCATCATCATCATCATTACGATTACCATCATTTTCATCATCATTCATTATTAAGAACCATATATACTGACCTCTTCGGTAGGTGCTGGGAGTAATCGTTCGAACAGACATCTGATTTTCGTGTCCATGATCTCGTCGGGTTTTGCATCTTTCCACTGAAACGAAATTAAGGCAACCGCTGGAGCAACTGGCGAAGGAAGGTAGGAAGGCGACGGAAGAATGGCAGCTGCCGAAATTGGAGACGACTTGGGAAGGACTGACTATAAGTACGAAATAACTGAAGCAATCGGTTCAGACGAAGTTGACAACAATAACCTATGTTTAACCTTTTATGTTATGTTATAACAACAACGCAATGGAAAGTAGTAGTAGTTGTAGTAGTAATTGTAGTAGTAGTAGTTGCAGTTTAACGTCACTGTGTGGTAACAAAGGCCATTAGCGACGCCCTCCTCCTTTATCCAGGCTTGGGACTGGCACTGACAGAGTGCAACCAGTGGCCGAGTTGCAATGGAAAGAACTTCCGTGTTGGAGGTGTTAATATCGGGTCCAGGACTTGGTTGTGTTTCTACAGATCTCATACTTTTAACGCACTAGCACACTGTAATCGTAATCGTAATCGTAATCGTAATCTCGAAACTTCTACAGCGCCCACAAAAGCCAAGTCGCGGGAACCAGCTTATTCACAGGCGCTCAATCAAAACAAAATCGATAGGCAGCGGGTCAAGTAGCACAGTCCAAACATGCAACACGAGGAGCTAGCTTGGCGTGACGATCGTACAAGAAGAGGCAACAAGAGGATGGTTAATGGCATACACTGAAGATTGTGAAGAATCACCAGTACCATAATATTATCGGTTATGACCGTTATAACGCGGCTGACTGGCTGTATGCATGGTCGCTACAGAAATACCATAAATATAATTATGCAATTATGCGCTTATAACATTTTGTGGGCGGTTGGTGTATCTCATACACAACATTGCAGTGTATCCATTAATTGATTAATTAAATTCTATCAATTAATAAAAGATCTTAAATTATTATATTAAAGATGGTGGGAGTCATCAATCCCTCACGGCCACAAATACCTCGAGCACCCATGATCAGAATCCGGGAAGTAGCAATACAAGATGAGAGCAATAGGATTTTGAAGTTCGATATATATATATATATATAATATATATGTATATATATATATATAATATATATGTATATAAGTGGTTCTCTGAATGAATTACTGAATTAATTAATAATAATCCATGTCGTATTTACAAGGAAATCATAACAACATGCAGGTATATGCCCAAGTTCTACAAAACTCATGAGAAGTGTTACCAGTCTTTCCAGTCCGTTAATTGGACCTTCCGGGGCGAATATTGATTGGACCATGAACTTGTGCAGCTTCATTTCGTCACTGTTGTATTCCAGAGGCTGCAGCATTACTATTGACAGAAATCATCAAAAAATTAGATTATTACCATTATCATTATCATTAATATTATTTTTATTTTTTTAATATTTTTTTTGCCCCGAGGTATTTAGGATCCCTCAGGGACTTAAATATTAATTAAGAACAGAATAAAAACATCTGGAACGGCACCTAATCGTCGTATTATTATTATTATTATTATTATTATTATTATTATTATTATTATTATTATTATTATTATCATTATTATCATGATGATCATCATCATCAGGGATTGTTTCGAACTTTGAAAGCAGTTCATTTACAATAATAACAATGGCAATTTGTATAGCGCCGTAACACAGAGAGCGCCTCACGCACAACATCAATATAGTTGAGAGCTATTTAGTATTTATGTCATATTCTATGACGTGCGTGATGTTAATATTCATGAAAAGCAAGTTGCAATAGTTAAGCTTAGTTAGCATTACTGTACAGTAGCGATATCTTTAGAAGGACGTTGGGAGATGTTCACAGATGAAGTTGTACAGTGTACAGTGTACACGGTGCATTGAGTCAAGTAATGATAAAAATCGTCTGAAACATTATGCAGCATGATCTATAACGTACACATGAACAATACATAACTTGATACATATACATAACTTACACATAACTTGATCTAAATACACATTCTATGTAGACTGTTACTTTCTGCTATGTGAGCCTTTTCTGGTATGCTGGCTATGCTCTATCCTGGTGAAATGTAATGCTCTGTTACGTTATAGTTATACACTGTTATGTATTGTATAATGTATATGCTCTGTTATGTATTGTATATTATGCTCTGCTATGTATTGTATTATGCTCTGTTATGTATTGTATATTATGCTCTGCTATGTGTTGTATATTATGCTCTGCTATGTATTGTATATTATGCTCTGCTATGTATTGTATATTATGCTCTGCTGTGTATTGTATTATGCTCTGCTATGTATTGTATATTATGCTCTGCTATGTATTGTATTATGCTCTGCTATGCATTGTATATGCTCTGCTATGTATTGTATATGCTCTGCTATGTATTGTATATTGTATATGCTCTGCTATGTCTATAATAAATTATATCCTGCTGTCCTATACTCGGTTATACTGCTATTTTATGTTATGTTATTTATGTCATGCTGCGTCAGCGCATACATTGGACGTGTGTGTGTGTGTACATATATATATATATATATATATATATATATATATATATATATGTATGTATGTATGTATGTGTGTGTGTGTGTGTGTCTAATACTGTCTATGCGTCACTGTGTCTCTGTGTGATGGTGGGTCAGTACATGTGTGTCTGTGTATGTGTATGTATGTGACTATGTGTGTGTAACTGTGTGTCTCTGTTTGTCTCTCTTTCTGTCTGTCTGTGTATGCGTAGGCGTCTGTGTGTGTGTGTCCCTCCGTGCCCCTCTCTCTGTGTCTGCATGAGTGTCTGTGTGTGTGTGTATGCATGAGTGTCTGCATATGCGTGTGTGTGTGTCTGTGTTGGTCTCACTGGTGACCGTCTGCTGTTCCGTTGGTTCGATGAGTCCACCATTAGGTCGCACGAAATATCTGTGCGGATAATTCGTCTTCACTTTGAAGACAACTCGACGATTCGTTGGATTCGTCAACGACAATTCAGCGTTGATGACCTCACGAAAATCACCTGTGACAACCATACACCTTAGTATAGCAAACTGTCAAGGCACAAGAATATATATACATATATATATATATAATACACATGCATAATTACATATACATTATACATACATATTTTTGTATGTGCACTTGTTATAGCGCCCCTTCAAGCTCTCTCTACTCAGAGGCGCTCCCGAATGCAGAGCGGACACTGCATCGGAATTTCACGCCGAAGCACTGAGCAATTGTGAGTGAAGGACTTGCCCAAGGTCCCTACGTGGCGAGGTGGATTCGAACCTCGAACCTTCCGGCTTCAAGGCAATGAAGCCACCACTACATCACCGCGCCCCACGATGTTATACCTATAGCAAGACATGCATAATATGTATGTATATTTGAGTATTGACATATATATATATATAAGTAATAGGTATATATATAATTCGGAGGGACGGAGGAAGGAAGGGAGGGAGAGATTGAGGGAGGAAAGGAGCGAATGGGGTGAAGTGAGGGTGGAGAAGTAGTGCATTGGCCGGTAACGGAAAAAAATTCCCGGGCAACGCCGGGTACCCCAGCTAGTGTATAAGTATATAAAGAAGACTTAACTTTGGGGTCGGTGACTGGGGAGGGGCTTAAAAACCCACAACTCTCGGGCAATTCTCGCCCAGGCTACAGACGGTATCCGTCAGCCTGGTCACCTGCATGACCTCGCCCGTACTATTTGTGGTAAAACCAGATCCAACTCATTATCCCCCCCCTGATCTGCCTTTACAGAATTTATCTGGTTCTGGTTCTAGGTTATCTTATCTGAGTGCTGAAGAAATACAGAGTTTGTGATAAGACCACGATTTATATAAAAAAATTAAACCGAAGCTCCGAAGAAGTCAAATTGGGTCCAGTCATCCATTATGACTGATCTACAGTAGCGTACACATAACATGTCTATGGTGTACACATACATGATCTATAGCGTACACATAGCTTACATACATGATCCATAGTGTACACATAACATGATATAATGCGTACACATACACTGTACATAATCTATAGCATATACATTATAACTTGAACTATAAAGCGTACACATACATAATCTATAGCGTACACATACATAATCTATAGCATACGCATAACCTGATCTAAGGCATACACATAACATGATGTATTCATTATTCATTCATTATTAGCATTTATGTAGCGCCCCTTCAAGAAACTACTCAGAGGCGCTCCCAGCCCAGCCACGGCAAAAGAAAAAAGATTTAAGGGACTTAAGGAATAAGGATTGACTGGTCAGGTGGAGGAGATGGAGGTTAGGGGGGAGGTCATTCCAAATTGACGGTCCCACAACCGAGAAGGCTCGACACTGTCTGGTAGCCAAGCGAGCCCGTGGAACAAGCAGTTGTCCCTTCGCAGCAGAGCGAAGGGCCCGACGCGCTTCAATGTCAGAGACTGGGCGACAAAGAATGCGCAGGTAGGATGGAGCGCAACCAAGGATACAACGTGAGACCAGGGCAGCAATTCGATAATGGATGCGTTGGGCTATTGGCAACCAATGCAGCACATCACGCATGTAGGTAGAAACAGAGGAAAGTTTAGGGATTCGTCCAATGAGCCGGGCAGCAGAGCGCAGAACCCGATCTAACCGACCCAGAACCCCAAGGGGGAGGCCAACAAGGATTGAGCAACAATGGTCGATTCGACTGGTTACGAAGGCATGAACAAGAACTACCAGCGCATCATGAGAGAGAGAGCGTGCAATCACTCGAAGTTGACGAAGCTGGTAGTAACAGCTTCGAGCAACAAGATTGACATGCTGGCTGAGACTGAGTTCACAGTCAAGGGTAACACCCAGGTCAGGTGGAGGAGATGGAGGTTAGGGGGGAGGTCATTCCAAATTGACGGTCCCACAACCGAGAAGGCTCGACACTGTCTGGTAGCCAAGCGAGCCCGTGGAACAAGCAGTTGTCCCTTCGCAGCAGAGCGAAGGGCCCGACGCGCTTCAATGTCAGAGACTGAACCGTGGAAGAGAAACTAAATGTCAGGAAAGATTTGAGCTAGCAGAGGCAGATCGATATTCTCAAGTTGCCGACGGCCACCCAGCCAAATGAATTGAGTCTTACTGGGATTTAGGAGAAGCCGATTTGACGCCATCCAAGAGGAAAGGACGTCTACAGTCAGACACATTAGGCGCACAGTGCTAACCGAATCCAATGGGTTAGAATGTATGTAGGCTTGAGTGTCATCAGCAAAGATTTGGTGGAGGAGACCCCGGGACTCAAGTAGAGGACAAAGATCAGCCGTGTAGAGAAGGTATAATAAGGGGCCAAGTACGGAGCCCTGAGGAACACCAAAAGGAGCAGGAACCCAGGGGTTACTTACGCCTAGATAGTCTATGGCGTACACATAACATGATCAATACCATAGATCATGTTATGGTGTACATCACAGACTATCTCCATATGTAATATGCATGCTAAAGATTCTATAGCATGCACAATTGCACATACCTAGTCTATGGCGTACACATAACATGATCTATGGAATACACATATCTATGGGGCGCTGTGGTGTAGTGGGTATGCTCGTTGCCTTGCAGCTGGAGAGTTGCAGGTTCGAATCCACCTCAAGTCGCCGTGTAGGGACTTTCATCTATAGCATACACATAACATGATCCATGTTCCTATATTGTTCACGTAACATGATACAAAATAGCGTGAAGGTGCAAAACGTTGCTTTCACATAACATGATAATTATATTGTACACACACACACACTATAGCCTACGGCCTAGTACACAATCGTATAATTTTATGGTCTCCACCTTTCAGAGTGCATGCAAAACAGACTTCTAAGGCTAATCGTCATCGTAATCGTGAATTTCATGTATACGATGGTAGAATATTTATAGGCTGTAATTATCAAAATCTTACCTCGAAACGTTAGATTCGTTGACGGGTTTAGCGAGAGAACTTGGACAGGCTTGGCAACGGTGGCTTGTTTACCCATGGCTTGGGTAACGGTCATTCTAGAGCCCTCTCCGGCTGCAGGTAAACCGAACGTTCCCTCGAAACACAACTGCCGTTGATTAATCTAATGTTATTTGCGTTCAAAAGCAGATTGCTTATAGTCCACGAGCAGCGGCAACTCGATAAACTTAGACGATAGTGTTTGGATGGGAATAGCTTGCCATATCAACCAAAACAACAACGAAGCGGACGAAGTTGGTAGACAACCACTTTAACGAAACGCCAGACTGCTTTAATAATCTCCTCGCCCGCTATAAGTAAGCGTGCGCTGCGAACAGGCCGACCCCCATCAACACACACGGCAATAGGGTGCAGACTTGCAGTGCATTCGGTCCCGGAACTTATAATTATATGTGAGGAGTTGAGAGTATCCGCACCCAGCGGCAGCGCTTGACGTCGTTCAAGCGCTTAGCGTCTGCAGAAGTGTTGCGTAGGAGGAGAAATAGCCGAAGGGCGGATGCCGAGGTGGTGCGAGATCGTTCCCTTGCGAGGTTAGTTCCGGCTGCCGCTACCACAGGAGCGTCGTGTTTATTATTTAATTTTATCACAGCCTATAAAACACGAATTTAGTTTATTTGTTTCTCGCATTTGCTACAGCACATTTGCTATAGCGCCCCTTCAAGCTCACTACTCAGAGGTGCTCCCGACTACAGCGCGGACACTGTATCATAGTTTCACGCCGAAGCGCATGAGCGATTACGAGAGGACTTGTTCAAGGTCTCTACGCGGTGACTTGAGGTGGATTCGAACCTGGAACCCTTCGGTTCCATGGCACCGAACCCACCACTACACCGCACCTCCACAGCGATCTACTCTGAGAGACTCCAGCCCAGCGGCCCCAGCCCAACCACTCTAAAAGCTATTTTAGAATGTTGAGCAAACTTATAAGGTGACTGAATGACTATGAGAGCACTAGTATTAACAGTCATTCTTGACTCAACCTTGTCCCAATTTTTTGTGCTAACTGGAAATTTAGACGATCAAGACGACATTTAAGTTGTTTTACCTTTATTTCACCGAGCGCCTATGAATAAGATCAGCGGCGCCCCCAGGATTTTATTCTTGTAGCCTACGCACAGCCAAAGGCGGAAAAATTTTCGATGGGGGGGGGGGCAAGGGGGGAAATTTTCGTCAGGGTCGCCGAAAAAACTGATGACCTTTTTCTTAATCATCAGCCTCCAAATTTCCAAAAACATACCTTTTCCATCCGCCGAAAAAACTGATGCCTTTTTTAGTCATCAGCCATTATTTTTTTACCCTTTCAACGCTGTATACGCACTTGCGTAAGTGCGTACGCCTGCGGGCGCCGCTGAATAAGATGGTTTCCGGACTCAGCGCTGTAAAAATCGCTACGATTAACCTAAGTTTGAATTGATCGGATGATTTCCTTAAAACTTTCATCACTGCTGCACGTTTTAATGCAGGCTATGACTGCAGGTCATTTGAGGTCCCCGTACGTATAAGCTAGTAGGCCTACCCTGCAAGTTAGATATACTAAGCCACCTCCGGGAAGCGAATCGCGGCACGCACGCGGCCAAGCTCTTTCCAGCGAGATCGGTTACTTTGCAAAAATAGTCCCACTGATAAACCAGTTTACAAAGCATTGCTTTTTTTTTTAGAGAAATAACTTTCGATCATCCGTTCGTAATCTCAATAATATTGTAATCATACTGCGGCCATGTAAGTTTGAAACAATTAATGAAGATAAGTATTAGTTCTAATTTTAGATAACGCCTGGTCACGTGACCGCACATTGCAGCATATCTCGGAACGTATTTTGCGTTTCATCCTTTGCCATCACACCGTCCGTCCGTCTGTCCGCCTGGCTGCAGACGGGGGTTTATGCTACTGTTTTGTTTCTCAGGCTAAAGAAGCGATGCAAAGACTGCATGGCCGACGGGTCCCTATTTAACTCTCCGCCTGCTACTTTGCCTCGAACTGAGGCTACCTACACCAACCGCCAATACATCACAGTCGAGTCGTTGCACACGGCGCACAGTACCTGCAGTAACACGTGCACGGAGCATACATGTATGATGTAACCTGCGCTTCCAGGAGCATATATATAACATAAATATATATATACTTCCGCTTCCAGCAGTATATATCATGGTGTAAGAAGGGATGGTGTGCGCACTTCTTATACTGGCCATACATTGTTTTTGGCATTTCAGCAGGTGGCGCTGCTGTCCCCAGTTGATGGTTGGCTGCATATACAATATAGAGCAAGAAGTATAAAAAACGTTCGAAACATGGAACATATGGACAAGAAGAGGGCAGGAACATAGCAGGGAGTATCACTTGGAACATATAAGAGGCGATGAGGATCAGGTAACATTGCAGGGAACATGGAACGTCATACGGAACACCAGGGAACATAGGCCTAAGCGAATATACAACAAAGAGCGTGGAACGTAAAGAACATGAAGCATCACAGAGAACATTGTTCAGAGAATATATAGGACGAGGAAGACGGAACATGCATGCATTACGGAACATGCCACAAGGACTGCAAAACGTAAGGAACATGGAACATCAAAGGAAAAATCGGAAACATTAAGGAACATGGAATATGGAAAGTGCAACAAGGAATTGGAACACAAAAAACATGGACCATCAGGTGACATAAGGAACATGGAACTTCAGGGAAAATCAGAATCAGTGAAGAACAAGGAATGCGGAACACAAAGAACAGGGAACATCACGGAACATAAGGAACATGAAACATCACATGGAACACCAGAGACATCAGAAAACAAAAGACGCGGAACAAACAATTTAACAAGGGCCGTGGAACATAAGCAATATACAACAAGGACCATGGAACATAAGGAACCTGGAACATCACGGGAAAATGAGAAACATATAAGAACACGGAATGTGGAACACGCAGCAGGGTCTGTGGAACGTAAGGAACATGGAACATAAGAGGGAGGATCAGAACCATTAAGATACATGGAACACGGAATGTGGAACAAGGAATGTGGAACACAAGAAACATGGAACATCAGGGAGCGTAAGGAACATGGATCATCACTGGAAAACAGAACACGGAATGGGGAACACGCAACAAGGTCCGTGGAACGCAGGGAACTAGGAACATAAGAGGGAACACAAGAAACATTAAGGAACAAGGAACCCGGAATGTTCAACAAGAAATGTGGAACACAAGGAACATGGAACATCAGGGAGCGTAAGGAACATGGATCATCACTGGAAAACAGAACACGGAATGGGGAACACGCAACAAGGTCCGTGGAACGCAGGGAACTAGGAACATAAGAGGGAACACAAGAAACATAAAGGAACAAGGAACCCGGAATGTTCAACAAGAAATGTGGAACACAAGGAACATGGAACATCAGGGAGCGTAAGGAACATGGATCATCACTGGAAAACAGAACACGAAATGGGGAACACGCAACAAGGTCCGTGGAACGCAGGGAACTAGGAACATAAGAGGGAACACAAGAAACATTAAGGAACAAGGAACCCGGAATGTTCAACAAGAAATGTGGAACACAAGGAACATGGAACATCAGGGAGCGTAAGGAACATGGATGATCACTGGAAAACAGAACACGGAATGGGGAACACGCAACAAGGTCCGTGGAACGCAGGGAACTAGGAACATAAGAGGGAACACAAGAAACATTAAGGAACAACGAACCCGGAATGTTCAACAAGGAATGAGGAACACAAGGAACATCAGGGAACATAAGAAACAAGGAACATCGCGGGAGCTTCAGAGGCATTAAAAATACGAAACGCGGAACACGCAACAAAGACCGTGGAGCATAAGAAACATGGAACACCTGAGGGACCATCAGAAACATTAAGGAATATGGAACGCAAAATATAATTAAGGAACATGAATCATCAGGATAAACATCAGAAATATTAAGGAACATATGGAACGCGGAATATGTAGCAAGGGCTGTGGGACATAAGAAACACCAGGGAACACAAGGAACATGGAACATCACATTGAACGCCTGCGACATTAGAAAACAAAGGGCGCGAAATAACAACAAGGTCCGTGGAACATAAGGAATACAAACAATTAAGGCCCATGGAACATAAGTAACCTGGTATATCACAGGGAACATCAGGGAACAAGGAACACAGGGAACACGGAACATCAATTAACAGAGAACAGAAGGCGCATCACAGAGAACAAGGGAACACGGAACATCGATAGGAACATCAGGGTCAGAGGACATAGAGAACATTGGAATTTGGAACACAGGGAACACAGGGAACACAGCATCACATGGAACAGAGAACACGGAACACAGGAGAAAAGGAGATAAAGAGCAAATGGAACAGAACATGGCAAAGATAATTTGTGTCGCCCTCCTCCTTCGCCCAGACATGAGACTGGCATTAGGGAACGGACGTGCAGTGAAGAAGTATAAGTATGTATGCCATACAATATCATGAAATTCCATTAGGCTTATGGGCGAGGTCCGTCAACTACGAACGCCATCGCCATCTAGCGACTTTAGCCACAAATTTCAGCCAAGTGCGCACACCATCCCTTCTTACACCATGGTATATATATATATGTATATATATATGTGTGTATATATATATATACACTGCTGGAAGCGCATATATATATATGATTGCAAGTTTACAACCCTTCCATTTTTCAGACCACTGAAAAGTATTGTTATTACTATGTTAATATGTGAGTATCCGCACCAAGCGTGACATTGTGGTCAAACGTTAAGTCAGAAAAATTGTGAAACCGTACATTTGCGCCAGCTGGCCCGACTGAATGAAATAAACTTCCGGACTTTATTCGCAAATCATCTACTTTAATTATCACTCTTCAAGAAAAACCTGAAGAAACATTCGCCTAAGATTTATTATAAGCAGACTTTCCTGTTACGCGCTTTTGTGCAATATTTTTTTAGGCGCGTTATAAACGACAGTTTATTAACAGGACTAATAATTAATATTAATTGTGATCGATAATTAAGGAGCTTAAAAATATTAATACCCATTTCTGCCAAATTTTAACCCATAATAATATCCGTAAGGCCCTATGCGTTCGTACGTGATGTAAGATGCTCTCGTCAGATGATCCGAGTGCATTCCGGTAGCATTTCCGTATGCATTCCACCACACTACACCACACGAGTCTCTGGAACGATCTTTCACCTGAACGGCGCATATTTTCAAATCCTCCTCCTCCTCATCTCCTCCGCCTCCGTCACTGCCAATCATTCAGCAATCGTCTGCCTCAGGCTCATCGTCTATCCAGCACTCAGCGTGATTTCCACCCTCAGCCGCCGCGTAGGGACCTTGAGAAAGTCCTTCACTTGCAATAATTGCTCGTGCGCTTTGGCGTGAAACACCGATGGTGTCCGCGATGTAGTCGGGAGCGCCTCTGAGTGGAGAGCTTTAAGGGGTGCTATATTCGAGAAATATATTTAAAAATACTCAAAGTTTTTCAAGAATTCATACCCAGACTTATCCGATTTTTCACCGTACAATTCCCGATCCAGACGACACCCGTCCTAACGGATGCGCCGGGCCCTCTCATCCTCTGGCAGCCGGAAGACTTTGATGCAGCGCTCGTGAATAAGCTCGTACCCTGCGCTTGGCTTTCGAATGGCAATTCATAAATTTTGAGTTCAAGATTATGAACAGAGACCTGTGTAAACCATTTTGCCCACAACTACAACCTTGTGATAACAAGTGAATCTAGATTTTTTAAATTACTGAAAATTTCATCTTCCAGTCTCAGGCTACCAAAACTTAAAATTGCACTGGCCCATGCTAGGGGAAATGGGAACTGAACTGCTATAATATGTTCCTGCCTTCAATGGTTTCTATTTTGGGAACTTAGCTGATGAAGTTTTGTAAGTGGTGCTTTTTTATGATTATGATTTTTTTTATGTCAGATTATAATATGGTAATTAAAGTTGAACTATTCACTGTATTCACACACTGATTTATTAGCAATACCATAGCACCAACTGTCTAAGATACTATGGTTCCTGGATATTTTCAGTTCATTTACAAACTCCACAGCTCAAATCAACAGCCATTCCAGACACCAGTTCCTCACAAAACTGCTAAATGGCTTTCGAACGCAGCACATCAATTCCACACCAGAAATAGACTCCTCAACAAAGTGAACTACGAAGCACAAACACACCAGCTGGAATATCTCGTGAACAAAGAGGCTTCAATAATTCCGTTACTACAAATCCGTTACTATCAGCACTTGCAATGCCACACAATGTCAACATGAAAATAATCGCAAATAGTAAACATATCGAAACAGGAACGTTTACGCAAAAAACATTACGAAATTAAACAACCCCAACTTGTACAGACATACAAGTAAGAGCCAATATGTGCTGCCTTGAAACTTCATAGACTGTTCACTCCAGCAACAAACCAACCTGATCTTTTAAACACTAGACTCAAGCACCTGGCAAGCCAAAGAAAGTCAAAAAAGTAATACCTGCATACAGCACATAATTTATGATAGAGCAATAAAAGATTGAACTTTAATCAAATCCAGCTAGCATAAGGATATCAGTCAGGCCTACAGGAAAGAGATAAGATACAAGAATGATTTGAAATCATAAAATCCAGCCAGCATAACAGATAATAGTCAAAGACAATGGAAGAGAAACTTGTAAAAAATTGTCAGTGATACATAATACTAGCAGGAATCAAACTTCTCTAATGCCGAAAACAGCACACACCTTACTAGAAACCTAGTTTAAATGCTGCTAAAATAAAGAAAAATGCATGGGAAGAAAAGCACTTTTAACATGTTTTCATAAAGAAGCAATTGCTCAGCTGACAGAAATGGTTTCACAAGACAGATATATAATATTTTTGTATATACGCCCAGCTTTCTATACATACTATCCTACAATGCGAATATTATGCATGAAGATACTTAACTTCTGTCAGCACAGTGCACACAAATTAAATGCCAGTGATTGAGATCATCTTTCACTGCATTATCACGGAGGCAGAGTAAGAATCGTGGAGTACAGCAAGATTCAAGGATAGCAAAGAATACGACAAGTTCAATACTATAGATAAACAAATGAGAGTAACTAAATAACTGAGATAAAACAGTGCAAATCAAATTAACCCAACTGTGCAAATAAAAATTAAACAGCCCCTGCTCGTACTCTGCCGAGCAGAGACGTTCCTGGGAAAAAATAAATGCAGAGAACAGCAGGCGCAGCTTTGAACCTAGGATAGAACTTCAAAATCCACTGCATTTGTCTGTTTAACGTCAAATCGCAAACTGAATATCAAGCCTTAAAACATCGGAATAAAGAATACTCAAGACAGCAGAGGACTTTAAAATTTTATGGCGGAAATATTCTACGACATACTGGTAGCCAACAACAACGCTCATCATGCTGTCACTGAAAAATGTTCACACACACAGCAACATCTTATTCACAGTTTCTTTCCTGTCCACATCCCAGAGCTGTCAGTTATTTACTTCTTAGATTAAAAAAGCCTGCTGATATGGGAATCAATCATAAGAAAGCAGGGAGTCCGTCGCTAAGCTACAATCTGTACATGCACAGATCACCAATAGATGCAGTCATTATATGTAATCAGTGAAAAGTTACAGTCAATCAACGCTCATCCCAATCAACAACCCATCTTTTGATCGAAAGCATCACCGTCTGGCTGGAGAGGAGCGCAAGCGGCGGTGTCACCAGCTGAAAACAGAAATACGCACACCCACAAATTTACACCATTTTATACACAATGTAAATTGCATTGTACATATTCTGTTTAGACATCTGTGTGAAGTGACTTTCACAGCATTAACTATCCAGAGTTTCTCTTTAGCCTCTCATTCAATTGATGATTTCCTTTCATTGTCCTGGCTTTTAAATGGCAGGTTTTTTGCAGCTATTGCTGTATTTGTGTCGATACCATGCAATACTACAAGCAGCAGAGGTACCGGCAGTAGTGGTATCAGGCAAACAGATTCGAAAGAGAACTGTGCCACAATTTCAGAGCAGATTTAAAAGGAGCGGTCATTCCAAACGGAAGGGCCCACAATAACAAAATCACGACATTGTGCCATGTAGGGGGACCATCCATATCCATATACCAGTATTACAAATGCAAATATCGTATTTTATGAAGAACATGTACATTGTACATCAACTGGTATTAAATTCGGCATGTGCTAGCCAGCAGTCTCCGCAATAAAATTCTTTGTCATTTCTTTGCCCCTTCACCGTCTTTCTTTCCCCCCAAGCATTTGAAAACCATTCTCTATGATTGTGTTTTGGTGCTGTCAGGTCGGTAACACCTCTGAGGAGTTTCACTTGAAGTGGCACTGAATCAATTTAGATTGCGATTGTAGGACAATAGAGTTTTTCAACACAACAGTATGAACCATAGACCAGCAGAGGAATCCTAGAAAATATTCGCTTTAAAAGTTAGCTTACCTGCCTCGGCCTGCTTAGGCGCAATCCATGGAGTCATTAACGTACCAGTCATAACCCTTCTCATCGTCATCCGATGCAGAATCCATTGCACTGCCAAAATGAAAAACAACTTCATCACAGCAGTTAACAACTTAACATACACACTTCACTACATCACTCAATTCTCGCTACTGTGGTCTGCTAACAGTATCTAAGTAAACCACTTGGGAATTTCAGCAGCTCGATAAAGCGTACCGTGTGGCCAAAGCTAAGTCATGCATACTAGGAAGTACATATACTTAGTCTGACATGCATACATCATATTTCAAGATTTGAAACCTCAAAGCAAATTCAATCCAACAAATTGTAGTTTCTTCCCAAATTGTTCATGTTCGCTAAAATAAAGACCGTTTATTCTCTCAAGACTTAAGCTTGAAAGGCAGGCATGACAAGCCCCGAAAGCGAAAACTGAGACATAACAAGACCTGAAAAAGCAAAAAACGTGGCATGACGACAAGACCTGAAAGAGAAAAAACTGCCACGGCATGACCTGAAAGAGAATAACTGCGGCACGGCAAAACCTGAAAGAGCCTCATACCTGGTGGCACTACAGGTGAAGAAAACTATTCGTTTCAGCTTCTTATTGTAGAAGAAGTAGTTGAAGGACCAGATGCATTCTCCATACGGATCCGAATTCAAGTCAGGATTATAGCTGTCGGACAACAAAACAGCATCCCCATAACAATCAAGGCAACATAGATCCGATAGCAACAGACAGAACCAATCACTCATCAATGACATAATGTATGTATGTCTGACCACTTGCTAAAAAGACCCTTCAAGATTACTACTCAAGAGGTACTCCTGATTACAGCACGAACACAGAATTGGAGTTTCACACTGAAAAATTAGCAACTGCCAGTGAAGGACTTGCTCAGGGTCCTTACATTTAATTGTTTTTACATTCTTTAGTCACGAGCAACTTGCATTGAAATGGTTCCATAAAAAGATCAATTGACAAATGTAACTAATTGAATGCCTTTCTTATGCAAACAAGATGCAGAATTTTCTGGAACCCCAACTATCGTCCAACAACCACAACCGCGGACACAATTTAATGCACTGAGTTTCCAGTCCTCCGTATTTAAATGGTCATTGGACGGAAGCTGATCGCAAGACCTGTAAATGTCGCAGTCCTTGAGCGAGATTTCTTCATCGAGCGTGCTCCAGAGTTGCGTCTTGAAGGAGTTGTACGCGTCACCAACGACCGTTATCAGCTGACACTCGACAGAGTTTATCACCCACTACACGCAAACACAAAAACAACACATCATCAATGGATTATGACCAGCAGAGCAACCTGACACATGTGGTTCCAATGGCATCTCTTAGAAACCCACCTAACCAAGACGAAACCCACCTAACTGTTGAAGACTGCTTTTTCGCTTGATCTCGGCCGGGAGCGCCTCTGAGTAGGTACCTTGAAGGGTCGCAATTAAATCACGATTGATTGATTGATAACCAAGCACAGGACTGTTAATATTGTTGTAGAAATCTGATTTGATATCTGTTCAATTTCTGTCTACTACACTTAAACCATTCGTCATTTCTTAGACTTTTCGTTTTCAGTTGTGTTCGTCTCAAGCTGTATATTTCGTCTTTGCACTTTTACCAGTCTGTCAAAAGTTATCCAGAAAGAAAGATTTAATCCAGTCTCAGCCAGTCCACATGACCACTTTGAATTGATCCTTTGACTTGTGCATCAATCACTTGAAAGTTATTGAGCTTGTGATGATTGCTAGTATTTTATCTTTGGTTGATGCTCCGTCAATAAATGGCTAAGTACTATTCAAAACAAATTATATCTATTTCCTTAACTGACCAGTGCTATAGATAATTTACGTTTTCTGACGGTAGACGCAGTATTAGAAGTCCTGAGGACTACGCACCTGGATGCTAGGCTCTCGCGAGAATTCCTCGCTTTTGGCCGAGCTGAAATCGTAGTCGGGATTGAAAGATGCGTTCAGTGTTGATATCAAGTAGAACAGCGTCTTTGTTGATATCGTATCGCAAAGCACTCCTCCCTCGCAGTCACTCTGACTTTTTCCATAATGTCTAGAATAGCATAAGTTTACCATACAGCATGTAATTGATCACATTACTTATATAGAAATTAACGGCTTGAGCTTAGCCATACTGCCACTGTATTCATTCATGTTGACGAATAATTATCGTTGGTACAATCACATTGTCCAAGTTGTACGCACCTGAACATAACACAGATGAGACTTAATACACAAATGCAAACTCAAAATTAATATCTCAAATATTTCTAATTTTATTTTTCCTATGTGAATTATTCTTAATCTGCAATGGTGATATTACAAACTATACCCGAATACAGACACTGTCAGACAGGTCCCTTAAACTTTTGGACACTAGTGTGATAGCCCCACTGAACATTTCAAATTCCTGTTCTCTTTTGAATCACACGGTCCAATTGCTGTGTCAACGAGATTTATTAAATCGAACAGCGTTGTAGAACGTGCGAACCAAACCTTTAGAAATATTAATAATAATCTTCGTTTAATATCATCTTCATTTAATTTCAAACTGGCAAAACGCAGGATGAAAACAATAATTATTCATAGCCTAGCAATAATATTGTTTACCATCACTATTTCATTATTAGTTTCTTGTGTGAGAATTTAAATTAAATATATAACTATGATCGTAAACGGAGTCGAATTGAACTGTCTGGCAGCCACGGAAGGCGTCAATCACGTCCAACTGCTCAATTTACCACCATCTGCCGAATGGAAGGTTGAGTGGACCTACTGAATGATTGCAGAGCGGCACATGAACTGTTAAAGAATAATCACCTGCTTGGGCTGCAGCCAAGAGCGGACTGAGGTGGAGACAGAGCCTGAGGATCACTTGGTGCGAGACCAGAGTCAGTGCTTAGCATGCGAAACAGACGCTTATCGCTTGTAACCATCTTGCAGCTGTAGCTCTCCAACCTAAAAACCAGCAAAGATAACCAAACAACAGTCAAGAATCGCTCACCTGGAACAAGGCTACATCATGCATATATCACTGTTGTATTGTATTGTATCACTGTTGTATTGTATATGTGCAATTATAAAGTGCCTCACAGAGTACACACCAATCAGATCATAAAAGTAGGTTGCATTAAGTCCCAAATTGGTATTTGCCTTTTATTTCATGTTTTTTTAGTTTCTTGCGAATAGAATCTTTTTGCCTTTCATGCCACTTTGGAATGAATCATACAATGAAACATTTCAGATAGCAAAAATTGTCTCACATAAATAAGCAACACATTGGACTAATACCTACACGCTTGCAAACAGCAAGATACTTTCTACAATCATACTCAGCATAAGTCACATATTAAATTTTTTATGCAATTGTTCTAATATACGGATGGTGCTCAAAGAACGTCCCAAACAAGAGCCATGCACTATCGACAAAAGCTGCACCGAATAGCAATTTTTACTAATTAGCCGAATATGAATAATTAGCCACACTGATTGGCTGAATAAGAATGCAAATAGTATATGACGACAGAGAGAGGGGGTTTGAGTAAAAACTAGGCGTCTGTACAGAAGCATTTTGAAAATGCGTAACGCAACACACTTTCATGCAGAAGATGGCCTATTTGGTGATCTGGCAAGCAAACAAAAATTCTGATTTATTTATCTCAGAATGCATAGATTATAAGCTGAAAACAGAGTTTAGATCACAATGGAACGGTGCAGTGAAGCACTAATTTTATGTAGCACATTTACTACTGCATTCAGCTCAAAGACACCATTCGGCGGAATATGAATGGATTATTCAGAGCACTATACAGGTCCAAAGCAAATAGAATATGAATATTCGTTACAGCTCTACTATTGATCTAACAATTCATGCTTTTTACCAACAAACGAATTGAAAAATCAACGAGTTCCAAACTGGATTTCAATAGTACTTTGGGCTGTTTTACAGTACTTAACAAGTCTTATAGTACTGTTAATCACACAAAATAGATTAACAATAAAGAAAGAGCCTGCGGTCATCACAATTCAGAATCTCAAACAAGGTTCAGCTGAAACTCACCTTCCATCTATTCTGCAGTCGGCTGTCTCCATCGACAGAAATTTGTTGATAGCTTCAAGCTGCGGATTCTCTAGGAGCTTCATTTTCGTCTGCAGACTACTTGGCGGCACTAGAAACTAGACGCTAGGGCAAAACACAACTTTGAACAAGTCGCAACCGGATACGCTGCAAAAGATAGGGGGCTGCTTCGTCCACGAAAATAAAACCGAGTCGTATCGAAATCAATGAAAATTACCCAACAAACACGAACACCCTGAGAGAAGAGAAACTGTCAACAAAAAAGCAATTGTTCCACTCTAACAACACACGACACAGTTCTTGATGACGCTGTTCGGGTGACGACTTATCTTCTCCTTCGGCGGTCCGGCTAATAGTCCAGAAATTCTGTTCACTTTGAGCTTCAGAAGGATATTTCGATTCAAACTTTCGTCGATCCTTTTATTCTCAGCCGCCATAGTTCGGACAAATCGAACTATGAAAACACCCAACTACCGCCCAAATGTCCGAAAATCAACTCGCCAAATCCGTCAATGGTAACGGTGCGAGTTAGAAATTCACCACGCCTGTCACACAAAATATAAATTTCTATCAAAAAGGAGAATTTTAAACTATTTTAACGCAAGACAACCGATAAACAAGGACATTGATTGAGTCACCTCTCCCAACATCAGTGATACCGCTCCAAATTTTAAGAAAAGCCAAGATGTGGCCTTAAAAAAAGCCAAGAAAAGCCAAGTTAATAATTATGTGCTATGTCACATATATTTTATTTAAACATAAGCTATTTTATCCGAAAATTGTGATGTTTATGAAATAATGTATAATTCATCTTGAAATTAATGTATATTAAATTGTTAATAATTGGTTCCGTTTGCTGATTTTATAACATACGAGCAACATTTAGTTAAGTTATCGAACCCACTGCTGTAAAGCCGATCTGCGTGTCGTGCTACAGTGGGCCGTATTTCGTATAACATGTACTTGTGATCGTTCTGAGGTGTGTCAGATCACATTCTGTGGTCAGATTGAGTTATTAAAAAGAAAATATTATTATTTTGGAACATAGGCCTTGTGCGCTAGTTTTGAGAAATAAGTGCCATCTTCACTTTAGTTGTTGTCGTCTCGAGTTCAAAAGTAGGCTATTTGTGTGCTTTTGTGTGATCTTGTGAGCCGTTAAAGCTGGCTTGTTTGCATTTATAAGATTAATGTCTATTGTTATTAATATAAGTATCTGTGATCAACTTATCATTTATCTTTATCAAGTTATTTGCGATTTTGCGCGGAATCTCGCGAAGTTGCATGTGACGTCTATGACCACGCCTTTGGAATGATCTGCCTGCTGAGTTCCGATCCTTTTCAGTTCCTACTCCATCATTACTAATCACACACCATCACCTTCCTCAGGCTCCTCTATCCATCACACCTCGGGCCTTTCACTCGAAACTAAAGACACTCCTGTTCAAGAACTCTTATCCTGTTTCACCTAATCCCCCACCCTCCAAGTCCCGGCTCAGACGACACCCACCTTAGTAGCTGTTCCACACCTCTGATCATACGGTACCTCTACCCGGACCACCATGGACTACTCTTACGGACAACCCTTTTGACTCAACGCATTTGATCCTGATCCTATGGTAACCCGACCCGGACCACCACGGACTACTCTCACGGACAACCCTCCTAACTCAACGCAGCGCTCGTGAATAAGCCGGTGCCCCGCGCTTGGCTTTCCAGTGGCGCTTTAGAAATTAGGAGATTACGATTACGATTACGACGTCACAAATAACTAATATGCAGAGAGCAAGCAGTTCAGAGAATAATAATAAGCCGGATATATACTAGTCAGTAGATGGAGCCATAGTTATATTATTGCTAAGATTATTGTTATTTAGTGAATTATTGCTAAAATTACTGTTCTTTAGTGGATTATTGCTAAGATTATTGTTATTTAGTGGGCAGAAAAAAAGCCAAGTAAAAATGCCAAGGTCCTTTGAAAAAAAGCCAATATCCCAAGATGCGATTGAAAAAGCCAAGATCTTGGGAAAAAAGCCAAGGAGCGGTAACACTGCCCAACATGCATTGCAATTTGGACGCAACCACAACCAGTGCGAGGGGTAGATGAATCTGAAATGGTTTCAATATCAATCAATGTCTAACATCGTTATAAGTGTAACAAGCTTGGCAAGTTTACGATGGTTGATTTACACGTTTAATCTCTGAGAAATACCTGTTGACGGTTTATTCAACTAATTAAAATATTGCAAGGACCTGAAACCACCTAAAACTTTGGACTCGTCGTCGCGATGGTGAAAGCCCAAGGAGTCAAGGACCGTTGGTGGTGAAAGCCCAAAATTAAAAATGTCGTCTAAGGTAAACAAGTAAGGCTTCTCGTAGACCGTGAAACGATATCGCTGCTGATATAATGTTTCATCACAGGTTACCGAAGGAATCGATTTTAACTACAAGTCTGGCAGTCAGGCAAGGCATCAAAGCCAATAGACACGGAAGGGCCACGTCGACCTCTAGCCATCACCTTCCTAAGGTTCTTCTATCCATCATTTCTCGGGCTTTCCATTCGAAACTATATCTCACCTCTCTTACCACGGCTCACCTAATCTTCCGTCTTCCAACTCTCGACCTAAAAGCCACCAACCTTAACAGGTACTCTGCCACTTCTGATTCTTTGGTAGCCAGACTGCGACCTCCTTCGGACTGCTCTTTTGGACAACCCTTCGGTCTGCTCTTTTGGACAACCCTTCTGATTGACACAGCGCTTGTGAATAGGCTGGTGCCCTGCGCTTGGCTTTCGATTGGCGCTCTAGAACTTTGAAGATTACGATTACGATTACACCACGCTAGGAATTAGGTAGCAAGAAGCGAGAAGCGATCTCGCGTCCATGCTGATCTTCTCTTCGTGCCAGAGCTATCATCATCAATGTCCATGCGTTCATCGCCCGTAGGTGCTTGATGTTTTTTCTATCATCTTGCTCCACTACCAATTCAATATTTTATAAGTCCTGCATTGTCGCACAAGTGCTTCAAAAACTTATATATTTATGAAGAGAAACTGACGAGTGACAATTAGCTGTGCATCACATGATAAGAGTAAAAATTGCTGGCAAAATTAATGATTAAATCATAACTCCAATGTATAATAATGTCGTTTTATGTCCCATTTAACGTTTGCAAGTGGAGGAACACTTACTTACTTACTTATTGAAAATGAGAATGACGAAAATGATGTGGGGCGACATCCGTGTGTTAGGAAGCATACACAAAAACTGATCCAGTTTCCGATTCCTGATGTGGTTTAGATGTCTTTGCATATCGCACGCACAATAATATTGTTTACATTACTATTTAATTATTAGTTTCTTGTGTAGAATTTAAATTAAACACATAGCAATGATCGTAAAGAAGAAATCGGAAGAAACTGAACGCAAGAGAAGTTAGTTAAGTTAATGTTAAAATCTATTGTTCATTGTTGAATATAAGAACTTCTATAGCGCCATCGTAAATCGTAATCGGAAACTGTTAATTACTACATCGCCCCAGAAACGTGACGATGCTCAGGACTTTAGTCGATGATAGCACTATGCAAAATCTTTGTGCAAGCCAAATGTACCGTTATAAGAACGAGCATAAAACAAAGTATTCAATCGGCTAACGAGAATGCACCATGCCCATTTTTCTTCGGGTCGATGACAGCATGTCTTAATATGCTGCTTATTACCCGAAATGTTACGATTGACCATCTACCGAACTCAATATCTTCCTCTTACAACCCGTATTCAGTTCACAGCCGTTGTTTTTATTCCTCAAGTCCAATCTGAATTTTTATCCGAAATATTTGCATGATCTTATTCGCTCTTCTCGTTCTACCGCTTCTCTCCACTCTTTGAAATGATCTCATTGTGATCAAGGACTACTTTGGCCCCAAGCTAGATCATTTGCCACCATTGAGATTACCCTCTGCAATGCTCTTATGCCATTCCTCTCCTCTCTACGTGTTTCCATTCTTTCTAGATCTATTCCTATATCTCTGTCTCTTTATGTACTTCTTCTCTCGGGGTATTCGCACTGAAAGCGCTACTGAATGTCTTTGCTGTGTGTGACGCGATATAAGTTTCAATTACATTACATTGTTTGTTCGATTAGCTTCTGTATAATGTTGATTTGATTAGGAAATTTGCTTTGAAAATTATTAAAAAAATTAGTAAGATTTTTGATAAAACTTGTTTCATGTTTATAACAGCGTACACAAAACGAGTTCTTGAACTTCTCTACCCCGAAGAGCATGCATCGTCTGTTTTGAGTGTTGATGAGAGAGGAGGAGGAGGAGGATCAGGATCAGGTGCTGCAGCAGATGAAGGATCAGGTGCTGCAGCAGAGTCTCAGAGTGAAATCACATGCAAAGGAGAGACAAGCATCAGCACTGTGGACGTTACAAAAGGAGTACCGCCAAGGCAAAAGATGTATGGTGTTTCCAGTCCACCTGCCGATCATCAGCTGTCCACAGGCCAAGGAGATCTTCAGGATGAGACTGCAGATGTGCAGTGTTCTTCAAGCGAAGACCAAGAACTGTTCAATGGTAGGTGGTTAGGAACCGAGACAGCGTTCTTGAATGGACGATAGCTAGTTTAACTGCACGGTGAAAGTTATTGTTTGTCTCGTGCTGCTGTTAACTTTTGCTGTCTACTACTGATACTGCAAATTTTGTTGGTTCAGTTTTCTTCAGGGTAATTTTTTTATGTTTTTCGCCTACTCCGCCGTGCTTTGAGTATCGCAGCTCTGGTTCAGAAATGTCCACTTGATGTTGCCTCAGACTTGCTGTGAGAGTTCTGTTGCTCCATAGGTATCCTAGGTCACTGCCCCTCCATTCTGCACAGAAGGGGTGCTCTTGGTTCCACTCGCATGAACTGCAACTATGCAGAACCAAGCCTTTTTCATGTTGGACCAAATGGTTTGGAGTGGGCTCCCGCAGGAGCAATGTCTGCTTTCTAGCCTCTTACTGACGCATTTTTTATTCAACTTAAAACTGTGCTTTTTTGCAATGCTAGAGTCGGGAGCGCTTCTGAGTAGTCTCTCTTGAAGAGGTGCTACATAAATTCTTGAATGAATGCATTGCATTTTATGCTATGCAATGAAAGATCTTCTGCAAATGAATGTTAAAGAAATTCAGAAACTCAATTTTATTTGCCTTGGCACTATAAGGACGCGTATGTTTGTAAGATGTGAAATTTTAAGTCATTCATAATGTCAACTTATTTATCATTTAAAATGTATTCCATGGGTGAGACTTTAAACAAGGTTTACTCGGCTGACCATATGCTGAGTACTTTACAGAAACTCGACCATTGCCTCTTTTTCTGACTTCCACCCAGTTGATTGAATTGTTATGTTTTTCTTAATCATTTTTTTTATCTGTAACTGGCTGCAGTGTGTCAGCGAGATTCTCAATAAAAACGAATATAGATTATGTTGGTGGAAGCCTGGGAGGATCAGGTACAAGGGAGAGGACTGGCTATATGACCTCATATGCCGAGGCTAAGAAAATCGTTGCTAACCCATAGAGCAGCCCTCTCAGCTTGAGGGCTGCTCTTCTCTATTCTTGCCAAGCTATCTGGTCTTAAATTAACATTTAAAAACTCGTGTTAAATTTATTTTCAGGCGATATTTCCTCGACAAGAAGACGAAGAAGACACAAGAGGCGAAAGACATCTCATGATCAGCCTACGACGTCTGCAGACGCTCAGCCAAGCTCAACAGTGACCCAGAGTAAGAGCGTAGTAACGGTCGACGCCACCGAGCCGATGAGCAAGAACAGGAAGAGGAAGCTGAAAAAGAAATTGAAGCAGGCCGAAAGAAAGCCCGCTCCATCGTCGGAATTTGTGTACAAAAATATTCACGAAACAAGGATCGAAAGCAGTTGTTTAGACGTACTGTGAAAACTTGGACCCTAGTCGGCAACAATTATCTCACTAATAACAGTATCTGTATCGAAATACGTTTATTAAAATAATCGAGTACCTGTAATATATGTATATATACGTAAAACCAATGACCGTGAGTTAGAAACCGTAAGGCAGAACTACCGATCTCTTCTCGTCTAGGGATTTCTCTATGTGTATAAAAATATTGCCACAAGTTGTGTGGTGGACAGAGTGAGAGAGATCTGGTTGTTGGTAGCATGAAGCTGATTTGAAGCAGTTTGTACGACGAGCAGAATGTCGTCAGATCTAGTTTTCAACGGAGTCGGATGATCCGAGGTCGATGGACGATTCTTTGAAGAGTCGGTACCAGCCGGTTGTGTAGGTAGTCAAGTCGAGATTGTCCAATTTGATCAGCAATTCACCGAGGCATCGACCCTTGTCGAAGCCCACCTTTCGCTCCTTCACCTGGACCTACAGTCAGATTTAGCGAGCTGTAGTAAGGTTTGTTGGTTGAGGTGAAGCATTTTACAGCTTTAACTGATACAACCAAAGTCATACTTAATAATAATGAGATGATTTGTGTAGTGTTGGAGCAGTGCCAAGACCAAAGGAAAGAGTGATGTAAATGAGTTAAAAAAAGCAATGATATTATGGTAGTTTACATTATGATTAGATAGTGCTTGAGATTGATTGAAATGAGCTACTTTTTAAAGAAATTCCTTTTATCAAAAGCATTTATACATGAGCATACATATATATATATATATATATATATATATATATATATATATAATATATATAGACACAAGCACACACACACACTTATATATTATATATATACTACTTGTTATTAATAAGCCTATAGATTTTCTTTCCGTGTGCAACTCTGAACCTTGTTGGCCATTCTAAAATGACAGTTCTATTGTACGTTATAATTAAGTATCAGTATCTCTACATGTTCATATCACACAACTCAGTCTGTCTGTGTGTTTCAGGGCTGTTTTTAAGGAATTTCTAGAACTGCACAATCCCTTCTTTTCCTTCTCATCCTCCATGGTAAATTACTTCCAATCGGAGGACAATAACCATTTTTTGCTAGTTTTAACTGTACAGAAGTGCTTCTGCAACTGCACAAATCCATTTAGAACTGCACATTTTGTGTACAACTGCACGTTAAAAAAGCCCTGGTCCCTCCCTCCCTCCCTCCCTCCCTCCCTCCCTCCCTCCCTCCCTCCCTCCCTCCCTCCCTCCCTCCCTCCCTCCCTCCCTCCCTCCCTCCCTCCCTCCCTCCCTCCCTCTCTCCCTCCCTCCCTCCCTCCCTCCCTCCCTCCCTCCCTCCCTTCCTCCCTCCCTCCCTCCCTCCCTCCCCCCCTCCCTCAGCATTAAAGCTCTGTCTATGTATGGGTGTCCAACCCTCCCTCCCTACCTACCTCCCTCCTCTTTACCTCCTCCATCCCTCCTTACCTCCTCCCTCCACCCCTTTCTCCCTCTCCCTCAGCATTAAAGCTGACCTGTAGATGTCGACCGAGTACGTTGCAGGCGGAGTACTTGAGCTTGTAGACGTAGAGTGGTTCTGCTGTTGCCCTCACCGTCTTCGTCTTCTTCTTCTGCAATCTCTTTCCTCCGCTGCCAACCAGCGACGTCTTCACGTACGTATCTGTTGTTGCAGAATAACAATGTCACGTGACTAAATATTAATAATAATAAGCGACTATTTTCTGCTGTTGCTGCAATTTACTGTACTCTGCTTTTCAGGATAGATAGATGGATGGATAGATAGATAGATAGATAGATAGATAGATAGATAGATAGATAGATAGATAGATAGATAGATAGATAGATAGATAGATAGATAGATAGATAGATAGATAGATAGATAGACAGACAGACAATGATGGATAGAAATACAGGCAGATAGGTGGATGGATGGATAGATGATAGATAAATAGACAGACAGATAGACGCTTACACTGCCTCTGGCTATCGAGTCGGGCCTATACAGTTTTATTATAAGCACTACGTACTTGTATTGTACGCATCCTATAATATTTATTGACTTTTACCTAGTAACCAAATATAATTACTATGTATTGTATTCAATGTAGGGGAAGTACCCTAAGATGGGACGGTTCTTAAGATGAGACATAGATATAATACCTGGCTTCAGTCCAGCTGCGGTCACTCGCAAACCTTTGGCACAGATGACGTCAACTTCTAGCTGACCCTTGCTGATCATTAGTCCGAGTTTTATATCGCCACGTACTTCCGCCTTGTCTGCAAATAATATTTAGGCATAGTTGTGTTAAACGTGTGGGCCTAAGTTATCTCATTGGGGGCATTGTTATCTCCAAAAGTTAAAGTGACAGCAACAATACTCACTCATGTTCATCATGTTCATTATCGACTCATCACAAACAACTCGTAATCCCTGGATCCAAGGCAAATACGCCGATGGAAAGTTCAAGATGTCGACTAAATTATAACCACTTTCGCTTAAATAAACAGTTTTAAATGAATTGTTTCGAAGAAAGAAAGTAGGCTTAGTAGACTAACTGACTTAGTGACTACATATTGTATTGTATTTATAAATAATTTCTAGATTGACCTTTTTCAGTCATTTGTTCGAAATCTCATGAAAATATAGGCCTACCATTTCCCTGCCAAAATAGTTGACGACCTTTTCTAAAACTTTTCCTTCTATTTGACCAGAATTAAATTTACAATGATATTTATGAGTATTTCTGAAATGTTGGGAGGATATACACATCTCCGCTCCCCACCACAAACATTGGGGGCCATCCCTCTCCCAGGGTTTAAAGTGGGTGAGAACGCGTGGGAACGGCGCCACATGCATTCCAATCACATGCATTCCAATCACATGCATTTCAATAAAACAGTTATTCAGCGTTCCCACTGTAACTGTTCACGCATATGACGTTCCCACTGCTCACCCAAACCACTTTAACCCCCCCGCTAAGTATTGGCCCATGATTATTCTGCGAACGTATACTTACCTAATCCGAACTTTGGGAGAACCTGACCCGGTCCAAGCATGGTAGTGACGTCATCTGGATCAGCAGCAGCAGCAGCTGCAGCAGCAGCAGATGGCAGATCAACGAGAATCCTATCCAACACACAACAGTTGGCATATAATAGAAGGAGGTATACCCAGAATGAATTCCGAGGTTTACATTTAGGGGATTTTAAGCACACTATAGATCACAAAACAGTAAACACACAGAGTTATTACATTTAAAAACTGGATATTATAGTATTTATCGTTTATGGGGGTTGAACCTGTAACCCCCATAAATCAGTGTTTAATCTTGACGTCTCTGGGGGGAGTTTCCCGTCAGGAATGAGAATACCTTCCCAAGAAAAAATGGAGAAGTGTAATTCACATGTATATGTGCGTGCCATAAAAATGATATTCGCACAACATTCCCCAGAAAATATTCGACAGCTCCTGTTTACATTTCATGTGTAAGCTTATATATTATACAGCTGTATATAATATTAATATCAAAGTTTTCCGCCTGAAGTAGCATTGAAGCAGATCTATTTAAAAGGTAATCAGATTGAAAGTATACAAGGGCGGATACAGGAATTTTCGAAGGGAGGGTCAAAATTTTCGGTCTTGGGGCAGGGAAAAATTTTCGTCTTGGTCGTCGAAAAATCTGATGACCTTTTTCAATAAAAAGCTCTGCATGGAGGGCCTACGGCAGCGGCGCCCGCAGGATTTTTTTTTGTACGCACAGAAATTTTCGAAGGAGGGGCGAACAGAAAAAAAATTTCGTTAGGTCGCCGAAAAAACTTATGACTTTTTTTTTTTTTAGTCAGCTAAAATTTCCCCAAAACATACCTTTTCTAAAACTGATGACCTTTTTTTTTTTTTTTTTTTTTTAGTCATCAAGCTAAAATTTTTCAAAAACATACCTTTTCTATCCTCGCGCTGTACGCACTTACCTATGTGCGTACGTCTACGGGCGCCGCTGCTGTACGCACTTGCGTAAGTGCGTACGCCTGCGGGCGCCCCTGGCCTACGGAATAACTCATGGGGGGAGGCCACGTCAACTTTCCAAGCCAGAATAGCTGTTAAAAAATAAAGAAATGGGGTGGGCCATGGCCGGATTGGCCCCCTGGATCCGCCCCTGAAAGCGTATGCTATAGAAGGGTGTCGTCGGTGTCTGGCTGAGCGGTTACCACGCGCCCCAAAACCGGCCGTCTCCCCCCAAAATGTTTTTTGAATTTTCCCCCTCCCCCCAAAGCATGGAAATAGATTAAACACTGCCCATAAATACGCCTATGGTTGGTAGTGTGAAGTTGATTTTGTAAAGGCATTATCATTGCCATTTGATCATTTGGACAGCCGTGGAAGCAGTGCTGCTGTGGAAGTGGTCAAGCTGGTCAATGACAATATGCAGGTTTAGGTCAGAGATTCTCAACCTTTCTCTGCGCGCGGCACACCTAAACTCACAAAACAAATTTGGCGAAGCACCATGCAATCGTCATTATGTCAATATTTTACAAATTAAAATAGGTCTATGTTAAAGTTAAAACGGCCCATCTATTTTAGATTGTTAAAATTTATAATGAATGAAAATGTTCACACTGAATGCTTTTTTAGTTAGGCCTACTAAAATTCTGTATTCCACTTATCTGAATATACGATTCTACGTCTTTATTGTTTCTACGTTTATTGTGGGATTTTCTCTTCTGGATTTTCTTTGGATAGTAATTAAGATCATAAGATACCCGTGGTTCGACAAGTTTTATGAGTGCAATAGCTAGCCTACCGGTGTAGCTTAGCCAAATATCCCTGGACAATTTAAGCTTGCAAGGGTCTTTGCTCACTAACGAGAGTAACGAATGAACATGATAGGATATCTATATAAAACTATTTTTAGGTAACAAAAAGAGCATGAGAATATATAAAACTATTTTTAGGTAGCAAAAAGAGCATGAGAATCATCATCAATTATCCACATAGTCCAAGCCCACCCCCCAATAATTCCAGACAAAGTATGAAAACATGAAATAAAGACAGCTAGGCCTAACCACTGCTAAAGCTAAACGCTGCCCTCAAGACGTTCGATTATTGTCACGGAAAACTGGAAAAGTACAGGAATTTTTAGCTAAGAAAGTTCAGGGCCATTTGTACCACCGGCCCTGGACTCTGTCCACCCACGTTTATTAATGGTTATTTGGCTCTGAAATACGCAAACAGGCTGAGAGGGCACATTTCCTCGTCATCAGCAAAATGTCCGTTTCTTAAATATAAGCTTCCCCCATTATTTTTCGAATGTTACAGCAATTGGTAAGTTTATTCGGCGCGTGTTATAGGCTACTGTGTAGCCTACGCTGAGAGCGCACAATTCCGCGTCATCCACAAATAAGTCATATTCGATGTAGGTATATTAATTGTGGCCTTCAGAGCAAACATTTTGGCCGCTCCAGATTGCGATGAACTGGAATAAAATCAATAGATATATAAAGAGTGTAATACGAATTTTCACAGCCTACGCCCGTTAGACTGCTATAGTATAGGCCTAAGCAAGTCAGTGTAATGCAAGAGCGACGGGTGTAGGCCTATACTCTGTCAGAAATTCACGACACACTAATTCTTCGCGCCACACCAACGACACACCAGTTTTACGCAACACACCGCCGGTCATTTCACGACGTGCAAGTGTGTCGCGATACACCGGTGTGACCGGTTGAGAAACTCTTGTCTATGTAACGCATAAAGGGACATTATAAAACCACGCGTGATGTTGTGCAAACACATTTGAAGGCACCGTAAGGGCACAATTTCAACAACCATGCGATAGGTCAACATACATGAATGTATCGTAAAGGCACAATAGGCTATACAACATGCTTGCTATAATTATATAATAATGACATACTATAAATAATGTCAATACATTTTACAAGTTGCGGAAATCTAATTTATGTTGCTGTGATTGGGCTGGGAGCGCCTCTGAGTAAGTTTCTGGAAGGGCGCTATAAAAATTTTGTAATGAATGAACGAATATATATTTTCCATATACCACATATATATAATTATATATATATATATATATATATTTGGCTAGTGCATATGACTTATTCACACTAACACATTCATGCATGCATTGTATAATTATAGTCCTGTAACTACACACATAGGCCTAGGCCTACACAGTAACATACTACAATCATAAGTACATAATATTTACACACAAACGTAGCCTACATAGCCTAGAGAAGCCCTACATGCAATGTCATAGTCCTACATGTATACACATTACATAATAATATTGTTAATTCTGTAATGTCATATATCATACACATTACATAATTGTGGGGCGCGGTGGTTCGTTGCCTTGCATCGGAGGGTCGCAAGTTCGAATCTACCTCATGTCGCCGCGTAGGGACCTTGGGCAAGTCCTTCGCTCGCAATTGCTCAGCGCTTCGGCGTGAAACTCCAATGCACTGTCCGCGCTGCAGTCGGGAGCGCCTCTGAGTAGTAGGCCTAATCTTGAAGGGGCGCTATTACAAGTGCACATACAAACATACATGCACCGTTGCACACATACGTACATAGCCTACAAGCCCTACATTCAATGTTGTGCATGCATATACATTTAAATGCAGTTACCAAGCATATCATACATGATATGTAGGCTACACTCAAGCAATAAAGGTTAAAGAACCTTTCGAGGCTCGAAGCTTTGTTGGCT
>OX457053.1:7639542-7644542 GCA_949752735.1 Lumbricus terrestris | reverse complement strand
CCATTTCTCGTTCCCTACTCAGAGGCGCTCCCGACAACAGCGCGGTCACATCAACAACTAAGTTTCACGCCGAAGCGCTGAGCAATTGCGAGTGAAGGATTTGCTCAAAGTCCGTATACGCGGCTTAAGGTGGATTTGAACCTGCAACCCTACGGCTGCAAGGCAACGAACATACCCATAGATTTTGAGCGCGCTGGAGTCGGGAGCGCCTCTGACTAGTTTTTTCTTGAAGGAGCGCTATATAAATGCCCGAATGAATGAATGAATGCCCACTACACCACCGCGGCCCACAATACGTTCATACATACGTACACACATGTGGACAGACATACAATGTCAAAAGAACAAACACTAAGCGCTAATTGTCTTTTCCATCCATCCATCCATTTACCTGGAACGGAACTCGTCTCCCATTTATCCTGTAGAGCAGTATTGACCTTCATCGCCATCTCTGTCACCCTTCGCTTCAGATCTCCGAACCGACTTCTCCGAACTGGAACCAGCAATGGTAACGACGACACTTTACGAAGGAGAAGGTGGAAGAGTTAGGAGAGAGAAGTAGGCAGAGGATCTTTTAAGAGGAGAGAAAAGGAGGTTATGGAAAGTGACAGGTGGCTGTCGAAATTATTATAGCGCCTTCTTCGATTGGGTACCGAGGTGACAAGGCCTAATACTTGATTGATTGACTGATTAAGTGATTGATTTGTTGATTGATTGGCTGTTTGATTGACTTATTGATTGATTAAGCGATTGATTGATTGACTGATTTATTGATTGATTAAGCGATTGACTGATTTATTGATTGATTAAGCGATTGACTTGTTGATTGATTGATTGATTGACTGATTGATTGACTGATTTATTGATTGATTGACTGATTTATTGATTGACTGATTGATTGATTGATTGACTGATTGATTGACTGACTGATTGATTGATTGACTGATTGATTGATTGACTGATTGATTGATTGACTGATTTATTGATTGACTGATTGATTGATTGATTGATTGACTGATTGATTGACTGATTGATTGACTGATTGATTGACTGATTGATTGACTGATTGATTGACTGATTGATTGATTGAATTATTGATTGATTGATTGAGTGATTGATTAAGCGATTGACTTATTGATTGATTGACTGATTGATTAAGTGATTGAATGATTGATTGATTGAATACCTTTCTTCTTGCCGTTCTGTGCATGGCTGCCTGAAGACGAAGGAACCGAACTATCTCGGTCGAACACTAAACAATAACAATATCAATAATAGGAATTTTTAAAAACCAATAGCAATCACAACAATAGGAATCAAAAAGAATAACAATCACGACAATAAGAATAAAAAACAACAGTGACCATAATGATAAAAAAGTTAATAGAAATCACCACAACAACAATTGAAAGCAATAGCGATCATCACAATAACAATCAAATAAAAGCAATCACAACAATCACAATCACAGTAGTAGAAATTAAAAAATAACGATGGCAACAAGAGCAAGCAGCTGCAATGGCAATCACAAAAATTATCAGCAATCTTGAAAAAGAGCTATATAAACCTTCGTAGTGAATGAATGAAAAAGTGAATAAACGAATAAATGAATAAGTGAATAAATGAATGAATGAATGAATAAATGAATGAATAAATAAATGAATAAATGAATAATTAATAAATGAATGAATAAATTATTAACTGAAAAGGGAATAAATGAATAAGCGAATAAATGAATAAGTGAATAAATGAATAAATGCACAAGTGAATAAGTGGATAAATGGGGGGACTCATCACTGGTCCGTCATTAGACTACTAGTTTAATCAGCCCTTTAAGATATCCCTACCCGATGTAATAGGTCTATATTCTATTTTCTCTATTTCTTAATGGCATTTAACATCACAGCCGATCAGAGACAACGCCTCCAGTTATTTTGTGTAAAGAGGAACGCAACACAAATATTCAATTACCAAAACAATAACCAAAACAATAGCCAAAATAGCCTGGAGTATTCTGTCATTAGTGAGAGAAAGCGGTCAAATATCGCCAGGAGAGAAACGTGCAAAAACAAAGCGTCACTCAGTTGTTGCAAAACATCTTTAAAAAGAAACTAAGTATAGTCTACTTATTAAAAATGTCGATGTGGGTCGAGAGAAAGAACTTGTCCGCAATTATTCTCATCAGTCCATTAACCGCAGATTTAGTTTTTTAGTATTGACATTGCACGCGTTGTGTAATTATTAATAGATACAGCCTAATGATTAATTGATGAAGGGCTTCAGTTGCAAGAGGACACAAATAGCGCCATATAAAAATGAACAGCCGCCGACACTCTGCGTTTGAGAGCACACGTATGAACATTGAAAGGCAGACGCACACTGCCTCACACACTCACACACTCATGACTACAATATGTACACGCCGAATATTTATAGATACAAATGCAGTGGACAGCAGAATATAGAAAGATTGATAAGCAGATTGATGGATTGATGGATGGATGGATGGAAAGAAGGATATATATAGACAGACAGATAGATAGATAGATAGATAGATGATAGATAGATAGATAGATAGATAGATAGATAGATAGATAGATAGATAGATAGATAGATAGATAGATAGATAGATAGATAGATAGATAGATAGATAGATAGATAGATAGATAGACAGATAGACAGATAGATAGATAGATAGATAGATAGATAGATAGATGGATGGATGGATGGATGGATGGATGGATAGAAAGATAACAAGATAGATAGATAGATAGATAGATAGATGATAGATAGATAGATAGATAGATAGATAGATAGATAGATAGATAGATAGATAGATAGATAGATAGATAGATAGATAGATAGATAGATAGATAGATAGATAGATAGATAGATAGATAGATAGATAGATAGATAGATAGACAGATAGACAGATAGATAGATAGATAGATAGATAGATAGATGGATGGATGGATGGATGGATGGATGGATAGAAAGATAACAAGATAGATAGATAGATAGATAGATAGATAGATAGATAGATAGATAGATAGATAGATAGATAGATAGATAGATAGATAGATAGATAGATAGATAGATAGATAGATAGATAGACAGTTAGACAGTTAGACAGATAGATAGATAGATAGACAGACAGACAGACAGACAGACAGACAGATAGATAGATAGATAGATAGATAAATAGATAGATAGAGAGATAGAGAGATGGATGGATGGATGGGTAGGTAAGTAGGTAGGTAGGTAGGTAGGTAGGTAGGTAGGTAGGTAGGTAGGTAGGTAGGTAGGTAGGTAGGTAGGTAGGTAGGTAGGTAGGTAGGTAGGTAGGTAGACAGACAAACAGACAGGCAGACAGACGGACGGTCGGACGGACGGACAAACAGACA
This sequence comes from Lumbricus terrestris, assembly GCA_949752735.1. NCBI lineage: Eukaryota > Metazoa > Annelida > Clitellata > Crassiclitellata > Lumbricidae > Lumbricus > Lumbricus terrestris. The sequence goes on along the minus strand of OX457053.1, from coordinate 7,641,138 downwards.
GACAAACAGACAGGCATTATACATAAAGAAGACAGAAGATCCACCTTTTCTGCTGATGAAATCCTTAACAATACTGTGAGCCGGTGTCGTCGGCAGAGACCTGCTGCTCCTCTCCTGTAGATCCGCAATCCTCTGGTCCCGATCCGCTTCCATCGTCTGATCCGTGGCGTTGTCGTCCGCACTCAGTGGCTGCCTCTTCACCAGAAGATACTTGGGAGAGGGGCTGGGCATCCGGCCGCAGTTCTGGTCGTGCTCCTGGAGGGGGTACCATGCGGTCGTCCCCTGGACGTCAGCGGCCGAGAGATCGAGTAGAACCTCACCGAGGAAGCAGTCCGGTTCGAGGCCGCAGTCATCCCAGACGGTGAGGAGAAGCGAGAGGCAGGACAACTGTACAACGAACACAGGACAACAGTTGTATTCATTGTACAGTTGTCCTGTGTTCGTTGAACATTTACTGTGCAACGAACACAGGACAACTGTACAATGAACACAGGACAACTGTACAACGAACAACCGCGGCACGTGCAACAACAACGACCGCCGAAGAACAATGCGAACAATGGATTTGAGCAGGGGAAGTAATGACGCAAGGGCAGCAATTGGAACAATATGAACAATGCGATGGGAACAACATTAGCAATACAATGAGAACAATATAGACAATACAATGGAAATGTGTACAATATAAAGGGGACAATTGGAACAATACAATGGGATCAGTAATTAAGAACAATACAATAAGGACAAAATGAATAATACACTGGAAACAGTAAAAACAAATGTAAGAGGAGTAAATACAATTATTACAAACAAGAGCATTCTTTAAGTGTAATCGGCATGTCGTGTGCGCATGCGCAGTGGGTCGAGTCGAGCTCTCGCATATAAACATCTTACATGTATTGTATACTGAATCTGTCAAAATTGCAAAACACAACAAGCGTGACAACAACTCTTCTTTCTTTTTACAGAGCAGCAATTGGAACAATGAGAACAATGCAATGGGAACACAATACAATGGGAAGAGTATTGTATAATACAATGGAAACATTATGAGGCATACAATCAAAGCAATATGAGCAATACAGGGAGGAAGAATGAGAGATGGATGAAGAAAGAGGAAGACGGAAATGGAATGGTAGAGAAAGGGAAAGTGATAATGAGAGGGACAGGAAAAGGAAGAAGCGGGGAAAGACATAGAGACAGACAGACAAATATGGAGACAGAGAGAAAGAGAGAGGGAGAGAGACAGACAGATAGACAGGCAGAGGCAGAGACATAGAAGAACCAGAGAGACAGACTATACATAAATGGAGACAGACAGAGACAGACGGACAGATAGACAGGCAAAGGCAGAGGCAGAGACAGAGAAGAAACAGAGTGACATACAGATACAGAAATTGAGACAGAGATAGACAGACAGACAGACATACAGACAGACAGACAAACAGACAGACAGACGGACGGACAGACAGACGCAGGCAGAGACAGAGAAGAGACAGACAAGCAAGTGGGGGAGTCAAGATGAAAGGGGAGAGTGGGGGAGAGTGGGTCAGAGTGATGTTCCGACCTTTTCGACGCTGATGTCTTCCAGAGTGA
>OX457053.1:7624542-7637042 GCA_949752735.1 Lumbricus terrestris | reverse complement strand
CGAACAAATTGGTTTCTACCATAAATGTCTAAACACGAAATAAAACGTCGTTTTATTTATAAAAAAACAACAGAATAGCGAGAGAGAAAATGGAAAACGAAAAATAATTGTACTTTTTTACATTTTGTACTACAATTGAAAAGTGAAAACCTTGTTTACCCAATTCAATTTTAATCAGCATTGAGCAAGCAAATAACAGAAGTTGGGCCTACACGAAGCAAAACGGTTATAGTCCTAATAGTGTGACCTGAATAATTTGTGAAATCTATGAAAGTACGGAGACAGCTAAAGGAAAATCAGAATAAAATAAAATTAAGGAAACTGAGTATACAGATAGTAAATCAATAAATGTGTCTAAAAAAAATAAAAATAAAAAACAAAATGAGTCGAAAAATATAAATTTTACTATGACGATTACGATGACGGTAACGATGACGGCAACGATGACGATTACGATTACGATGACGATTACAATGACGATTACTATGACAATTACGGTGATGTTTAAGATGACGATTATGATGACGGCAACGATGACGATCACGATGACGGTCACTATGACAATAACGATGACGATTGCGATGTCAATTACGATGACGGTTTCGAAGACGGTTACGCTGGGCAGACGACCTTTTTCATTGGCGATTGACGTTCGGCGGGATTTGCTGATCACCGGTTTCGACTCCCTTCTCGACATGCACGCCACATCTCCACCTCTGCAAAGCACATAAAATAATACAAAGACGAAATATAATTGCGGGGTAAATATACACAAACTGCGCGTTTATTTTTACTCCCAGTTACGCAGTCAAAGGAGGAGTCAAGCGTCCTCCGAGTTACATACAATCTTCGTTGCATTCATCACTGCTGTAACCTCAACTGCGATCCTACATCCTTGCTCGTGAGATTACAGGATCGGCAAAACAACGAGCGACCAAGATGGCGGCAGTCATGCGTGTTATACAAACTTAAATTCGAGTATAGCACGCAGTTTACAGTTTAATGACTGTGTTTATTTCAGGACAGTTATGTTAACCGACAATGCGAGTATGATGACCGTAATCATGGCATAATGGTTTACGTAATGTGCGTCGGGCGGGGTAGGGGTTGGTCTAGAAAGACCCTGTGGGTGATCTCATAATCGAAGTGAACGTGAGAACGGCAAAACCGAATCGCCGTGTTAAGTTGTTGCGCGGCGTCAGTTGACTTAGGTGTCTTGTGTCGGCTGTGGGTGTTGCCTCCAGACATATGGAACATTTATGTAGCGACAGAGTTGTCGGATTGAGCGTTACGCAAATGAGGATTGATGGGGGAGGATTAGTGGAGAGTATAACACGCAGTAAGCTCGTGGATGGATTACTGGATAGATGAATGGGTGGATTGGTGGATGGGTGGATGGATAGATGAGTGAATGGATGGATGGATTGATGGATAAATGGATGGATGATGGATACATGGATGGATGGATGGAAAGATAGATGAGTGGATGGATTGATGGATGACTGGATGGTTGATGGATAGATGGGTGGATGGATGGATTGATCAAATGAATGAATGGATGGTTAATTGATGCATGGATGGGTGGATGAATGGATGGATGATAGATGAGTGGATGGATGGATGACTGGATGGATAGATGGATGAAAGGAACAATCGATGGATGAATGGATGAATGGATGAATGGATGGATGGATGGATGGATGGATGGATGGATGGATGGATGGAGGGATAAAGGCTATGGTGAAAAGTAACGGAATAAGAAACGGAATAAGAAGACAGAGATGTGAGAGTTTTACGGCAGCTGCTAGATATTGAGAGAAGCACTCGACCGACCGCACACACATACAATTAAAAGTCCACAGAGACATACACACAAACATGCAGAAACACGTACACAAAACAACACTTACACACTAACATGCGCGCGAACACACAAATATAAGAAACACTAAACACGTAAACACACACACACACACACACACACACACACACACACACACACACACACCGGCGCAGCAAGGACTGACAAAGCTGGACATCAATCGGAATTTATTTAGCGCCTCATCGCATATCGATGTCAAACGAAGCGTTATGGTGAAGGCAGGAAGAAGAGAGATGGCCGGAGAGCTTTAGAAAGTGCAGCCGTTCGTTCTTCAAGACATGTCAATCAAACGAAGGATCTATAGATTAGAGGAGAGGCCTTGCGCTGAAACAGGAATTTACCAGCAGATGGGGAACTAATGGCTTCCTAATCACAGCTATATCGAGAGGAGAAAACGAGTTCAAGCTTCTGGGGGAGGGATGACTATGTTATAAGGACTGTGACCCTGACAATTGCTGAGCGCAATCGATATTGAAAATAGCTCTTCATGAGTCATCGTGTAGGCTATACATGATAGTAATGACAATGATAAATAAAAGCACAACTGCAATAAAAACAACGATAAACTACTAATAACTAATAACTACATAAAAATTACACGTATACAGATAGGCCTATCATACATTCATACATAGGCCTACATATTCGCACAGTCTATCGTCATCTTTCTCTCGCTTTAAAACCTATCCTTTCTCTCTCTGGGTCGCACGCATCGGGAGCGCTTCTGAAAGGTTCTTGCTGTGAGAAGCGCTTTATAAATGGTCAGAAACAATAGAATACAATACAATGCAAAACAAAACAATACAGCACAGTACAATACAATACAATACAATAAATTCAAACAGATGCATATACATGTAAATATGAACCGGTCTTGGAATACGAAGCTTCCCCCGCACCCGTGCCATAGTCCCCTCCTCCTTTCAATACATGCCCCTATCGCACCGAGCAGGCGTAGACCTGTCAACTTGATTGCGGTCTTTAGCTGTCAAGTCGGAAACACCTCGGAGTAGTCTTCGAGAACAGGCGCTATATAAATGCACATTTCCGAGTCACAGATTATCACTGCAAGCGACAGAGTAGAAGCGGCGCTTTCATCTGTCCATTTGCTTATCAGCTTTCACCACTCCGACTTAAACATCGCAGACGACTTGTTTGGTATTTGAAGCTTACGCGGCAAAACCGACTCTGCTCGGCTTCTGGTTTCTCTGTGATCTATTGGAGCTTTGCGACAGGGCGAAGGCGTTTCCAATCGTTTAGAATTTAACATGCGAGATATATCACGTTGAGCGAGCAAAGTGTGCAGCTTTCTTGGGTATAAGATGTTAATGGCGCTGTAGAAGTGATTGAGGATTTGATTGAAGTTGATTAGCTTGGATTAGGAAGGATGATCGCCTTGAAGTTAGAGAATAATAATGACTGTTGGAAATGTAATTTCTTAAGGAAGCATGACGATTATTTTAAGATCAGATTCTGTGAATTGATCGCCAAATTAATCTTTTCGTTTGTTTACGTCAACTGAAGATTAGGCTAAATTACAGCCTGCAGTGCCTAAAGTGTGGAAAAATCAGTGCCTGGACGCCCTTTACATTTCCAAAAGAAGTGCCTGGACGCCCTTACCTTTCCAGACTGTGCTGGGCGATAAGTGGCAGGACGGCGTTCAGATTTTAAAATAAGTGCATGGACGCCGTCCATGGCTGTCCAGCCACACTTTAAGCCATGAGATTAATGCATCAATTATATGAGAATGGAGCAGAAGAAGATAGACGGACGCTTGTAGAAGATGAAGAAGGAGAAGAAGAAGATGAAGAAGATGATGATGAAGAAGAAGAAGAACAACAAGAAGAAGAAGAAGAAGAAGAAGAAGAAGAAGAAGAAGAAAAACAGGAAGAAGAACAAAAAGAACAAGAAGAACAACAACAACAAGAAGAACAACAACAGCAACAACAAGAAGAACAAGAAGAAGAACAACAAGAACAAGAACAACAAGAACAAGAACAACAAGAACAAGAAGGTATCTCTTCTTCTTCTTCAGACAGACAGACAGACAGACGGACAGACAGACGGACGGACAGACAGATTATACATACAGACAGACAGACGGACAGACAGACGGACAGACAGACGGACGGACAGACAGATTATACATACAGACAGACAGACAGACGGACAGACAGACAGACAGACCGCCGCCCATTGGTTGACCCAACAGCCTGGAACGGGCTTCCCTTGACTATACGACACATTCCAAACTGTTCACAGTTTCGTCAGCTGTTGAAGACTTCTTTTTTCGCTTGACCTGGGCCGGGAGCGCCTCTGAGTAGCGATCGTGAAGGGCGCTACATAAATTCTGATTTATTGATTGAATGATTGAGTCAATTTGAGTAGAAATATCAGAATAGCATGAATAATAGAATAATACAAGTAATAGAATAGTAAGCAAGAGTAGAAATAGCAGAATATTTATGGTGCCTAGTAGAACTAATAGAATAGTAGGCCTAGGCTAGAACAGTAGAAATGGTACAAAGAGAAATTGAAGAAATGAAAAACAGTGGAACTAGTAAAAGAGAAAAAAATCAGAAACAACAGAAATAGAAGAAAATGCGAAAATAGTAGATAGGCGCTTGCAGAAGACATTGAGCACCTCTGAGTAGTTTCCTTGAAGAGGCGCTATATAAATACTTGAATTAATGAATGAATGAAGAGAAGAAGAAGACTATATATATATATATATTATATATATATATAGAGTACGAAATTAGAAATAATGGTATAGAACAGTAGAATAGGAAAAAATCATAAACACGACGGCTGCGCACTTGTTTCATTATTTAAGCGTATAATACACCTTCTGCCTTTTCCTGCAACGCTTAATAATTTTGCTTTAGGCCTACCTGTTGTGGGCGAGTACGAGTTGGACCGTGTCGCCGCTGTTAGCCATGATCTGCTTTGCCTCTTCGAAGGTGGCATCTTGGAAGCTGCGACCATTCCATTCAATGACCTGGTCACCTGGACAATAACATCACCCAAAAATAATTCCTTTTCATCGCTCAGCTCCCCATTTTTTGTTAGGCTAATCTCCCCATTTTTAGGCTAATCTCCCCATTTTTGGCTAGGTTAATCTCCTCATTTTTGGTTAGGCTAATCTCCCCATTTTTGGTTAGGCTAATCTCCCCATTTTTGCTTAGGCTAATCTCCCCATTTTTGGTTAGGCTTGTTATCCCCATTTTTTGTTAGGTTAATCTCCACATTTTTGGTTAGGCTAATTTCTGACGGGAGGAAACATTGAAGTTCTTGGATCGGAATTCGCAGGTAAATATCGAATTAAATACCGTGGAACGAGTTGCAATGGATGATAGAGGCTTGCTGGTTCAGACGATATTGTCACAGATTTTGAGAGAAAGACATGCAGGATGACGATTTGGTTAAAAAGAAGGTTGGAGGTTAATTGAAGTGGAACTAACGCAGACTGGGCTTATACTATAGCCTGCCCTATTGCCTATACACATCTTTTGAACCATTTAAACCATTTTATATCAGATTTTTATGTTGCATTATATCACAATGAATTCATATCATGTCATTTGGGGGGGCCCGGTAGCGCAATGGATAACACGCTGGCGTAGAGTGCGAGAGGTAGCGAGCTCGAGCCCCCGTTGGGCGGACATGCTTTGTAGGCTGCTATTAGCGCCGTGTAATTGCAAAGTTGTCTGTTCAGTTAGTAGTTAAGTTTAATTAAGATTACTGTATAACTTGTAAATGTAAAGCACAGTGCGTCTTGCAGGCGTTGAATTAAAGAAAAAAATTATTATTATTATTATTATTATGTCATCATCATATGATAATCATATCACATATCACATCATATCACATTACTTAGCATCACATCACATCACATCGCATCATATCATGTCACATGATATCGTATCACAGCATGGCATAGTCACAGTGTATCATATCATAGCATATTTTATACAATACAATACATGTATATCATATCAATATATCACATCATGAGTCATGACAAAGCCTAACCACATCATAAATCATAATCTCATAATTGTATCGTATAGGGATGACGTACATGCAGTAAACGGTGACGATGACGTCACGATGACGCAGTAAAACGGTTGCAATCACCAAACTAAGCAAACACAGCATATCTATCATTGACGTCACTGAGCACCGTTTGACGTCAGTGAGTGGCAAAAGCGCCATCTATACCTATCCTTCGAAGCTTTACTTCTCATTAATTCTCGCCGCTTGGAGCAGAGATGAGACACTCAGAAAAGACTCGAGAAATTGAAGAGCGTCTGTCGCCGAGTTTCACGGCTAAAGAAACCCTTAATTCGAAGCGAGCTGCAGTCACGTGTGCATGTGGGGGCGGCGAACATTCGTGCTCAAGAGCAAGATTCGTTCCCGGCTTCACGCCTAGAAAGAGGTTTTCTGGTCTCCCGTTGGCGAGCTGTGGGTGTTATTCAGTTCGTCGATTGCTATTAATTATTTCTCCAGTTTCCTATTTCTTTTGGTCGGCCTTGTGTGCGGAATTATTCGCTGCCTGCCTCTTGACTAATGCGTCTTCTTTACAAGAATGTTTGAACAAAACTTAAATGGTATCTTTTCTGAATGGAATGATTTAGTTATTATAATGGATGAAATATCACTGAAAATATTACGGTCGCTGCTTGATCATCTTTTCTAACCACTTGAAATTAAGGGGAATGGGGGGGGGCTTGTAGCGGAGTATCACTGCTCCTTTAACGTGGGCGCCCGAACATAGGGACAAGAAGCAGGGCTTTTATAGCGTGCAGTTGTACACAAAATGTGCAGTTCTAAATGGATCTGTGCAATTGTAGAATAGTCTTAGAAGCAATTCTGTGCAGTAAAAACCAGTGAAAAAGGTCATTGCCCTGCGAGTTGGAGTAATTTATCATGGAGGATGGGAAGGCAAAGAAAGAGTTTGTGCAGTTCTAAAAATTCCTTAAAAACAGCCCTGACAGAAGGGGGCACTTTCCTGGATTGTTGACACATGTTTTGAACTATTAATTTCTCCTACCATATCTCTTCGCACTAAGGCAATAAATTTTTATGTCCAAAGTGAAACTAAGAAATTTAGATTTCGAAACCTCTGTGAAAAATATGCATATGCATGTACCGATGATCTTAATTTCCTGCTCTGCATTACATTTTTCAAGCTACTGTAAAATTCTTTGACCGCAACCGTGTGTCTGCCCCTCATGCACAAATTTCTGTCTATGTCTGTAACTGTAAGACATAGGATAACCATTTGACACTGAGAAACATGCTCTAGGGTAGATAGCGCGGCTGTATTTAATTAATGGTAGAGAAATGAATATGTACGCTCGAATAATTGGCAAATGCTGGTATGCTGCAATTTGTTTGTATATGCACTTGCTATAGCGCCCCTTCAAGAAACTCAGAAGCGCTCCCGACTACAGCGCGGACCCGGAATCGAGTTTCACACCGAAGCGCATGAGCAATTGCGACTTGCCCAAGGTCCCTACGAGGTGGCTAGAGGTGGACTCAAGCCTGCAACCCTCCGGTTACAAAGCAAAGAACATAACCACTACACCACCGCGCCCCACACCGTCGCTGTGGTGTAATTAAAAAGTCCCGAGTCTTACTGCGCGCAGTGACCAGTCGACGCATGCGTAAAGCGGCAAGAAAGCAGACGGTCTCGCGAATTAATCCGCTACGCATGCGCACAACGCAAAGGCTAATATAATATTACAGTCCGATTTGATTACCTTCAACGATACCGGCTGCATCGGCTGGGCCGCCTTTGATGACGTTCGTTACGAATGTACCGAGCTTCTTGTCGGGGCCCTGCTTGCCTCCCACGACTCTCATGCCGAATCCGCCGGCTGGAAGAGAAAAATAAGAGGAAGAGGAAGTAGAATCGGGAAAAAGCAGGCCGACGTACCGTCGTGATAGATCTTTTTAAACGACGTTTTCTTTTACTTGTCTCATGTTTCGTCTTTCTTCATTTTATTCTTCATCCTCTTCTCCTTCATTTTCTCTGCCTATACTACACGTCCTACTTCCTCTGGTGTAACTCCTCCTATTATTCCACCTCTTAATCCACCTCCTATTCAAATCCTCTTCCACATCCTATTCACCTCCTATTCCACTTCATATTCCACCTCTTATTCCACTTCATATTCCACTTCTTATTCCACCACCTATTCTCCCTTCTACTCCTCTTTCTCTATCTCTGTTTCCTCATTCCAGTTCTTTTCCTCATATTCCTCCTCCTCCTCCTATTACTCCTCCTCCTCCACCTCCTGTTCCACCTCCTCATCTCATTGGTCCTTCTCATTATTAGTAAGTAAGCGGCCTTTATGTTGCGACTGACAAACCGCCCACAAGCATAACATTGCACTTATTTTATTACAGCAACCTGATATAGCGCCTCTTCACGGATGCCTACTCAGGAGCGCTCCCAATACCACCCCATCAAGCAGGACAGTCTGAAGAACAGTGATGAATGAGACAAAGACAAGCATTGACGAAGAGTAGTATAGGAAACTCATTCCAGATCGCAAAGCCAGCCACTGAGAAGATGTGACGCTGACTGTACGTTTATATAGTTCACACTATACATGGTAGATTTATACAGTGTATTGTTGATGTTGCGGTATTATAGCTGTGTATTAATTATTGATCTTGTGGTAAATATAGCAGTGCACTGTCTTACTTCTGCAGCTTTTGTCGTTCGGATCTCTTTGAAGAGCGACGTTGAAGTAGTTTCCGTTCGATGACCGTCCTAAGAACACAGAACAAGAAGATAACGTCACGTGGTCCGTGACCGTCGTGACGTAATCAATGAGGACCATTTTAAAACATATCCTACAGAGCAGTGGTTCCCAACCCGTGGCCGGCGGGCCAAAAGTGGCCCGCCAGGCACAAAATAATGGCCCTCATCTCTCAAAGAAATAACAAAAATATATAAAAATTGACAATATGGAAAGGATAGAACATACATTCATTTTATATTATGAATTATTTCATTTTGACGCCTATAAATGACATCAAACATTCTATTTTGATTCATTTATTGCAATTTTATAGGCTTTTGGTTAACTTAATTTTAACCTTGTGGCCCCCTAATATTCTTCAACTAATAAAAAGTGACCCTCGTGTCCTTCAACTTAGAGAAAGTGGCCCTACAGTCAAAAAAGGTTGGGAACCACTGCCATAGAGTATAGAACTATATTTATTATTTGCCTCTCGCTCTATATACGCAGACATGCTATCTTTTGCGCTACCACCACCACCACCACCACCACCACCACCACCACCACCACCACCACCACCACCACCACCACCACCACCCGTAGCTCCTGGGCCAATTCTTCGTTGTCTTCTCCTATTCTCCCCCTTCGTCTTATGTCAACAAACAATTCGATGGGATTTATTTTGATGACAATATAATTAAATTTGGTTCGGATCTAGACACTAGGCTAAGTTCAAACCATAACAGTCAAAAAACTTTTAATGGCAAATAATTAATTATTATGTTTGACAAACAAAAGATCTATAATAGTAAATAAATCAGCAAAACCATAACTGTATAAATGTTCCTGAAATGCAAGTTACGGTATAGCATGATTTAATGACATCGAAAAGCAGGTACAGTAAAAAATCAGACTAGCCACAAGGAATCAAAAATGACCGTGACCCGTGACTACAAGGAAACTGGGTTCCGCTAGAGTGGGTTTCCACCAGTAACAACGCAATAGATTTTACAGATGATTTTTAGCTAATTTACATAGATGACTTAATAGATGACTTTAGCTAATTTACATAGATGACTTAATAGATGACTTTAGCTAATTTACATGGTGACCCGTCAAAATAGCCCCGTCAAAACAGCCCCGTCAAAACAGCCCCGTCATAATCGCCCAGCGACAAAACAGCCCCGTCATAATCGCCCACCGACACAACAGCCCCGAAAAAAGTAGTTCCCGACAAAATAGCCCCGACGAAATAGCCCCGTCAAAACAACCCGTGTAAACAGTTCCGTGAAAATAGTCCAGTCAAACACGCCACCGACAACTCAAGAATTTCTCAAGAATTTTATCATTCATCCAGCTTCTATTTCAGATCTATAAAAACATTAATCCAGCTTCTATTTAAGATCTGTAAAACCTTTATCCAGCTTCCATTTCTCAAGCGCTTTATCATTCATCCAGCTTCTATTTAAGATATAAAATGCCTTCATCCAGCTTCGATTTCCCAAGCATTTTATCATTCATTCAGCTTCTATTTCAGATATATAAAAACATTAATCCAGCATCTATTTAAGATCTAGAAAACCTTCATCCAGTCTCTAATTCTTAAGATTTTATCATTGATCCAGCTTCTATTTCAGATCTATAAAAACATTCCTCCAGCTTCTATATAAGATCTTTAATACCTTTATCCAGCTTCCATTTCTTAAGCGTTTTATAATTCATTCCGCTTCTATTTAAGATATAAAATGCCTTTATCCCCGCTTCGATTTCTCAAGCATTTTGTCATCCATCCAGCTTGTGATATTTTTTGTCACCGGGCATTTCGAACCAGGCTGGATGAATGATAAGCGCTTAAGAAATGGAAACTGGATGAAGGTTTTATATATCTGAAGTAGAAGCTGAATGAGTGATAAAATGCTTAAGAAATGGAAGCGGGATGAAGGTTTTATATATCTTAAATAGAATTTGGATTAATGCCTTCATAGATCTGAAATAGAGGCTGGATTAGTGATAAAACGCTCGAGAAATTTTATATCCTAAATAGAAGCTGGATGAATGATAAACGGATAAGAAATGGAGGTTGGATGAAGGTTTTATATATCTGAAATAGAATCTGGATGAGTGATAAAGCGCTTCAGAAATGGAAGCGGGATCAAGGTTTTTATATATGTGAAATAGAAGCTGGATGACTCACATAAAGCTTAAGAAATGGAAGCGGAATGAAGGTATTTATATATTAAATAGAAGCTGGATAGATAATAAAACGCTTGAGAAATCGAAGCTGGATGAAAATTTTATAGATCTTAAATAGAGGCTGGATTGACGAAAAGACTTAAATCCGACTTCTATTAATAGTTCTATTCAGCAACGCGATCATTTCCAAACGCCATCTTAAACTTTACAAGCATTATTTTCATCAATTCGGCTTCCGTCGGTCTATTTTTTTACGAAAATCGTGTTCTTCCGCGAATTTGCCGGTTACCGACAAAATAGCCCCGGGCTGTTATGACGGGGCTATTATGACGGGGCTATTTTGTCGCTGGGGTCCTGGGCACGACGTTAAACTGCATCCATCCTCTGCCACAGGGAACCAGCAACTTCCCTGTGCCGGTCCTAAGCCCGGATAAAATGAGGAAGGTTTGCCAGATGGGTGGAGATACACTGGCAGTAAAAGACCAAGACCATTGAAATCCGCAAAAACCACGGCAAAAGTGACATAGCGACCCAGATGCTTCAAGGTGTCATGATGTGGAGCTGACATGCACAGGTCGGTCAGGACAGACCGGTGGAGAGAGTCGGAGGAGAGAGCATGGGACGCATACGGGCATTGACCCAGGTTGTCCTTCGTGCCTCTCTCCCAATATTCTCTTCATCAGACAAGGTGGTCTAGCTGGTTCAAGATGTTAATGGTATGGACCTGCAGACCGGACAGGTTGAAGATGGGCAACATGACGCGAGACAGACTCAAACAGAGAGTGGCGCCGGACACCTACGGGCGTTTAGCCCAAGGATTTCGATGATGATGATGATGATTTTGTCGCTGAGCGATTTTGACGGGGCTGTTTTGTCGGTGGGCGAATATGACGGGGCTGTTTTGACGGGGCTGTTTTGTCCGGGCTATTTTGACGGGGTGCCAATTTACATAGATGACTTAATAGATGACTTTAGCTAATTTACAGAGATGACTTAATAGATGACTTTAGCTAATTTACATAGATGACTTAATAGATGACTTTAGCTAATTTACATAGATGACTTAATAGATGACTTTAGCTAATTTACATAGATGACTTAATAGATGATTTGAGCTAATTTATATTTGAAGGGGGTGGATGGGTTTAGTTGTACGAACAGATGGGAAGGTGGAAAGGTTCTACAAAATGTACGAGTTGCAACTTGCAACAGGGGACGAGAATGTCGAAAACACGGTTTTCTGCGCACGTAATAAACGGTACAAGATTGGAAGCCAGTGCATCAATTAATGGGTCAAGATTGGAAGCCAGTACAAAAAATCAATTAATGGGCCATGATCGGAAGCCAGTGCATCAGTTATACTCACTCGCTGTTCCGTCCTTGAGCGACGATGAATGTTCGGAGTCGTCGCGTGAGCTGGACTTCTCCCTGATCAGAGCGAGAACAGCCGACTCGGACAGCTTCCTCGGACGCTGGTCGGGTCTCTTGAACCTCGGAAGGACGTCCGACTTGGACAGCACCCTCTTAGAGTCCGTCATCGCGGACGACAGCGGCTCCTCGCCGGCTCCACCTCCACCTCCACCCCCGCCCTCTTCAGTCGACTCCGTCACCGACATCTTTCGCAGGGGGTAGTCCGTACTCGCCGCTGTCCCTCCGATCACCCCTCC
>OX457053.1:7609542-7619542 GCA_949752735.1 Lumbricus terrestris | reverse complement strand
CTGTCTGAGTTTCGTCCTGTTTGTGTTAGTAATTATGTTAGTACTGTTGACCAGAGTTTTTCTGTTCATACGTATCTTTTTTTGTTTGGCTCTTTCTGCTTGTCCGTCTTTCTCCGTATTTCTCTGTTTCACTGTCTCTCTATATAGTGTATGCTTATGTCTGCCTGTCTGTCTTTCTCTGTCTGGCTCTATCTGTCTGTCTCGGTCCATCTAGAGCATGTGCTTCTTTCTGTGTCTGTGTCTGTGCGTCTTTCTTTGTCTCCTTGTCGGTCCGTGTGTTGCTCTATTTCCCTCTATGACTCACACTGAATTGGTTGTGTTTCTGAGACAGAGAAAGACAGAAAGAGACAGAGGAAGACAGAGAGACAGAGACAGGCAGAGAGAGAGAGAGAGAGAGAGAGAGAGAGAGAGAGAGAGAGAGAGAGAGAGAGAGAGAGAGAGAAGATTCTGACGCCCCATCGGCTGTCAACCGATTTCATCTCAGTCTTCTGTCTGGCTACTCAACCCTCTGCGACGGCTGTGCATAATTTATGTTGCGCCAATTCTCTGGCTTTTATGTCTTCTTTACGAGCGAATCTCACAACAACAACAGTGACAACACGAGCAATCAAAATAGACAACACTAACAATTAAAATAGACAACACTAACAATTAAAACAGACAACACGAGCAACCAAAATAGACAGCTCGGGCAATCAAAATAGACAACACTAACAATTAAAACAGACAACACGAGCAACCAAAATAGACAACACAAGCAATTAAAACAGACAACACGAGCAATTAAAACAGACAACACGAGTATTAAAACAGACATCACTAGCAATTAAAACAGACAACACGAGCAATTAAAAAGACAACACGAGTATTAAAACAGACAACACTAGCAATTAAAACAGACAACACTAGCAATTAAAAAGACAACACGAGTATTAAAACAGACAACACTAGCAATTAAAACAGACAACACGAGCAATTAAAAAGACAACACGAGTATTAAAACAGACAACACTAGCAATTAAAACAGACAACACTAGCAATTAAAAAGACAACACGAGTATTAAAACAGACAACACTAGCAATTAAAACAGACAACACTAGCAATTAAAACAGACAACACGCGCAATTAAAACAGACAACACTAGCAATTAAAACAGACAACACGAGCAATTAAAAAGACAACACGAGTATTAAAACAGACAACACTAGCAATTAAAACAGACAACACTAGCAATTAAAAAGACAACACGAGTATTAAAACAGACAACACTAGCAATTAAAACAGACAACACTAGCAATTAAAACAGACAACACGAGCAATTAAAACAGACAACACTAGCAATTAAAACAGACAACACGAGTATTAAAACAGACAACACTAGCAATTAAAACAGACAACACTAGCAATTAAAACAGACAACACTAGCAATTAAAACAGACTAGCAATTAAAACAGACAACACGAGCAATTAAAACAGACAACACTAGCAATTAAAACAGACAACACTAGCAATTAAAACAGACAACACTAGCAATTAAAACAGACAACACTAGCAATTAAAACAGACAACACGAGCAATTAAAACAGACAACACGAGCAATTAAAACAGACAACACGAGCAATTAAAACAGACAACACTAGCAATTAAAACAGACAACACTAGCAATTAAAACAGACAACACTAGCAATTAAAACAGACAACACGAGCAATTAAAACAGACAACACGAGCAATTAAAACAGACAACACGAGCAACCAAAACAGACAGCTCGAACAACCAAAACAGACAACTCGAACAACCAAAACAGACAACTCGAACAACCAAAACAGACAACTCGAACAACCAAAACAGACAACTCGAACAACCAAAACAGACAGCTCGAACAACCAAAACAGACAACTCGAACAACCAAAACAGACAACTCGAACAACCAAAACAGACAACTAGAACAACCAAAACAGACAACTCGAACAACCAAAACAGACAGCTCTAACAACCAAAACAGACAGCTCGAACAACCAAAACAGACAACTCGAACAGCCAAAACAGACAACTCGAACAACCAAAACAGACAACTCGAACAACCAAAACAGACATCTCGAACAACCAAAACAGACAACTCGAACAACCAAAACAGACAGCTCTAACAACCAAAACAGACAACTCGAACAACCAAAACAGAAAGCTCTAACAACCAAAAGAAAAACTGACGTTCATTGTAATTAACAGCTGCACTTTCACCTCAGTGACAAATGGCTGCCACTTTAATTAGTAATTCATGTTGAAAAAATATAATATGCACAATGTTTGGGTCGATGGTGCTAAAGTCAATTCGTAATCAGTCCGTAAGACAAAGAGAGAGGTCATAGGATGGTTGAGAAGTAAGTTGAAGGAGGTTCGTTTTAAGTTGAGATTGAAGTGACACAAGTGAAAGAGAAAAGCGGAGAGAGAGAGAGAGAGAGAGAGAGAGAGAGAGAGAGAGAGAGAGAGAGAGAGAGAGAGAGAGAGACAGACAGACAGACAGACAGACAGACAGACAGACAGAGACAGAGAGAGACAGAGAGACAGAGAGAGACAGAGAGAGAGAGAGAAGGAGGGAGAGAGAGAGAGAGAGAGACAGAGACAGAGACAGAGACAGAGACAGAGACAGAGACAGAGACAGAGACAGAGGCAGAGACAGAGACAGAGACAGAGACAGAGGCAGAACGGGTTGTACTCTGAGAGATATTTTATAAGTCCAAAATAGAATGGAATGGCACAGAAAAGAATAAAATTGAATAGAATGCAACCAGAAATCATGACCATAGATTGTATTGAACACGAGAAACAGTAATGACAT
Source organism: Lumbricus terrestris (assembly GCA_949752735.1). NCBI lineage: Eukaryota > Metazoa > Annelida > Clitellata > Crassiclitellata > Lumbricidae > Lumbricus > Lumbricus terrestris. The sequence continues at coordinate 7,616,703 of OX457053.1, read as the reverse complement.
AGAAAAAACCCAAGTACAGTAGAAAAAACAAACTAACATAAAAAATACTAATATGTATGGACAATGGATGCATGGACAATGGATGCATTCATGTGGGTATGTATGCAAGTGTATGTACGCATGCCCCTCCTGCTGGAACCGTCTTCCACATAAACTACGTCTTAAGCTTCTCAGCCTCTCTCTCTCCCTCTGTTTAGGAAGCGCCAGAAGACTATAATATTCGTTAGCGACAGTGCTAACTTTGGGTCGGGAGCGCTACTGAATCGGTGAGCGGCGCTATACAAGTGTTCAATTACAATTACAATTACAACGCATTGAGAGTTACAATTACAATTACAATGCATTGAGAGTTCATAGTTTGATGTGTTTATATTTTTGTATATTGCACATGTATGCTCCTACATGTATGTTGGGCGCATGCACGCATGTAAGTATGTGTGCATGTATGCATTATGTGCTTGTGTATGATATTATGCATGCATGTATGCACATACGTAAGTCGAATGTCTGTCTTTCTGTATGCATCCATGTACATCTAAGCTTCAAGGTATAATAATAGCAACAATAATAATATATGTCTGTGGGTGGGCACTGGGCAGCCATGAAGGAAATGGCGGCCGGAAATGGTCGGCCATGTTTCATGCATACCATGACGCCATCCGACGTCGGCTTTGTGCAGTCGTCGTAGAGCTTCTTCTTGAAGGTTGTGCTGGTGATGAGCGGCTGAGCCAATCCGCCGTGAAACCAGACACCGCTGGCAGCCGCTAAGTCGCGTCTCATGTGGCAGAGACTGCAACGCCATCTGGCCTTCGCTCCCTGTCGTCAGCAAAAGGAAAAAATATACAGCGGAGACAGTTTTATAGGTAACAACAACAACAGCAACTACAGCAACGCTACTGCATGATATAACGATCGCTTTAATACTAAGATGCACGACTCTCTATTTATATCTCTGTCTCTGTCTGTCTGTCTCTGTCTCTGTATCTGTCTCTATCTCTCTCTGTTTGTCTGTCTATCTGTCTGCCTGCTTGTCTCTCTCTGTCTGTCTCTGTGTGTGTCTCTGTCTCTCTCTGTAGGTTTCTTTCCCTGTCTCTCTCTTATCTCTCTTTCTGTCTCTCTGTCTCTCTCTCTGACTGTCTGCCTGTCTGTCTGTCTGTCTGTCTGTCTCCTTCCCCTTCTCTCTATGTCTGTTTGTCTCTGTCTGTCTGTCTGTCTGTCTCTCTGTCTGCCTGTCTGTCTATATATACATATATATATATATATATATATATATATATATATATCAGTCTTTCTTTCGGAGGGTGGTGAACCCGCACTGTGGGATATGGGTTGGGACGGTAATCTCAGGTGGCGAACCCGCTCCTCAGTGGCGGCTGGGAGCTGGGTTGGGGCGAAACACCTAAATTTCACGGGCAACGCCGGGCAACCCAGCTTGCGATCGGGTTGGGGACCGATGGAAGGCGGGTTGATAAGGGCGGAGTGGGAGCGTGGTCAAGCGTGGCTGGGGACAAGAAAAGCGAACTTTCCCGGGCAACGCCGGGTAATTCAGCTAGTAATTATATAAAGACGTAATAGGCTATGAAATAATATCAATAATGCGCACTAGTATTTACTTCAGGTAATGCAGAGAAGTACTCTAGACTGTCTAGTAACATAAACAATCTGAGTAATAACACAGAAAATTTGATGAGGTTTTCATGCATGAAAATAATTACGTTGAAAAACTCAAAGCAACGACTTTACTGGGAAAATGAGTCTTGCAAGCAATCACCAAAAATAGTTTCCACCAAATTCACGGACTTCTAATAAGCCTGAAAGTGCATAGATTTAATCAATTGCAGAGCAGTAATAGATACATGCAAGTCAATGATGATGATTGAGTAATGGTGGGTGAGCAATGGTGGATGAGTAATGGTGGATGAGTAATGATGGATGAGTAATGGTGAATGAGTAATGGTGGGTGAGCAATGGTGGGTGAGTAATGGTGAGTGAGTAATGGTGGGTGAGTAATGGTGGGTGAGCAATGGTGGATGAGCAATGGTGAGTGAGCAATGGTGAATGAGTAATGGTGGGTGAGCAATGGTGGGTGAGCAATGGTGGATGAGTAATGGTGGGTGAGCAATGGTGGATGAGTAATGGTGGGTGAGCAATGGTGGGTGAGCAATGGTGGGTGAGCAATGGTGAATGAGCAATGGTGGATGAGTAATGGTGGATGAGTAATGGTGAATGAGTAATGGTGAATGAGTAATGGTGGGTGAGTAATGGTGAGTGAGTAATGGTGGATGAGTAATGGTGGGTGAGCAATGGTGGGTGAGCAATGGTGGATGAGTAATGGTGGATGAGTACTGGTGGGTGAGCAATGGTGGGTGAGCAATGGTGAATGAGTAATGGTGGATGAGTACTGGTGGGTGAGCAATGGTGGGTGAGCAATGGTGGATGAGTAATGGTGGGTGAGTACTGGTGGGTGAGCAATGGTGGGTGAGCAATGGTGGATGAGTAATGGTGGGTGAGTACTGGTGGGTGAGTAATGGTGGATGAGTACTGGTGGGTGAGCAATGGTGGGTGAGCAATGGTGGATGAGTAATGGTGGATGAGTACTGGTGGGTGAGCAATGGTGGGTGAGCAATGGTGAATGAGTAATGGTGGATGAGTACTGGTGGGTGAGCAATGGTGGGTGAGCAATGGTGGATGAGTAATGGTGGGTGAGTACTGGTGGGTGAGCAATGGTGGGTGAGTACTGGTGGGTGAGCAATGGTGGGTGAGCAATGGTGGGTGAGCAATGGTGGGTGAGTACTGGTGGGTGAGCAATGGTGGGTGAGCAATGGTGGGTGAGTAATGGTGAATGAGTACTGGTGAGTGAGTAATGATGATGATTGAGCAATGGTGGATGAGTAATGGTGGGTGAGTACTGGTGGGTGAGCAATGGTGGGTGAGTACTGGTGGGTGAGCAATGGTGGGTGAGTACTGGTGGGTGAGCAATGGTGGGTGAGCAATGGTGGGTGAGTAATGGTGAATGAGTAATGGTGGGTGAGTAATGGTGGGTGAGCAATGGTGGATGAGTAATGGTGGGTGAGCAATGGTGGATGAGTAATGGTGAATGAGTAATGGTGAATGAGTAATGGTGGGTGAGTAATGGTGGGTGAGCAATGGTGGATGAGTAATGGTGGGTGAGCAATGGTGGATGAGTAATGGTGAATGAGTAATGGTGGGTGAGTAATGGTGGGTGAGCAATGGTGGATGAGTAATGGTGGGTGAGCAATGGTGGATGAGTAATGGTGAATGAGTAATGGTGGGTGAGTAATGGTGGGTGAGTAATGGTGAGTGAGTAATGGTGGGTGAGCAATGGTGGGTGAGCAATGGTGGATGAGCAATGGTGAGTGAGCAATGGTGAATGAGTAATGGTGGGTGAGCAATGGTGGGTGAGCAATGGTGAATGAGTAATGGTGAGTGAGCAATGGTGGATGAGCAATGGTGAGTGAGCAATGGTGAATGAGTAATGGTGGGTGAGCAATGGTGGGTGAGCAATGGTGGATGAGCAATGGTGAGTGAGCAATGGTGAATGAGTAATGGTGGGTGAGCAATGGTGGGTGAGCAATGGTGGATGAGTAATGGTGGGTGAGCAATGGTGGATGAGTAATGGTGGATGAGCAATGGTGGGTGAGCAATGGTGGGTGAGTAATGGTGAATGAGTAATGGTGAGTGAGTAATGGTGGGTGAGTAATGGTGAGTGAGTAATGGTGGGTGAGTAATGGTGGGTGAGCAATGGTGGATGAGTAATGGTGGGTGAGCAATGGTGGATGAGTAATGGTGGGTGAGCAATGGTGGGTGAGCAATGGTGGGTGAGCAATGGTGAATGAGCAATGGTGGATGAGTAATGGTGGATGAGTACTGGTGGGTGAGCAATGGTGGGTGAGCAATGGTGAATGAGCAATGGTGGATGAGTAATGGTGGATGAGTACTGGTGGGTGAGTAATGGTGAGTGAGTAATGGTGGGTGAGTAATGGTGGATGAGTACTGGTGGGTGAGTAATGGTGAGTGAGTAATGGTGGGTGAGTAATGGTGGGTGAGCAATGGTGGATGAGTAATGGTGGGTGAGCAATGGTGGGTGAGCAATGGTGAATGAGTAATGGTGGATGAGTACTGGTGGGTGAGCAATGGTGGGTGAGCAATGGTGGATGAGTAATGGTGGGTGAGTACTGGTGGGTGAGCAATGGTGGGTGAGTACTGGTGGGTGAGCAATGGTGGATGAGTAATGGTGGATGAGTAATGGTGGGTGAGTAATGGTGGATGAGTACTGGTGGGTGAGTAATGGTGAGTGAGTAATGGTGGGTGAGTAATGGTGGGTGAGCAATGGTGGATGAGTAATGGTGGGTGAGCAATGGTGGGTGAGCAATGGTGAATGAGTAATGGTGGATGAGTACTGGTGGGTGAGCAATGGTGGGTGAGCAATGGTGGATGAGTAATGGTGGGTGAGTACTGGTGGGTGAGCAATGGTGGGTGAGTACTGGTGGGTGAGCAATGGTGGATGAGTAATGGTGGGTGAGCAATGGTGGGTGAGCAATGGTGGATGAGTAATGGTGGATGAGTACTGGTGGGTGAGTAATGGTGAGTGAGTAATGGTGGGTGAGTAATGGTGGGTGAGCAATGGTGGATGAGTAATGGTGGGTGAGCAATGGTGGGTGAGCAATGGTGAATGAGTAATGGTGGATGAGTACTGGTGGGTGAGCAATGGTGGGTGAGCAATGGTGGATGAGTAATGGTGGGTGAGTACTGGTGGGTGAGCAATGGTGGGTGAGTACTGGTGGGTGAGCAATGGTGGGTGAGTACTGGTGGGTGAGCAATGGTGGGTGAGCAATGGTGGGTGAGTAATGGTGGACGAGTAATGGTGGGTGAGCAATGGTGGGTGAGCAATGGCGGATGAGCAATGGTGGACGAGTAATGGTGGGTGAGCAATGGTGGGTGAGCAATGGCGGATGAGCAATGGTGGATGAGCAATTTGAAAAGCATCAACCAAGCTACATCGCAGATCTATAAGACAGACGATCTATCGACTTATTTGCATTTATATAGCGCGAATTTTAGAAACGAGTTAACCGTATAACGAATGCAATATATCGCATATGTAATGAGCTGAGGAGGTTCTCAATCTACATCTGAGATGATCATAGCAAGATGTAAGATGGATGAGGATGAAAACAAGCCACGCCAATAGACTTGCCTCAGAGTCCTATACATGTGGGTCGCTTTCTCACTTGTTCTGCGATTGCTTGCACACTGTTATCTATGGCCATGCTCGAGTGGGAGGTCAATTCTGAGTAGGTGCCCTAAAGAGATGCCGCATAAAGCTGCGAATGAATGAACGAATGGATGAATGGATGGATGAAAGAATGAATGAATGGATGAATAAATGAATGAATGAATGAATGGGTGAAAGAATGAACGAATGGATGGATGAATGGATGAATAAATGAATGAATGGACGAATGAATAAATGAATGGGTGAATGAATGAATAAATAAATGAATGAATTAATGGACGAATGGATGAATGAATGAATGAATGAATGAACGAATGGGTGAATGAATGAATGAATGAAGGGACGAATGAATGAATGGGTGAATGAATGAATGAATAAATAAATAAATGAATTAATGGACAAATGAATTAATGAATAAATGAACGAATAAATGAATGAACGAACGAATGAATGAATGAATAAATGAACGAACGAACGAACGAACGAACGAATGAATGAATGAATGAATGGACGAACGAACGAATAAATGAATGAATGGATGAATGAATAAATGCAAAAGTGCTGAGTCTGGTCAGAGATGTTGTCCATAAATATACAGACTGGAATCCGATTGGAGGAATTCACTCATTCACTCATTCACTCATTCATTCATTCACTCATTCATTCAAGAATTTATATAGCGCTTCTTCAAGGGGACTATATACTCAGAAGCGAATGATGATGTTCTCTCTTACATCAGATTGTTTATCTCCGATCGGTGTTTCCTGCAACGAGACATTGCTCTGTAGAACCATACTGCAACTGACCTGCGATGTTAGCGAACTCAACGGCGTGGCTGGTGCATGGGCCACATTACATTCCTTCCATTAGCATTCGTCGCATAACAGGAAATTCTCCTTAATTACGTAATGCGTTGCGTGCCCCACTGAACCTTTCATCTCGATTCAAGATCCAACGACCAACTGGTTACCGGGCTAATTACCACTGCAACCTTTAGTATACGACACCCGGGGTTTCTATGGCAACGTCACCATGACGACCGCCCATCAGCCTAGCGAATGCAGCATCAGCAGCTATTGCATTCATCTGGATTCAGAGGAGGCGGGAGGAGAGGCAGAGATGTGACCATTGTATCCGTCCTATTGTTCGCACCGCTGACTTGATGAATGTTGTTACCACTTGCACGTCGGTGCGGTTTATCAATGCGACGTGTGTCGTCATGGCGACGTTACCATGGAAACTCCCGCTTCACAATCGTAATTGCCGTGTGCGCTCGCACATGGGGGAGGGGGATAAGATGGGGCACTTGCCCTTCCCATGGATAATTTAAACCTACTTTCTTTAAACTACTACTTATTGGTTTTTTAAAAGTCTTCGCGCTAATGACACTAATGATGCACAAAAGGAAGCTGAACAGTTTACACTTAGATGCCCCTCCTGTGAAAAATACCCGTGCACATTTTGTTCATTTCCTGCACATTCCAATTAGCTGTTGCTAGAAATCTAATGGTGGCCATTGTTCTTTGCCATTCCTACAGAAATATCAGCGGCGTCCATAATAATTGGCAATATATATAATTATATATAATAATTGGCAATATATACATGTATAATAATTGGCTATATATATATATATGTACAGCGTCATTTCAAAAGAAATTCATTGAAGGCGCTTTCCTGGAAAGAATAATTCATTCAAGATGCATACCATAGAAATTGAGTTTTGACAACATGCACTTAGAAAGCTTGCACGAAGCATTACATGGCCACTAACAATTAAAGTTCTGGTTGTATTCAACGTGATCATTCTTACATATATAATCATAGATGCTATTATGTTATCATCGGACTTTTGCCTTCATTGGTCGTGCACTTTAGATTCTGCTCTGTCTCTCTGTCTCTGT
>OX457053.1:7584542-7594542 GCA_949752735.1 Lumbricus terrestris | reverse complement strand
TTATGCCGCTCAATCGTCTTCGTCTTATAAAAAATGATCTTGCAAATTCGCTGTGAAAGTCTGAGACGCAAACAAGGCATTGAAAAGAACTGATTGATGGAGCAAGCCATCATTGCCATCATTGCCCTTCTTGGCATCTTCTTTCTCGTCAGCACCATGCAGCGTCAGCAGCAGCAGCAACAGCAGCAAGCAACAGAGAATGGAGTTTTTTATATGGTTGCTCGCAGACAATAGAGTCGGTGTCATCTTCGTTCCTTTATTCTCCCATTCGTTCGCGATAGGGAAACTGTGGAACCTCGATGCTTTTCGTATTAATGAACGTCTTTGTTGTCCGCCCAACCCATCTCCCGTCAGATCCCTTTCCTGCATGCCTGGTTGTTTCGCCCCCGCCCACTTCTACCCATCTTTCTCCACCCATGACTCTGCTCCTCTGGCAGTCTGACATGTCAATTTTTCTCTGTCTTTCTGCAAATCTGCCCCTCTCTCTCTCCCGTCTCTCTCAGTCTCTCTCAGTCTCTCTCTCTCTCCCTCTCTCTCCCTCTCTCTCTCTCTCTCACTTTTTTTTATCTCACTGTCTCTATGTGTCTGCCTGTCTGTAGATCTCTATCTGTTTCTCTTTGTATGTATGTCACCCTACGTGCTCGCCTTTCAGTTTCTCTGCATATCTTTGTATCTTGACTTCTCCGGGTCTGTGGGTATCTGTCAGTCTCTGTCTCTGTCTCTGTCTCTGTCTCTGTCTCTGTCTCTCTCTGCATCTGTTTGTCTTTGTTTGCATTTATTTCTGTCCTTTCTAAATCTCTATGCGGTTCGCTCTCTGTCTTTGTGTCTGTGTATCAGAGACAGAGAGAGAGAGACAGAGAGAGAGAGAGAGAGAGAGAGAGAGAGAGAGAGAGAGAGAGGCGGAGAGAGTCACACACAGAGAGACAAACACAGACAGAACGTGTATCTCTTTGTTTCACTCTGTCTCTGTGTCTGTCTCTGTCTCTGTGTCTGTCTCTGTCTCTGTATCTGTCTCTGTCTCTGTCTGTCTGTCTGTCTCTCTCTCTCTCTGTCCTCATATATTTCTCTCCCGTCTCTTTGTATCCATCTCTCTATCTCTGTCTTTGTGTTGCTATGTCTGCCTGTCTCTCTCCATCCCTCTCTGTCTCTGTCTCTGTCTTCCGCCCTCACTCCCCCTATATCCCTAACCGGAAATTAAAGCTCAGCAGGTGTGCATAGAAGACTGAAACAAGCGACCTATAATAGACATTATAGCTTCATATATTCGTTACTCGAGTCAAACGCAGACAATAACACACGTCTGGCGCGCGCATGCGCACACGAGCAACACGATCGCAAATAAATATAATAAGAGCTGCTGCCGCCAAAGCAAAAACAAAAGAGTCTTCTCTATTTCTACGATATTTTTCTTATTAGCATGACACTGCGGTCGACAAAAGTTGACTAAACATGTGATTCTAATTAATGTATTGACTGTAAAGGCAACGAACAACGGCATCTGTGCTTTCGAGATGCGATGGAGAGAGAGAGAGAGAGAGAGAGAGAGAGAGAGAGAGAGAGAGAGAGAGAGAGAGAGAGTGAGTGGTGAGTGAGAGAGAGAGAGAGAGAGAGAGAGAGAGAGAGAGAGAGAGAGAGAGAGAGAGAGTGAGAGAGAGAGAGAGAGAGAGAGTGAGAGAGAGAGAGAGAGAGAGAGAGAGAGAGAGAGACGAGAGAGAGAGAGAGAGAGAGAGAGAGAGAGAGAGAGAGAGAGTGCTTCGTGAGGTTATTGTAAGGCGCTATATAAATGCGTACATGTATAATACAGATGTCCAAGATTTGTCTTTTCATGTCTCACATCGTTAGTATAGGACGCAAGCTGTTCATCTCTAACTCGTTTACTTGAAATAATCATCTGATGCATATCAGTTGGACTTAAAATGATAATAATGATACCAATACCAATAGAGCAATAAAAGCAACAACAGCTACTACTACTACTGCTGCTGCTGCTGCTGTTTCTGCTGCTGCTGCTACTACTACTACTACTACTACAACTAGTACTACTACTACTACTACTACTACTACTACTACTACTACTACTACTACTACTACTACTACTATAGTACTACTACTTCTACTACTACTGCTACAACTACTACTACATCAATAACTACTACTACTACTACTACAGCAGGAACAGATATGGGGAAACCTCATATAGTTTGTCTAGAAATAAGTAAGCACAATCTCTGTTTTTTTGTCGCTGTTGTTGCCGTGTTTTGAGAGTTTCCACTAACTTTTTACTAATAAATATATAGGGTGACACGAAAGTTCGTTCACCGTTTTCAAAATGCGATATCTCAGTAACGGCTTCATATTTCTTTATAATATTTTGTCAGTGTCTACAACAGCCAAATGAAAGATACTGGTGCAAATTTGAATTTGATCCGGTCCGTTTTCGCCATTATTTATAAGAAAATGTAAAGACGACCAGTTTTTGCGGAAAAAACTGCGTTCATCAAATTAACGCAATAAAGAAACTGTGTATACGCCTAGCCTCGTATACAAGAGTGACAAGCCACTGTTGTTACGTATAATTTATAGGACATACACAAACGTAGACTATTAGCGTACAATGTTTTCGTTCTGCATAATGACCCTATTCGGCATGACTGGATCAGCCTCTGAAGTGTCCCAGCTGCTATCGATCTCCCGGCTCGTTGGAGGCGACGCTTGAGCTGATCAGCGTTCTTTGGCTCAGGATCTTTATAAACGCTGAGAGAGAAAATACTCCACAAGTTCTCAATAAGAGAGAGGTCCGGAGAGTTGGGTGGCCAATCCTTCGGCGTTATGTGTGACGGGATGTTGTCGTGTAGCCACTTCGTCGTCACAGCTGATGTATGACAGCGTGCGCCATCCTGCTGAAATACTCCTAGGTCATTGTCAACAAATAACTTTCGTTGCATGACACTGCCGTTGTCATTAGATCTACCTCTCTCGAACACTGGCTTCACGATCTGCTCGAGAAGGTTGGTGATGTACGTAGTACTGTACTGCGAGTTCAGTCTGGTACCATTTGGCACAAATTGAAGTTTAGTGAGACCCATGGCAGTCGCCCCACCCCAAACCATCACCGACGGGCTAAACCTCATGTGCGGAGCAGCGGAAGGTATTCTTCCTATGCCGGATAGAGTCAGTGCTGTCATTAAGCAGAAAGGAGACACTGTGCGCTAATAGCCTACGTCTGTGTATGTTCTATATAGGTAACAACAATGTCTTGTCACGCTTGTATACGAGTCTAGGCGTAGGACCTATTATACACAGTTTCTTTAATGTGTTAATTTGATGAACGCAGTTTTTTTCGCAAAAACTGGTCGTCTTTACATTTTCTTATAAATAATGGCGAAAACAGACCGGATCATAATCAAATTTGTACCAATATCTTTCATTTGACTGATGTATACACTGGCAAAATATTAAAAAGAAATATGAAGCCGTTACTAAGATAGCGCATTTTGAAAACGGTGAACGAACTTTCGTGTCACCCTATATAAGGAAAATAAAGCTTGATATTGTTAAGGATTATGTTCCGTCACACCATAATTTTTAGTGAACAGCATCCTGTTTCTAGCAAAACAATTCTTGAAGGTGGCGAGCTTCCAGGAAAAGACTAGCTGCATCGATGCCAATTTTGGAATCGTTATTCTCAGTATTCCTAATATTCTCATTCTTTCTATTCTGCGAATCTCTCTTTGGAAATCGTGCTTTCGTGTCGTCACTATAAAGAGGTAGGCATAGTGGCAGGGTGAAGAGGTAGAGGAAGAAAGATGAAAGAGTGTAGGAAGAGAAAGTGTAGGAGATGCAGGAGAAGTCAGTGAAGAAGATGAGAAGAAGAAGAGGAGGATGAGTAGGAAGAAGAACGAGGAAGAAGCATACGATAAAGAAGAAGAAGAGTATGAAGAAGTGGAAGAAGAAGAAGAAGAAGAAGAAGAAGAATATGAAGAAGAAGAAGAATATGAAGAAATGGAAGATGATGAAGAAGAAGAAGACGAGGAAGAAGAAGAAGAAGAAGAAGAAGAAAGATTAAAAATAAAAATAAAAATAAAAAGAAGAAAGAAAGAAGAAAAATAGCAGAAGAAAGAACGAACGAAAGAACAAGGAAGACGAAGTCGAATGCAGAGAAACACTAAGCAATAATTCTGTGCTGACAAATCCCCAAGCAGCCATGGCAGGAACCATATCAGCAGATGAGTCTATTTGATGTTTTGACTAAGAGACGGCAGAATCATAGAATGAGAATTGATAATTCTGTGATGTTTTAAACTAAGCAGAAAAAAATTAAGGAGTATTTCCAGGGCCGGATTAAGGCATGTTCAACATGTTCGGCCAAACAGGGGCCCCACACTTTAGGGGGGCCCACACAATGTCGTGCCGAAAAATATTTTTTCCTGAAAACAATTGTATATTTTGAGCAAATGTCAACCAAACGACTAAAAAAAAGGTTGTCAGCTATTTTGGGGAGGAAAAAAGCGGTATATTCTGTGGAAATTTCGACCAAACGACTAAAAAGGGGCATTAAAATTTTCGGCCTAAGATCCGCAAAAAATTTCCCGAGCAGGGCCCCACATTTCTTAATCCGGCCCTGAGTGTTTCAAGCTCCAAACGATTCTACCTCAATCCACCGTTTAGAGACCTTAGGCAAATCCTTCGCTCGCAATTGCTCAGCGCTTCGGTGTGAGTGTATCATTTACAGACTCCTGCGCCTTTAACCTTGAGAAGGGGCCTCAACATTCCCAGCAGCGCAGTTAATCCTATGATGTGGGGCGCGATGGTGTATACGATGTATGTTCGTTGCCTTGCAACTGGCGTGTTGCAGGTTCGAATCCACCTCAAGCCACCGTTTAGAGACCTTAGGCAAATCCTTCGCTCGCAATTGCTCAGCGCTTCGGTGTGAAACTCCGATTCAGTGTCCGCTCTGTATAGTCGGGAGAGCTTCTGAGTAGGCTATATTTGAAAGGGCGCTATATATAGCAAGTGCCCAGCCAATCACGATTATGATGATACAAATGATGATATGATGATACAAATGACGATGATGATGATACAACTGATGATATGATGATACAATGACGATGTCGATGATGATACAAATGATGATAACAACAACATCTTTAATAACCTGATTCGTTGCGTCTCTTCTTCGTCGAACTGTTCCATCCTTGAGAAGACGTTGTTCAACGCCTGGATCTCATCGGGCGTCAAATGGTCGATCATGGGTGACGGAGGGTACATCGGTGTCTCGGTGGTGGCCGACGAGGTCGATGGAACGGCCGCTGCCAACCCCGCAGCACCACCACAGGCGACGACCGCTCCCGCCGCCCCCGCTGCCCCAACCCCGACGCCGCTGGCAGGAGATGGGCGACACCTCGAAGGCTGCCTCACGGTGTCACCCTCCGGTGGCGACTGGTTGTGTTCGGTGGGTCCAGCAACGGTGATGGCTGTGCAGGTGGTGGTGGTGTTAGTGGTGGTGTTACTGGTGGTGGTGTTGTTTGTGGTGCTAGTGGTGGTGGTGTCAGTGGTGTTAGTGGTGGCGGTCGCGTTGTGTTGAGGAGCAGAGTCGGTGAAGAAGATTTCGCTCGGAATGTTCGTCGTCATCTACAGAGAAAGAAGAATTAATTAATTATTATTCATTATCGTCATGGATTAAACGATTGAGAAAGTTACGCACGGTCACTAGAAACAGTAATTGCCGTGTTTCAGTGGCTATTAAGAGGATTATAAGACGGTGGGTCACGGAAATCATCATCATCATCATCATCATCATCATCATCATCATCATCATCATCATCATCATCATCATCATCATCATCATCATCATCATCATCATCATCATCATCATCATCATCATCATCATCAACAACAACACCATCATCACGACCACACCAGACGTACAAAATATTATTTCCTGTGTATATTTTCAGCCTCATTGTGCTTCTAATTTCGTTCACTTTTTATTGCTGCTTATATATTGCCATTTTTAAAATAGATGCAATATGAATAGCAATAAAAATTGAACTAAATTGCGATTGCTATTTTTTCTCATAAAATCATCTGCTTCGATATTTAAAGATATCACCGCAAATAAAGAGACACATATAGACATAGAGACAGAGGCAGAGACAGAGGCAGGGGCGGAGAGACACACAGAGAGAGACTTACAGTGACATTGAAGGATCGCGGTATGGCTGTTTGAATGGTCATTCAGGCCGGTTATAATCTCACTGTTTGTAGGCGTTGGTTTCTTATCTTGGCAGACGGTATTAGACATCACAAACACACACGCACACGCACACGCACACGCACACGCACGCGTACGCGCAAGCACACGCACACGCACACGCGCACACGCACACACACACAAACACACACACACATACACACAAACAAACACAAAAATACACACACAAAACACACAAGCGCGAGCACACACTCACACACACAACAGCACTCTGTACTACTCTGTTCCTGTCTGCCGTTCTCTCTGCCTGCCTCGCCTTCTCTCTTTCTTCTTCAAGATCACCTTTTCTCCCTCTTTCACTATACCCTTCCTTTCTGCAACTATAAACCATCAAACTCCCTTCAACAAGGCAATTGTTGCTCTCTTTTCTACCTCTGTCCCTGTCTATCTTTGTATCTGTCACTGCCTGTCTGTCTGTGTCTGTGTCTCTGTCTGTGTCTCTGTCTCTGTCTCTCTGTCTCTCTCTGTCTGTGTCTGTGTCTGTCTCTGTCTCTCTGTCTCTGTCTCTGTCTCTCTCTGTCTCTCTGTTTCTCTGTCTCTCTGTCTCTCTGTCTGTCTGTCTGTCTGTCTGTCTCTCTGTCTGTCTGTCTGTCTGTCTGTCTGTCTCTCTCTCTCTCTCTCTCTCTCTCTCTCTCTCTCTCTCTCTCTCTCTCTCTCTCTCTCTCTCTCTCTCTCTCAAGACAAAGAACTGGGTCTGTAAGGCAACGCGAATGATTTATCTTGCGAAAGATTTAGACAGTAGCAGCAGACGACGTCGCAAAGATTGTTCATCAAAAGACCAGCAGCAGCAAATCCTCTCGATAGGATACACCTGCTGCTGCTGCTGCTCAGGTAATAATAATAATAAGGGTCAACTGATCCTCGTCGTTGCATTTTGATCTGCAACAGATGCATAGCATATACACCATGCATGCAGGTATACCTCGAGGGAATCAACGTAGCAGGTATACTCATTTCAAACGGTAATGCCACTAAGACTCTAAAAGACAGATTATTATTAACTGCTTATTGAGCTCATTAACTTATTTTTCGTTTTAAAGGTAAGCGACACATCTTTAATTTAAGTTGAAAAGTAATGATACCCAGACCAAACGTTTGTTAATTAATAGCTAGATGTTTTCATAACGGATATGCTATAGCTAAACAGTATCATCATAACCTGCACACAAAATTATAAACATGTATGTAATTATATTCCAGGAACATTCTATAAGAAGTCGATTAGAAGAAATTCACTGTGATAATTGTTTACGAAGAAGCTCGAGTATGCATATATGAACGCGCGTACGCACATGCGTATGTACGCGTGTACGTATGTATGTATGCAAGTATGTACGAATGTTCGTCTGCATTTATGTATGTATGTATGTATGTATGTATGTATGTATGTATGTATGTATGGATGTATGTATGTATGTATGTATGTATGTATGTATGTATGTATGTATGTATGTATGCATACTATGCATGCATGTATTTACGATTGTACGTACGTATGTATGTATGTATGTATGTATGTATGTATGTATGTATGTATGTATGTATGTATGTATGTATGTATGTATGTATGTATGTATGTATGTATGTATGTACGTATGTATGTACGTATGTATGTATGTATGTATGTATGTATGTATGTATGTATGTATGTATGTATGTATGTATGTATGTATGTATGTATGTATGTATGCATACTATGCATGCATGTATTTACGATTGTACGTATGTATGTATGTATGTATGTATGTATGTATGTATGTATGTATGTATGTATGTATGTATGTATGTATGTATGTATGTATGTATGTATGTATGTATGTATGTATGTATGTACAGTATGTACATGTCTGTACGTATATAGATACGTGCATGTATATACATCAAGGACGAGAATACGTCTATAGAAGCAACAGGTCTTTAACCAGCTATCAGAGGTTGCTGCCAATAACAATTATTAGCTCTTCATATAAACAAGGACATCGTTAGTCTTTCATTTATTCGATATCAACTGTCGTCGTCGTCAGTCTAATCCGTTGAGTGCATGCACGCTATTGGTAAAGAGATGATGGATGGAAGACATGCATGGCTAATATAATGCCTGCTGACGACAGTCGATTTCTCGCCTCAGCTTAGCCTCCTACGCCAATGTCCGCCATATATATAATATATATATATATATATATATATATATATATATAAACACAAAATTATCTAGCAGACATAAGCGGACCTGTTAGTGTCATTGTTCAAAGCAAAGCAGATGAAATTAATTTGCAAAATTAAATATATATATATATATATTTAATTTTGCAAATTAATTTCATATATATATATATATTTAATTTTGCAAATTAATTTCATCTGCTTTGCTTTGAACAATGACACTAACAGGTCCGCTTATGTCTGCTAGATAATTTTGTGTTTTTGTTTTAGAGCCGCATTGTATATTATATTGCATTGCATTGTATTTATTTTACGGTATGTATACGTAAATGCTATGTATGTATGTATGAGCACTTGCCATAGCGTTCCATCAAGCTTTCTACTCAGAGGCGCTCCCGACTGTATACAACGCGGACATTGAAGGCAGAGTTTCACGCCGAAGCGCACGAGCAATTGCGAGTGAAGGATATGCTCAGGGTCCCTGTACATGTATATACGTGATGGCTTGAGGTGGACTCGAACCCGCAAACTTCTTGCTTCATGGCACCGAACATACCCCATACACCACCGCGCCCCACTTAGGTGTAGTATTGTATTGTGTTGCATGCATTGTATCGTATCGTATTGTATTGCATCGTATTGTATTGTATAATTAACCATTACCCCTTGCAAGAAAAACATGTTCTACTTGAGACAAGCTCCAGCAGTCGTCCAAAGCCAGGATGCCCGTTTTTACCGCATCGAAATGGATTCAAGAGCGATGTGACAAAAGCAATGCAGAAACATTTCTCCTCAACCGAGATGTCCCTCGGGAGAACAGACCATCATCGATCGTATACGTAAGCGTAATCGTAAACTTCACATGTATTTCTTTGGCTTCCTCAATCCCTAATTCTAGCTGCTACAAACCGAAATTTCCTCAGCGCATGTTTACGCACATTTCCTTCTCGGAGCTCATGACAAGAGATCTGAATGTCATAATATTATTATGCCCTGCTTATTGCTTCAACCTATGACGCAGTAGCGAAATGATGTCGACTCTACGCATTATTATATACTTCCTTAATTGAACCTTTGACACAAAATCAACATATTATCGCCTGCTCAATAGCCTACAAATTGATACTTCCCTCGCTGATCTTACGGCGTAGAATTGAAATGTCGTCTGCTCAGAGCGTTTACGCATAATTCCTTTGCTGAACCAATGACGCAACACTGACGTGTCCTCTGCTCTGCTGAACCGATGACGTAACATCGAAATGTCGTCTGCTCAAAACCATTGTTTACTTAATTCGCTGAACCAATGACGCATAATATCAAGATGTCGTCTGCCAACTGTAAATTTATGCTCCGTTCGCTGAACCAATGACGTAGCATTGAAATGTCGTCTGCACAGTGCATACGCATAATTCATTGTTGAACCAGTGATGTATCATCGACGCGTCCTCTGCCGCATACACATACGCAATTACGCATACTCCCTTCGCTGAACCAATGACGTAGCATAGAATTATCCTCTGCTGAGTGCAAACGCATACTTCTTTACTGAACCAATGACGT
>OX457053.1:7577042-7579542 GCA_949752735.1 Lumbricus terrestris | reverse complement strand
GTCAAGTCAACAGAGAATTAGTCATAAATCTTCATAAGACGATGATAAGAAACATGAAGCCACTTGCAGTGCATATAGCCTATAGTCATAGCAACGACTGTATCTCTTTGGCAACCGATCTCAAAAGCTTCCTCTTCGAATTGACAAATTAAATTATCTGTAAATTAATTTGCGAGCTGTAGCATTCGAATTACGAAGATTGACCTCAGCACGCAAAACGTATACAGTGGATAGTCACTGCCTCACGACGCTGCGACATGACAAAGACACTTTTGCGTCGCCCTCCTCGTTTGTCCGGGTCTTGCACTGGCACTACGGACAGTACAGCAGTTTTGGATTAACTCTTTTGCGTGCTCTTTTGCGTATGATGAATTACTAGGCTACTGTACATTGGAAGTACATACAAACTACAATAAAGCAGGTCTACATTAATAAGTGAAAGTTGTTTGTATACGCAATAAGTCAATGACTTCTGAAAGGTTTGTCATTTGCGAATGTTGACTAGCGGCCTTCAGGTTGCGGATTCGACACTCCGCCTAAAGACCCTGGAGCGGTTGTTTGCGCGTACGTGCTTCCGTCGCTAAGCGGTGTGTTTTTCTACCAGCGTAAGTCGGAGAGCAAACAGCACGCCCTGCGATGCGCTGTCCTCGCCTCGTGGTCCTTAATATTCGTCCAGTGACTGCCAACTGAAAGGAAATGAAAACCTCGCCTCCGCGGTCAACATGGGATATGAGAATGTTGACTCTTACTTAGTTATAGGCAGATACAGACAGGTCTCTCTCTCTCTCTCACTATTTCTTTATCTATCTCTCTGTCTCTGTCTGTCTGTCTGTCTCTCTCTCTCTCTATTTCTCACTCTCACTCTCTCTCCCCTCTCTCTGTCTCTCTCTCTCTTACTCTGTGGTCGTTTTCCGATGAATTTAATTCAGAAGTGAAGGTTGTTTGTGCAGTCAGTGATTGCCGATGATAGCGTTGACAAAATCTTAGAGTGTGGCAAACATTGCAAGGACTTGGCAAAATGACGGAAGACGATGAAGATATCATATATTCTTACCCATCGCTGTCAGATGGTTGGAACTGATGATGAGGATGATGATGACAACGACGACGACGACGACGATGACGATGACGATGACGATGATGATGATGATGATGATGATGGTGAATCAAGCAATAAATACTTTATTGATCACCGTATACACCTAGCATATAGCTCACACACATATTTCAGATGGTCATTTATTTATATAGCGCCCAATAAAGTTTAATGTTCAGCAGTGCATGGTATGCATGTAATGGTGTCAAAAGGCAAACCTAAAGGAACGTAAGGCTCCGCTTTATGCAGGGTCGACCTAATTATATCAAGGATCTATCAATCAATCAATCAATCAATCAATCAGTCAATCAATCAGTCAATCAGTCAATCAATCAATCAGTCAATCAATCAATCAATCAATCAATTACTCTCTGTAAAACATCATACATCTCTCGGCAGTTGCATACAATGGTGCATCACATTGTACTCAATTATCATAAATTAACAATGCATATTGAATGCAACACAAACACGAGAAAAACACAAAAAATTCCATTGTCACCGGTAACTGCGATTTCCAAAAACGCGACCCCAACAAAAGAAGATTGATTTACCCAGTTAACATCTCTTGCATTACATCACATTTCCAAGCGTTCAGGAACAGATCCTACCTTTCGCTAAGTCAAACCCGGTGGAAAAATTGCTCTGGCGGGAGATCAACAGCTTCTTTGCAGCGTACGCGCCATCTCCATCACCATCATCAACAGCATCAACAGCATCAACAGCATCATTATCGACATTAGCACAGCAGCAGCAGCAGGAGCAGCCGAGCGGCGTCTTCTGAAGCCGAAAGACGTCTCCTTAGACGCAAGAAACTTAGAGGGCGGCTGGTGGCCATGTGTCGCAATTAAGGCAAGTTGCCGCGCGCACCTGCGCCTGTATGGGCCCCCTCCGCTCAACCGACTATTGCGCTCGAGCAGTCGTCTCTCGTTCATTTCATAAACATAATTTCATCCTCATAATGATGATGACGGTTTCTACGTCGCAGACGAATAGGTTTCATTATATCGGCAGCGTCCTTTGCACAGTGTATATATATATATATATATATATATATATATATATATATATATATATACTGGCGATTTTCCCACCTTACGTATAAAACTGTATAGGCCTACAGTGTATATTATATACAAAATAAGTTATATAAGAGTATCAATGAATGGGTGAATAAATAAATAAATGAATAGGCTAAATGAATAAAGGAATAAATGAATCAATGAATAAATGAATAAATTAACAAATGAAAAAATGAATGAATGAATAAATGAATGAATGAATAAATGAATCAATGAATCAATGAATCAATAAACAAATGAATAAATGAATTAATAAATTAATGAATAAATGAATAAATGAATCAATGAATCAAAGAATAAATGAATTAATGAATTAATGAAT
>OX457053.1:7569542-7572042 GCA_949752735.1 Lumbricus terrestris | reverse complement strand
ATACATATAATACACGGACGGTATATATAGAAGACTTCCGCCATCGACTCCGCTTGTCGTCTGCGAAAAACATGCGCTGCATAAATAATCTGGCATTTCACGAAGATGTCGTTTTCATCCGAACGGAGGAGGAGGAGGAGGAGGTTTTTGTTTCCGGTCTGTCTCATGTCCTGCAGCTATATATGGACACAGGATTCGTTTCAGATCCCACTGCACACACACACACACACACGCGCGCGCGCGCGCGCGCGCACACGCCCACACACACACATACACACACACTATCAGGGTGAGAATTGCGGGGTTTCAACCCCCAGTCTTTCTTAGAGCCTCATGGTAAAATCTGTTTTTCACACCCAAGTTTCAAGTGGATAATGGTCCAACCCCCAGTTATTTTTCCACAATTCTTACACTGCATACTATACATAGCCTGCGGAATATCTTAAATAGATGCCTTTGTATTCTCCTTATGTATATATATCTTATTCATATATCAAGAATATTATTCCAGCATATCATGTTATAAATCTGAACGGATAGAAAGATATGAATCTCTCAACTTCATCTGTCGAAATTTACGCCTACGAACACTTTTTTGGATTTTGTAACAAAGTACTTCAAACATGAAAATAGTCTTTAATATTTATGTGAAGAAACTCTAAGTAGTAGCCGATTGGTTGATTATTTAAATAAAGATGATGTTATATCCGACAGGATTTAAATCTGGACTGTACGGGGCATAATGAGGGAGAAATGAAGTATATGGAATATGGTGTCTCTCTTGTTAGTATTTCAATGGTTTATCTGGCTCTGTGGGCTGGCACTATTCTGTAGAAAAAGAAAATAGTCTTCTGGGACTATAGATTTCTGATAGCAGGCAGAAAAATGCTCTGACAGCAGGCAGAAAAATGCTCTGACAGCAGACCGATGCGATAATACACTCCGTTAATTTTTATTCCAGGATCACGGAAGACCAAAAGGGAACTAGCCTATCAAGCGTCGAAACCGCAACGAACACCATTAAAGGACTTGCTAAAAAAACTGACATTTCGGCAGATGAAGTTGAAAGATTCATGATTGTCTTCCCATCCGCTGAAATTTATGATATGATATTTTGGAACTGTATTGTCGGTCCAATTCTCTAAATATATATTGGAAAATTTTTAGTATGATGCATGTAAATAATCTGGACTGTACAATGTATAACATATAAAAAAATAATATATGAAAAACAATATGGCTTACTTTTTATTGAACCACGGTGTATATACTATATAATATAGGCCTTCAGCTATAGTTCGCTTCATTGGCATTATTGTGCTGTACACAAGAAAATGATCAGAGAAGGAGAAGATAAACTGTCGACTGAAGTGACATCTGCATGTCAGTCGCATGACTAAAACGTCTGTATGTGTCTGTCTGTCTGACTGACTGTCTGTCTGTCTACATGTCTTCCCTATGTCTGTCTGACTGTCTGTCTGTCTGTCTGTCTGTCTGTCTGTCTGTCTGTCTGTCTGTCTGTCTTCTCTGTGTCTGTCTGTCTTCCCTATGTATGTCTGTATTCTCTGTGTCTGTCTGTCTGTTTGTCTGTCTATCTGTCTGTGTCTGTCTGTGTGTCTGTCTGTTTGTTTGTCTGTCCGTCAGTCAGTCTGTCTGTCTGTCTGTCTGCCGGTCTGTCTGTGTCTATCTGTGTGTCTGTCTGTTTGTTTGTTTGTCCGTCAGTCAGTCTGTCTGTGTATGTCTGTCTGCCTGTCTGTTTGTCTGTCTGACTGTCTGTCTGTCTGTCTTCTCTGTGTCTGTCTGTCTTCCCTATGTATGTCTGTATTCTCTGTGTCTGTCTGTCTGTTTGTCTGTCTATCTGTCTGTGTCTGTCTGTGTGTCTGTCTGTTTGTTTGTCTGTCCGTCAGTCAGTCTGTCTGTCTGTCTGCCGGTCTGTCTGTGTCTATCTGTCTGCAGTCGACTGTATACCTTTCTCCTTCTCTGATCATTTTCCTGTGTGCCTTTCTCTGCCAAGATTCATATTCTCATCGGACTTCTGCTTCATGATTGGAACTTGTTAAGATTAATGCACGCTTTCTGCGTCTCTGTCCCTCCATGTCTCTTATCATCATCGTCATCGTCGTCGTCGTCGTCGTCAAGGCCATCATTATCATCGTCGTCATTGTCATCGTCGCTGTCATAATTTTTGTCATAATATAAATTTATTATTATATTTTTTGCCCGAGGTATTTAGGATCCCTCAGGGACTTCATTGCTAACTACAGTATAAAAACCAGTCCATAATGACCCTACTCATCGTTGTCTTGATCATCAAAAGTGCCTCGAAATGAGTTCGTGTTAAAACGTTGTATCGTTAAAGAGATATGTTGATACAGGAAGGAGGTTTCTCATGTGTCCCCCGTAACCATGCTGAGCTTTTATCCTAGTATGTCAGATGGAAAGACCTGGCCTTCACTATTTATTATTGGTTTTGTTGTAGTGTTTAAACTATCAGTAATTA
>OX457053.1:7462042-7564542 GCA_949752735.1 Lumbricus terrestris | reverse complement strand
GACTTTCTTTGATTGATTGCTTGATTGATTGAATGATTGATTGATTGATTGATTGATTGATTCATTGATTCATTCATTCATTCGTTTATTCGTTTATTCATTTAGTCATTTATTTATCTATTCATTCTTTCGTCAATCAATCATTCAATCAATGATTAATTCATTCATTCATCCATTTCACGAAATTATTCCCCCCTCGAGAAGAACACTTAGTCCGATCGCTAAAGTCTATTTCTCAGAACAATCGTGCAAAACTGGAAGATTAGTTGATATTTTGTGTAAGTACACCTAACATATTGTAGAAGAGAACTGGGAGTCAAGGCACGCTGGAAAATTGATATTTGAATTGATTTTGATTTATTTTGATCGGTGAGCGATAATAGGTGAAGTTGCGTATTCACACTGTATACCGCGTAGGCTATACGGTATTATTTCGTAGCGTATAATTGATGTTTCGTGTCACAACAACAGATGATTCTCAATTTACTTGTTTGCACTTGTTATCGAAATGTCAAAATGTCCGTTTGTTACTGGAACGACTCATTTTAAATCATATAGGCCCCTATGGCCTATGTCAGGTTAAAATTTGCCGATTTAAACTGTTGGTAACTATCGTTTCGGCGTTCGAAATAATTCCCCCGATGCAGCACTAGGCCTGTTATTTTCATCAATTCGACTTCTACTTTGGCATGAATACTTTTCATTAATCAGGAGTCCATATAAGTAAGAATTCGTTTTTATCAATCCAGCTTCTATTTTGGGCAATAATTTTTTTATCAATCCAACTTCTATTTAAATTTGCGATTATTTTCATCAAACCAGCTCCAATTTAATCAAGAATCTTTCCATCGATCCCACATCTATATAATAAAAATTATTATCAATGATCCAACTTCTGTTTATTACTAAATTATTATTATTGTCATTATTATCATTTTTTCCTTCAACATTCATTATTTTCCTCACGCAAAAACTAAATTAAAAAACTGAAGTATTCAAGCTTAGGGTGCGTGATTCTCATCCCTGGGGAGTTATGCATAGGTACCTCTAATTACTAAAACAACGGCTTCGAAACGCTGTGTGCAGATTGACAGTCTCTGGAAGAGGTGGACTATCTCCCTTGGATTGCCGGAAACAGCTGCACCACTGCGGCTCAACTCCAATGCACAATTTCCAAATTTTATGACTGAACGTGTGCCCACAAAGTCACCTTGAGATGAAAATCGTAGCCCGTTCTTTCGACAATCTAGCGTGTGTGTGGCCAACGCATATCAAGTTCGTGCAATGATGAATACTTGAGAACGCTAAAGCGATAGATTGACCATAACATGTTAGAATTTGCCAGAGATTGGAAGACAGTGAAAACTTCCAGATAATATTATCCAAAGCTTTTTTGCAGAACTGATTTCATTTGTGAGAGAGTAAAGCAGATGAGTTATCTCCAGTGTTGAAACTTTCCAATTTGAAGAAGCTGTAAGCCTATATCAAAAGTGTGCAAAAACTTGGGCCAACAGCATAGTGACAACTGTTCATTTGAGCCAATTAAATGACCATATTTGTCAAAACATTGCATGATTGAGTTCTTATAAATAGGGACTGAGTGTGTTATTGCTCCTGAGCCATGACCACTGCTTCTTCAATGACACCTCAAGATCCTCGTTCAGTATTCATTCATTCATTCATTCGGACATTTATATAGCGCTCCTTCAAGAAAAAACTACTCAGAGGCGCTCCCGACTCCAGCGCGCACAAAAAGAACAGTTTTAAGTTTAGTAAGGAAGGATCTTGGCAGAGTCCCAGGGTGTAGGCGTAGGTCAAAAGGAAGGCCATTGGTAAGTATCAAGGAGTAGCTCTTGACCTTGCCTGAATCTTCAATCAATCAATTACCGTAATCAGCTGTTTGTTGACATAACAAGAACAGGAATCTCAGGTAAATTTAGAAATGAAAATCCCCCAGAAAGTTTGAGATAAATCGGTAAAAGTTGTCAACAGGACAACACTAAAGGGAAAATATCTGCTAATGCAGAGCTGTCCCTTTTTATGCATGCAGTTATAGATGTCTAATTCAATTTGCTAAATCAACTTGATTATAGCCTAAAATGTCAATTTTGATTAAAAACATACCTGTACATAAACCAAACTAACATTGTCTGGACTAAACCATAGTCAAACAATTGAAGAAATTGCAGAACCTTGCAGAAATTTCAAAAAAAATACAAATATGCAAATAAAATAATTATGGCATTTATAACCGAAACATCAATAATTCTAAATGAACAACAATCAATTTTTAATATATTTGTTCAGTAAACAATAGATAATTTTGTTCAATTTAGCTTTAAACTGAGCCATGTGCATTTTATTTTTCAAATCAGGAGGAAGAGAGTCCCAAAGTGATGAACTGGAGCACTTGATTGAAAACTGCCTTCAAATTTCAAATCAGCCTGTGTCTTCAAGCTAACATTAGCTTGTTCTTGACCAGGACTTTTCCAACAGCATCTCGATTCCACACCTGGTCACAATGACTGCAATTCTGTCAACAGTTTCTTTTCATCTGCTATGCCCTGAAGAAGTTTTCCATCCAAATGTAAAAGAAGTAGACTCTGAACTGACTCGTATGAGAGTCAGTTCTGGACTGAAGTGGACATTGTTTGCTCGTTACTTGATCAACCACTTCTCTTAAACCAGTGGTTCCCAACCTTTTTTGACTGTCGGGCCACTTTTTCAAAGTTGGAGGACACAAGGGCCACTTTTCCTTAGTTGAAGGACATTAGGGGGCCACAAGGCTAAAATTTAATTTACTAAAAGCATATAGAATTGTTATAATTGAATCAAAATAGAATGTTATTTTTTGGACGTGTATAAATCGCATCAAACATTCTATTTTGATGCGATTTATTAACGTCCAAATAAAGTGTAATAGAAAGAATATTTATATGTTCTATCATGTTCAAATTGTAAATTTTTACAATTATTTTGTTAATTCATTGAGATGCTGCGGGCCATTTTTGTAGGCCCGGTGGGCCACTTTTGGCCCGCGGGCCACGGGTTGGGAACCGCTGTCTAATTGTACTCCAAGAGCAACATTTCATCGAGAAAATTACCTGACACGTAAAACCTGATGCAACTTCATATAAACATAGCTTAACTTAGTGGAATGTTATTCTGTGCTTATATAATCTGTGTGATCATGATATTAATTCAGTTCAAATTGCATTGTTCGTAAGAAGGAAATCATTTTTTAAATAACTTGAGGATCAGTGTTAAGGAAGCCAACTTAATTATTGTCAACGAGCACCTTGATTCTACTCTTATGGCAGTGCAATACGGTATCAGCCAGAGGCATGGTGACCTCCCTCCGTACCGTCTGACCTGAGATCCCCGCAAGGAATGGGTCCTTAAAGTGGTAAAAAATGTAAGGTATTGCTAGGTAGGTGACATTTATTGATGTATTGCACAATCCATGTTGGAAAGCACTGTTTAAAAGGCTTCAACAGCAATAAATATGGAATACATGGACACTGTAGGCCCATGTATACATATTATGAACCGGGAGTTGAACCCTGCATATTGTATCAATATAAAAACCGCATTCCAGTTTCTGCATTGTAAGGGGCACTGAAAGTCAAATTTTAACCTTTGAAAATGGAACACAGTTTTCAGATGTGAAGTACTGGATCATTGCACTTTTATGCCAATTCTAAAAAAGTTTTTAGAGTATACTAAATTATCAATGCATTGTTGCTGTCCAAGTATAACTTGGTAGCAACGAAGAAATCTTGCAGGCATGACAGTTTTAACAATTCCCAACGTGATAGCTGAGCACTGGAAGGCATTGTAGGCAACCAGTTTTCCAACCTCTGACAGATTGCCCATAACGGGCAATCTGTTTGTTTGTATGCGCACTTGTTATGGCGCCTCTTCCCGCCCGCAACCGCTACTCAGAGGCGCTCCCGACTACAGCGCGGACACTGCATCGGAGTTTCGCGCCAAAGCGCTGAGCAATTGCGAGTGAAGGACTTGCCCAAGGTCCCTACGCGGCGACTTGAGGTAGATTCGAACCTCGAACCTTCCGGCTTCAGGGCAAGGACACCACCGCGCCCCCATGACTATCGCTTCAGCGTTCTCAACTATTCACCATTGCACGAACTCATAAGTGTTGGTCGCATACACTTTGGATTGTCAAAAAGAATGGGCTACGATTTTCATGTCAAGGTGGCTTTGTGTTCACATGTTCAGCCAGAAAATTTGTAAATTGTGCATCTGCACTAGATGGCATAACCGAATGGAATAAACTTTCGGACTTCATTCGCAAATCATCTTTTTCATCATTCTTCAAGAAAAACCTGAAGACTTATTGTTTAAGATTTATTAAAAGTAGACTTTCCTGTTACGAGATTTCGTGAAAGATTCTCTTTTCGTTTAAGCGTGTTACAAATTTATGACAGTTGAATAAAAATTAAAATAATAATAAATTTTTTTGGAGCTGGGTCGCCATAATGACAATAATGATGATGATAATAATAATAATAAATAGAAGTTGGATCATTCATAATAATTTTTATTATATAGATGAAGGATCGATGGAAAGATTCTTGATTAAATTGAAGCTGGTTTGATGAAAAATAATTGCAATTTAAATAGAAGTTGGATTGACAAAAAATTATTGCCCAAAATAGAAGCTGGATTGACAAAAACGAATTCTTACTTAAATGGACTCTTGATTAATGAAAAGTATTCATGCCAAAGTAGAAGTCGAATTGATGAAAATAACAGGCCTAGTGCTGCATCGGGGGAATTATTTCGAACGCCGAAACGATAGTTACCAACAGTTTAAATCGGCAAATTTTAACCTGACATAGGCCCTATATGATTTAAAATGAGTCGTTCCAGTAACAAACGGACATTTTGACATTTCGATAACAAGCGCAAACAAGTAAATTAAGAATCATCTGT
Organism: Lumbricus terrestris; assembly: GCA_949752735.1. Taxonomy (NCBI): domain Eukaryota; kingdom Metazoa; phylum Annelida; class Clitellata; order Crassiclitellata; family Lumbricidae; genus Lumbricus; species Lumbricus terrestris. The sequence continues at coordinate 7,559,586 of OX457053.1, read as the reverse complement.
TGTTGTGACACGAAACATCAATTACACGCTACGAAATAATACCGTATAGCCTACGCGGTATACAGTGTGAATACGCAATTTCACCTATTATCGCTCACCGATCAAAATAAATCAAAATCAATTCAAATATCAATTTTCCAGCGTGCCTTGACTCCCAGTTCTCTTCTACAATATGTTAGGTATACTTATACAAAATATTAGCTTATCTTCCGGATTTGCGCGATTTCTGAGCTTATCGATCGGACTAACTAGGATTGTTATCTCTTCATGAATATCTTAAAATTCTCAGCATTTCCATCTAGCGAATGCAGTGAAACTATAATCATTCGAAAGTCAAAGTGGTTCTAATAATAATGTAAGCGAACGCTAATCTCCTTCGTTTCTCAACACCAAGCAGAACCTTTGGGTAAACTTTCGATATTAGTTCCAGGATAAACTAGGAAAATAACGGCGTTGCAAAAAATTAGATCCGCAGCAGCAAGGTTTGTATTAGGCCTATCCGTCATCATATGCCAGCATCAAAGAGTTCATAAAGTAGCGCGCCTGGCCAGAGTGGCAGCTAGCAAACTCGCCTCTTAAATGGCAGGCGTTGTTCGCAGTTTGCCAAACAATTCACATTTAGGGCTGCCAACCGTCCCGGATTCGCCGGGACAGTCCCGGAATCGGCCCTTTGCGTCCCGTGTCCCGGATTGATCTCAAATTGTCCCGGAATTTGAAGATAATTCATTTAAACAAATTATGTTCTTATTTTCGCATATTAAGCTCAACAGGTTGTTTGGTCAATTTTACTTTCTTCGCACTATCAGACCTGATGCTGCTGACTCGAAATTGGATCGGATGTTGGGCAGCGCTGGTTTAAAGACTTCGCTTTATGCCCACAACCCACTGCCGCACGTGGCTTAATGTGTCTAACGAACAGGGCTGAAAGTGGTTTGAAAAAGTTGCCGGGTCTCTTTGGGCCAAAGGCTGCTAAATACCATTGTAATACCATTGTTTATTCAAGCGCCAACAAAAGAATGCCGGGTCTGAGACCCGGACAGACCCTGCTCACTTTCAACCTTGCTAACGAACTGTCATTTCCCGCTTCCAACGCTTTTGTGGAAGAGCGCAGCATGACGAACAATCTGTGATCTGACATTGCCTATAGCCTAGCACGGACCTCGGAACTCCTGGCGAAAATAAAGTTTGACATGGCATGTAGCCTACTAAGTTCTACGACATCGCACGAAGTGATACGGAATTGCTTTAAATGGCATCAACTCAACAGCATTATGTAAGTTTAAGGGATAATGGGTCCATTTGTATCCTATGAGCATCACTCGTGCTGGCCACAGGCCTAAGTCTCGTTAACCTGCACGCAGCTCAATGGAAACTGAGCAAAATTTTAAATAATGGCCACAATCTTTGGATGATTTGGTTGCAATTATCAAGTCTGATATCAGCCGTATAATACTTTGCTAGTCTGAGGCAACATTCGTTAGGGCCTAGGCCTACATATTGCATATAGGCCTGCACACTACACAGTGATCTGGACAGCGTGAATTGTCAATGGCATACAGAATGACTGTGAGCGTCCCGGAATGGCAAAACCAAAAGTTGGCAGCCCTATTCACATTATTGTTTGTAACTGTGGCAAGGGACGAGCAAGCGACGTGTTTTGATTGGAAGACCAAATTTAATGAACGTACGAAACACACAAAGGTCACCACCATAGCCAATCAGGCAACCTTATGAGCATTTTGGGTTTGACTTAATGCCGTTTATTCATCCATTCATTCATTCATTCATTTCAAGAATTTATAGAACGCCTCTTCAAGAAATCCACTCAGATGCACTCCCAGTCCAACCCCGGTGAAACAAAAAAGTTTTAAGGAGCTTGTAGAAGACTGATTTATGTGAATGAACTAGTTCCAAACTTAGATCGCTTAGGCTTTAAGGAAATCTAGAGAGTTTCATAATAACTTTTTGGAGAACATTGCTTTAAAATATGAAATACGCTAGATCGATAATTGCACATACTATTTAAATGACTACAAAAGTTAGTGTTTCTAAAAAAGCCTTCGTATTATTTGTCGTTGTCACGTGACTTAATGGCGATACAAATCGGCGGACAAAAACTAAAAAGTAAAGTTCCGAAAAGGTTTATTCCGCACTTTGAATAATTTTATTCGACCAATGTGTAATTTGTAATCCACTTAAACTTCAGTTAGTGTGAATAATTGGTAGTTAACGATCTTCTGTGATTCGGTGCGACTTGGACGCGGTTGCTCGTTCTGATACTTAGAAGTGCATGACGTCAGTCGGAAGTGGACTGATTTCCGCTGTTGATTGAATTTCCGATTCTATTTAGACCGAGTTTCCGATGGTATTTTAACCGCATTCAGACTTAATCTTTGGTGTTGCATGTTTCCATTTCTTGGTGTTGCTCAGGACGGTTGTGCTGTAGGGTTGAGATATTTCAGCGTTTGCACAAACGTTAACGTTGATAGCTGTTTTTAACTGCACGCATAGGAATGCATCAGAGCAAAGGGATAGTTTCATCTTGTTAGGAATTTGTTCGGGATTGCCGAACAGCATAGGGGCGGGCTCTGGTCACAAGCTGCTGTAATAAGGGTTAACGTTTGTGAACATTCAAAGCACAGCCTGCTTTTATGGGTTGTCATTTCAGCATTAGGGGTGATAGGCGCAATTGTAAGTTTACTTCAGTTAATTACCAGAGTATGATTTATAGCACCGAGCACATCTAAGACCTATGAAAAGGGCACCGTGCATGCATTCAGAAAATCAGTTTCTTTCATTCTATGATAGTTTAAAAGAGAAATCTTCTGCTGTGATTTGAATGTTTCTGGAGATGTGGTTGCTCTTACTCAGTTTGTTTTTCATCTCTTTGTCAGGTAGATGGCATGAAAGTTTGAAGGAAGGCCTCGGAAATTTTGCAGGACTGAATCGTAGACAATGAGGAGCTCTCGTAAAAACAGGTCAAACGGCGAGAACGTCTCGCACCGGAGGAATGTCGATCAGGCAAAAGCAGCGAGGGCCAAGGCAGCCATCAAGGCCGCCAAGTCTCAGTCGCCAAAGTCCGTCTTTAAGAATCGAAAATTTAAGGCCGCAGTTGATCTAGAAACTCCTAAATCTCTTCTAGTCAACATCAGACTGAAGGTATTGAGACAGAACTTGATTAAAATGTGTGATATACATTCCATTCATTCATTCTATATAGAACCCCTTCAAGAAAGCTACTCAGAGGTGCTCCCAGCCCAGGTATTATGCATTTTTTGTTTAGTCCAGTGTTTTCATGGCATTGAAACCAAGTGCTACGATGCCTAAAGGTGCCAATGACCTGCTCTATGGTTGCTGCGAATGGATAACATTTTTATGCTGATTTTTCTGTAAAGAAATGTGAAAAATTGCTGATTATCACTACTGACACAGACTATTACTATTCTCTAAAATGTAAACAAGTGCTGAAATGCAATCTGAGTTCCTGTAAACTGTTTCAACTGCATAATTGTACACTGTAACCGGTTGCGGTCTGTCAACCGGATTGTTGAATGAAAAAAAATTAAATTTTTTTTCACTTGGTTTCAGTCTGTCATCAACTTGGACACTTACAGTCTTCTGTCACGAGTCGAAAAGGAACGTCTTGTCGTTCTGCTGCCCTCTTGTGACCAGCAGAAGGATCGAAGCAGTGGGATGCCCATGTGAGTCAACAGGTATTTCATTTTACTGTAAAGTAGCAAGACTTTAAGTATTAACTCTATCATTACATTACGGCCCATCCATATATCTTACATATGGAGAAAAATTTTTTTTACCTCCCCTTGACCCTGTTGCAACTTGTGCATTTTGTGCCCCCCTCGTACGTATGTACAATTAAGCCTCTCTATACCTCCCCTTGCAAAAGTTCATTCGCTAAAGTCACCCGTAAATCATTTATTTTTGTCGATCATCATATTTGCTAGCTAAATTTTGTTGAACTGTTATGTTTACGATTTAGATCTTAGCAGAATTTGATTTTAACATAATAAATTTGATTATAACGTAATCAAATGTCACCAGATGACTATAGGATGATGCCGAGTTATGAATAAGCAAATTAATGTGACCAGCATAATTAGACATTTATTTTGCGTCATAATACACTTTGTTGAGACCCGTCACCCTGCGTATGTGATGTATGGACTTCCCCAGACCTATGACCAACCATTAAAAATGCCATAAGCCCATTCTTATCCTGATGGTATTATCATTCAAAAAGCTATCACCAAACACTTGATTATGACGTGTGACCCCGCCCTCCCATTTTATGGTGTTATGTATATTGTCTTACTTGAATTTGTGATTGTTTGAATTTAACTTTTTAATGTTTATTTTTTCCCAGTCTTAACTCTGAAGCGTTGAACAACGAATTCTTTGCGAAGGCTTGCGTTGAGTGGTGTGAACGACTTGGTGAAGGTTGGTGGTTGTGGCTGTGCTGTCTCTATCAGAATTACAATTTGGTGATTGGCTTTAGTTAATCTGAAGAGCAGAAGAAACATTCAGAGAATTTAGTAGAATTAACAATGTTAGCAGATATTCACAGCAAGAAATAACAAAAAGCTGATTTGGCAACAATAATTTTTAATTTGTAGCAACTTTTTAGCATCAATGATTAAAAAGTACAGATTTTGCATTAAGAATATTATTAACAAATTGCAGATTTAGTATAATGGATTTTACAAGTAGCGGATTTAGCATGACGAATGAACATACTGCGGATTTATAACATAGCAGATTTGGCATTATTATCAGAGATTGGTTGGATGTAAGTGAGAGCTACACTGCTACATGTACATGGTGAGGTGTCATTGGACATAATAACTTTACTGATTATGTACTACGTAGCGTACTGGTCATAAAGGGTGGTTGTAAGCTTTAAGACTGACTCAGGGCTTTGGCTGGTCTCTCTACACCTGGTTTTCAACTTTATTAATTTTTAAATGGTTTCAGCATCTGATAACTTATTTGCCCTCTACATGTATGGTCACGCTTGATAATCCCCCTCTGCGCTTTTCTCTGCACAATTTGGGTCGTTCAGTGTCTATGCCATTTGCCAAACTGACCAGATGCATCCTGAAGGGTATATGAATACCCGTATGTTACATACATAATCAGTGCCAGTCCCAGGCCTGCATAAAGGAGGAGGGCGACACTAATCATCTACGATATGGCAGTGTCATTAAACAGCAATAAGCCGTTCATAATCAGTGAGTAGTAAACTGTGTACTGGTACATAGATAATAGTGTGAGTTAATATAGCCATGCTTATTAGTATCATGTGTGTTTTCTGAAAAAGGTGAATTTCTTAAAGACCGACAGCAAGGAGAGACTTCTTCCGTGAAGGTAAAAGTAATGTGTTTTAAATGATTATGAACTTTTGAAGATAATTGTATTGATGCAGTTATTCATCATAAGCCAGGGTTCCTCCATCAAACAATAGAAAAGAGTCACTACTGTCAATGACATATTATTACTGACGTAAAGCATTTACACATGTCAGACTATGCATTTGTAAGACCAGCAAATAATGTCTTGCTGTTGATGAAGGACTAATGTAATGCAATTAGTAATTTCCATAGCCATAGCCATTCATTAGTGCTCCTGTGTGAGAACCCCAAGAAACAATAGGTCTTAAGAAGAGAGATATGTAGATAGCGATCCAGAATGATGAGTCACACGCAGTTTGGAGGGAGGGGAATTCCATAAGACAGGCCAATGATGGTTAAGGATCGAGTTTGAGAAATAGTGATCCTTGCTGATTTATGATGTTATATGAAGGACTTTCGAGAGGCATAAAAAATTCTTCATATATTTTGTGATGCAAGCAGATGTCTTTTGTTTCAGTGTGAGCAAGGTTTGCTTTCTAATGGAAAAGATACTTTGCTATAATTTTTAATTAAATACTTTTGAAAAAGGTACTGCTTAGGATAATAATTTCCGCAATTGTTATTTGTGTCTCATCCTTATCTTTTAAATATTTCAGGTCAAGCAGTTTGGAACGCTCAATGGCGCAAAGTGAGTTGAATCGGTTGCTTTTAACAAATGCATATTTTTTTAGTGTTTGGTATGAGATGGCTTATTATTAAATTAAATTATTATTATTAAATAAATTTATAACACTCCTAAGGTCACATCGAAATGTGAATCTGGGGCGTGGATAGTCAGCCGCCAGGAGGAGATGCAGTTTAAGAACCATGTGCTTGAAAGTCAAGGAGAAATAATGAGTTTTTAAGCCGCTTTTTGAAGGAACGAGCGAAGTGAATTTGAGCGTCAAAGGAAGGAAGTGAATTTGAGCTTCACAGGGAGGAAGTGAATTTGTACTGCAAAGGAAGGAAGTGAATTTGTGCTACGAAACGAGAGTGGAAATTGATTCCGTTCCCTGATATGGCTTGTACTTGGTTGTATTTGATGCCTCCATCAATGTCGGTTCATGCAATCGTCGTCCTAGGCTGAATGGTCTTGAGGAGTCTTTTTATGTTCAACTTCACTCACAGGCAGCACCGATTGTGGTGTTCCAAACCTCCGGACAAAGCTTTGCAGTTGGGTTGGTCATTGTTGCGGTAAATGGAAATTTGACTTGATGGATCTATTGATCTGAGGTGTTTATATATTAATGTCCGTTCAAGAGGCGCTCAGGTTTTTTTACGCACTTTATAAAAAAGCCAACGTACAAACATATGCTTTAATAGCTTTGTGCATGTTGCCTTCTTGAACATGGTGTGTGCCGTTAGAATGTCCGGTAACTCTGATATTTATAATGCCTGGCAGCCGAAAAACCAAGTTGTGTAGGCCACTCTGTAAATGCTTGGCAAGTGCACTGTTGTATTAAAGCATTTATAAAGGGCATCTATTAGAGTGAACCGGTTAAAAAATCAGCTTCTTTATGCCCCCCCCCTTCCCACATACTTTACTATGGTACGGTCACAGGATACCTCTTGGCGTGTTTATCATTTATGTTTAGGCATAAAAATGCTGGTATTCTGGTGCTTGATGTTTAGCCTGCAGTGCGGTAATACAGATGCTGTAAAATTTATGGTAAGAATTGGTCAAGTCCCGTGGAATGGACCGCACGCTTTTCGACTTTTAGTTCCAAAATTGTTCTAATATTAATTTTTCTAATATTAATTTTTCTAATATTAATTGTTCTAATATTAATTGGTCTAATATTGTGCTGCTTTATATGTATTTCCGTAGATCGCATGTCATCGAAAGTCTTTCAACCGACTCAAAACTCAATCGCATCACCACCAGACATTCAACTGTTTCGCCCAAATCCCCGCTTCTGCAACACGTCACCCGGCTACGAAACGGCTCTGGCCGCCGCATCTCTGTCAAGTTGATGTCAAACAGAAACGCAGCAACGCCCAATCCACAGCGTTGTCGTCAACCCGCAAGAAATTTACGACTTGAGCAGATTGCGTTGGATGATGATGCTTCATTGGTGTCGGAAACATCGTCCGAGTCATCGCTCTCTGTTTACGGCGAACAATCTCGGGTTGGATCGTCATGTCTGGGGTACGGCGGTGACGGTAGTTCTTTGGCCACGCTAGGAAGTAATATCAGGAGTCGGGTTTGTGAGACGTCACTGAATCGAGGATCGGAGTTGTTTGTCCATCCTGCGTTGCGGGATCACGACTATGCGGATTCGATGGTTGAGTGTAGGTCTAAGACTTCTCGTGTTTCGACGGGGAGGGGTCGGTATCGAAGGAGAAGAAAGCGAAAACGTGTTCGTCGTTCGAAGAGGCCTGTGTCTGCTGGTGTCCTTCGTAGCGGAGGAATTGCGTTGGAGATGCAAGGTTGTGAGTTTCATGCGCCTGTTGATATGTTGGCTAGCAGATGTGGAGCATCTTTGTTAAATGCAGATTCAGTCGCAACCATGAATGAGGTTTTGCATTTGAATGGTGCCAAGGTCGACTGCAAAGACGATGTTGCCGCTAATTCACAAGTTCTTTCATTTGATAACTCTCTTACAAGCAATCCGTCGGTAAAAAACAACGTCAGGCTTAACGGCGCGTGCTCGCCTAGCAAAGGATATAACGGCCATTCTGCTTCTGCTCAATATCCGGCAAACGTCACGGCACATCATTCGTGGCTAAAAGAAAACGATGCTAACTTAAATTACGTTACTCGTCCTCACAGACTAAAAACGGTTCAGCATTTGAGAAAGTGCGAGCAGACGGACGGTATGCCGTTGATCCAGATCCAGGGTTTGGATCTGATGAGTCGGGTGAACTGTGCAAAACGCGAAACCATTTCGTCTGTAGTAAGGGATGCTTGCAATAGTCAGGTTCTTCCATCTCCGATGTGCTTCAGTAAGACCGAGTTTAACGCCTGCAATCGTGACTTCACCTCTCCTGCATCAGATTCGCAAAGAACAACGTCCGACGTCGATAGATCGGTGACTGATCTCTCGAACTCTGCCTCGCTTCATCGATTCGACCCGGTTCGGTTGAACGAATCGGAAGTTTCCGACTGCAGAACTAAACCTGACGAAAAGTTCTTCGTGAAACTGATTGCTGTTCAGAAGATTCCACTTGACCGTGAGACGACGGAAGGACAGCCTAACAGTTGCTCGGGTGAATTTGATTCTTCGCTCGATTCTATCGCGGCCGTTTTACCTCGGGGCGTCGTGCAGGAAGTCCAACGTTACACTCACGTAGGTGGGAATGTTCCCTACGTTGGCCAGCACAGTTCCAGTCCGCCCGTCCAATGCAACGAACAATTATCTGTAGGTCATTCTTTGGAAATGTCGTTTCCTTCAAACGGTATCGGATCTCATGAGAACAGTGTCGAGCACACGTCATTTTCGAAGCAGACGGATATCTGCGAAAACAGTTTGCTGCATGAGAATAATATGCAGAATTTTAAATTGATTCCAGACTTGAGAAACCGTCGTACGAACTGCAGTGCATTAGATACGTCTGAGTGCGTGTGGGAAGCCGTCAGGCGCAGGGCAGATGCTGCAGATCGTGGCCACTGACTGAAAGGCGGGGCTGTGTGTTTCTATTTGACAGTGTTTTTAGATATTCAGCATCTGTGATTTAGTCAGGATTTTAAAACTTCTCTTGAAAACATGATATCCTAACGCTATATTTTGTTGGGTGCATTGCTGTCGGGGTTTACTGTAGCAGGTTTTGGTGTTTGCCTGTTGTTCTCCCTTTGCTCAGTTTCAGGGATTTTATGTTGAGCATTGGGAAAGACGAACTGTGTTGAAATGAAGTGTTTTTAGTGTTCGTTCGAATTGAACTTATTTCATTGACTTGGTCCTGTCAGTTACCTGTTGACTTTGACCATTTAGAGTGGCTCTTCTGCTTGTACTTTTCGCGCCAGTGAAACTTTGCATCCTTATGTTGGCCAAATAGTTAGTTGTTCCAGATGTCAAATGTTTGTCACTATACGGCATTGCCAGGAGCATTGTTAGCGGTTAAATTGTAGGTGGGTCTGTTGTGCAATGTTCTATGTTCATTTGTGAGTAGACTTCTCAGCTGTTCAGTCATATACCTCAAGATAAACATGTTCTCAATGAAATAGAAAATTCCACACCTTCCGAGTTCTATTGATATGAATTATTATTTTTTACGGTGACAATTCGTTTCTCCTTTTAGCGCTTAATGCTATGTAATTGCCATTTTATAAATACGCTAGCTACGCAAATAATTTTATGTAAGCATTAAACACAACACATTAGAGACGTATTTCAGAGATTGGTAATAATTGTTTGCGAGGTTGAGTAGATCCATATGTTTTGTTTTTGGCTTTCTGCTCAGTTTTGTTAGCCATTACTTCATAAGCTGAAAGGTAAATAGGCCCTACATGTCTAGCAAAGTATCCGTAGGAACAGCATTGTAGTTTTAAGAGATTTTTATTTAGCTTTTGCAGTTCACGCAGAGCCACTCAACAGCAGCCTCACCGGCCTCGTGTAGGACGGGCATTCCGCCCGGAAAGCGAGATGTTATACAGTGTCGGGGTCTGTGCTTGGTGCGTGACCGGGATCCATTCTACTTTTGGATTCGGTCCTGCTGTTTTGGATCATTAGCTTCCCCAGCGTGAGCATGCCCACGCTGGATACTGACGGAGGGCGCGACGTGAACGCTGATCCATTGAGATAAGATATGGCTTTGTCAGCTATAATAAAAAAAGTGTGCTAAAGGCTGGTTGCTGCATGACTAGCTATTGGTAAGGATGTGGCTAAATGCTTGTCTGCCATCTCCTGTTCTCCTGTTATGTTATTCATGACGGAAATCATGAATTTTTATATGTAATTTACTGAAAATGAATTAAAAATATACATTTGCTTCCTGTTTCTCCTCTCTTTTTCATTTATGTGATGTATTCTGAAATGATGATATTCATCGTATGGTGTCAACGTTGCAAAGGATTCTGCCAAGAAGGAAGTTTAGGAGGGTCATCAAAATGCGGACAATGGGAAGGGAGGTTTTGATAAATGTGGACACTGGACATAGGTGTGGAAATTTGGTACATAAAATAATATATTTCATTAATCTACTATACCTCTAACCGGAGTTAGCCATGTTGCTGATGACCCCAACAAAAACATCAACCTTATAACATAAGGGAAGTGGGGACAAAATCTTCTGCATAGGATCTCAAATATCGGTTTCTGCACTGCACGATATTGTCAAAGTACCCGCTATCTACAGCACGGGCAAGGCACGTAGTCCGTAGATTCCGCCAATTTTTTTTAATCACACCCCTAATGTTCAACCAGTATCTGTCAGAATTGGGAAATTCCATTTTAGAAATTTGATGTTGATGACATGATGTTCAAAACCCAATTCTGGTCTATTGAATTTCCGTACCAACCTTAAGAGCATGAGAGCATTTGCGTAGTTCATTGGCATGCGTCTTGACCGTTACACTGGCGTATCCCAGTGACAATGGTGACTCGTGATCTGCCCATTTGATTGAATTCTGATTTTCTGTGTTAGCAAAGGTTGGTTTGGAGTTAGTATTTTGTGAATTCTAAAAGTCAGCAAGAACTCTATAAAACGAATATATCATCATCAGGTAAAAGATCCCTGAGGAGGTGCCACCCGGAAAGGATCGAGTGATCCCGCTAAACGTGGACAACAACAATACAGGAATTTTATATCAAGATGGTGGAGAGTGCAGTTAATTTCTAAGCGATTTAAACACACAGACAGAGAGAGAGACACACACACACAAGTCGCATGCGAAGAGTCTTGCTCGTAGAACGCGTTACAATGTAGCGACCAATCATAGTGCTTATATAGAGACAAAGTTAGAGAGAAGTTTTAGTCAAGCGCTGATCTTGCTTGTTTAAGGTATTTAAATCTCGGACCCGCTTTTAATGAGAAAATAGCGCGGGGTCTAACTCAAACGGGCAGCGGTGGTGATGGAAATCGTCCGATGAATTTATTTTAAAATGAGAAAAGTCAAGAACCTATGGTTGCTATAGAAGAACGCGAATGTTCCGTTGTGCTCCTGTGTTAGCTTATTTTAAACTACTTGTGATCGTTTTATGCAATGTAATGAATGTGAGCCGGTCAGACGCAAATAAGGGCTACTTACTTACTTGCTTTATCTCATCACGTCTTTGTTCTGGTACAACACCATTACTGCGTTAAAGGGTACCAGCGTGTATACCGCCGCCATTTTGATTGGTCTTTTCAACTGCAGCCTCGTGTTAGCAAAGGTTGGTTTGGAGTTGGTATTTTGTGAATTCTAAAAGTTTATCTTTGTTATTTCGTCGAACTCGGGGTAAAATTAAACGAAACAACACCTGCTTAACAATTTAGTACTACAGAAAGTCGCTTGATATTGTGATATTAATTAAACTGACGACTTCTTTAGTCCCAAGTGTTCGGTGGTAGCCATGTTCACCCTCTTTACAGACGAACGTTTAATAAAGAATCCTTGACGTAGAAAGACGATTTATTCTTGACATATGTAAACGGACTTGTTCATAACCTTGAGACTGGCAACCAGCTTTATAGTTGAATTGGCAGAAAAAAGATTTGACCTTTTAACTGAAAATTTCAGACTCCTCGAACAAACGCCGCCGTTTCCTAAAGTTGGAATGTAAGAGTTTTTGTCTACTTCAGGTTGATTATTTATCGTTGCCCGCATATCGGTTGTAGCGGTTTTATTGTCTAGATGTTGGTCTGATTGTGCCATAGACATGGCGTGTCATTGGTTGATAGATTGTGGATTGAATCTCGGTGCTATAGAAGTTAATCAATAATGATAGTCTGCCTTTATGTTTGGCAGCAATCATGGCATTTACCGGCTGTTTATTTCCTAACAGAAGACATTACTTTGAGAACTGCTGATTATTAAGTGATGTGATGATTGTTACAGATAAGCAGTTAAAAATGAATGCAGACAAATTAAAACATCTGCAGGAATCGGTCCGCATTGGCGGAAAGGTAGGAATTGGAACAACTGTTTTGTTTTTACTTGTTTTGTCATACGAATTTCTATTATCAGGATGATCAGTTATTTTTTCAGCGATTTTTATTTTAGACATGTTTAAGTAAGTTAGTAAGTGAGACCATTCTTTATTAGGCTACAATCTAATGCACAGTAGTTTACCGAAGAAATAAATAATATGAATATTAAATATCCTGATATTTAATAGTTATGGTTACTACTCAGTGGTTTCGCCAAGCCTTTAGTTAAGTCATCAGTTAAGAGAATTTTTGTTTTTCTTGCTGATTTATCTGCTTTGTACTCTTTTTGTTGATTGCATATTAATACTTTGTTTTTCTCCGTAATGATCTTTGTATTCCTGCAATTGAATGTGCTGTCGTGCACTATTATGTTTTTATTTTACATGATTAACAGGTGGCCTTATTAGCGGGATTGTCTACCCCTTCTGGGTCTCCCCTTCTTAACCAAATTATGCTAAAGTATTATGTTCACTGTTATGTATTATGTTTGTTTGGTTCAGGAAAAATAAATAATAAAATTTATGCTGACAAATCCGTATTCTAATAAAAATTGTTAATGTTGTATGGTCTGACATTGGAAAATGACCTTTATTTTCACATTGAATTTTTTAATATTATTTATGCAGAAGTCAGAAGTTAAGTTGCTTAGTAAAAGGTTTGTGTAACAGCTGTAGATTACGGGACGATTGTTGCAGGTATGTTGTTGATTAACAAGGTTCCGACGTATTATTGATTGAAAATTTGTTGACTTAGGGTACAGCACGTCGTAAGAAGAAGGTTATTCCAAGGTCGACGGCCGCAGATGACAAGAAAATCCAGATGGCTGTGAAGAAGATCGGTGTAAACGCTATTCCTGGTATTGAGGAGGTAAAACAAAACCATTGTCGTTATTTCTCAGATTTGTTTTGCTCCTTGCAAAAGAATTTGTTCATCAACCGTGCATAGTAGTAAATTATTGCTTGGTTTCAGTTCAGTTTTTACAGTTGTATTGTTGAAGGGTTTTGCTCTTGCAGAAGGGTTGAACTACTTTACTAGTAATGCTGTGAGGTAAAATCTGTAAAGTGTGGGGTTCTAATATAAATTCTATTGTATGACGGAGTACTGCAGTTTTATATTATAGGTGCTTGAGTGGTTAATTTACAGCATTTATATGAAACAGGATGACAGAATGCAGGCACAGATCATGCGAGAATGTGAATATGTAGTTCTAAATTGGTTTGAAGACTTGCTGTTGGAGGTGAACTAAGAAGCTTCTGGTTAAACTTTAAATCTGCTGATCCTGCTGTTTTCTTTGTGAATCAATGCAAATTTTATTCTGATACCTGCTTCGAGTGTAGCTGTGAACATGGGTTTAGCTTTGGTATTCAGAGAGGTATATAATTTGTTAAGAAGTTTTAAGTCGGTGGTGCAGTAAATGTCTTGCTGCAGAGTCTGGTGCTTGGCATTAGATGCATCTTGTCTTTGAGCCGTGTTGCAATGAGATTCCTCAACAAAGCCTTTGTTTGCTTATGTGTGTGGAGCCACTTCTTTCTTGAACATTTTCTTTAGTGTATAAAATTTTTTCCGTGTGTAGGTCCCAAACTTTATTTTCAGTATTTTTTTAATTTAGGTTACACCTTAGTGAAGACCAATCACTTGCTTTTATTTAGTGAATGTCATTATTTGAACACGTGTTCATTCTGTTCAATTGTTTTGTTGCTGACAGGTGAATCTGTTCAAGGACAATGGAGAGGTTATCTGCTTCAACAATCCAAAGGTCCAGGCTTGTCTCCAGTCAAACACCTTTGTTGTGACCGGTCATGCGGAAACAAAACGTAAGATTCTCTCAACAAGAGTAATTCTATATGTACACTTGTACAGTTCTCAGTCAATCGGAATTTATATAGCACCTCTTAAAGATGCCTCTTGGAGGCACTTCCGGCCCAACGCAAGTAGAAAAAACAGTCTTCGTCCAGTGAAACTGCGAACTGGGCACCATATTCTAGTTGACCTGTAGCCAGAGGAAACCGGTTCCTTTCCAATTCATCATAGCAATTATAGAGATGAAATGGCTCTGCATTGTTGCAGAGCAGTTGGATGCATCAAATTTGTGGCATTTGTTTAGCACTTTACTCCATGAAGCACCTCTTAACAGAACTTGACTAACTCTGATGTCAAGTTGGCATTTGATTTTCACAATGCTCATCGTTTGTTTAATCCTAACCATCACAGAATCACTTTACTGTGATGGACTTGGTAAGTACCGTATTTAGGGTTGCCCAACATAGTAGTTAGGATAAGACTGTCCATTGCTGAAAAATGTAAATTTCAAACTGTGTTACATTTTATATATATGCACTTGTTATATCATCCCTTCAAGCTCGCTGCTCAGAAGCGCTCACGCCAAAGCGCTGAGCAAATGTGAGTGAATGACTTGTCCAAGGTCTCTGCGCTGTGACTTGAGGTGGTGTCGAACCTGTAACCGTCCAGCTGCAAGGCAACAAACATACCCACTACACTACCATGCCCCACATGGTTACAGATTACAGTTTTTGATGGCATACTATTTCATTTGCAATTTGACATCCGAGGTAAATCTTTTGTCCATCGTAACCTTTTGTTCCTTTGTCATTCGAATGAATTAATATTGCATGCAATCTTATTGTTTTGTTTCATTGTAGAAATCACTGATATTCTGCCATCTTTGCTGTCGCAGCTTCGTGGTGAAAGTTTGGCATCCACGCTTGGCAGTCTGTCGTCTTTTGGCGCCAGTGTCAAAGGTTAGACAATAGACATGTTTCTTTGTCTTAATTTCAGACAATTCAAAGAGACTACCAACAACCATTCATTTAATTTCAGCTAATACGGAATTTCATCAGATGGTTTCAATTGGCTGTTTGGAAATGATCTTTTATCTATGTGTTTGTTTTTATCTTTTAGATGAACAAAAGAAAGTTGAAGTCGATGAAGACGATGAAGTACCAGGTTAGAGAAGTATCCTGATTTACAATACTAATTACAATGATATAATTATCACAGTGTGTACCTTGATTTACAATACTGATTACAGTGATATATCACAGTGTGGGCAGAAGAAAATGGCCCTTAGCATTAGTTAGAGAAATTAATGAAAGTCGTTGATTTTTCTTGAGCTGTGATTTGAATGTGTTGCAAGATGGTGCATTCTTCACATGATACCAGCAGAATTTTCAGATGTAAAAGGATATTGGATCAATTTGGACCTACTGAAGTTTAAGTGAACTAAGTTTAGACCAATCAATCACATAAATTTATATGGTGCCTCTTCAAGAAACCTCAGAGGTGCTCCCAGCCCATGTTTTTTCAGTGTCATGGGGATGAGAGCTACCGTAATTAGAATTCGGATAGTTACCGATGAAACTTGAGAACGTGGTGTCATAGGTTGTGAAAGCACCAATGCCTGAAACCGTTGTTTTGGCATCTTTTAGATTTGGTGGAGAACTTCGACGAAGCATCCAAAACCGAGGTTGCGTAGACGGGCGGAGACTGAGCTGCGTTGATGGCTGCTGTCTGCAGCCAGAACTAGACG
The DNA here is from genome assembly GCA_949752735.1 of Lumbricus terrestris. NCBI lineage: Eukaryota > Metazoa > Annelida > Clitellata > Crassiclitellata > Lumbricidae > Lumbricus > Lumbricus terrestris. The sequence goes on along the minus strand of OX457053.1, from coordinate 7,543,566 downwards.
ACGGGGACTGTTCAAGAACAAGATGGAAGCTGTTTTGCGGTTGATTTCGTGTGATTTATCTGGTGGATTATTCGCAAGCCATCTCCTCTTGCGATGGTTCTGGGGTCGCTGGATTTTTTAGACGTCCTGATGGATCTAGAGCAGTTGCGTGTGGGTGGCTTGTTTTCTGTCTTTTGTAATCAAATGTCTGTGGTAATTGCTCTTTTGTTTGTTCCTTGGGTTTGGGATTAATGGGTTTCCTTGTCGGGTTGGTAATTATTTTGAGCTGAGGGCTTGCTAGTTATGAGTCATTTTAGTGGTTGGTTGGTGAATGTGCCGATCGCTACAGGAGTTTTTGTGTTGGTCTTGTATGGATACGCAACATTACTTCTAGACAAGTTTTTTGGTGGATTAGTGATTTAGAAGAAATCATGTATGCAGTTTGTGTATGAAATTTTTCACAGTAATGAAGCAAAATTTTGTTGTCCATTAGCCTGTTATGCGTACGTTTCAAATGAGATGCACAATTGATCACTTTGAAATGAAACCGCAGCTAAGGCTTCACATAGAACCTGAGGCTGATATAACATACTCTCGTTAGATACGTATGCCCATTGGACTTGACTTTTGTTGGGCTATTGTACTGAATTGTTTGGGGTAACAGAATACATGGAGGTATGAAGCTACAATACTATATGTATGTTATTAGCGTGAGGAGAAGCTGCTAGTTTTGTATGAACTGGATTAGATTTTGCGTTGCAGCTGCAGAATTGGTATCTATAAATAGCATATGTAGCAGATGACATACTTTGAGTCTCTCCCTGCTTTGTCCACATTTGGCATTACCCTTGCAGAGGCCTGCGCTTGTGAGATGTAGGTGAGACGTAGATAGGCCACATTTTGTATCTTGTGCTATAATCTTACACATAGCGCTGTGCCCTGATATTGCAGATTGTCGATACTAAGATATTTCTTTGCGTGACTAAAATTTATGTGTATCCATTTAGCGAAGAGAGTGACTTGGAAACCAAAGCAATTCATGAATTTGCATTGCATGCTCCACTGAAATAATAGAATAGTACCCGCTTAGCCGTTACCCCGTTTGTATGCCATCTCACCTCTTTGCGACCACCTACCCAAACTTGGGGCATATTAGTGATCCACTGAAAACCGTTTTAAACATTTGTACTGTGAATGTTTGCATGTGATGCCAGAAAATGCGAATCGGAGACGGAGTCTTGTGGATGATTGTAAATGGAAGAGATGCGATGATCGGAGTAGATTAAATGACCTTGAGTGATATTTGAATTTTTTAAACTGGTTTTTCATTGTACTCTGAAATTTGCATACAGAAAGCTAAACTCTTTTGCAGTGGGACATGAACTAGAGCTGGTTCTGAATTCCGTTTGGTGTTCTTCATCTTAAGCAATATTTCTAAGTACTTCCAGTTGTGTGTCCAATGGGTTGGCGGTATGGCCGTGTTATGGCACCATATAAATTGTGGTCATAAATTATAAGGAGAAATAAAGCCAGGTCCAACCTGTTTTCTTTGGGCAACAACTTTGATATTTTTAGGTGGGACTGCCGAAACAGATGTTAATATAAGAACTCTGTGAACTAGACACTAGAGAAATATTGTGAAAAATCTTCAGTGAATGATTAATTAGTAAGAAACATTCATCAAAAATTAAGTTATTCAAATTTTGATTATCAGAAAGTAAGAAAACTGTAAGCTGAAGAGGTCAGACGAAACAGACAGTTTACTAAAACCTTGAACTGGAAAATTGCAGAGTTGAACAAAAAAGACGAAATTTTAGTTTCTCTGCTTGGTAAACTGTCGTCAGTAAAAAATTGAAGTTAAGTGAACATTTCTTCAAAATATACTTTGCACACCCACCTTTTAAGAATTGTATCTGTCATTGGCAACTTGCTGTGAATTGCGTTGGCAAAATCAGTTGAACACAGATGTGACGAATTTAATTGAGAATAGTTTGATTTCCAGTGTAAGCTAAACTTTGTAGAATTGTGGACTTCAATTCTTGAGAATTAAATTCCTGCTGTCAACATGCATGCTTTGTAATACTGCCTCTTCATCACTGAGAATTCTAACCGTGGCTAATTAATGAGTTGATGTTTATTTAGCAAATAGGCAACTCTGCTTTAATTCTCATTTGCAGACCACATTCGCAGTTGATGGCAACGCAGAGCGACCCCACATCCGGTGGTCTTCGTACCAGAGTGTTTACCATAACCATTACCCCTCCCATCGTTCCGTGGCGAGGGAGGAGATTGGTAAAACAGTCCTTGCATGTCAAAGTTAAGAATACGAAGTTGCAAAGAGCTGGACGGACGAAGCGCGTTGGGTTCCGCGAGCAAACGAGTGCTTCTGAAAAAAGGTTGAAAGTCAATAAGCCGTAGTCCGTAAGTTCTATCGAGTCTAGATTAATAATGAACATTGGGTGCAGTGGTGTAGGGGTGGGTTCCAGTTTCGAATCCAACTCCAGCTGCCGCGTATGTGGGCCTTGAGCAAGTCCTTTACTCTCAATTACTGGTGCACTTCGGCTGAAACTCCGATGCAGTGTCCTTGCTGTAGTCGGGAGCGCCTCTGCAGAAGCGAGCTTGAGTGCAAATATTTGTAATTGAGATAGATAAATAAATAAAAATTTAGCAGATGATTACTTGGTCATCCTTAAACATTGCAGTTTTCCTATGTTCAGTAGGCCTAATAATGATTATCTTTCTTGAAACCACAGTGACAATGCGGTTGACGGACCGCAGCCGGTCACAGTGTAGGCCTACAACTGTAGGCTACATCTATGCAATTGGAACAATTCACAAGAACGCAGATCAAAGAATAAACAAATCTTCACTATGCTAACAGAGCAGGCAGCTTGCAATGCACGGCGTTAATAGCAGCCTACAAAGTACGTCCGCCCTACCTAGTACGTACGGCCGCGAACTCTTACCCTTCGCTCTCCATGCCAGCGTGTTGTCCAATTATAGCTACCTTTATATTTAAATTTTGCTGTAAATTGTTCCATTTTAGCAGCCATTCTGGCAGGAAGAGAAATATATGCCACAGCTACGTGACTGACAGGCTTGTTGGATCAAGGGCGGATACAGAAATTTTCGGAGGGGGGGGCCAAAATTTTGGGTCTTGGTGGGACAGGGGAAAATTTTTGTTGTGCCGCCGGAAAAAACTGATGACTTTTTTAGTCATCGACCAATTCTCCGGGAAAAAGATATTCATCCGCCGAAAAAACTGATGACTTTTTTAGTCATCGACCAATTCTCCGGGAAAAAGATACCATTTCATCCGCCGAAAAAACTGATGACCTTTTTTAGTCATCGACCAATTCTCCGGAAATCGACGGGGGGGGCGCACGCCCCGTACGATTTTGTAATAGGGGGGGGCCTGATGTCCTGCTTTTCTCTCCCACTACATTTATTTAATGGCTTGTTGAAACCAAATGGGGGGCCACGTCCCATGCAATTTTTAAATGGGGGGCATGGCCGGATTGGCCCCCCTGGATCCGCCCCTGTGTTGGATAAGGTGCAAGAAATACTAGGCCTATAGACGGTATGTGCAATTATACCTGTAGAAACTCCTAGTTAGATTTGTACCGGAAATTAAAAGCTGTCACAGCTGCAAACACGACCACGGCGACAACTTGCACCCAACCTAACCCATACAACTCGCGCTGGTTCATCCGTACCGAAACCGTTCGTATTACTGCACTCGGTGCACTATTCTTATGCATGCAACTTCCAATTTAAGAGGGACACTCGTGCAGGAAGTTATTTGTCCGTCACTAATGTTGGCATTTTATATTCTCTAATTTATCCTTCCTCTTCTTTTGCATCTGTTCTTTTTGTTTTGCTGCTATACACTCTCCTCTTCTGCCAGGCGTGCAATCTCATGTCCTCTGCTGTTTTCGCCTCTTCTGTTTTAAATATCTGCCTCACAATAAGCATGTTTCTGTTCTTTTCAGCTCTTCTCCGCTCTTTTCTTCTCTCCTCTCCTCTTACCTCTCTGCCCTGCCCTCTCCACTCTGTTCTTCTCTACTCTCTTCTCTTACTTCTAGCTCCCTTCTTCTCGCATCTCCTCTCTTCTATTCAATTTCAGTGAAGTAGACAAGGGGGTTAACCACCCATTGGCTTATGAAAAAGTTTTTAAAAGGTTATTTATCCACTTAAATAAGAACAAACAGAGCAATTGTTTGTAGTAACATTTTGTCTTACTTTATTCCCCTTGTTACTGTATTCCCGTTTTATTTGCTTAATACTGTTGGGTTGGTGTCAGGAGGGGCATCCTGCCAGGCCGTACCCCCATCATAAATTCCTGGCTACGCCACTGCTTCTCTTACCTGCCTACTCTCTTTTGCACTCTCTTCTTCTCGCCTCTCCTCTCTTCTCTTACCTCCCTGCTCTCTTCTCCACTATCTTCTTCTCGCCTCTCCTGAGTCTCCTCTCTTCTCTTACCTCCTTGCTCTCTTCTCCACTATCTTCTTCTCGCCTCTCTTCTCTTCTCTTACATCCCTGCTCTCTTCTCTACTCTCATACCTCCTTAATGCTCTCTAAATTGTTTGCTCTCTTCTCTTACCTGCTTCTTCTCTCTACTATCCTCTTCATCAGCTTTCGTCTATTGATGCTGAAGATGTTTCCTCTGCTGTTGAGATTTCTCTGACAACCCGACTCGGAAGTGGAATTAGATGAATGACGTCACTCCTCCACTCTTAGTTGCTGGCATAGCGCATATGTCTATAGTCTTAGGTGGCTATATATGGCTCCGTCCGTTACTAGAGCCCTCAGTCAAACCGACATCGGGTCTTTCTCTAGGTCGTCGATTGTTGGTAAGGGGTCAATAAACGAATCTGTTGATGATGCTTTGGGCCAGGGCCGTGTTTAAGGTTCCTCGAGTGTCGGTGCAAAGTGTTACCACAGGGGCATAATGTCGTTCGTTTCTCAAAAGTTACGGCCACGTGTAAATAAGTATATATCATAAAGAAATTTATATCATCATATAATAGGGCTTTTATGGTAGCTACACTTTTAAGTTTTAATTAATGTTTTCTTACACTTACTGATTTTACAAAAAAAAATTAAGCCTAAGTAACACTGAGGCTCGCTGCACTCGCATAAGACATTTGGCGAATAGGAACAAAACTCTCGGTTCAGGCCTAAGGGCGTTCGGTGCACCGCACACACGGCCCTGCTTTGGGCATTTAAGATACCGTTGGTATCTGATTAATAATGATTATAATCACTATTATTATAATTACAATAACAGCAATAGCCTAATAGCCTACTATATCACTACTGCTAGGCGTTGAAGGCTAGTAGGCCTACTTGTTGTAGTTGTGACAGTAGGCCTAGTATCACTGTATCAGCAGTAGGCCTACTAGGCCTGTTAACAGTGATAGGCCTATAATACTCAGTTCTAACTTCACGGTGGCATTTTGTAAATAATGGCGAAAATCGCAGAAAATTCACGAACCGAAATTTGCCCGAAAGTCGCGGCAATTCCTGGCATTTGGAGAAATTCACAGCATTCAAGCCAAGTGTCAAAGATCACGGAATTCACGGTTTGAATGATATCGAAAATTTTCACTATTCTAGCCATGGAGCAAAATTAATAGACACGATAATTTTGTGACCATCGAAATTGAACGTGCAGCTACATTGCATAGGCCAACATGTTCTGCAGCTGCAGACTCGGTCCGTTATTGAAACCTACATGTATAGCAGGCTGAAGCAGAGGCGATGAGAGAACTTCCTTGCACCTATAGGCAGAGCTTTCCCTGGTCCCTAATCTGACTTAAGGTTAAGCATATTATCATGACGAAAAATTAGAAACAAATTTAAATAATAAAAGTTCGGATACGATAATTATAATGTCGGCAAGTGGCCAATATATATATATATATAGAGATTGTATTTAGTAATTGGGTGTAGGCCTATTACTAATCGTCTGCACTTCTGGATTTTCTCTAGCCACCTCTCCCTCAATACTTCCAAGACTCAGTTCAGTTTGCCCCTCTGTCCCTTTGATTCTTTCTGGCTAACCACCTTCAGCAGCTCCACAAGCTTGTTGTTGTTCTGCTTTCGGTAAGATTTCTATAGATCACTTGATAGATGATTAAATACAATACAAAACAATATACAATAACAATGAATTTATTCAGTTGTTCATTTGAAGCCTAAACTGATTGTAATTAGTGTAAGATACGGTATAGCCTATTATACTTTAAAAGGCATACTATATATAGCCTACATAAGCTTTGCATATATAGGCCTAAAATTATCTACGCGCTGGACCCTAAAAGTATCCGAGCCCATGCAGGTTATTTGCCCTCTGCCCCTTCCTTCTTCCCGGGTTTAAACGCAAGAACAGAAACTCTGTTTTGTACAGAGAAATAGCTAATTCCTTATAAAGCGTACGACGTCAATATAATTCCTGATTTATTTTTTCGGGCAGAAGCAAAATCTTGCCCCCCCCCCCCCCAACCACTGCTGAAATGTTCCCTATACGCGTATGTGAATGCATGGATGATTGGATCCGATGGATATTAGCCTACTATATCCAGCCACAGAAATGCCGATAAGCATTTCCGTGCAAATATGCGGGAATTCCTTGAATGGTGATGTCAATAGGTTGTGTATAGGAAAAAAACCTGCGTTAAGTGCTCACTCGCTAAAATTAGATAAAAATATATTTTTGGACATTTTAACCTCGACCACAGCTATGGGGTTCTTTCGTACGTTGCACTTCTCAATCCGTCTATTCCAGTTGGATATATATAGGCCCCTATATATTTTTGTCTGTCGTAACAAATAACATGTGCATATAGCCTATATATATATATAAAAATTATATACATGTATATAGGCATATATTTATATAGGCCTACAGAGCCGTTTTAAGGAGTTTTGGAGAACTAGGCACAAACCCTAATCCTAAACGTAATCATGAGTCTAATTTCCCCCTCCTCTGGGAGAATAATTATATAATTTTGTTAAGATGGCAGCCTAAAATTCTGTCATTGCAATGTGGAAAGTCAAAAATATCTGGTGGGCTCTGTGCAGGGCGCATTCCATTCCCATTCCATCATCATCATCATCATCGTCGTCGTCGTCGTTATCATCATCATCATCATCATCATCATCATCATCATCATCATCATCATCATCATCATCATCAACAACAACAACAACAACAATCGAAGACACGGCTATAGGCCTACGGCCATAGACAAAGCTGCCAATCTTTGCCATGCAGTCAACCAGAATGGTTAAACTGCACGCCCAGAGACCACCACGTGGAGGTGTTGGCAAAGGTCTCCGTATTCCGATCATGTCAGCGCTCAAAAGGCAGTCGAATTTCATCCCAAATTTCTCGTATTTGTTACCCACAGAAATTGGAATTTCGGAAATATTCGCAATTTGAGCAATTTGTAGTTTTGGATGGGAAATGCGAGACAAGAATTCACACTGTTAGATGGATGCATGGATGGAGGAATGGATGAATGGATGGATGGATGGATGGATGGATGGATAAACAAATAGAAAAAGAGAAAGAAAGATGGTTAGCGGGTATAACGAAAACGCCGTTAGTTGATAAGAAGTTGTGCCATCCGAAGACTGAAAGTAAAAACGTCTGAAAACTCCAGAGTGTGGAAGAAGCAAAGAGAGACCATGTGAGCATGGGATACACGGACAAAGTGAGTTTAAGACTGGGAGTAGGCTATATATGATGTAGGCCCCCATAATTATGAAACGTTAAAGCAAAGACGACAAAAACAGCTTTACAAATACTAAGGCAAATATGCATGGAAAGTGAAACTGCCAGAGACGCTTATATGATCGAAACACCCAAATGACTACGGCTTAACATGCAGTGCTATAATGCTACAGAGAAAATGGGATGCATTTGGACACCACATTTCTCACACAAATTACACACAAAACATCAGCGAACAACAGTTTACAACACGATAACATTCAGCGCTAAATTCAAAAATACGAATAAATTCTAGATTAGGCCCAAGCTAGGCTACATAACTTGAAAACCAATAAAAGCATGCTACACAATAACTGCATTCTCTATTCAACACACATCATATCTTTCAACTCTTTAAGCTCCCCATTTAAATCCAACTGTTACATCCATTCAACTCAATCCGCAGTCCATTTATCTCAGCTCCTTGCCATGGGGTCTTTCCCCCGTGCAACTTAGTTACTCCTTGCTCCTCTCCATGCAACTTAAGGTAACCCTTTCCACTATTTCAACTCCATGGAGTCTTCTGCGCGAGACTTAGGTCATCCTTTCCAATATTTCAACTCCGTGGAGTCCTCTTCATGAATCGTGTCCTTGCTCCATGCAACTTGAGGTCACCCTCTCCTCTATTTCAATCCCTTGGAGTCCTTTCATCTGACCTGAGCCAACCCGTTTTCAATCTCCTATACAGCAACTTTGCTCAATAGTAAAATCCCGAAGAAATTAATGCAATGACAATTATGACAAAACATCAACTTCCACAATCACTGTAATGTAGAAAAGAACCGACTAACATCAAAAGCAGTTTACAATATTTATCAACTACTTATTTCCTATTATTCAGCCCTTGTCATCTTTCCTATAATTATTTCATCTCCTTCAGATCTTTCTCTGTTCAACCCAAGGTCATCCCTTTCTTATAGTGCAAAACCTGGGGTCTTTCCATTTAATTCAGTCAATCCGGTCTCAACTATCCTATTCAGTAAAATTGATCTAAAGTAAAATCCATAAAGATCATTACTACTGCAATAAAAACACGACAATTATGATAAACATCAAAATAAACATCAACAGTCAGTGCAGAAAAGAACCAAAAAACATTGAAAGCAGTTTACAATATCTACTAATAATTTCCTGCATTTCAGCTCCTTCGGTTATTTCTCCGAGCAGAATCAGCCTATATAGGCCTACGCTACGTCTCCAATATCAAGTCTATGGGAATCTTGCTGGGTTTAAAGTCTCCCTCCTCCTATGTTTCAGCTCTAAGGGGCTCTCCTCCGAGCTATAGAAGTCACCATTGCAAGTCCTACTAGCTTAGGCCTGTACATGCATTGATACATACAGTTAAAAGACAAAACTTCCATTAAAAATGCAAATATGAATATACATACTGTATCACTATAAGTCACACAGTCTCACGATCTTACTCAAATTGAAGAATTTAAAAATAAAAAACTTAGGCTACATTAAAAAAATATGAAAATACAGTGGCGCATTAGAAGTTACTCGGATGTCACTGGCTTAGTAAAAAAATTAAAATTAAAAAATTAAAAATAAATTACGAAATAAAATTTTAAACATAAAGCATGAAAAAATTGACGGAATGAATAACTTAGCCCATCAAAAGACAAATCACTCGTAACATCATAGCTTACACATCGCTTAGCCGATATGTAAGCTACAAATTTCGACAAAACTAAAGTATCGGGGACCGAAAGATGCCACGTATCCTAATCCTAACCTGACCGACCTTCACGACGCCTAATCTGACCTAACCGAATATCGCGACCACTAACCTGAACCTAACCGACACTCACGACACCTAACCTAATCCCTAACCGACACTCACGACCCCTAGCCTAATCCCTAACCGACACTCATGACGCCTAACCTCAACCCTAACCGACACTCACGACGCCTAATCTAATCCCTAACCGACACTCACGACGCCTAACCTAATCAATAACCGACACTCACGACGCCTAACTTCAGCCCTAACCGACACTCACGACGCCTAACCTCAGCCCTAACCGACACTCACGACGCCTAACCTCAGCCCTAACCGACACTCACGACGCCTAACCTCAGCCCTAACCGACCCTCACGACGCCTAACCTAATCCCTAACCGACACCCACGACTCCTAACCTAATTCTTAACCGACACTCACGACTCCTAACCTAATACCTAACCGACACTCAAGACGCCTAACGTAATCCCTAACCGACACTCACGACGCCTAACCTAATCAATAACCGACACTCACGACGCCTAACCTAATCTCTAACCGACACTCACGACTCTTAACCTAATCCCTAACCGACACTCACGACGCCTAACGTAATCCCTAACCGACACTCACGACGCCTAACCTAATCAATAACCGACACTCACGACGCCTAACCTAATCCCTAACCGACACTCACGACGCCTAACCTAATCCCTAACCGACACTCACGACGCCTAACCTAATCAATAGCCGACACTCACGACGCCTAACCTAATCAATAACCGACACTCACGACGCCTAACCTAATCCCTAACCGACACTCACGACGCCTAACCTAATCAATAACCGACACTCACGACGCCTAACCTAGCTACTCAATAACCGACACTCACGACGCCTAACCTAATCCCTAACCAACACTCACGACGCCTAACCTAATCTCTAACCGACACTCACGACGCCTAACCTCAGTCCCAAAACCGACACTCACGACGTCTAACCTAATCCCTAACCGACACTCACGACGCTAAACCTCAGCCCTAACGGACCCGCACGACGCCTAATCTTACCCAACCCAACCGAAACGTCGGTCCCTGATACTATGGTTAAGCCCAAATTTCGAAACAATTCAATGTCCTGTAATTATTTATGTTGACCTGATGTCCATTCCATGAACGACGAAAATCAGTCGAAGGAAGAAGAGTTGCTGGTGGAGCAGAAATCGTGAGAATTTCGATGGAAGTCGTCGGCAGATTATTCTGGAATTTCGAAAGCTGTCGTCGGATGCGTCCGTCTTCGCATTTCGGGCTTTCGGCATGTCCGTACTACAATATTTAATTACTTAATATCAAATTAATTAATAAAAATAATAATATTATCAAAGATTTTTTATTAAACGAAACATGTTTTACAAGAAAAATCATAAAAAGTTCTTTGTTCATGAGTTAGCGACCTTCATCACAGGACAACTGTGGGAACGTGCCTCGAAATGCCACTGCATTAAATCGTTGCGTACAAATTGAGAGGCGTTGGAAAAGGTACGTGGTTTCGAGAGGGTTACCAGTTGCCACTGACAAACGCCGTCCAAGTTCAGTTAAAAATTCAATGCCTGATCTGTTTATGGGGCCAAGTGTTTCAAAGGCAATGGGGACGAAGTCATGTGTTGCGGGGAGGTTAGCATACTTTACATTTTTTCGTGTTGCTGCTACTTCGGCCGCACCCCCCGGTGTAGTCGATGTCACGTGGATGTATGAGGTGGCGCAAGTGTGGATGCTAGTGGCATCCCAGGCAACGTATTTGCCTCGCGACCACGGGATCAGAGTCGCTCCATCAGGTCGTTTGCCGTCGGTTCGGAAAAGCCCAGGCGGTTCTTTTGTGCTTGGAGTATCCGCTCTCTGAAGGGCCCTCCAAACAATGTCATTAAGCGCGAAGTGTCTGCTGGCTCGCCCCACAGATTGTTTACAGACCAGACCGTGGTGACCTCCTTGATCCACCAAATCTCCACAATGGCACTGGTGTGGCGCGTTGAGGTTTAGACCCAAGCGTAAACCAATAGCCACCCTGACGGCCTCATTGCTAAGACCTAGCCCACATGATATTAAGGGCACAGTAGCCATCCAGTCTCCGGCGTGTGGAGATGTCACCGCTCCAAGTCGGGCCCGGTTGAAGGGGTCGTTGAGTGATGTCCAAACATCAGATTTGTCTATGTCAATCAATGGTCTGTCCCAGACCTTCTGCTTAGACAACGCAGCCTCATCTCCACTCGGATGTGAAGTGATGCGGGACTGTAAGATTTCATCTCTCAGGTCATCCGTCCAATCCTCGGTGCCGAGAATTGCAGTCCCGAGATCTCTGGTTGATGCAGCTGACGCTAAGTAAGCAGAAGATGCCAGCATCGTAACCCTTCTAATCCCAAGACCACCGTCTCTGATTGGGAGCGTAGCCTGTTTCCACTGGACGTCATTAAGCTTGATGTTGATGATTGCTTCCAGCCCGATCCTCATCAGGTCATCCAATGACTCCAAGAGGGGGTGACCCCAGCATGGTGCAGTCCTCAATAAATAAGACACCTTCACTGACCCGAAGCATGACCGTAGCAACATCAACGCCCCTTGTACAGGCAAACTAAGCAAATCCTTTACTGCCTTGTCTAACTTGTCTCTTTGGTTTTGCAGTGCGTCATCCAGTGCCTTTCCTTTGAAGAGCGGAGCCCCAAGAAATATCATAGACTCTCGATTAATCTGCTTGAAATTGACGAAACATTCTTCAGATAATTCATTCATCGCCAAAGATATTAGAGTTTTAAAACTCTAATATCTAATATTTAATATTTAATATCTAATATTTAATAACTCTAATATCTTTGATATTATTATCCGAACTGCGATCGACAGCGCAGTGGATCGAACTATAGGCGCGCGGTGACGTAATCATTGCGTCACGTTGCAAAAATACCAACGTTTATGATGCAGCTTAAATCGACTGCCTCCCTGCTCATGTGTTGATCCAGATATCTGTCTGCTACGCATAAAGAAGGGTGTCGTAAGCGAAAACTTAAAAGATTGTAATATTATTATTTCAATATAAATTAAATTTCGTATAGGCTTAACACAGGTTGCTAATTTGTTATGCAATGTGGTCTATTTGGGTCGCCGCGGGGCCCTCGATCTGTTACGCGGGGCCCTACTGACATCTGCCTCGCGTGCCTATAGGCCTTAAAACGGCTCTGTTTATATAGCGCCCCTTCAAAGGCTTCAAGGCTACTTTCAGGAGTGCTCCCACCTCAGCTAAAGAGTATAGTTTTTAATATTATATATTTATATATGCTCATTTATTTAGACAGAATGAATGAAACAGACAGACACACATACATGCAGAGAGAAGAGACACACACACTGAGAGAGACAGAGGCGCAGAGAGAAAGAGGGACATACAGACAGAGAGACAGAAAGAGAGACGCACACACAGAGACACAGTCAGAGATCTCGAGGGAGCATGCTTCCGCAGTTGACTATGCTTCCGATGATTTGTGAAAAATCTTCCACGCCTTTCTGCATGAACCAGAATGACGATAAAACGCACCCTTGTCTAAAATCACGGTCATAACAATATTCTATTATAATATATATACATATATATTCTATTATAAGATATATATATATAATTTATATATATCCAAAGTACGTAGGCCTACATGAGTGGTCCTTGTAAGTTGTATGCATATCAATTTATGTAGATATGCATACGTACGTATGTATGTATATATGTATTTTTTATGTATGGACGTAATTGTATGTATGCGTGCATGTACGTATGTGTATTTTTGTATGTATGCACGGAATTGCACGCATGTACAATTGTACATGTATGATATATTTGAATATTTTTGCTGGGCCCGCACCCATCAAGAGGCAAGTGCGTTGATTCAATGTATAATGCTTCCTAGGAGACTGGCTCCAACATTTCCTGTCAATCAGCAGACAAAAGAAAGAGACAGACAGAGAGAGACATACAGAGACAGATAGAGGAGGAGAGACACAGAGAGACCAACAGACAGATAGATAGAGTGGGAGAGAGAGAGACAGACAGACAGTGAAAATGGAGAGGGGAGTCAGAGTGACAGAGACAGAGAGAGGGAGAGACATAGAGAGGGAGAGAGGCAGACAGAGAAAGAGAGGGGAGCCAGAGTGAGAGAGACAGATATAGAGAGAGGGAGAGACATACACAGACTGTGACAGACAGACAGACAGAAAGAGAGAGAGACACTAAACGGACGATTAATCTAGGTTCCAGTTGAGCGGAATTCAAGAGAGTCAAAGCGAAAATAATTTTGACAGCTGTTCAACCAACAAAGAGACGCAGACAGACAGACATACACAACCAGACAGAGAAAAACAGAGAAAGACAGAAGGGCAAACGACGTATAGACCGACACGTGCGAGACAGACAGACAGACAGACAGATCCTCCTATGCACCTCCTCTTCCTCCTCCTCCTCTTGCTACTAATCAGACAGACAGACAGACATACATACAGACAGACAGACATACATTCTGCAATAGGAATAAAAGTGAGAGACAGCGTTGATGAAAAACAAGTGGGAATGGAAAGTCTGGTAAACAGCCTCGTCGATGAAAGAAAATAAATTCATTAGGCTATGCGAAAATGGAATGACGACAGCCAAATACAGGTACGGAAATAAAATAGATCGAGAAAAATATTTCTCCAGCCCTTTCTCTTCCTGATCCTCCTCCTCCTCCTCCTCCTCCTCCTCCTCCTCCACGTCTTCCTCCTTCTCTTTCTCCTTCTCTTCCTCCTTCTCTTCCTCCTTCTTTTCCTCCTTCTCTTCCTCCTTCTCTTCCTCCTCTTCTCCTCGTCCTCCTTCTCTTCCTCCTTCTCTTCTCCTCGTCCTCCTTCTCTTTCTCCTTCTCTTCCTTCTCTTCCTCCTTCTCTTCCTCCTTCTCTTCCTCCTTCTCTTCCTCTTTCTCTTCCTCCTTCCTTTTCTCCTTGTCCTCCTTCTCTTTCTCCTTCTCTTCCTTCTCTTCCTCCTTCTCTTCCTTCTCTTCCTCCTTCTCTTCCTCCTTCTCTTTCTCCTTCTCTTCCTCCTTCTCTTCCTCCTTCTTTTCCTCCTTCTCTTCCTCCTTCTCTTCCTCCTCTTCTCCTCGTCCTCCTTCTCTTCCTCCTTCTCTTCTCCTCGTCCTCCTTCTCTTTCTCCTTCTCTTCCTTCTCTTCCTCCTTCTCTTCCTCCTTCTCTTCCTCCTTCTCTTCCTTCTCTTCTTCCTTCTCTTCCTCCTTCTCTCCCTCCTTCTCTTCCTCCTTCTCTTCCTCCTTCTCTTCCTCCTTCTCTTCCTCCTCTTCTCCTCGTCCTCCTTCTCTTCCTCCTTCTCTTCTCCTCGTCCTCCTTCTCTTCCTCCTTCTCTTCCTTCTCTTCCTCCTTCTCTTCCTCCTTCTCTTCCTCCTTCTCTTCCTTCTCTTCTTCCTTCTCTTCCTCCTTCTCTCCCTCCTTCTCTTCCTCCTTCTCTTCCTCCTTCTCTTCACACTCCTCTTCCCGATATTTCTCCGCCGCCACCACCTATTAATTCCAACTGCTCCAGATTCCTCTTTTTCATTTTATTCGTCTGTTTTCCCAGTCTCCAACGTAGGCTACTCCACTTCTTGTATTTATTTTTCTTCATTAGTTTTCTCCAGTTTTCTCCATCGTCCTTCTCGATCCTCATATGCACCTCCTCCTCCTCCTCCTCCTCTTCCTCCTCCTCCTCCTCCTCCTCCTCCTCTTGCTACTAATCCTACCTTATCCATCATCTCATTCTCTTCCCATTTCTCTTCAGCATCTTCACCGCATCCTTCAGATATTCAATTCACGGGCTAGCACGGTCAATACATGCAGACCTAAATGGCGTGGCGCCCATTCAAACGGACTGCAGCTGCGATGGTGATCAAGGATCTCACCCGATCAATGTGCAATTCATTTGGAAAATTAGCAAGGTCAACGCCACTTTGCTATAATTTATATAAAGTGTAGATTGAATCGACGTTTTTCCTCTCTGATTCATCATGTTCTTCGTTTCAAAATAATGTTGAAAAGCTTTTAATTTTGTATTTTCATAATACCTTTGAAAACGTATTTATTTTGCATTTTGTAATTGTAGACACTCTTGAAAAGTATTTTTATTTTGCGTATCAAAAACACTCTCGAACGTGTTTTATTTGGTGTTTTCAAAATACCTTCGAGAAGTATTTTATTTTGTATCTTCATACTATGCGCCTGTGAATAAGCTGGTTCCCGCGACTTGGCTTTTGTGGGCGCTGTAGAAGTTTCGAGATTAAGATTACGATTACGATACTAAAAGTATTTTGGCCGTATCATCTCCTATATGCTTCTTCTGCTCCTTCCCTTTCTCCTCCTTTTCCATCTCCATATGCTACCCTTGCCAATAAAAATAAGTTTGTTTCATACAGGAATAAATTTAAAACAATTAGAATGAAGGCTGAAAAGCATTACTATGCTGTTGAATTTACCAAGCATGTTAATAATTTAAAGAAAACTTGGACCCTCATTCGAAGTATAATTAAAATGGATGAACAACATATTAAAATTGAAGCACTAAAAATCAATGGAATAAGAAATGATGACCCTAAAGTGATGGCTAATACTTTTAATAATCTCTTCTCTGACATCGCTCATACTCTTGCCAAACAAATTCCCGCTCCTAAATCTCCTTTTAACACATACCTTGACCCGCCACTTCCTTATTCTTTTGGCTTGGTTCCTACTTCACCTGAGGAAATAAAAAATTTGAGCCACTTGATCCACGACAGTCACAGCCGTGGCGTTGATGATATCGACCCTCATATTGCTAATTCTTACATTTCTCAAGTCGCAACCCAACTAGCTGAAATAATTAATTGCTCCCTCAATACTGGAGTTGTACCTGATGCTATAAAAATTGCAAAAATAGTCCCTATTTTTAAAAAGGGTGACAGGGAGAACCCTTCTAACTATAGGCCCATATCCATTCTTCCTTTTTTTGCCAAGTATTTTGAAAAAATAATGCATGATAGGCTCAATAAATATGTAGAAAAATCTCATATTATTTTTCCATACCAATATGGCTTTCAATCTGGTCGATCTACTTTTATGCCTTTAATTGATATGTATGATAAAATTTCTAAGGCCTTTGAAAACAATGAATATTCTATTGGTATCTTCTTCGATTTAGCAAAGGCCTTCGATACTGTGAATCATGAGATCCTATTAAAAAAATTAGCTAATTATGGCATCAGAGGCATCCAATTAGCTTGGTTTACCAGTTATCTCGAAAGACGTCTCCAGTGTGTTTCCTGCAATGGAGCTCTCTCAGACTTTAGAGTTGTTAGATATGGTGTGCCCCAAGGTTCTAATCTCGGACCCTTGCTTTTTCTTCTATACATTAATGACTTGCCTAATATATCTCCTACTCTTTCATTCATCTTGTTTGCTGATGATACAAATGTCTTCTACTCTCATAAATCCTACCAGAGTCTAATGCAAACAGTAAACAATGAACTTGTCTTCATAGCCGAATGGTTCTCTGCTAATAGACTTTCCTTAAACATAGATAAAACTAACTTTATGCTCTTTCGAACTAATAAAAAGATGTGCCCCCAGAATGAATTGCAACTGTCTATCAATGATACCTCCATAACGCAGGTTAGCTCCACTAAATTTCTTGGTGTGTACATAGATCAACACCTCACATGGAATGATCATATTAAATATATCTCTGCCAAGGTTGCAAAAAGTGTTGGTATCCTTCGTCGAACTTCCCATATACTCCCCCCACTATCCGTGTTAAATTGTACTACTCATTAATATATCCTTATCTCTCATACTGTAATTTAGTTTGGGCATCTACATATAAATCCAGGCTCAATAAATTAGTACTTCTCCAAAAACGTGCAATACGTATCATAGCTGGAGTTAAGCCTTTTATTCACTCAAGTCCTTTATTTCAATCATTTAATTTATTAAAGTTTCACCAAATAATGACTTTCCAGATAGGAGTCTTTATGTATCGGTTCACCCATGATCTTCTTCCCCTTAACTTTGCAGGGTATTTCCAAAAAGGATCTGAAATTCACTGCTATTCCACCAGGAACTCCTCTCATTATCGAGCCATATCCGCTCGTTTAAACTCAAGAAGATTCCATATTAAATATACTGGACCAGGTATATGGAACTCGTTTCCTAGTCATGTTCAACAAGCTTCCAGTTTACAAAGAGCAAAAACATTACTGCGCAACTACTTGGTTAATGACTGCAAAGATATTTAACCTTGTAGGCACTGATTTTATTTTACTTTATTATTATTTGTTGTGTTTGTTTTGCGTTCTTTAGTTAAGTTTACTACATTAATTGTCATCTCATGCTGTTCTTTTAGCCTATTGTTCAATTCATTATGTCAACCGTCTAGCCATCTGTTAAAATTGCATATGTAATTAGGTGTCCCTGTTAGCGGGATATTCATCCCTTAGGGCCTTCCTTGTTACCATCCGATAATGTGAAGCATGTTATACTATGTCTATTGTGTATGTTGATGGTTGGTTACAATAAATGAATTGAATTGAATAAATATCTTCGTCGATCATTGCAACCCTGCTCCTCTCTCTTCTCCTAACCATTTTACACTCCTCCTTCTTCTCTTCCCATCATCCGTTTACAAGCGCACTACTCTTTCTCTCTCCCTCTCAGTCTCTCTCCCTCTCAGTCTCTCTCCCTCTCAGTCTCTCTCCCTCTCAGTCTCTCTCCATCTCTCCCTCTCTCCCTCTCAGTCTCTCTTCCTCTCTCCCTCTCAGTCTCTCTCTCTCTCCCTCTCTCCCTCTCTCCCTCTCAGTCTCTCTTCCTCTCTCCCTCTCTCTCTCCCCCTCTCTCTCTCTCTCTCTCTCTCTCTCCCTCTCAGTCTCTCTTCCTCTCTCCCTCTCAGTCTCTCTCTCTCCCTCTCTCCCTCTCAGTCTCTCTTCCTCTCTCCCTCTCAGTCTCTCTCTCCCTCTCTGTCTCTCTCCCTCTCAGTCTCTCTCTCTCAGTCTCTCTGTCGGCGCTGAGGATGGACTGTCGTCATAATGACCATCTGCTGCCACCATCCTCTCATCCGGTCCCTTCACTTCCACTCAGTCGCTAAGGTCGTTATCCGAACGACGCTCCAATCCCCTCGCAATCTCCCCTCTCTCCACCCGACCCAATTCTCTGCCTCCATGTGCTCCAGTCTATCTTTCGCTCTGCCTCACTCCGAGTCTCCTCCTGTCCTCCTAAGTCAGTCTGTCCCTATGCCTCACTCTGAGTCTAATCCTGTCCTCCTAAGTCAGTCTGTCCCTATGCCTCTTGATCTGCCTCATTCTGAGTCTCCTCCTGTCTTCCTAAGTCAGTCTATCCCTATGCCTCTTGATCTGCCTCACTCTGAGTCTCCTCCTGTCCTCCTAAGTCAGTCTGTCCCTATGTCTCTCGATCTGCCTCACACTGTGTCTCCTCCTGTCCTCCTAAGTCAGTCTGTCCCTATGCCTCTTGATCTGCCTCATTCTGAGTCTCCTCCTGTCTTCCTAAGTCAGTCTATCCCTATGCTTCTTGATCTGCCTCACTCTGAGTCTCCTCCTGTCCTCCTAAGTCAGTCTGTCCCTATGTCTCTCGATCTGCCTCACACTGTGTCTCCTCCTGTCCTCCTAAGTCAGTCTGTCCCTATGCCTCTTGATCTGCCTCATTCTGAGTCTCCTCCTGTCTTCCTAAGTCAGTCTGTCCCTATGTCTCTCGATCTGCCTCACACTGTGTCTCCTCCTGTCCTCCTAAGTCAGTCTGTCCCTATGCCTCTTGATCTGCCTCATTCTGAGTCTCCTCCTGTCTTCCTAAGTCAGTCTATCCCTATGCCTCTTGATCTGCCTCACACTGTGTCTCCTCCTGTCCTCCTAAGTCAGTCTGTCCCTATGCCTCTTGATCTGCCTCACTCTGAGTCTCCTTCTGTCCTCCTAAGTCAGTCTGTCCCTATGCCTCTCGATCTGCCTCACTCTGAGTCTCTCTGTATCCTTCTCTGACATCCAAACTATCTGTATCGCTGCAGGCTTGCTTCCTTGTCTGCCTCTCTATACGTCTGAGTCTCTCTGTAGACATTGCCACCATCCTTCATTAGTGCATCCCTGCAGCCTCACAATCTCCATCTCTAACTCCCTCGATGCCACCTTCTCTGTCTGTCTACCTGCTTTCCCAGCTTCTTTCCGTTGCCCCTCTTCGTTTCTTTACCCTCCCCTCTGTCTGCTTTCCTGTATCTGCCTCCGCTTCCTCCCCCACCCGTATCCAGCAAAAACAGGATCTATAACGTAATTCGATATCAACACGCGCTCCTTTAACATTCTATCTTTCCTCGTTCGTTCGTTCGTTCCTTCCTTCCTTTGTTAATTTCTTCCTTCTTTCCATCCATCTATCCTTCCTTCTTTTTCCATCCATTTATCAGTCTTTCTTTCTTTACTTCATTCCATCCATTCTTCCATCTTTCCATACATCCTTGCTCCTGTCCTTCTCTCTTCCCATCTATTCATCTTTCCTTTCATTCATCCATCCATCCATTCATCCATCCATCCTTCTTTCCCTCCTGTCTTCCTTCTCCTGCCAACTGACGCCTTCTATTGTTAAACGCAATTACCTCGATCCGTTCTTTTCCCTCCCTCACTCCATCCCCTCTGTCATCCTCCTCCTCAAGACATTCCTCCCTTCTTCCCATTTTCCCGGTCACGACCCTTTCCCCTTTTCCTCTGTTCCCCTTTTCCCCTTTTCCCCTTTTCCGCTGTCGCAGGCTTCACGATGCATCCGCGAAATTCTCTGGAGAGCATGAACGTCACGTGATCCACTGGCAGATCACGTGCCAGGTCACGTGCTCGCTGCCGCCTCTGACCGCCACCTTATATTCTTCTAGATTCTAAAGAAGGGCGTTACTGCAAGATGGATCGTATATTAAAGCTGTCAAATTCATTGCAGTTACGCACACGCACGCACAAACACACACGCACACACGTACAGTGGCACACAGACATACATACAAACTCACCTGCATAAACACACACTAGCCTACAGACACACGAACTCACCTACACAAACACACAATGCTCACACAAATAGATAGGGCCTACACTCGTCTACAGTCTACACCCAACTGACACAAGCACACACACACGCGCGCATAGACCTACTCACCTAAACGAGCATAAATATACTCATACAAACTCACAAACACACACGCTCACCTGCAAGCACGCGCATGAACACACACTCACTCTCACACACACACACACACACACACACACACACACACACACACACACACACACACACACACACACACACACACAGTCACACACACACACACACACACAGTCACACACACACAGTCACACACGCACACACACACACACACACAGTCACACACAGTCACACACACACAGTCACACACGCGCACACACACACACACACACAGTCACACACACACAGTCACACACGCACACACACACACACACACACACACAGTCACACACACACAGTCACACACGCACAGTCACACACGCACACACACACACACAGTCACACACACACAGTCACACACACACAGTCACACACGCACGCACACACACACACACACACAGTCACACACGCACGCAGACACACACACACACACACACAGTCACACACACACACACACACACACACACAGTCACACACACACAGTCACACACACACACACACACACACAGTCACACACACACAGTCACACACGCGCACACACACACACACACAGTCACACACACACAGTCACACACGCACACACACACACACAGTCACACACACACAGTCACACACGCACAGTCACACACGCACACACACACACACACACACACACACAGTCACACACACACAGTCACACACACACAGTCACACACGCACGCACACACACACACCCACACAGTCACACACGCACGCAGACACACACACACACACACACAGTCACACACGCACGCAGACACATAATATTCTTTCACAATTCGACTTTTAAGAGTGAACATCTTCTTTTCATCGACTTTCCTTAACTGATCGAATTCGGTTTAAAATCCTCTTTCTTGCGTTTAAGATGCTTTTTGGGTCAAGCTCCTCGCTACCTCCAAGATCCTATTAGGCGATCTGTATCTCAAAAGCAATACCGTTCCCATAGTGACCGAATAGAATGCAAAGTAGGCCTATACGTACTGTTTGAGATGTCGCTTAAATTGACCCTGATGAGATGACCAGCAACGGTTTAACAAACAAGAGTCAGAATTGTCACAGAATTATTGAGCGACCAAATAAATCTCTCTGACTCTCTTATTCACCGATGTGTCATCCTTAACCAATGTCGACCAAATGGGATTTCAGTAGGCTATTCTTAGTCTCTATAGAAGACTTCATCACCCTCTCCCTCTCCTGCCTCTCCTCCTCTCTGCCTCTCCTCCTCTCTGCCTCTCTGCCTCTCTGCTTCTCTGCCTCTCTGCCTCTCTGCTTCTCTGCCTCTCTGCCTCTCTGCCTCTCCTTCTCTCTGCCTCTCCTTCTCTCTGCCTCTCCTCCTCTCTGCCTCTCCTCCTCTCTCCTCCTCTCCTCCTCTCTGCCTCTCTGCCTCTCTGCTTCTCTGCCTCTCTGCCTCTCTGCCTCTCCTTCTCTCTGCCTCTCTGCCTCTCAGCCTCTCTGCCTCCCTTTTCCATTAGCAGCAGCCATACAAAGATGTCATCCGAGCAATGAATATCAATGTGACGTTATTATTATACGAACTTTAGCCCAGAATCTCGATCAGCATTGTTCTTGCTTTGTCCATAGAATCTCTAGGTCACTTTCTGTCTCTGTCTCTGTCTTCGTCTCTGTCTCCGTCTCTGTCCCTGTCTCTGTCTATGTTTCTTCCCTTCACCGTGTATTCCGTGTTTTTGTCGTCGTCGTCATCGTCGTCGTCGTCGTCGTCGTCGTCGTCGTCGTCGTCGTCGTCGTCGTCGTCGTCGTCGTCGTCGTCGTCGTCGTCTACATCCTTCTTGCTCCACTTCTCTACATTCTCGCAATTTCCCCTCCTCTTTCTCCTCCTCCTTCTCCTCCTCTTCATCCTCCTCCTCCTCGTCCTCCTCCTCCTCCTTCTCCACCCTTTCCCACTTTCTCCAGCTTTCCTTTTCTTCATCTTTCTCGTCCTTCTATACTTCTCCCCTTCTCTCCTTCTTACTTTCATCACTTTCTCTATAATCATAGACCTACTCCACTCTGTTTTATTCTCCTCCACCTTCCTCCTTCTACTCCTATTCCTCCCTTTCCATCCTTCTCCTGCCCCTCCCGTTTCTGCATAATTCTCCTTCTACCTCTCCCATTCCACGCCTTCCTCCTCTTTTCCCCTACCATCCACTCCGTTTCCTTCTCCTCCACCCATTCCCATCCGCCTCCCCACTATAGCATACTTACTCCCTGACTGCTTCCACAAAGCGCCTGTCCATTCCTTGTTTTCCAGTTTCGACCAAAATCGGAAAAAATGACCGACGACTTACCGACAGATGGAGACGACGTCGACAACAACGACATCGATCTTAATCATCATCATTGTCGTCGTTGTCGTCGTCATGATCGTGATTAAGATTTATTGTGATTGTGACTTATGAATATTTATGTTTATGATTGTAGTGATAATGATAATAACTGATTATGACCGTGATTATGATTATGGCTATAATTCATCGTGATCATGATTATGATCATAATAGATTATGATTGTGATGATGATTATAATATATTATGATTATGACTATAATTGATCATAATTTTGATTATGATTATAATTATTCATGATTATGATTATGAAAATAGATTATGATCATAATTGATCATGATTATGATTATGATCGTGTCTGGTCGTTTCTCTGAAGCTGTTTGTTTGCTTCTGGATTCTGGATGCACTCGTGCTTTTGAACACGAACGAGTTTCGCCAACGTGAGTGCAAACCTACAGTCTAAGAGGTGAAAAAGGTTTGCATGTGTAAATATGTTTGTGTTTGTGAATCTGTTTTGTGTTTTCAGCGTCATGTGTTCGTGTGTGCGAATGTTTGCGCTTGTGTTTGCGTCTGTTTGTGTGTGTGTGTGTTCGTGTGTGTGTTCATGTGTGTGTGTGAGTGTTTGCGCTTGTGTTTATGTTTGCGCGCGTGTGTGCGTGTGTGCGTGTGTGTGTGCATGTGTGTGTGTGTGTGTGTGTTTGTCACACCCTTCGTCCATGAAGCTTGAGCAACAATAATGTCGTAGTTGCCTGTTAGTCCGTGCCCGTGACAATGTTTTTCCGGCCATCTGTTCGTTATATGTGGAGCAGATGGTGATGAGAGATAAGCAGACGATGTCTATTATAAATGTCGACGGCAGAGGGCCAGTCGATATATATATATACATACATACATATATAATTATATATGTGTGTGTAACGTGTGTGTGTATATATATAATCATATATATATTATAGTCGTCGTAATCGCTGCCGTGGTCAACGAACTATGCTGCAAACGATGTATAGGCTACGCGACCAGCAACATGCAAATGATGATCAACGCTGGCATAAATTTAGCAGCAGCAGCATCAGCAGCAGCAAAAACAACAGCTGCAGCAGCAGCAGCAATATAAGCACCACCAGAACTAACACCATTACCACTACAAACATCACCGGCACCAACAGCACCACTTGTACGGCAACTAACGATCGGCAAAGTGAATGTAAATGTGAAGCAGATAAAATGCACATGTATTAGGGGAGGGCGGGGCAAAACGCCCATGGGAGGTAAGATGCCCATAGGCATTATTTCAGCCAGCTGATATGCTGAATCCAAATTTTAGTCAGAACCGTTTAATTTTATGCATTTCCGGTTGAAAGACATCGTACTTTCGCGTTCCCTGTGAACAGGTCACTCGTTATCAAGAAAAATCGAATTTTGCCAAAACTGATGTAAGGATTTCCATTTTTCATTAATTCGTGTAAATTATGTGGTTTCACTGTTGCCTAAAGATGCATGCTTTGTTGGATTCATACTTATTTAGGTATGTTACAGTGAAGTTAAATCTGTCATTGAAGTAGTCGTTTTAGGCGTATGGTATGGAATATAACTACCAGTGCTCTGGGGTAAGATGCACACGGGCGTATTGCCTCACTGGGCGTCTTACCTCACTGACTGGGCGTCTTACCTCACCTCACTGGGCGTCTTACCTCACCTCACTGGGCGTCTTACCTCACCTCACTGGGCGTCTTACCTCACCTCACTGGGCGTCTTACCTCACATGACTGGGCGTCTTACCTCACCTCACTGGGCGTCTTACCTCACATGACTGGGCGTCTTACCTCATCTGATTGACTTCGCTTTTATCTCAAAAATGCCTGACAGTCTTGCACGAATTTCGATTCGTAATGCTGCTTGACACATTTTATGGACCTAATAACTATTGTTTGTACCGAAAAATTTCGTTACAGAGAATGGTCCGAAACTACAAGAGAAAAACAAAGAGAGGAGAGTATGGCATTGAAACATTGGAAATTGCTTTGGCAAAAGTCAGGTCGGGTGAAATTAGTAAGAGAAAAGCAGAAATAATTTATAAAGTTCCAAGAAAAACTCTCACTAGGCATCTTCAAGGTTTGGTCGCAAGAGTTTGCATATCTATTTGGGCAATTATCTAGTATGCATTACCATTGGGGTAAAATGCCCAGGGTATGGGCATTTTGCCCCCTAGGTGGGGCAAAACGCTCCTTTTGGACAAAAAACTTTCAGACAATTTTGTGCCTAAATTTGAATCCATTTAAGTTTTTTTTCTTTAGTGATATTGTAGTATAAGTGCAGATGTTTATGATGATAAAAAATTAACAAAAGATGTTAATGTATTTTGCTCTCTACACCCAGTTTTTCCTTAAGGTGGGCGTTTTGCCCCGCCCTCCCCTATAAGCCTAACTGTTAGGACTGACATGGCTCAATCCAGATGCTGTTCCTGCAATGGTTCGTGTTCATGGAATGGACTTCCACCATCAATTGGCTCCACCTATCTCTCTGGTAGTTTTCCCTCGAATTTCTTATAACTCAAGTTCTGCCTTTTCTCTCGGGGTCGATCGAACTGGGAGCGCCTCTGAAAGGCTTTTGCCGAAAGAGTTTTTATAATTGCTCATAATAATTATTATAAAGCCTACAATAAAAGACAATGAATGAACGTGCAAATCTAAATATAGCTAATGTAAAATTTGTAAATGGATGCGCAAATGCGCATGCAAATGAATGTGTAAAAATGTTATTGAATGTGTAAATGTTATTGAATGT
This sequence comes from Lumbricus terrestris, assembly GCA_949752735.1. Lineage (NCBI taxonomy): Eukaryota > Metazoa > Annelida > Clitellata > Crassiclitellata > Lumbricidae > Lumbricus > Lumbricus terrestris. The sequence continues at coordinate 7,517,740 of OX457053.1, read as the reverse complement.
GCAAATGTAGAAATGCCAATGAACGTGTAAATCTAAATTATGTAAACTAATGTGCAGATTTTTGCAATAATTGTCAAAAAAGAGCCAACTGAGAAAACTCAAAGTTTCCCTATGGGTAAGACTCCCATGGTCGTATACTTTAGGGGTGGTGTTACGGATTCAACGCCAGATATAAATAATTTCCGAAATTTTTACACTAGGCCATAATTCAATGTTTTGCGACCATGTGTATTGGAACCCCCCCCCCTCCGAAATAGAAAATCCCCTAAGTATTCTCCCGTGATACGCCCCTAGATGCGTCCCTCTATTCCAGTTCGAATGACGCTCATCATGCTGGGCAGAAGGCTTGCCGCCATCGAGTGTAGCCTACTTATGATCGAGTAATCGATAACGTACTCGACTACGAAATATCGGGTACTCGACGAAGTAATCGATTGCACGCGTTTCAAGTGACTTTCGCGAAGCTGTTGCTTTAACGAGGTAACCTACTGCCGAAGAAATCAATGAGAGTCGTTATATGGAGAGAATTCCTGCAAGTCAGACGAACCTTATTGACCTTCACAATCCTCGTACCTCTGCAGTATCACGTGTCTGTCTGTCTGTCTGTCTGTCTGTCTGTCTGTCTGTCTGTGTGTCTTCAAGCGTGTGGAAGAGGTCGCTAACAAGCATGGAATCTCTTCCGGCGTATTGGATTAGCTGACCCAACCCCCCGCCTCAGAAGACCAGTGTCTGTCTGTCTGGCTGTATTTCTGTCCCTTTGTCTGCCTGTTTGTCTGCATGTCTGCCGGGAAGACTGTATGTCTGCCCGCCTGTCTGTTTGTCTGTCCGCATCCCTGTCTTCTTGTCGTTTGTCTGCATTCCTATCTGTCTTTTTTGTCTGCCTGCCTGTCTATCTGCCTGCCTGTCTTTATTTATGTCTTTTTGTCTGCATTCCTGCCTGTCTGTCTTTTGTATGCATTCCTGTATGTTTTTGTGTCTGCCTGTCTGTATGTGTATTTCTGTCTTTTTGTCTGCATTCCTACCTGCCAGCCTGCCTGTTTGTCTGTCTGTCTTTATTTCTGTCTTTTTGTCTGCATTCCTGCCTGTAGGTCTGCCTGTCTGTCTGTCTGTCTTTTGTATGCATTCCTGTATGTTTTTGTGTCTGCCTATCTGTCTGTGTATTTCTGTCTTTTTGTCTGCATTCCTGCCTGCCTGCCAGCCTGCTTGTCGGTCTGTCTGTCCGTTCGTCTGTCTGTCCGTTCGTCTGTCTGTCCATCTGTCCGTCTGCCTGTCTATCTCGCGCTTCACAGTTTCAGAGTGGAAGTTAATGCGTTTTATGCGTTTGACGTCAGCATTCACCATCCTCTATTTAATTATTGATCCATGATCCGTCAGCTGTACAGTACGTCGTCATTATGTCGTGTATTCGACCATCTTTGCAGAACATCCGGGTATTTGAGAGATCGTAAAAATGCGCTATAACATCAGTGTGGTGCGGTGAGGATCTGACGGCAACGATTCATCAGAGGTTTGCGTGATGATTATGGATCTGGAAAAATCGTCAGATTACAGATTGACGAGAGTGACAAAACGTCGCAATCCGTTACAGTCAGGGCTTAAAGCGTGACTGGACCAGTGGCGGCGCCAGGATTTCAGTTTTGGGGGGCTGAATCCTCGCGGGGATTTTTTCATATTCATCCGCCAAAATTTCTGACAACCTTTTTTAGTCATTTGGTCGAAAATCGTGGAAATATTTCAGTTTTGCATGTAAAAAAACCCGGATGGCCTTCTTTAGTGGGGCTAAGCCCCCGGGTTGCCTTTTATAGGGGGCTTAGCCCCACCCTAGCGCCGCCATTGGACTGGACGGTCATGGACAGCGTCCAGGCACTTATTTTCAAAACTGAATGCCGTTCTGTCCCTTATTGGCCAGCGCAGCCTGGAAAGGCAAGGGTGTCCACTGTCCAGCACATATTTTTCTACACTGTATACGCCCAAGCACTGGCTACAGCATTCGGTGTTTGTAGAAAAAATACACGCATACGTTAGCCTACAATCATTATTAATACAACCATATTCATTATATCTGCGCGCACACGCACACTCACACGCACACTTGCACATGCGCATTAGGTAGGATTAGACTGTAAGAGCGAGCAATGCGTTGCTTGTCAAAATCGTCAGTTGCCACCATTCTGACTATAGGTCGAGAGTCGCTTCAGTTGCTCTGAGAGCGAACGGAGCAGAAAATCCAGGCGCCCATCGTTTAGACGTCGCTTCGTCAACGATTCAACCTCAATCACAAATCGCTTCAACGAATTATCTGTCTGTCTGTCTGTCTGTCTGTCTGTCTGTCTGTCTGTCTGTCTCCATCGCTATATGTGTGTCTCTCGCTATATCGCTGTTTCTTTTATTCTGTGTGTCTGTCTGTTTTTCTGCTTCTGTCTGTCTCTGTATCTGTATATGTCTCTCTCTATGTCTCTCTTTGTCTCTGTCTCTGTCTCTCTCTGTCTTTCTCTGTCTCTCTCTCTCCCTCCCTCTCTGTCTCTCTCTCTTCTGCGACCAGTCAGTTACACAAACAGGCAGGCAGGCACTCACTCACTCACTCTCTCTCTTTCTCAGTCAATCAATAAGTCTGTCTGTCTGCCTGTCCGTCTGCCTGTCCGTCTGCCTGTCCGTCTGCCTGTCTGTATGTCTGTCTTTCCGTCTGCCTGTCTGTCTGCGTGTCTGTCTATGTGTCTGTCTATTTGTCTGTCCGTCTGTTTGTCTGTTTGTCCGTCTGTCTGTCCGTCCGTCCGTCTGTCTGTCTGTCTGTCTGTCTCCATTGTCGAATGGTCGCGTCGTCGCATAAAAGAGTCGTTGAGCGTCGCATAGAATCCCTTCGAAAGAAGAATCGACCGAGGTTCCGAATTATTAGGAAGATGCCTGAAGCATTTTGTACCTCGGTCGCCAATGATGAAGGGTGCGTTCCTTTTCAAACGACGAATACTGCAGAACAAAGGAACGTCAGAGGATAGGCTTTCGAGAGAGAAGAAACGCGTCTACAAGGGGAGGATTTAGTCGGTACTATAGAATGTCACGACGAACAGATTTAGATGGTGACAGAAGGTGACAGAATGACATGACGAGAAAATTAAGACGATTATGGAATGGCGTGACGAGAAGATTGAGACAGACCTCTCACTCAATCACTCGCGCTCAGTCAATCAATAAGTCTATCTGTCTGCCTGTTTATCTGTCTGCCAGTCAGACAGTGTGTCTGTCTGTCTGTCTGTCCGCAGACTCGGACAGAGAAAGACATTAAGACAGACAGATGGAAAAACAAACACATAGACAATTTAGAGATTGGCAGACATACCATTTACAATGTAGGACAGACAGACAGACAAACAGACAGACAAGCAGACAGATAGACAGATAGGTAGACAGCCTGTATGTCTCAAGGGTTTGTTTACAAAACATGGCCACTCACCTAAGCAATCAGCTCTGCATAAAAACAGAACCGAACAGTTAATTAACAGGTGACCAGCGGATCTTCAATGATATCGATATCGATCGGTTCATGTTGTGGATAGGATTGATATTCACGATCGATTGATTAATTGTCGATGAAGATGATGACGTAGAAAACGAAGAAGAAGATGAAGAAGATGATGACGATGACGACGACGATGATGATGACGACGACGATGATGATGACGACGACGACGATGACGACGACGACGACGACGACGACGACGACGACGACGACGACGACGACGACGATGATGATGATGATGATGATGATGATGATGATGATGATGATGATGATGATGATGATGGAACACAGCCAGAGCGGCAGAGGCAGACAGACATAGTGAGAGGACGAACGAGTATAGCGTGTGTGTGTGTGTGTGTGTGTGTGTGTGTGTGTGTGTGTGTGTGTGTGTGTGTGTGTGTGTGTGTGTGTGTAATTGCAGTTTAACGTCACTGTGTGGTAACGAAGACCATTAGCGTCGCCCTCCTCCTTTATCCAGGCTTGGGACTGGCACTAGCAGAGTGCAACTAATGGCGGAGTTAATATAGCAATGTCCTCCGTTCCCAAAAGGCTTCCCGCAATCATTGCACCTGCAGCTCATCACAGCATGATGATGCACCACTGACGTTATACATACGACGCATACATCCACACCTGCCTGACCACCAGCCTCATCCTCCATCAATCCCCACAGCACCAACTGCTGATGCCTCCGCATGCCGCCGCATCCCCATCAGTCGTGGTGCCACCGCAGAGTGTTCCTGCGTCTCACGGACAGAGACCGCTGCTTTCTGTGCGGCTGATAGCGACGACGGCGACACGAGAGTCCATCTTTGACAGGGGCGCCGCGAACTACCGGCGCTTGGCGGGGCCTGAACGCCGCGCCACTGGCTCGTACCTGTCGCGCGCTGCGCTGGCGACCGCCCGTCATAATTTATAACCGTGGCGTAGAACGGTAGAAAGCGGGTAAAGTGATATGCACACACCATCATCAGTTAGTCAGTGTGTGTGTGGAGTGTAGACGTGTGCCGAAGTGGTCTTGATAATTACAGATCGGTGCGAGTGAAAGGTGGCTGCTGAAAACGCTGCGAACAGACGTTGAAATATCGTTTTGTATTCAACGAATTGGAAGTTTGAGTGGTTGTGTGTTAATCAGAACGTCTGCTGAGTGACGTAACGGGATGCCGTTGCTATTGGAGACGGATGTAATAGTCCGGGTCATATGCTGAGGCTGACTGACTGAATGCGGAAGCCTTTGATCTTGGTTATAGCTTCATGCCTGGTTCCGTCTGGGCTGCGAGTCTAGCCGCAGAGGGTTAACGATTGATTAAACGATCGGATGTGTACGAGCAAGCGTATAGACGATGCAGCTGCTTAGAAAGGAAATCTAGAGAAGATAAATTCTCTTGGTGTTGACGGAATAAGCAACCATAAGCCTTCCTTCTTCCTTTCACAGACTCGTCGTATCTTCATTACAATATCGCTGGAAATTTCCCGACACTCGACGTAGCGCTCGCGAATAAACTGGCGCCCGACGCCTATAGATTTTACGCAACGCTTTACAAACGTAGACATTACCAATTATACGCCACGTCTTATTTCATTACACTACGCCCCTCTGATCCTCTGGTAGCGGGACTCGGAGAGGGCTATGACTCACACCTCCTTTGGACTACTCTAACCGACAACCATTTTGATTCAACGCAGCGCTCGTTCATAAGCTGGTGCCCCGCGCTTGACTTTCGTGTGACGCTACAGAAGTCTGAAGATTACGATTACGATTACGTCCGCTTGCGAGCTTGTGAAAGGCGTTATATGAAGAGCCAGATATGAGGACTATTTTTATAGCGCTTTAGTTAATGACCTCTTATCGGATTCGACTCGGAAGCCGATCCGCTGATAGAATATCCAGTTCCGTGACGCCGTGTGATAACAAACAGACCACTAGCGTCGCCCTCCTCCTTAATCCAAGCTTGGGACTGGCACTCGGTGAAGTGGTGTAGTTCCCGATCGGCTAATCTTCTTCTGCCGCGTTGAACGCAGGGAACCAAAGTCATGTCGGACAACAGCGATCAACCATCCCCATCTTCACCATCATCATCATCATCATCACCGTCGCACCTGTCTGTGGTGAGTGGAGGAGCTGGAGGAGGTGGAGTGTTCACCTTCAAGTTTGAACAGAACGAGAACGGTTCGTTCGTCGTCTCCGTCTTCCAGGAGAGCCGTCGTTCCATCCACCAGCAGGACGACGTCGGTGCCCTCTACTACGTCGTGGCGGTCATCCTCATCTACGGCTGCTCCATCCTCATGATGATCGCGTCCTACATCCGCAAGAACAAGGTCGACCGCCGACTCAACCGCTACCTCAAGGAGATGGCCAACGTCCGCAAGAGGGAGCGACGGATGACGCTTATGTCGACGGCGGCGGCCGCTGCGAAGGCGAAGAGACCGATGGGGGGACTGGACGGGGAAGAAGGCGGTGGTGGAATTGGTGGCAGCGGTGGGATGAGGAATCAGCCGTCACGGAGTCAGTCGCCATCGCCGTCGTTCAATCTGACACCGTCGGGAAGAGGTAGGACCGTTATGGATGGATGGGTGGATGGTGGATGGGTGGATGGATGAGTGGAGGGAGAGGTTGAGGAAGATATGGATGGAGGAAGGTATGGATGGGTGGAGGGAGGGAGAGGTGGAGGAAGGTATGAATGGATGGAGGAAGGCATGGATGGATGGATGGATGGATGGATGGATGGATGGATGGATGGATGGATGGATGGGGAATGGAGGGAGGTATGGATGGATCGACAGATGGATGAATCGATAGATAGATAGATAGATAGATAGATAGATAGATAGATAGATAGATAGATAGATAGATAGATAGACAGACAGACAGACAGATAGATAGACAGACAGATAGATAGGTAGATAGATAGTTCCCTGTCGCAAACACCGCCATCAATATTATTATTATTTATTATTATTATTTATTATTATTTTCCACCGTGGCGCATAAATAGAATCCCCAAGGAGTTTAATTAAATTATGCTAGAGGAGCTGCTGCTGAATAGCACGTTATCGAGAGAAAAAACACTGAGAAAGGCAAACAGACAGACAGCCAGACAGACAGATAGACAGACAGACAGACAGACAGATAGACAGACAGACCTGCCTATCGTTAATAATATTAGCACTGTGTATTTCAGAATCTCCAGCCATCCTTCAGACGGAGAACAACAGCCCGACAGTCGACATGGGGCTCCTACTGCACGCAGAAGGGGGCAACAGCAGCATCCAATCACCCTTCCTCGGCGTCAACCCCCTCGCCAACTGGCCAGGGCTGCAGCCGAGCCCCATCGGCGGCCCCCACTCGCCCCACCACCATCGGCCCAGCAGCCCAGTGCTGATCGTCTGCGACCACAGCGACTACGACTCCGATTCGGAGCCCAACAACTCTGACCGGTCCGACTACCGACCCCGTCACCCAATCAAGACGGGGAGGAAGACCGTCAAGCTGTGCGTGCCGATCGACCTCCTGCCGCCAACCGACCAGGACCGTAGGGTCACCGCCGCGGCCGCTGCAGTAGCGTCCACTGCCGGGCAGACGGCGAGGCAGCAACGGCGGGTCGATTGCAGCGATCACGGGGTGTGCGCCGCAAAGAATTTCGGGTCTCGGCAGCAGGACTCTCTTAACTATTCGTCGGATTGCAAGTCGGACGATGAGAATAGTTGTCTGAAGCCGCTGTGGGACAGCACGCAAGTCGTATCGAACGTTTGATGACGTATTGTAGGCCTGTATATATTGGAGGATCCCTCTGCCGTATTTCTGTGGGCATTTGAACTGAGGACGTGAAATTGGCAAAACTATATTATTGAGGACCGAAGGACGACACTTACCCTAAACCTAACCAGGCCTTAACCGACCTTCCCAAAGCCTAGTCTGATCCAGTGTGAGAATTGTGACAAAATAACTGGGGGGGGGGTTGGACCATTATTCACTTGGAATTGGGGTAAAAACAGAGTTTACAATGGGGCTCTAAGAAAGACTGGGGGTTTGAAACCCCCAACCTCCGGCAATTATCACCCTGATCTGATCCTAACCTAATCGAACCTTGCGACGCCTAATCTGAGCCTAACCGACACGTCGGTCCCCAACACACTGTAGTTATGCCGTGAAATTTTAAAGCTAGAGACACAGCCGACATGTATCGAGTCTCCGGTCCTCCTTAAAGTGGCCCTTAGGGTGAGCTGTGGACACACGGTTTTGTGACTTTTACGAAAAGGTTTAGGTTCGAAGCTCCGGCAGGTCATAAATCTGTGTGTAGAGAATTCTGCTCCATTTGAATCACTGACAGCGGCTCACATCCAACTCGCCCAATGCAGATGTAAGAGCACAGCCCTGCACAGCTTACTCTATGGATATGATATATCTTGATAAAGAGAAGGTAGTAGGGTACAAGCCTCTGACGATGATCAGAATTATACATATCGCCATATATATCTACATATACATATATATTTATACATATATATATATATATATATATACACGTGTATATACAGATGTAAACATTTGTTTGTGTAAATACATATATGTATGTATATATATGTACAAATATGTATATATACATATATATGTATATATATATATATGCAAATTTATATATACATATATATATTTATATATATACACATATTTGTATATACATATACAAATATGCATATGCATTATGCAAATACATAAATATATATAAATATAGGGGATATATGGAAATATATTCAGCCTATACTCCCTATAGAACATAATCCTAAAAAATTATTTAGCCTCCAAAGAGTTAAAGTGGCCCTTAGGGTGAGCTGTGGACACACGGTTTTGTGACTTTTACGAAAAGGTTTAGGTTCGAAGCTCCGGCAGGTCATAAATCTGTGTGTAGAGAATTCTGCTCCATTTGAATCACTGACAGCGGCTCACATCCAACTCGCCCAATGCAGATGTAAGAGCACAGCCCTGCACAGCTTACTCTATGGATATGATATATCTTGATAAAGAGAAGGTAGTAGGGTACAAGCCTCTGACGATGATCAGAATTAGATCATGCACAATTTCACGTGCTTGTAAGCTTGTGATCGAATTAGGCCTAGGGTTAAATCCGAAATTCGAAGGCCTGAATCGCCATGAATGAAAACCGGGATAGAAATTGGAAAAATAAAAAAATTCTGCTATTCATTTATTAAGTGAAGGCATCAATCATAGTTCTTTTCAACAATCTGGCATTGTTTCATTTCTACTTTGCTAAAGAGAAGGTAGTAGGCCTAGTGTATCAAGTTCTATAAAATTTCAAAAGCTGTGACGTGTAGGCCTATATATAGCAGGGCTCTTTAAGGAATGTTTAGAACTGCACAATCCCCCTTCTTCCCCTTCCCAACCTCCCATGGTTAATTACTCCCACACAGATGACAATGACCTTTTCTTTACTAATTTTAACTGCACAGAAGTGTTTCTACAACTGCACAAATCCTTTTAGAACCAATGCTGCACATTTTGTGTAGAACTGCATGCTAAAACAAGCCCTCAGGCCCTGTGGGATACATAAGACTATATAATAGGACCCAGGGCTTTTTTTAACGTGCAGTTCTACACAAAATGTGCAGTTCTAAATGTATTTGTGCAGTTGTAAAAGCACATTTTGTACAGTTAAAACTAGCAAAAAGGGCATTGTCCTCCGATCGGAAGTAATTTACCATTGAGGATGGGAAAGGAAAGAAGGGGCTGTGCAGTTCTAAAAATTCCTTAAAAACAGCCCTGATAGGACCCCTCCCTAAGCAAGTAACAAAATTGTGTGGACAAACCCTTATTCAAGAGATTTAAACCTCAGGCTTACACATTCCATAAGCAAGGTCCTCAAATCACATGGCGTCTATTCAGACACTGCAACACTCGCCTTAGTAGCAGTTCCGCCCTCTGATCCCATGGCATCTCGACCCGGACCACCACAGACTACTCTTACGGACAACCCTTTTGACTCAACACAGCGCTCGTAAATAAGCTGGTGCCCCGCGCTTGGCTTTCGAGTAGCGCTTCATAAATGTGGAGATGACGATTACGAAACGTCGTTCTGTAATCATGGACTCTAAATGTCGCAAAAACTGCTAGAATTGACGAGAAGAAAGAAGCTTTCAGTTGTCAAGCTGTGTGGCAACCGTTGCTATTAATTCGAAGAAAGAACAACAGTAGAACATGTGGTGCAACGGCAACTCCTTTCAAGCTATTTACAGATCAAAGTAAAATATCAAAACAGATGCAACCACCAAGAATAAACTGCCACAAAATGTCGTCTTACACAAACCATAATTTAACAGCACGAAAACTTAACACTAATCGGCGCAATGTGGAAGTACGTTAGCAATCGGGAAGTGTGTTCAGAGCTAACACAGTCGTTGGAGTAAATATTTTTAAGCACGTTTTTAATTCTTTGGTCTATGGGTCGTGCTTCCTTTAATATTAGCAGTGGAAATTAAATTTGTCTAAATCCAGGAAATCACCTAAGTTTTTGGAGCCGTTTGAAGTCATACTTCCTGCTGGTCAGAGATGATTCAAACAGTGACCAGTTTATCATGGAAGTTGTTCCTTCAGTCTTAGACTCTTTACTCTTCACGAGACATTAAGTTTCGTAGTGAGCCAGGCGCTGTACATGAGCCGAGATACAAGTCAAACAGTCGTGGCATGAGATCTGTCCAATCAATTTGTCCCCAGTTTCCCCACAAACACACATCTGCCATCTGCCATCTCTCAATTACAGTGGAACAGCAAAGGAGATGGTTAAACATGTTCTGCCCAGCCAGCACACCATCTCAGTAGCTTCTGGGTCTTCACTCCTCAATCTGCAACATGGCTCTACATTTCCTGGTATCATTCTCGAAACATCGGACAGCGCAGAACATTCGAAATGACACAAATACAACGCCAGCAAGAGTTGCAAATTTCAGAATTCAACTTGAAAAGAAATAAAGAACCCAACAGCAAGAGAAAAAACAGATAAGATTAATTACGATGATAATAATAACGACACATGCAGCTTTTGCTGTAGTTATTTAGAATAACTAACGGTGCAAGCTGATAGAACGCAGCACGAATTGCAAGATTTCAAATTACAAAAGCTCCATCATGTATTAAAATCGATGTACAGTCGGCCAGATGATAAACGACAAAGAAGCTCAAAACCCAATTAACTTACACTTAATCTAATAACTGAAACACAAATCGTCCCTATGCAGTCGTGCTCAAATTCCAAACGCTTACATCATAAACAAGTGTCCACCACGTCAAAACTTGGCACCCAATCTATTTTATAATTTACGCCGTTACAACGATGCTAATACAGTGCAGCTAAACATCCCGCAAGCAACCGCAAGTGACACTCCTATCGAACAAGTGTACAAAATTTTAAAACTTGACACACAATATATTTTCTAATTTATTATATATATATCAATGTGTCCTCAAAATTCAGGTTAATTAATTGCAGGTTTATAATATGCCCTTTACAACCTGCTCATAAATAGGAACTTTCTGTATAAAAGTACACATGTACATAAAAGAGTGCAGTATCCATGCATTTTACTGTAATCTTGGTGTGAAGCAAGTGCTTGCAATACTCAGAAATGTCAAAAGTGCACTCTTCATCGAACCGCACCTCAACTGGCAAGTAAAACCGCATGTATTAGAATTAAATTGTGCTTGGTCGCTCGAGCTAATCTCGCAGAAATTCCTACCACATGCTCCATGCAAGTCAACCACATACACTTTGTCAGAAATTACAATACATGTTAGGTCCTGCACTGCACACCTGTTAGACAATCATAGCCGCCAAGGTCCTTTGTGCGTGACTTAAATACACTACATTAATTGCTGAAGTACATTACAGCACTACAACAGTGCATGTATTTCAATTAGTTGAAAAATATTCCACACTTTGTTATTTTTAGCGATCATGAGCAACATGATGTGACACCAGGCACGAAAAACAAAATAATTTACTGAAATCTATTAAGCCAAACATTTTACAAACCAAAGACTTAAACCAAGTCGTTAACAAGCAAAGGCGTCTCAAACATGCACTTACATCTCGATGCAGCATGCAGAGCTCAATGTATGCGTAAAAAACTTCCACAAAACTCCGGGAGCTTTGACGCTGTAAGCAAGACACAACTAACAACGATTGAGAGGGAAAGATGGAAAGCGACGACATGGAAAGGACAGCACGGAGAGAGAGAGTGGCGGAATGAATCAGAGACACGTATGCCATTCACAAGCTACAGTGCAGCACGCACGACAACAGCCAAATAATTCCAGAAAATAAACCAAATACAACTTCCCCAAGGATAACTAACGATGCGAATAAATCCAACGCGAATCATACAACGACGACGTCATCATCCACCCGTGTTCCTCCGAGTCGCCTCCCGGAGCATTCCATCGGAAAACAAAAAGCCCGAGAAACAACAACAAGAGCAACGGAAGCGTTTACAGCACGTCAAAGATCCGTATTTACAGAAAGAACAACAGCAGCCCCGACGACGACCTGTCAAAACACGCGAACAAAAGTCACACCGACGTCATAATATTACAAAAGCCGACTGTCAGAACAACGGCTTTCCTAAACGTCTATAAACGCTGTATGTTAGAGCAACGGCTTCTTCTAAACGTCTATAAACACCACACCGCCGATCGGGCGCTTTCTCCGGCTCTAGTCGATCTTGATGGCCGCGTAGATCTTGCGGATGAAGAAGTACGCTGCGTAGAAGCCGATCGTACCGGTCAGCAGCCAGAACGAGAAAACCATCAGCCCGGTGTATCCGAAGTACAACAGCGTCGGAATGAATTCCGTGATCTCCAGCTGGAAAAATGTCAGATTACGTCTCCGTGTTTACATTCAAATCAACGTCTAATCTGTTCCTATGCTATTTTAGCAAAGTGCTACCTGAAATGCTTTTAGAAAGTGCAGGTTTCAATGCTATAAGAAAGTGCCTGCTCCAATGCTATTAGAAAGTGCTTGCTCCCACGCTACTAGCAAAGCAGTAGTGTGAGTTCTAGTTATACTAGAAAAGTCTTTGTTCCAATAATAGAAATGTGCTTGTTCCAATGATACTTGAAAAGCGACTTTTTTAGTTCCAATGCTACTAGCAGTCCTACTGTGAAGTGGGTAGTGGATATTAATATTTCTCACCAATTTTTATTACCAACTATTTATTACAAATTTTTTATTACCAACTATTTATTACCAATTTTTTATTACCAACTATTTATTACCAATTATTTATCACCAACTATTGATTACAATTATTATTGATTACCTTGGTGACAAAGTAGAAGATCGAATAGATGAAGACGTAGAAAGCTGATCCTCCCGACACGATGAACGATCGCCACCACCAGTGATAATCCTACAACACCAATCAACCAGTGTCACCACCAGTGATAATCCTACAACACCAATCAACCAGTGTCACCACCAGTGATAATCCTACAACACCAATCAACCAGTGTCACCACCAGTGATAATCCTACAACACCAATCAACCAGTGTCACCACCAGTGATAATCCTACAACAATAATCAACCAGTGCCACGTCTGAAGAGCAGCTTGTCAAGCAGCAGCACTATATATAAATCTGCAATTTAAATTGGTGGCCCACATTTAAGCGCGATTCTGGGATAGTTTCCGTTTCCAAATACCCTGCTAACATAACAAATAATTTCAATTTGAAATGTACTTCTTCTGTGGACATTTTTAGGGCTCAATAAATGAACAGTAATAATAATAATGATAATAATAATAATAATGACGATGATGATGATAATTCATCCAGTGCTTCAACGTTGTTGCGTTCTGTCGTAGCTATGTCATACCTGACTCGGAGCAGACGTAACCGTTCCAGATGCTATTGTTCCCGACTCTGACCAATTTTAATTATAATAAAAATTTAAATATCTGCACTTGCAAATCATAATGGCAGAAATACTTCCAGCTCTAAACCTGGAATTTAAATGATTCCGGCAAAATCATCTCTAGTGTGCAAACAGAAGTTTAGCTTGATCAACTGTAGCCATAAAAACTTTGCAAAAAAGATAAGTGACACACGCCACAAGCACTTGACGTACCTCTCCACAGAGCTGGAAGTAAACCATGACGATGGAAATCTGAGAGCAGGATATGATGAGGATGATGAAGACGAGGAAGAGGAATCCAAACAGGTAATAGAACTGGTTCTCCCAGATCGCCTGCATCGCAATTTAAAACAACAACCGATTTCAAGTCCGAAATGAGCCAAAAAATTGCTGCACGTCAAATGGACATCAACACAACCAAGAACAATTTCTGTTAACACTAAAGAACGAGTTTCATTTACACAAAAGAATAATTTCAATCCAAATAAAAGAATAATTTACGTTCAAACAAAAGAATAATTTCAATCCAAATAAAAGAATAATTTACGTTCAAACAAAAGAATAATTTCAATCCAAATAAAAGAATAATTTATGTTCAAACAAAAGAATAATTTCAATCCAAATAAAAGAATAATTTACGTTCAAACAAAAGAATAATTTTAATCCAAATAAAAGAATAATTTACGTTCAAACAAAAGAATAATTTCAATCCAAATAAAAGAATAATTTACGTTCAAACAAAAGAATAATTTCAATCCAAATAAAAGAATAATTTACGTTCAAACAAAAGAATAATTTCAATCCAAATAAAAGAATAATTTACGTTCAAACAAAAGAATAATTTCAATCCAAATAAAAGAATAATTTACGTTCAAACAAAAGAATAATTTCAATCCAAATAAAAGAATAATTTACGTTCAAACAAAAGAATAATTTCAATCCAAATAAAAGAATAATTTACGTTCAAACAAAAGAATAATTTCAATCCAAATAAAAGAATAATTTACGTTCAAACAAAAGAATAATTTCAATCCAAATAAAAGAATAATTTACGTTCAAACAAAAGAATAATTTCCATCCAAGCGAAAGAATAATTTAACAGAATAATTTTCCATTTACGCAAAAAGAAAAATCTCTATTCCAGCAAAGGTATAATTTACATTTCATCAACAAAATTATGTCCGCTCATGCAAAAACATAAATTTAAAATTTCCATTTAAACAAAAGAATAATTAAGATAAGAATATTCTTTAATATACCAATCCGCATTTTGGTGTACATACAAGGTATAATAAACAAACGTACATCATTTCTATATATCTAATCAATGTCAAAATGTTTTAGAATATCATAAAATCCTGAGCCCAAATCAATATAAATTTTAAATTTAAAAAAGAAGTTCTTTTAATGACCAACAATTTATGCCGCACTTTGGTTTATATGGTATTACATTTAAATATGACAAAGCATCCTCGTAAAAAAATGATTTCCTCGTTAGGTTGTCCGCCCTAGGAATGATTCGGTCATGTAGTCTTGGCCTCATGGAATAAGGCTGGGGCCTCAATGGTGGGAGGAGTGGGTTCAATACATGTCCTGGATTAAGTAGGAGGGCAGCGAAGAGCCTCCCGTCGGCCGTTCTACACAGAGCCTCGAATGTAGGATTGTCCTCAGGAAGGTAATGCATTCTGATCAAATCATCCAAACAAAGCATAACATCCATTCAGAGCATATATGATCAGCATAGTCATTATCGCCAAGTTGGGTGCAGCACTGCAGCTGGATCAGAAATCCCTAACCACATTTCTCGATTGACAATACTGCATGTAGCACACAACAGAATTGGCTAAAAACTTCAACAACAACGACAAAAGAATCATAAAGTCCCATAAATCACACACAAGTGTTGCCGATAAGCAAAAGGAAACTTGTGTTAACTTACAGTGAAGATGAAGAACAACTCGATAAACATTGCTCCAAACGGCAAAATTCCCGCCATCAGGGTTCTAAAATATTCAAAATGCCAAGAATTCATATAAATGCAAACTAACGCTAAAACACTTCTGCAATTTTAGCGCACAGTTCTACGCAAAAAATGCTTTTCAACATGAATATGTGCAGCTGCAAAAGCATTTCTGTGCTGTCAAAAAAATAGTTAAAATTGTTCAGTATCATTATATTTCGAATAATTTTCCATTGAGAATGGAAAAGGTGAGGTGTTGTACAGTTCTAAAAATTCATTAAAAGAAGCCCTGCACTTCTGCCATAGCCTCTCTAACTACATCTATACAAGTGCTTGCCATGTTACTGCAACATTGCTGTGTGTGAAATGTCCAAGAGCTAGTAACAAAACATAATGTGGAATAGTTAGCTATACATAAGAAGCGATAAGGGACTTACGCAACATATGGGCTGAGGTACCACATCTGATCAGGAACCTGCCGTGGAATCTGGTTGGTTCTAACTGGGTGTTCGTACGGCTGAAAAACACAAAACAAAACCATCGACGATCCTGACTTTCACCAACAGCAAACCGAACAACTACCAAACATGAAATAGTGACAGATATAAACTCAATATGTAGTATATTTGATGGCTAGCTGCAGCAGAAAGCTCGATGCTGATTAGATATAATTGGGACGTATCGACTCAGTTAAAATTAACCTAGTTAAGGTTTTATAAGCGTACACTGGCGTGCAGGCATCAGAAGTATTGTCAAAAGCGAACAGTACGCATGGCAACAGTCGAATACACAATACAATAACAAAACATGAAAATGTGAAAGCTACCTGTTTACGAGATCCAAAAATGGTCACAGTCGGATACACAATACAATAACAAAAGATGAAAATGTGAAAGCTACCTGTTTACGAGATCCGAAGATAGCCACAGTCAAATACACAATAGAATATTAAGAAAACCTGAAAATGTGAAATCCACCTGTTTACGAGATCCGAAGAAGTATCCAATGAAGACGAGCGGCACAGAAATCCCAATCCACATAAAGACAAGAGCAATCATCGTAGAAAACGGAACCTACGACAAAAAAATGTAACATCAGCCGACACGACACAACTCCTATTAGTTCCTCGGTCTAAAACTGCTATGGCTCAGTCTCGATCTTTTGTCTCAATTGGTCCTTCTCTCTGGAATGCTCTTCCCTTCTGTTCGCTCTACACTTCTGTCTGCCAGTCTCTCCTCTGCTCTGTCTCTTCTCAAAACCTGCTTCTTCTCGCGGGGCCTTGCGCACTGGGAGCGCCTCTGAACAATTCACCCTACTAGAGGCGCTTTATAAATGTTTAAATACAATACAAAATACAATACAAACTCCAATCGTCCTACTTCTAAGAACCATCACATGCAGCGATTGGAATGTCCAAGTTGCATACCCAAGAATCTTTATTAATACAACTTTAGGCACTAATTTATTTTCTAAAGACCAGCCCTTGCAACGATCATGCACATTTCTCCTGTGCTTTCAGAGGCCTCGCGAACTGAACATCATCAACCTCATCATGAGCACAAAAATAAATCCAGAAAAACTGATGAGGGTAAAATGGAACACACATACGCCTAATATCGCAACCAGAGAACTTAGTACACATACGACATCGTTAAGCAGTGCCCTCTTATGTAACCCCTTAACTGGTGACTGAAAAGAATTCATTTGAAAATCTGATAATTAAGGAAGTTTGAAAGAACCGAGAACTCACTGCGCCAGACGAATGCTTTCCAAGGATGAAGAAGTTGAGGAAGAAACATGTTCCAAACATGACTGATGGATATAACATTCCAGACTGCAATGCACATAACACACTGGTATGAGATACAATCTAACATCAACGCATTTGTATAAAGATCTGCAACTGTAAATAAATACATTAGTAACTGCACATTTACATAGTATTCTGCTGTAAAAACTTATAAAGTAAATGAAATGAGACATGCGTAAGCTGTCACTTGCTTTAAAGAAAAGATCTTAAAAATTGTTACACAATATATATAATTTAAAACACAACATCCAAGTCAAAATCTGTATTTTATCAGCTATGTAAAAATCGCCAAAAAATTTGCCACGATTGCATATTTTACGTCTGCAATCAAACATTCTAATCACTCTCCTTTCGCTTAACATAAATATCATGATGAAAAGGTGACAGTAAAAAAACATATGCCTACTTACACACTTTGCATAGAACTCATCTTAAGACAGTTTTATTTGGCCGCACCGAGGCTGGGAGCGCCTCGGAGTAGCCCCCTTGAAGAGGCGCTATATAAATGCATCTAATGAATGAATATCATTCCTCTAGACAGGAGCTTCAGCAACATACATAAATCATCAAATAATAACAATCTCCTTTATTGAAACAATCCGGTTGACAGACCACAACCGGTTACAGCATACAATTATGCAGTCATCTTAATTAACAATCTACAACCACTAACATAACAGACAGTTTGCAATACAAGGGTACAAACAGCAGCCTACAAAGCATGTCTATCCTACGGGGGCTTCGGGTCTGCTGATCTCCATGCCAGTGTATTGTCAATGCACCACCGGGCCACCCCCAAATGCAAATATTAATACGCATTAATATAGCACCACTATCTAGAAACGATGAAGCATCGAACGATGGCGCTCATAAATTGTGAGCGAAGCATTTGCTCATGGTCCCTACGCAGTAACCGCATCAGACAGAGAGGTTCAAACCCTCTACTCTCCGGCTCTGCGTTTACCAGTTGAGCGCTTAACCAATTGCCTACAGTGAGTGTCCGACGTGCATTCGACTTACAAGAAGAGCCGCTTTCTTCCACTGAACGCCTTTCATTGTCTTGTAGAGTCGAGCCGAGTAATAACCAGCCACCAGTCTACAAAATACACACAGTGAATTTCAGCAACATCAGTCCATAGATACATGTAAGTTCATTCATTCGTTCATTCACTCATTCGTTCATTCATTTAATGGACTTGTATATCACCCATTCAAGAAACCTAATCAGGAGCGCTCCAAGCTCAGGCATGGCAAAAAAATACTCAAGTGATTTATGATGAACATTATATTACTTCAGCACCAATAATTGGTAATTAACGCTTACTGACAAAATAACAAGACATAACAGTTTATCTGTTGATTTCCGTTTTCCCATTTCTCTTGGAAGAACTCTTCTGTCTTCCATGATGTTTCCGAAACTTTTACATCATTTTATCGTTCAATGAACCTTAATTTCTTAATGTGAATGCAAATGCACAAAGAATCGCTTCTGATCAACAGTGAGTCTTACCCCATGAACATGAAGAGGAAGATACCGGCCGTCATCAGCGCACCACGCGAGGCTGGCGACAACATGCCGAGCATTGCAAAGACTACAAAACAAGAACAGTCCAAATATATCTCACATTCTGCTGATGGAAATCATTAAGCATTTGCAAACACACAGAGCTAGGCTTGTCTGTGTTAAGTACAGCAACACAGATGCTTTCTACTTTACACAGCTCTCTGCTATCATGTCTGCACATTTCACAATATTACAGTCAAGAAATTGAAAAATAGATATACAAAAGACTGGTTTGTATTTATAATTACCATCTTAAATGACTAAATCAGCAGAAGATTGTGAATCTAGAAAGAATTCTCAATGCTAACTAAGGCTGCACTGAACACACCAACAGACCGAATATATAATTCAAATTCATTTCAATCCAAGTACAAAAAAACATGCTATCTATAATCTGCATGCAGACGAAATTTTCAAACCGCAGCAAATCTGATAATTTCGCTATTAATCAAAGCCAGACAACACAAGGCCGAATAAAACTAACCATCTTCTTAAACACAAACAGTACGACCACGAAAATACGTCAATATCCACTGATAAAACAAAAGTCGCGGACGACACCACGTCCAGAAAAAATCAATGGTTAAATTAAAGCCAGAAAACAACAAAGTACACTTCCTTCATCTGAAACAAAATACAAAAGCCCTCAGAATGTGTAGCCATTTACTGATAACAATGAACGTTTACCGATAACAATGAACGTTTACCAATAACAATGAACGTTTACCGATAACAATGAACGTTTACCGATAACAATGAATGTTTACCGATAACAATGAACGTTTACCGATAACAATGAACATTTACCGATAACAATGAACGTTTACCGATAACAATGAATGTTTACCGATAACAATGAACGTTTACCGACAACAATGAACGTTTACCGATAACAATAAACATTTACCGATAACAATGAACGTTTACCGATAACAATAAACGTTTACCGATAACAATGAACGCTTACCGATAACAATGAACGTCACGCAGAAGAGTTGGATTCCTGAACCGATGAAAGCCGCGAGCAGTTTCGGTCTCTGGGGCGGACGGAAGACGTCTCCGTGGACCAACTTCCACCCGGTCTCTTCCAGGGTCTCGTCCTTCGAACACAACCAGAAACAAAGACCCACATACAGCCATGCGTAACAATATGTTAGAATTTAAATCACAGTAAAATAAACGCATAGTTTCAAATAATGTTCAATTAACATGTAACAAACTAAATAACAGCCCCATCTGCGAAAAAAATTGAACTGATTCAACTGAGGAGTTCGAATTAATCAAATAATATACATAAATTCACTTAACAGTTAATCAATTAAATGCTAAACGGTCTCTAATCATGCTTTTCAGACATGTTCCTACAGCACTGTCTCTCCTCAAAACCTACGAATGGCAACTGCTGTGAGCGACCCTATATAAAGTTTCATATTACATTACAAAACTTAACCTACTAATAAAATGGGAAACTATTGTGACAGTTGGAGTACACCGTTCCAAAATGATTCCTAACCTCATAGTCAATAGAGACACGTACAACAATGCCTATTGTCTTCACTATCACCAAAGTCACAAACATTTTATGTTTTCCATTCAAACGACAACAAACATCCTCACTTCTTCGTCCATCTTGTTGTATTTCGCGATATCTCGTCGCAGCGTTCTCACAATAATCATCGTCAGAATTCCTGCAAACAAGAAATTCACAAAAAATCTTTGCTCAGCAAACGAGAAAACGCGTGCGGGAAAATTCTGCTAACAATAAACCATTTCCAATACGTCCTATCCACCACATCAGTTATCATGACATGGCCTTCAATTTAAACCACTCACACCTCTCGGAGGACAGGACTAACCACCTCCCATAGATGGTTTCTTTTAAGGAATTTTTAGAAATGCACAACCCCTTCTCTTCCTTTTTACTCCCCCATCATAAATTGTTACTATGGCAACAGACATAATTGCTTTTACTTTTTTCAACGCCACAAAACTGCTTGCACAGCTGCACAAATTCATTTAGAACCGCACCTTCTGTGCAGAACAGCATACTAAAAAAGACTTGCCACTCATCGTAAGCCAAGGCTGAGAAAATGAAGTCACCAACACTCTCATACTCGTGGCTGCCTCACGACTAGCCTAGGGGACAGCTCTTCTTCTACCTACCACAATAATAGACATAATTTATATATTCACCTTAAACACTCTCGAATTTCCTACAGATAAAGCCGCCCAACATATTACGATGGGAAAGATGTTTTACCAGCCAAGAAGAAGATGACAACGACCGAGTTGATGATTGAGAACCAGTGAATCTGGACGTCACTCATGGCGAGGTACGTGTCCCAGCGTGAAGCCCACCGAATGTCGCTCGGCTCCCAGACGACTTCGTACGTAAAGAGCACTTGGACCGTTCCTAGAACGCAAGACAAAGCCCAACAAACACCTTTTATAGTTGCTCATCAAGACGAACCAACATCCTTTGTTTATTTATAATGTCCCAATCATTACACATTCCCTTTATTTATATCTGTTGTCTTTATATCTGTTGTCTAAGGTGAAAGAGGAAAGATCCTTGATGAATACAATTAGAACAAGGCAGAAGAACTTGATGGGACATATACTGAGAGGCAACTCCTTGCAAAGAGACATAGTGAAGGGCAAAATGGAGGGGAAGAGGAAGACCTAGGGAAAAGTTCTTGGACTGGATGATGGAGGATGGATATGGAAAACTCAAAGAAAAAGCACAACACCGAGAAGAGTAGCATCGTTGGGCATCTGGACCTGCCGAGAGGCCGCAGACCTAAAGAAGAAGTTGTCTTTGGTTTTTTCATTCCCAGAACTAGGACTGCTCTTGACAACCCTGGCCGTTTGTTATGGTTGCTAAAAAAACTGAAGCTGCTACACTTTATATCCATAGCTGCCTCAGTCAAGGCTAGCTCAGGCAACTCCTCTGCTTCTTAGCTGTATGCATTACATAGTCATTTGGAACACTTCTCTCAAGGAATCCCTAACAGGCGCTTCATAAATATGCTGATGCAGGGCTGGACACAACATACCTGACTCTGGTATCGCCTGTGCCTTTGGTTTAGCGTCTGGCAGCGTACACATGCCGTCCTCCTTCACGGTGAGACTGCCGTAGTCAAAGCTGGAAACAAATAAATAAACAAAAAACAATTAACGTCTAAATCATCAAAACTCTGCACCACCAAAACATGACTCAAACGAAAATAAACTATATGTACAGTAAAATGGTGGCAAAGTCTCAAGATGCAAAAATTTAAATGCAAAAATTAATATGCAGCAATGTTAATATTTACCGACTTCAATAGAAAACAAGCGTCCACAGTTTGACTCTGAAAAGCACAGGTTGTAGGAAACGAATCAATATGCACTGCTCACCAACAAACGTTAGCCCATCAACACATGCATGTATGCATGCACGTATGCATGTATATGGAAAATCAACACATGTATGTATGCATGTATGTATATGGACATTTATATAGTGCCTTACAATAATCTCATGATCATCATTTAGCATCTTTTCATGCGCCACTCACCTACTTGGCTCCACTTCAAATCCAACAACTCGATAATTCTCCGTCTGCTCGGGACTAAAAATGAAAAACAAAACGTTCATGCGGAAAATAATATTTAAGAAAATGTTGATATAGCTACATGTTAATCTAACGCACAATACACAAAATTTTACACGTGATAAGTAGACGTGCATCATATCCCAGCAACTTCATCCAGAATAATGTTAAATTAATAAGTGCAATGTAGGAGGGTACTAAGGGTAACGGTAGCACTCTGGCACAAGAATCGGAAGATCAGTCTGGATGCAAGATCACTTCCCGCTGCCACCCTTCCAACGGTAAACGCTGCTTTCATTTGTCGAATGTTGTTGGTAAGATAGGATGTGATGGGTGCTTCGCATGGCTGGCAAACAGCTAAATGTAACTCCTGCAATAACTTGACATCATCTGTTCATACCAAACACCGACAATAATGTATATGGACATTTATACTCTGTTCAAGTCAGTTTGAAATAATAAATGCACATTATTAATATTATCATAATTGTTTTCCCGCAGTAAATATAATCCTCAGGACTCTAAAAAAGTATGCTAGGTAGCTTTTATCGTTATCATTTAAGCTTGATACACACACGTGTGATAAATTAGCAAGCATTATACACATGATAAGTTAATAAGCTTGAACATCCTACCCCGGTTCAGCATGGTACTTGAGCACGATCTTCAGATGATTGTTGAGGTAAACCTAAAGATTGGCAAAATGCAATTCAACAATCTAAGGTAACTCAAAAATCTAATAAAGCACATTGAGCATGTATCTTCAATTCATCTAAATCCAGCACATAATAGCTTCTTCTTCTTTAGTGTTCTACACTTAGGCAGAGCCAAGATTCCAACTACACCGTTCTCGTCTATTACCGGTATGTGCTTTTCCTTGATTTTTTTATATCTACGTCCCTTTTCTCTGTCCATCAACCAGTCCACCATCATCTTTCTTGGTCTTCCTGGTGGTTTCTTTCCTTCCAGTGCCATCCTCAAGATCGAGTCTCCCCTCAACATGTGCCCCAGCCAGTTCATCTGCATGAATATATCTTAGTACTCAATCTAATAATACACATAATAGCACAAAATATTTATAAATCCAATTCATCGTCGTCGTCATCATCATCATCATCAGTTCCCAATGCCAGCCGATTTGGGCCGCTAAGCCAATATGAATCGAATGTGTGGTACAGTCGTAGACCGTACCTTGTCTTCCGTGCCAAAGCCGAGACGGTAGCCATGCTCATACTGGACTTGTTTGTCCTTGCCGACGATTTTTGTCGAACAGGGCAGGTTATCAGTCAGCCTAAAATGACAATTTACACATTTCAACTTAATGCTTAGAAATATATGAATCACAGTCATGTTAAGAATGGTAAGAAAAATCATGTCACTAACAAATGACAGTCATTTAAATGCTTGCAATTAAATGATATAATAGTCACTAAACATTTGTCAAACAGTAATGTTACCAGCATTAAATGCCTGTCATTAAATGATGTTATGGTCATTAAACACCTCTCAAAACATGATGCTAGAGACATATTAAATGCATGACCTTGAATCATGCAATGGTCATTAAAGACCTGTCATTAAATGACGTCTATAGTTGCATGCCCGACATTAATTATTATGCTAGTAGGCCTTAATTGCAAGTATGTCAATAAATGATGCTACAATTACAGCGAAATTCCTGTCATTAAAACGAAGTTGGTCATTGCATGCATGTCATTAAATGATGCAAGTTCTTCTGAAGACAAAAATCTGTCTGCAGCATTTCAAGTATCTAGCATTTTATTCAGATGACAGTGTCGCCGACTTACAAGTGAATGCTGTACGCCTGTTGTATGCGCTTGTGAACGAGCTTGACCTGGTCTTCAGAGAACTTAACAGCGCTACACAACACCTGACAGCTGCTGTTCTTAGCCATGAACACCTGCAATCAATCAATCAATCAATCAATCAAGCTGCTGTTCTTAGCCATGAACACCTGCAATCAATCAATCAATCAAAAAATCAATCTTCAATCATTCAATCAACCAATCAATCAGTTTGTATACGTAACCCATCTCCACAAAATCGTCAAAAGCCAAAAAATTCTGTTTGAAAAAGCATGATTTTTCTGAACTGTTAAATTAATATTCAATTCGTTTCAATTCATTTAGTGCTCCCAGTTAAACAGCATATAACAATTACACAGTAAACAGCATCATAGGGAACAACAGGAAGACTCATGAGGAACCAAATTAAAATTTCAAGCGAAAGTGCTGAAACTAGTCCATTTTACCAGCCTTTGCATTTTTTTAGCAATGACATGTAGTTCTTTTATCCATAATTCCAGTTACGATCTAGATATAGAATGATAATTATAATTTTGGTGTATTGTGAAGAGGACATGTTTCTCTTTAAAATTGTATATTCTGTTAAAAAAATTAAAAAATATTCGATTTTGACTTGTTTTGCACAGACGGGTCCCATATTTATGGTACATAAAATACTTCTCAATCAATGACAGTCAAACGGACAACACCACAACATCAAACTGTCATTAAGTGATTTTTCGTATCGATTATATCTCAGAAAAATGACCCAACTACCGAGAATCTCCTCGAATTGCAGATGTCAAGTTTACTATCTTTCCTACGCTGACCCATTTTCGTCAAACCTTCCATACAGAAGTGCCATAGTTAAAAGTTAATTGGAACTCTCACATCAGTCTCGTCTGCTGAGCTCTTCAACAAAACTGAACTATGCTTACTAAACAGTACTTTCTATGTACAAAGCAGAAATATCGACTACAACATCGACTACAACAGGAGAGGTCAAATCCAATGCAATGATGCCCATTTCTCTAAAACTGACCACCACCACCACCACCACCACCACCACCACCACCACCACCACCACCACCACCACCACCACCACCACCACCACCACCACCACCATCATCATCATCACCATCATCATCACCACCACCACCATCATCATCACCATCATCAGTAGAGATATGAACACTGAACTCTCAGTCAGCAACCCACCAGCTAAAACCACTAGACTATTGCAACAACCCCATCAGAAAAAAAACATTAACTGCAAAGTATAAATGATTCTTCCCTACCTTGTACTCGGTGTTGACGATTCTGTCACCTCTCAGGACCTCACCTGTGTTCAGGTAAAAAATAAACGAATTTAGCTTATCTTATCTGACCATTTATAAAGCGCTTCTCACAGCAAGAACCTTTCAGAAGAGCTCCCATTGCGTTCAACCCCGAGAAAAAAGGCAAGTTTTTAGACGAAAGAAAGACGAGGAAATGGAAAGACTAGACTTAGCCATTAACAAGCTACTAAATATTATTACATGAGCTCTTCATCTGAACCTGTAAGCAGCGTCATTTCAACAGTATTCGTAAATACTACCAGGTCAAGCAAGAAGTCGGTGTACGATCAAATATGCACACTCGAATAAAACAAGTTTAAGCCCCAGAAGACTAAATATGTCACATAAGACAAATAAAAAAAACTGGTACTGCTCTAGAGTGCCAATGCATTTAAATAAGCTGCAGACAGCATACACCAAGTTTTCTAACAAAAGAACCGTTCAACAATTCGAGTTGTATGTTTGTTTATGAAAATCAATTCAAAATCACCCATGGTTTTACTACAGATGCAGCTCAGTCAAGTACATGAGCACTTGACTTGCATATGCCTGTGCGTGTGTGCACAGGCATATGAACACTGCTTAAGCTAATGTACGGAGTGTCTCTGGCTAGTTCTTTCCAAGTGGTGTTCTACAAATATACAGTTACAATTACACCTATAAAGATGGAAGACAGCATCCTTTACTCCGCTGAAATTTGGTTTTTTTTTGGTGATATTCGTTGGTGTCTTGTACATGAAAAAGTCTGGCACAACAGAAGTCACTCATTAATGATAATTAAATAACTTCGTCAATCAATTTCTACTCATCCTTGGTGGTCATTTAGCGTAGCAAAAGTAAAGGCTGTGTCTATGATGATTCTATTGCAATGTATACACGCTAATGGCATGACATGATATCTAGATTAAAATACACAAAAATCAAACATAATATGCCTCCCATATATCGTGCATCATCTCCACCATAATACATATTAACATGATCTATATATTAACCTGATTTGATCAACAACATGATCTACCCAATAACATGATCTACTCATTAAAAAGATCTACCAATTAACATGATCTACCCAATAGCATGATCTACCCATTGACATGATTCATGCATTGACATCATCTACAGTTCTACACAATAACGTGATCCACCCATTAACAAGATCATTAACATTATAACCTACATGGTCCACATATTAACATGATCTACTACAAAACATGATCTACACATTAACACAATCTACCAACTAACATGATCATACATTTACTCACCAAGATTCTCCACCTTGTAAAACGTAGAATTCGGTTTGCAAAACGGCAGTGAGTAGTAATCGTATGGCAGTTGAGCTTTTACACTTGT
Organism: Lumbricus terrestris; assembly: GCA_949752735.1. NCBI lineage: Eukaryota > Metazoa > Annelida > Clitellata > Crassiclitellata > Lumbricidae > Lumbricus > Lumbricus terrestris. The sequence continues at coordinate 7,490,873 of OX457053.1, read as the reverse complement.
CAGCTTGACCGCCTAAGAAGTAAAATGAGCTTATCAAGAAAGCTGGCTTTATTACACACAGAAAATCCATCTACGATTTCGTCATGCCAATTTAAATTTTCTTTGTATTTAATCTGAAATTAACTCTAAATATCTGGATGTTAACAAGTTTACACAATCTGAACAGTCAAATGGCATAACCTGGCATATATATTTAAATGGTGTATCCTAATGTTGTGAGGCGGAAACTTTCCTCGGAAAGTTTCATTTCTTTCCGGAAAGTTTCGGAAACTTTCCGACGAATCTTTCCGGAAACTTTCCGACATATTTTTTGACCAATAAAAATACTATTAAATACATACTCAATTCTAATGAGTCCGAATTTTCTTTCAATATAATGTTACTAAATACATCAATCACTATCAGAAGTTAGTGTTGTGAGGTGGAAAAAGTGTCCAGAAAGTTTCATATTTTTCCGGAAACTTTCAGATGTATTTTTCCGCCAATAAAATGTTATTAAATATGTCATACTCATTTCTAAGGAGTCCGAAGTTTTCTTTCAATATAATGTTACTAAATACATCAATCACTATCATAAGTTATATAGTGTTGTGAGGTAAAAAAATTGTCCAGAAAGTTTCATATTTTTCCGGAAACTTTCCGACGTATTTTTACACCAATAAAATATTATTAAATATGTCTTACTCATTTCTAAGGAGTCCGAAGTTTTCTTTCAATATAATGTTACTAAATACATCAATCACTATCATAAGTTATATAGTGTTGTGAGGTGGAAAAATTGTCCAGAAAGTTTCATATTTTTCCGGAAACTTTCCGACATATTTTTCCGCCAATGAAATATTATTAAATACATACTCAATTCTAAAGAGTCCGAATTTTTTTCAATATAATGCTTCTAAATACATCCATCACTATAAGCAGTCTTAAGTGGTTATAAGTAATAGTTTATTCAATAGATGGCACTGCTAGTGTTAGTGATAATTGTTCACACAGCCCAAAAATACCGGTACATTTAGGAATTAAATGCAATTAAACTTTGATGTAAATTTGGAGAAAATATTTTTTATCATTCAGTCACCTTCATATTTGTGAGTTATGAAAATATAAGACAGAAACAGAAATCGATGCAGTATTATTTCATGTTTATATCAGTTTTTTACACATTTCCTGCAACAGAGATGACTGCAGACATGCAAGCAACTAGTTTTCTATAGGCTGAAATGCTAATGAATAGTGTTTATTGCTCATATTAATTATTTTTAAGTTCAACATTGTTTGCATCGACAGAAGTACTGTAAATAAAAGGAGTTTAAACTGTAAGAAAAATTTCTGAGAGTGAAATTCTTATATTTTCTGAGTTTAATGTATTTTCCAGGTTTTCGGAAAGTTTCCGGAAAGTTTCCGGAAAGTTTCCGTCAAAATACTTTTCCGGAAAAACTACATCACTAGTGTATCCTAAATGGCATATAAATTGTTGCAATGGCATATTTTAAATGGCATATATCTCAACTCGCATATATTCTAAACATAATATTTACATGGCATATTTCAACAAACCGGCAACTTAGGTCTTCATCGCTTTTCAGCTTTGGTGGCATCCAATTTTAATTTCATATATTTACTTTCACAATTTCATATCTCTATTATTCGTGGAATTTTTAAGAAGTTTAATCATGCAAAAAAAATTGAAAATTGTATTTCTTATGGATCTGCCATTCGTCAGTTCAAAAAGTTTCTTAAACCGGTTATATAAACAGTGACAACAGTCACAAACAGATGATAAGTAACTGATACATTGGCAGCAAGAACCTACAAGCTACCATCTAACTGGTTAATTGCAGTAGTCCAATAAGAGCCTACTGAAAGGGTTAACATACAAGACAGGCATTTAAACTACAAACTTCAAAATCAAGAAGAAGTCCATTGGGATCACAATTTCCAATTTCATAAAAGCTATCAAATATGGCAAGAAAAATCAGCACAGAAAATGAAAGGCGCTAAGAAAACCGCATCATGGATAAGCCAGTCCTGAAACAATTATTAATTATCAACTTAACTTCCACTGCAACAGCAGAGTGCACAAAGCATAATACACAGACAGCAGATGAAAATCAAACCGTGATCAGGTTAATACCCAGAAAGTAAGGACTGGTACAGTAAAAAGTAAACAAGATAACGAAAGGCACCAAAGAAAGTAAACAAAATAAGATTTATGAAGAAACAAGATCGGATAAGAATAGGTAAGGCCTGACTAAGCAGAACATAATCAAGATAAGGAAACATAAACTGAAACTGCAAAGAAACAAGATACTTTTAAGGTAATACAATGAAAGCATGTTCAGATAAAGAAAGTAAGTCAAACAAAGCACACTCAATAACGCATTATATTTGTATTTATGCGTGTATGTACATAGGTAGGTTATGTATGTATGTATGTATGCATTTATCTAGGTTATTTACGTTATATGGACATGAACATTTCTCTGCACTCTTTAAAATCCTCTCAAAAGCATCAACTTTTATCCAGCTTTTCCTAAAGAACTTACAAACTTGTCCTAAAATTAGCAATTTTCTAACGCAATCGATTTCAAACATAGTCGCTAAACACCCATTAAGCATGCTACAAGGAATGGATGTATGGATCCAATTTGACCAGGGTCTATGACAAAAGAGGCCCTTACCCTGGACAGAAATTTGCTCGGCATATTACAGCACTTAAGAGCAAGGTACTGAATCAATTTTTAGTATGCTACAAGAAATAATGATGACTTCTGAAATCGGTAAGAAATGACTAAACACACAATTTTCATAAGCAGCATTTTCTAGCAACAACCCATCAAAAGAAACAATAAAAGATTACTTTTTACCTTAATCTCTACAATTTCTTCCTTGTCATAATCCCTTGGTGCCACCCCTGGCACATAGAATCCATATGATAAGGTTGTCATGCCAACCACCAAAATTAAAACAGGCAACATCTAAAACAAAACAAAACATCCGCTCAATTCTCAGGTCACACATGACACTAATATAACATTCATGATCAATAATAAACATATAAATACTCAACTGATGACAACAAGAATCGCATTGATTATGCCTCTCCACATCAACTTATGGTTTAATGCAACCAGCAACAGATATTTTCTATTCAGATTTCCGTAAAATCAATGAAAACTTAGAATATTCTAAAACTCACTATTCGTTTCGACAGTAAAAACAATCGAAACGTTCACCGTGGCGCCACTTCGACTAAACAATACACGACTCATGCGAATTAGCGAAGTACGCGAAATGCGTAGGGCGCTGTACAGACTTCATAATACCGCCTCCAAGCTACCAAGTACTTCAAATGGAAACCCTCTACCCGCTTAAAGGCCACAATTATGGTAAATCGGGGATGTGGGACGTTTCATCGTAATATGAATGAAGGCAAAAACAACTATATTTGCAGCGTATCCTCGACAAAATCATCCGGGAACTGTAATTTATAAGAATACCGTAATGGTGTACGACGGAAAACGAACGACAGGTACGATTAGTCCCAGATTGAACATCGTAAAAGAACAATTCAAAAATATATACTCTTTTTTGTTATTCAAACTATCCGATTTCGATAAATAAAATACACTGATTGCAAGAGGCCATAACAGTAAATTAGAGCATTTATTCGCTGAAATGTACCATTTTTGATGAGTCGTTCGTCCCTGTTACAGCGTGGAACAGGAAGTGATAAACACCCAAAGGTCGGGCGCAGTCCGCCCAGGAAACCGGTGCATATCTAAAGTGCGTAAGTAAGTAAAGCAACTATGCAAAAACATGATCTCGAGATTTTTACAGCGTTAAAAATACGGAGTTGAGATAACCAGCTCAGCCAAATTGACAGGTAGATTGGGTCAAAATCTGTTCTAGGTCGCAAATTCAAAGGGGCCAGGCATGCAGACAGTCATACGGTTCCGGGGGCTGATGTTTCGGCACTACGATATGAGAATTTTTGAAAAATATATCTTGCAGTCAGAAGTTTATTTACGTGGACTTGGGATGCACAATGCATGATCGAGGACCTTACAGTGAGTTCCTAATAAAGACTATGGTTTGAATCCCACAATTCCGGAAAATTCTCACCCCGTTACAATTTTGAACCGAGACGACAATCGAGGGAGGTAGGCTAGGCTTGAGTGGAACGGCGAACCGCGATAAATTTTTGAAGAGCAGTAAGCCGTTGGCCTATGTACGTATATGCCCAGGGCTGTACTGGTAAATTTTGAGGTGATTACACGCTGACCGGGAGAAAAACCGACTTTTCGGGCTCTAAATATCTGACGGCTGTCGTCCACCCAAAAATTTCCCGTCCAAAAAGTCTGACGACTTTTTAGTCATTTGGCCAAAATTTATATGAAAAAAATCAATTTTCTCTGTCAAAAAAGTTGATTAGGCCTACCTTTTTAGTCATCTGTTCGAAATTTCCTCAAAAACGTAGGCCTATACATTTTCCCTGGCAAAATAGCTGATGGCCTTTTTTAGTCATCTCGTCATTAATTTGTTCGAATGATCTCTTCTCCTAACGTTAGCCTACAAAAATTAATGGATCTGCGCAGTTGTAAAAGCACTCGATCGATCCTGTGCAGCAAGAAAGAGTAGGCCTAAAACTAAATTAAGAGAGTAATTCGATGGGGAGTTATTTACCATTGGGGATAGCCTGAAATTCTCTGAAAGTCTGCGACCGCTCCTTAGTCTATGCTGCACCAGCTCTTTGGAACGGACTCCCAACATACCTCCGCATGTTCGCTCACCCTCCTATCTCTCCTGCAGTCTCACCTCCAAATAATAATTCAACCTCTCCTCCGCTTGCACTCTCCTCTGCTGCATTCCATTCACGACTGAAAACCGAACTCTTCAACCTATCCTATCCAGATTCCAATCAGGTTCCATCACCCAACCACCACCATCACCGACAACCACCCAGGGCCGGATTTACCTGTAAGCCAACTAAGCCCGTGCTTAGGGCCTCCGGAGTCTGGGGGGCCTCCAAAAGTGAACTAAAGAAAAACTCAGTGGCTTTTAAATTATAACTTATAAATTATAAGCCTCTGATTTTTTCTTTAGTTCACGATTGATAATAATCAATCATTTTATCTTACTTTTTTTAGTAGGAATTGATGCGGCTAATGCGTAAGATCGAACACACTTGCTCTTAGTATCAGTTCTTAATAATTAAGTTGAGCGCTTGCGTCTCATCGATATTTCATCTGGTAAGAACCTGCGACAGCCGATAAATCATTGTTTAATGCGGAAAGTGATATGAGGAAGAACACGTTTTTTGCATGTTTGATCGATGGTAAAAGTGCATTTTAGCATATCTAATTATTCGCCATTGCATGGGATTCGTGGTTTTCACCGTTTCAGTGTTTATCAGATACAAGTCGGATTGACGAAAAATAATTCTTCCAACATAGCCTAGCAGTCGGATTCATAAAAATAATTTTTACTGAAATAGAAATGGGATTATTTAAAACAATATCGCTGAAATCGTAGTTGGATTCGTAAAATTAATAATAATTTCTAATTAAACAGAAGTGATATTGATAAAAAATAACTTCCAATCCAACTGGAGAAATGGTGAATATAAGGAAATACAGTCATCAAGATTTGTATCACATCATTGTCAGGGACGGCATCAAAAGCGCTTTTCCTAACCTTGAAGTGGTGCTTCGTATCGTATGTTTCTGAGTCTAATGGTAGGCCTAACAAATTGCACTGGCGAGCGATCGTTCTCGCAGTTCAAGCGCATAAACAAGCGAACTTCGCTCCACGATGCACCAGAATAAACTCGATCTGCTCATTGAGCTTGCTTTTCATTGAATGCAAACAACTACGCAAAAGTCCGTTTGATGACATTATCGCAGATTATGCGATGCAGAAATGCAGGAAAAGTTGATGTAAAACTTCATTGTGATTTTTAGTATGTAGGCCTATACCATAAAAAATGGAATAAAACGAGTGTATCAATTACAAAATTTCGACTCGTTATAAAGACTAGCAGTAGTTGATCAAACATGGATCACTGGCGCAATATGCATTATGAATATACTTAGATTTAGCAATATGCATTTTGTCTGTTTTTATCCTTAATTGGGGCCTCATAATTGAAATTGCTTAGGGCCTCACTCTGTTCAAATCCGGCCCTGCAACCACCGCAGCACCACGCTGTCTCCTCGGCTTGACCTCCCCGGATTTTGACCTGGCACCGGAACGAAAACGGCAGCTCTGGCTATTGCGGACTTGATTTGATATAGCGCCGGTGAATAAGCTGGTCTCCCTGACGTGGCTTTTGTGGGCGCTGAGAAATTCTCGAAGATTTACATTACATTACATTACATTACATTACATTACATTACATTACATAGGCTTGGAAGGGAAAAAAAGGTTGTGCAGTTCGAAAACTTCCGTAGAAGAAGCCCTGGTAGTCCGATCACAGCTCTAATAACATATGGTTTTGCGTCGATGTTTTTTTCTACGTATATAGCCTAGGCCTATACAATAATTATTATAGTTACAATTAACTGATGCGGTGACGTCAGAAGTACATTCTTTAAGTAAATAAACAATGAAACTTGTAAAAACTAGCTAAATATTTTCAATATCTTTAAAAGATCAGTAGACCCATTATTAGTTAAAGAAATCTTCTTTGATTCTGTTCCATCTCTACATCACGTACTAACATGAGGTGAGTTGATTTTGTTAGTAGGTAGCCAGCTAACTGCTGCGATAGGCTATTTTCATTTCATCGTCATCATCATCTTCCTTTTCTTCTGCCTCTTCTTCTAGATCATCTTCTTCATCATTATAATCTTCTTCGTCTTCTTCATTTTCTTCATTTTCATCATATTCTTCTTCTCCATCATCATCATCATCATCATCATCATCATCATCATCATCATCATCATCATCATCATCATCATCATCATCATCATCATCGTCATCGTCATCGTCATCGTCATCGTCATCGTCATCGTCATCGTCATCGTCATCGTCATCGTCATCGTCATCGCCATCGCCATCGCCATCGTCATCGTCATCGTCATCATCACCACCACCACAACCACCATCATCATCATCATCATCATCATCATCATCATCATCATCATCATCATCATCATCACCATCACCCTCACCATCACCACCACCACCACCACCACCACCACCACCACCACCACCACCACCACCACCACCACCATCATCATCATCATCATCATCATCACCATCACCCTCACCATCACCACCACCACCACCACCACCACCACCATCATCATCATCATCATCATCATCATCATCATCACCATCACCCTCACCATCACCACCACCACCACCACCACCACCACCACCACCACCATCATCATCATCATCATCATCATCATCATCATCACCATCACCATCACCATCACCACCACCACCACCATCATCATCATCATCATCATCATCATCATCATCATCACCACCACCACCATCATCATCATCATCATCATCACCATCACCATCACCACCATCACCATCACCATCACCATCACCATCACCATCACCATCACCATCACCATCACCATCACCATCACCATCACCATCACCATCACCATCACCATCACCATCACCATCATCATCATCATCATCATCATCATCATCATCATCATCATCATCATCATCATCATCATCATCATCATCATCATCATCATCATCTGTTGTTGCTGCTGCTGCAGTAGAGACGCTGGTCGGTTGGCGATCACCATCGCTGCGTCGATGGCCGTTGCTGAGGCGATCAACGTCATCTGGTTCTCCGGAGCGTTGCCATGGCAACCGTACGTTAAGACGATCTGGACACCGACGCTCATCAAAGGATTCCTCCTTGCCGTCGCCGTCAAAGGCCTGTTCTAGTGAGTGATGGCCGGGGAGTTGGGGTGGGTGGAGTTGGTTGGCATGGATGGGTGAAAGCGGGTGGGTGGGAGAGGGTGGGTTGGCATGGATGGGTGCATGGAAGTGGGTGGGTGGGTGGGAGTGGGTGGGTTGGCATGGATGGGTGGAAGTGGGTGGGTTGGCATGGATGGGTGCATGGAAGCGGGTGGGTGGGTGGGAGTGGGTGGGTTGGCATGGATGGGTGGAAGTGGGTGGGTTGGCATGGATGGGTGCATGGAAGTGGGTGGGTGTGGGTGGGTGGGTTGGCATGGATGGGGGGAAGTGGGTGGGTGGGAGTGGGGGAGTTGGTGGTCTATAGTGGCTGGGAGTGGGTGGGCGGGTGCGAATAGGTGGGAGTGGCAGGGCGAGAATTGCTGTGGGGACTGAGGGGTTCAACCCCAGTCGATCTTTCTTCGAACCCTATAGCGTCGCATTGCACTCCTGGTTATTTGTCTACAATTCTCATACTGGAGAGTGAGCGACGTATTGAAGGGTGAACTGAATGCGGAACTTTAATCAGTGATATGGAAAGATTTGCCGTTGGAACGCATCAACAGAGCCATCAAGAACTTTGCAAAGAGACTCAACAGAAGTCTTGGCACTGGTGGTGGGCACATTGAACACAAGTTGTGAAGCACTATCAAGTTCATTTCACAACAGTTGTTTGAGATGATTGTGACTTAATAAAATCGCGTTTTTGCTACTTTTTGGTGCGTTACTTTTTTGAATGTCAAAAAACGGTGGGTGGCATCACTAAAAGTGATATAACTTTTGTTCTGTTTGAAATATTTTTGACGAACTCTGGTCATTGTCTTTAAGACTGTAACATTTTATATTGAAATTCTTAATTTTGGCCAAGATATTGGTAAAAAACCGTAGGGGTTAGTTTTTATGGCCTACCCTGTATATATATATAAATATATGTGTGTATATATATATACATATTATTATATTATTGTTGGTGTGCGCAGCTCCTTCAACGACCTCGGTCACAGCCAGATAGAGGACGCCACTCGCATCGGTGTCATGATAGCAGTTCTACATCTGTCCATCCCTTTCTCAGGGGGCACCGGAGGATCGTCGGAAGACATGACGGCGCTCGTTCTCGAAGGTGTACGCTGTGCCATCATCATCACCGCCAAAATCCTCATCATTTCCCACGTGCGAGACCTATAGCACGCCACAGCGGGTCAGAGATCACGACCCCTGAACCGACCCAGATTGCATACGCTTTCAGCCAATCGAATTTCGACTTGCGTCTCAACGTCACGACCACATCACGACCATTATAGGCGCAGTCTTGTTACCCTAAAAATTTATAATTAATCGTCAATTATAGTTAATTATTGATTGGTAAGAATGAATTGTTGTACTGATCGGACGATTTTTACTGGCTTGATGGCAAACCAAATTATTGGTAAATAATTAGTAAATAATGCAAAAGATCGTAACACTACAATTATACTTCAATATAACCATCTAGATATTATGTCAACGTATTGCCTAGACTACTTTCTACTACAGTGTGTTGGATGCACCGGTAGGGTCTAACTCTAAACGATGCTGGGGTCTTGTCTAAGTGAAAGCGCAATTAGGAAGGTGTCAGTCCATGAAATTTAGGGTGGACATCACTATGCCCCTCATGTCTCACTTTGCCCCTCATGGTCTCACTTTGCCCCTCGTGTCTCACTTTGCCCCTCATGTCTCACTTTGCCCCTCGTGTCTCACTTTGCCCCTCGTGTCTCGTCACCCCTTGCCATGGGTGCACCAGCGAATCAGGCTGACTGACTGATTGACTGGCTGATTGACTGACTGATTGACTGGCTGATTGACTGGCTGATTGACTGGCTGATTGACTGGCTGATTGACTGACTGACTGACTGACTGACTGATTGACTGACTGACTTACTGACTGACTTACTGACTGGCTGGCTGGCTGGCTGACCGACCGACCGACCGGTGGTAGAGTAGATTGGATGTCCTCATTGTGTGACAGAAAGCCGTAGTAAATTATTGTTTATAACTGCAACTTGTTAAAACGTCTGGCTTTAGTCTGAAGCCTCTATTCCAGCTGCAATTCAACCCCTCCTCTTCTTGCCATCAATCTCCACTGCATAATTATGTGAAACAGAACAATTATATAAATCTAGGCCTGATGTTAAATAGCAGGATTAAGAAAGCTAAGCTAAAACTACTTGTTAAGTTATAAAGTATACTGAAAAACTCGTTTGTCTTATATACTGAAGTTTTCATAACTGCGGCAACCTTTCTGACGTTTGCTCAACGATATACTTGTTATTTTATAGGCCTATTAAAATATAGCCTACACAGTTGAGAAGGGTGAGAATTACCGGGAGGTTTGGGGGGATTCAATCCTATAGTGTTTCTTATAGAACCAATAAAGTTCTAACTGCACAGTGCACACCCCTACGCCACAAAATTCAACTTCTGAACCGCAGTTATTTTGTTACAATTAATTCTCACACTGGATCCGACTGAGAACGTTGAATTCTATATAGTCGTCTTCGTGTGCGGACTTCGTGGGTGTGGGGAGGGCCTACGGAATTACTCACGGGGGGGGAGGGGCACGTAAACTTTCCGAGCCAGAAAGAATAGTTGGTCAAAAATAAAGAAATTTCTAAATGGGCCGGATTGACCCCTCTGGATCCGCCCCTGTCCAAAGCCAACCATTGGTAGACGCCACTGGCTATATATATATATATTATATATATATATATATATATAGAATTTTATTATATAGAACTTTATAATCTAACAAAATTGGATGCAACCTATATATAAACAACGCAAGTCGATTCATAATTAATTAACGAATTAATCAATTAATTAATTACCTGATCAACTAATTATTCACTGTTAGCTATTACATACAACGAACTGTGTCATGCATGATTAAGTCCAATGCTATATTATTATCCTTCTTCCGGTGCCAAGCAATATCTATATGACCGCATCCGTACATATATATATATATATATATATTGAATGGTCTTCGTATATATATATGCATATATATATGCATATATATACGAAGAATATTCAATTACGCATACCACAGGAACATGACAACATACGCACGTCATCATCTAATTATAGCGTACACCGTGTCCAGAAAAACTTCAAGAAAAACTGCTAAATCATATTTGAGCGAAATAGCCCATGCATCAATTATTTCATTATATATTCTCAATGGTGTATTAGTTAATAATTTTTAAAAAAACTTATTTTCACTAACTCTGAATCATTTTGGCATACAATGAAGAAGATAATTATAATTATTGTGAGTTATTTCGCATTTAAAATCAGTTGACCTCCCCTCGGTTATGTGTATATCGATTTTCTAGATATTGACATGATTAGCATATAATTATATACATATATATACATATATAGTGCATGCTTTCATGGTATTAGCGCATCAACGGTTGACGCTTGCCTATTACCAAGATATACATATATATATATATTATATACATATATATATACAAGCATAACTGTAATTAAGGGCTTAAGCCTTAAACGTATAGCGTTCTCATCCTCTGTGCCTGAACCGAAAATCTACAAACTGCACTTGAATATTCCGAAGGATTTTCGAACGCCCATTTGAAATGTTCTCTAAATTCTTGAAATATCCGTCATTTTGAACATTTAAATATCCGTAATTTATTTTCAATTGTAGGCTAAATATCAGTCATTTTGAACATTTAAATATCCGTAATTTATTTTCAAATGTAAATATCAGTCATTTTGAACATTTAAATATCCGTAATTTATTTTCAAATCTAAATATCCGTCATTTTCAACATTTAAATAACCATCATTTCGAGCATTCTCCCTTTTCTGGACACCGTGTAAAAAAGCGCGGGCGCCACGCAACGGAGGCGTCGTCTGCGGCGCATGCGCTGCTAGCACTGCTGGCACGTGGCTGCGCTGATGCCGGCGGCCGTGATTGGTTGGTCGGTGAGACGCTTCGTCTGCGGATTGTTGAGGATCGTCGTGTTGGCGTCGAGGCTTTTCGACATTCGATCACAGATGAGGTCAACGAGACGTTCGAAGACGACGTTGACGTTCAGGTTGTCCTTCGCCGAAGCCTCAAAGAAACCGATTCCTACGCAGAACACAGGGAAATGTGCGTTTAGTAAATGCAGAGTGAGATTTGTCTGGGGAATCAACACGCTTGTATTTCTTAATTGCCGCGGGGTTCACCCCTAGTCTCTCTGAAATATCCGGAGGTCAACCCCTAGTCTCTCTGAAATTGCCGGAGTCAATCCCCTATATAGTCTCTCTGAAATTGCCGGTGTAACCTCCAGTCACCACCTATTGTCTCTTTTAAGGATCCATAGTACAAAGTCTTCTTTTCACACCAAACTCCACGTGGATCATAGTCTGACCCTTGTTATTTTTCTAAAATTCTCGAACTACATTTTATGAAGGGGGAGAACGGCCGGGAGGGTTAAACCCCTCTGTCTCTCTTAGGCCGCAGTGTGGAATTGCATAAAAATAGCTAAGTGGGTCAGACAAACGATGCTGCATTCGCACACGTAACTACAGATTCAGTGCACATACGAAAATGCCCAGCGCACGTTATATTATCTTAAGAAACTGGGCCGACGTTTAATGTATTGGGCAATGGAGGGTGGGGGTGGTGGAGGGAGAACACGTGATTTCCCTAGCGAAGCAGAGACGTGTTTGCGCATGTCTCTAAGGCCAGCCTGCAAGGCTGCAACCATTTATAAGATGCTGTTGCTGATATAAGGAGCAATGGACCACTGCTCATATACTCTGACAGTGCCAGTCCCAAGCCGGGATAAAGGAGGAGGGTGACGCTAACGCATGGTCGTTGTTATATGCTTCTGGCGACCGTCTCGTATACATGCAAGCAGACCACGTACATAGTCGTGCAGTGTTCAGTACGCGTGCACTCATTAATTCCAAGGATGCCACTCATAGCGTTTTCCACCTATAGGTCTAGCTTTTTCGGTCTTGTCTAATTTTCTATGTTTAAAAAAACCAGGCTCTAGCTTTTTCTCACTGCGGTTTTCAGACTTTTAAGGTGGTCCGACCTGTTTTAAAATCAGAGTGGCATCCCTGATATTTAATTCTGCTTCCTGGCATTCTGAGGCTTCGACGACGTGCATGCAATGCGTTCCATCACAAATTTTTCCATGCTTGGCATTGCTAAGGCGTTGCATGTCGTAACTTGGTCGATATCACACGCACTGCGTGTAGTTCCAGGTGTATATATCGACGCAAGGAGGAATAGATATTTATAGACGCAGGTATATACAGAAATAGATCTGTCAGAGAAAAGAAGACGTGATATGGCGAACGTTATTGATCAACAATCCACATGACATTTTAAGGACATTCTCTGCAGCTTATTCTATAATAATAACAATGGTATTGAAAATAAACGTTATTTTAGTTTGATGTTATTCTAAATGATTGACTATATCAATGTTACTCAAAAATAAATGTTATTCTACATAAATGTAACTCTGTATAAATGTTATTCTATATGTTATTCTAAATAATTTCTCAACGGAATAGGCCTACATGTTATTATAAAAATAATGAATGCCATTCTATAAGCATAGGGCTTGCATGCTCTCATTTATGTCATGTAGGCCTACAGTTTTTTGCAGAAAAGGGCATAATTATGCTGTGTCCCCTTTTTAGTCACACACGCGCGCGCACACACATGCATGCCTATGCACAAGTACAAGCACACGCACACATACACACACACAATACCCCTCCTCACATACACACAAATACACACACACACACACACACACACGCACGCACGCACGCATGGACACACAAGATTGGAAAGCAAGATAAGCTGTGGGAAAGCGAAGACTGCATTGGACAGGCAATGTAACTATAATTTTATTGTAACTGAAAACGCCAAGGAACACTAGAAAGACACTAAAGGCACTCTCCATAAATTATACTATCAGCTGAATGCAAAGGACAGTCATTAAGTAAGTGAGCACGTTGTATATCCGCACCGACGTACATTGTATTTGTATACATTTATGAAGCGCATTTTATAGATCCCTCACGAGCACCATAGACATGAAAGAACTGAGGAGGTGTATATGTATACACACCTTGAGTCTTCAGATGCAATCTAGAAAAAGGAGCTGCAGCAGAATTAAACGGAACAGCTCGAATTTCAACTTCAAAATTATTGCACTTATAGTATTCAGGTTTTTTGTTCTTAATACTCAGTAATTGGTAATTATTACTTTGCACTTAGTAGCAGGGCTTAAAGTGTGGCTGGACGGTCATGGACGGCGTCCATGCACTTATTTTAAAATCTGAAGGCCGTCCTGCCACTTATTGGCCAGCACAGCCTGGAAAAGTAAGGGGCGTCCAAGCACTTCTTTTTGAAAAGTAAGGGGCGTCCAGGCACTTCTTTTTCCACACCTTAAGCACTGCTTAGTAGGCATACTTCTCTTATTTAGTATAATTATTGCTTTTAATACTTAGTGATTAATAGGCCACTCAATGCATAATGCGCAGCACTTAGTTCCTAATACTTAGCACGTAATACTCGGTACTTTAGTGCACAGTGCTCAATACTTAGTACTCAGTACGTAATTCATAGTACTTAATCCTTTCCGTACATGTCTGATCACAAAGAAAAGGAGGATCATCAGCACACGAGAGTGTAAGGTGCACATGTGTTGCGGTATACGGCATGCAGCAAGGGACCAGATCTCCACGGGTGGATCAACAAAGTGACCGGCGAAAACTGACTAAACTGAAACCTGTACGAACAGCTCTCCTATGTATTGTATTGTATCCATAAATTTATGTAGCGCCTCTCATAATTTTAGCATACATGATGATGGGACAGAACCAACCAACGAAGCCAAACGTACCAAAGTTCTTGAATTTGATATTTTGTTCTCGACAGGGAGCCAGCACAATTAATCTCTCATATAGGCCTATGCAGAGATATGACGGAATCTTCGTAGATTATTGGCCACAACATCGAGGATTTAGTGTTATAACTACGGCTGGTAGGCTATACTGATTAGAAAAAATCTAATCCATTAATCACCCATATTATTTTAATATATTTATTACAGATAAATCGATTAAATTCGATCGATTTGGTTAATTAATCAAAGCGCGAACAAATGTCAAAAATGCAGTCATTGAATAAGTTGCTATTTTCTTTTTTTATTAAAAAAAACCCCGTCAATTGAACTGTTTAGTGTTTATTGCAATTAAGCCAACTTATCCTATCGCCATCTTTTAATTTTTAATCAGCATTCACCTCAAACACAGGATCATCGCTTAATTATCCACGCAAATGTTTCACGTCCAGGACGTCCTCTTTTTTCACCATGTTGTCTGCTCCGGAAATGAGTCAAATGACATCTTCACATCATGAAATACGCACCAAAATTAATCGTAAATTAACCGATAAACATTTTTAACGATTACTCACTTAATTAACAATAATCGCTAAACTTCGTAATTCCTTATTTACAACCCTTTAACGAATTCATTTACTGACCGAGTTGGTCGGCCAGCCTGCGTCCTCGCTCTGTCGAAACGACTCGCTCGTGTTCCAGGTCGCTTTTGTTTCCCACGAGTAGAACCTGCGCGTTGTCCCACGAATATGTCTTGATCTGTGTACACCTGCGCATCACCAAAGAACAACAATAACTACAATCAATAGAGAGCACCTCAATGATAGTTTAAATATAACAGCTGTCAATAGAACCGTAGATCAAATACCATCTTAAAGCAATATTTAAAAGAGTCGTAGCATTTTAAATAATTATAGCCTACTAACGAGCCATAGCATTTAAAAATGTAGCCTAGTATTAAAAAGAGTTATAAAATGTAAGTCTAGCATTTTTAAAGCAGCCTAATACTCAAAAGAGCTACAAGTCTAGCATTTCAAAGCAGCATAATATACAAAATGGCCATAGCATTTTAAAATAGTATTCGACGGAGTTGTGTGTAAAAGTGATATAACTTTTGTTCTGTTTGAAATATTTTGTTGAAATGTGACCATTGTACGTAAATATTAATTGCCTTTAAGACTGTAAAGTTTCATTTAAAAATTCGTATGTTTAGTCAAGATATGGCCAAGATATGGGCTAAAAACCGTAGGGGATTACTTTTTGGCGCACCCTGTACAGTCGCTTAGTATAGCGTTAATGTAACGTTCGTAAAGCAACAGCATTTTAAAGTAGGCCTAATGGTCAACAGAGCTAATAGCATCTGAACGTAAAAATTAAGAACGAGGAAGATAGAAGCACAACTACAAGTCAGCAGAGCATTGTATTTTAAAGATATAAGAAGAGCAGAAAATCATTAGAACCAAATAGCGGTTCAAATTAACAGCCATGTAGCAGAGCCATGATTATGGCTTTCCAAGCAGAGCCATGATTATGGCTTTCCAAGCAGAGCCATGATTATGGCTTTCCAAGCTTTAGCCTACTACAGACAACGAAGCCATATCACTTTCGATGATGGTGTTAACCGGGAAACGGTATTTTGATACTCGAGCACCTAGGACTTAATACTTTGTACTTAGTAGGCTACATAATACATCATATTTACTATTTTTCCTCTTAATACGTAGTGCTTAATATATAATAGTACCCAGTACATTAACACACAGCACTTGGGGCCTAGTTCTTAAAACACTTGGTAGGCCTACATAATGCTCGGCAGGGTGAGAATTGCCGTGGCGATTGAGGGGTTAAACCAGAGTCTTTCTTAGAGTTAAACAGTGACGCCTTCTTTCGCATCCCAAAACTCCGCGTGGATCATGGTTATTTTTCTAAAATTCTCATACTGATACTCGGTAGGCTGCTTTCATTCATTCATTCATTCATTCATTCATTCATTCATTCATTCATTCATTCATTCATTCATTCATTCATTCATTCATTCATTCATTCATTCATTCATGCGTTCGTTCGTTCATTCATTCATTCATTCATTCATTCATTCATTCATTCATTCATTCATTCATTCATTCATTCATTCATTCATTCATTCATTCATTCATTCATTCATTCATTCATTCATTCATTCATGCATTCATTCGTTCATTCATTCATTCATTCAATCATTCATTCATTCATTCAATCAATCATTCATTCACATTCATTCGTTCATTTCAAGAATTAATACAGCACCCCTTCAAGAAGTCCACTCGGAGGCGCTCCCAGTCTAACCACAGTGAAACAAAAAAGTCTTAAGGAGCCTGTAAAACACTGAGGAGTCAATTAACCCCATAGGTAACAGGCGCATCTCTAACGGGAGTCTATTCCAGACAGATGGACCTAGAACTGAGAAAGCACGACACTGACAGGCTGAGGTTTCAACAAGCAGAGCCTAACGCTCAGTGCTAAATATTTAGCCCTCAGTACACGATACATAGTATCTTTGGACCTTGTTCCTTCCAGTGCATGTCTGTGCATACAGGGCAACGGAACGACGTTTACCGATGGATTCATCCATCTTCGTCAGCGTCCATCACAAGTCCCCTCTCTAGTGCCCCTCCCCCACCTTCGACCCCTCCCTGGCACCACAAGTCATCAGCCGATGAGTCGGAGACGACAGCAGTTGACAAACAGTCGGGTCCTGCTGCTGCTGCTGCTGTTGCAGACGACCCAGCATCCAGCATCATGATACAGCAACAGCAGCAAACAACAGCTTCCCTGTGATGCTTCTAAGTCATCACATCAGTGACCGCAATCTCCCAGCTGCAGCGCGTATTATATTATAGCATTCCGTGTGAACATTGGAAAATATTTATGCGAGGCAGAACGTCTGGGCTGTAAATAAGACACATCCCCCATTGCTCTCGCTTTGAACATTTCGTCTCCTGTGGGTCCTCTATTTCGTTACATACATGTATCTGGGCACGTTTCCGAAGAGAGGCCATCTTGTCTGACTCTGACAGAAGTTTATATAGCGCTGTAGTCGCCGGGAAGCGTCGCTAGGGAGGTTCTTTGAAGTGAAAGGAGCAACATAAACGTCATATTATTACATTATTATTGTCGAAATGTGGCAGTGCTACATTCCTTCCGTCAACATTCAACGATATCAGTGTGTCTGCTATTTGCATTTAAATGACACATTAGGGGCCGTCCATAAAGTACGTCACGCTCCAGGGGGGAGGGGGTCTAGGAAAGTGTGACAGTTTGTGACAGGGGGGAGGGGGTCAGGCCATGTGTGACGTCACACATTTATTTTTTAAATTCTTTTAAATTTTTTTGTTTTTAGTACCTAAAATCCGACCCGGCCCGGCCAGGTGTGTCTAAAACCCGGCCTGGCGGGATAAAAGTTGATTTTCCGTCACTATCAAAGCGTTTAGGGACACACGTCACTATCAGAGGGATTAGGGATAGTATCCTAAGGTTTAGAGGGTTAGGTAAATGGTCATGTTTAAAAAAAATTGTTCGAAAGTGTGACGTACTTTAGGGGGGGGTCCGAGATTTGTGACAGTTTGTGACAGGGGGGAGGGGGGTCAAAAATGGTCAAAAATAGCGTGACGTACTTTATGGACGGCCCCTTAGGAGGCCTAATATCCGTGCAAATAGTCCTAGGTCTACGTATAGCCTAATATTAAGCTAAAACCTATGGGCGGAGACTTGGCCCAGGATTTGGCCCGTTTGGGGTGGGAACGAACGAGGGTCGAAGGACGATCGCCGAGACGATAAGCGCCGAGCAAGGGGAGAGACCTGGGGAGGGGTATATGCTGTCATCTTGACAGAATCGTTATGGATAAATAGTGGATAGCGCTGTAGAAATTTATAGGCTAATGATATTTATGAAAATAATGTTTCTGAAATGTTGGGAAGGATATAGGGCCTAAGCATCTCCGACCCCCCCCCCCAAACAAAACTTGGGGGACTGTCTCCTGTCCATTTTAAATCTCCACCTATGAGCTAAACTGCTAAAGGGTATTTACATACCTGATCTGACAGGACCAACGACCTTATTATAAATATTACTTCCATAGATAACTTGAGAAGAGCATAATAATATAAGTCATACTTTATCGTAATACATATATATATATATATATATATATATATATATACACACACGTCTCTGTCTTTCATGTATATGCATGAGCATAGACATAAATAGACATAGACGTTTGTCTGAAGGGAATTTATGTAGCGCTAGTCGACGGGAAGCGTCGCTCGGGAGGTTCTCTGAAGTGAAGATCACTAGAATGATGGAATAAGGTTTGATCAAGAAAGAATTAACTATCTGTCTTTATCATAGAAATTAAGTTAATATTGTTCGTAGAAGACTGTGTTGCTTGCACACCCGAATGTAATTTTCAGTTGGTCTATTAAAGGATAGACCAATTACAGGCAAGGACTCATACAGAGGACTGGTTTCTTCTTCTTTAGCCGCCTTGTACCGGTTTTTGGGCGATAATTATAATCGGAGTTCCGGAAAATTTCAAATCTTATTTACAAAATAAAGGCAATCAATTAGTTACATCTATGAAAACAGATTGACGACTAGTTATGTTTGCAAAGTAAACAAATACCTTTGGAGATTCAAAACATTATCTTTAGCGATTGAAACGGAATTTTAAGTGGAGCGCCACCTATTGCTAAGAGTGAAATTATGACCACGAAATGTTCACAAGTGACCTATCCTGTAATATAGAATCCTTGAATTACAGGTAACAGATTTCTTCGGTTTTTTGGTAATTAATTGTCAGTGGCTGCAATTGGTCTATTAAAGGATACCTACTTACTTGATAATAAGATATATATATATATACATATATATATATATGGGACGCGGTGGTGTGGGATGTGTTCGGTGCCTTGGAGCCTGAGGTTGCGGGTTCGAATCCACCTACAGCCGCCGCGTAGCGACCCTGAGCAAGTTCTTCGCTCGCAGTTAGGCTACATGTAAGCTACTCATGCGCTTCGGCATGAAACTCCGATTCAGTGTCTGCGCTCTATATAGTCGGGAGCACCTCTGAGCAGTCTATATTTAAAGGGGCGCTCTACCAAGTGCTCATGCATAGGCCTACACATTATATTCTTATAGATTAGATTTGATTGGATAAGCTTACATGATTTGATTACACAGTTTGAAAACTTTGCATGGACTGGTGAAGGAGCTATGGGCCTGTAGGCCTATATACAGCGTTCTAATGACATGAAAACCGAATATAAATTATTTTCCGATCCGTGGCTATACCGGCATCCCTGTCGTCCGTCCGTCCACCCTTTCCATGCAGTCCATGCACAGAATAGGAAAATCATTTCACGATTTATTTGCGCTTCATGCACTCGAAGGTCACTCGAAGGTCACCGGTGGCAGCACTGCAGAAGCGATGGGCAAATAACGAATAGAAAGCAAAGCATCCATTGCCTTCAAGTCTCATGAAAAGCTGCTTCTGCGTAATGTAATCAGTGCAAATAAAATGCAGGCCCTGCAGAGAAGCACGCAGCCCCTATACCTTCATCAAACATCAACTCATGTATCATTGAGAGCAGAGCTTGAAAGGCGGCTCAACAAATAAACGAATCAGTTCTAATGGAAAAGCGAACACACGAAGGAAGGAAGGAAAGAAGGAAGGAAGGAATGAAGGAAGGAAGGAAGGAAGGAACGAACGAACGAACGAAGGAACGAACGAACGAACGAACGAACGAAGGAATGAACGAACGAACGAACGAACGAAGGAACGAAGGAACGAATGGGTGAGTGAGAGAACGAATGAAGGATTGAGATGTCAAGGAAACGAATGAACAGGCAGCATTCCACTAATATAATTGGGCAATCGCAAAATCTATAATAATTATTCCTTGTACATGTATATAGGCATATATAATAGCGTACGCATAATCTACGGTATATATTCTATGTTATATATATATATATATATATATATATATATATATATATATACTCATCAATCTTCATTAAATGAAGCTCACAATTTTATATCCAACGGATTTATCATATCCTGCACGTCCACATAACGCAACATACTTATATTATAATGTGTGTATGTATATATATATATATTATATGCATGTGTGTAACGGTGTAGACCTATATATATACATATAAATGTATACATAATTGCATAATTATATATTCGGCAGATGTATAATATACTGCTATTAATAATTGCTCGGTATGCATTGGAATTGAGGCATATATATATATAGACGAATATCGTTGGAACGTCAGAGAAATATAATTATTACTATGTATGGTGACTCGGCATCAAAGGTTATATAGCAAGACTGGTTCCCTGTGGGATGACGGCGGGCAGAGGTGCAGTCAACGGAGACAACGGATCTGACCACGTAATGGACCCCAGCTGACCCTGTCACTAGACTATCTATATGGTCTATGACGACGACGACAACGACGATGATGGTGGTGGTGGTGGTGGTGGTGGTGGAGATGGTGTGTGTGTGGTGGTGATGATGATGATGATGATGATGATGATGATGATGATGATGATGATGATGATGATGATGATGATGATGATGATGATGATGATAATGATGATGAAAAAGAAAATGATGACGGAGACGATATACATGTAGATATATGTTATGGCGAATACGTATACGAAAAATAAGATCTGTCTGTCGGAATTTCGGAAAGAGTTCCAGAGTGAGAGTCTATGCGTTTTAAGCGAAAATATATTACATGCAAAAGATTTAAAAATTATTGATACATTTCAAGAATTTATATAGCGCAGTTTATATGTGTAAATAGAATAACGGACGAAGTTGTACTACATAGGAACAGATGCAAGAGGAAGTCCTAGGTTAGCTGTGAAGCTGTGAAGGATAGTGACAAAGTGACAAAGTGAGAGACGTGAGAATGATAACACACTGCAGCGCAGGGAAAAACAACTGAGTAAGAAAAGCTGAGATGAAAATTAACCGAAAGAAGAGGCATATACATGTATATAGCGGGGCAGAACAGCCAAAGGAAACCATGATTGAGGCAGCCATGAATGTGAAGTGTAATCGACTTCATTTTCTTTGCCTCTGCATATAATTATGAGGGTGCGTGGATGACCAACCCGCTCCCTCGCCGCCTCGACTTTCCGTCGACAGTGTACTTTCGATGTATGCTCATTATAGCTGAACTGAATATATAGGGTGTGACATATAGATCACGCAGAACGGTCGAAGCAAACTTCTGCTCTGCACGGCCGGGATTTGAACCCATGATCTCTAACCATGTCACCACAGAACAGCCACAAAATCACCACAAATCAAAGACTGTATGCAGCAGCAGCAGTAGCAGTAGCAGCAACAGAGCTGTAAGAACCATGTTTGTTTGTTTGTATGTGCACTTGTTATAGCGCCAATTCAAGCACTCTACTCAGAGGCGCTCCCGAATGCAGAGCGGGCACTGCATCGGAGTTTCACGCCGAAGCGCTGAGCAATTGCGAGTGAAGGACTTGCCCAAGGTCCTTATACGCGGTGACTTAAGGTGGATTCGAACCTCGAACGTTCCGGCTTCAAGGCAACAACGCCACCACTACACCACCGCGCCCCACATGTGGTTTCGGTTTAACTGCTCTGTGTGATAGCACGGTTCATTAGCGTCGTCAGAGTACAGTATACAGCCAGCGGTGGAGAGATAATATTATAGTATAAGAACAAATTGGAACACGAGGTTCTATTGTCAACGTTGCATGCGAGAATAGTTTATGTAGCGCCGTGTATAAGCGTGGGGTGTATTTCCAGCCGCACGCAGGATAGGGGTCAATGGGTGGATTCTCGAGTACTTCACTGGAACGACTCTCCTCTGCCTTTAATGCTCTGGAAATGAGTTTCCATCATCAGTGGAGAAGAGATTCGACAGACCAACAGAAGATGAAACGATCAGACGAGGAGTCACGTTCCCTCTCCAGGTCTCGATAGGATCTCAAGCACAACAAGAGGATGGGTGGATGGATGGGTTGGTGGATGAATGGGTGGATGGATGGATGGGTGGGTGGATGGATGGGTGGATGAATGGGTTGGTGGATGGATGGGTGGATGGATGGGTGGATGGATGGATGGGTGGATTGGTTGGTGGATGAATGGGTGGATGGATGGGTTGGTGGATGGATGGGTGGATGGATGGGTTGGTGGATGGATGGGTGGATGGATGGGTTGGTGGATGGATGGGTGGATGGATGGGTTGGTGGATGGATGGGTGGATGGATGGGTTGGTGGATGGATGGGTGGATGGATGGGTTGGTGGATGGATGGGTTGGTGGATGGATGGGTTGGTGGATGGATGGGTGGATGGATGGGTGGATGGATGGATGGGTGGATGAATGGGTGGATGGATGGGTTGGTGGATGAATGGGTGGATGGATGGGTTGGTGGATGAATGGGTGGATGGATGAATGGATGAATCGAAGGATGGGTGGATGGATGGAAGGGTGGGTGGGTGAGTGGATGGATGGATGAATGGGTGGATGGATGGACGGACGGACGTACGGATAGATGGATGGATGAATGGATGAATCGAAGGATGGATGGATGGATGATGGAAGGGTGGGTGGATGGATGGATGAATGGGTGGATGGATGGATGGATGGATGGATGGATGGATGGATGGGTGGATGGATGGATGGACGGATGGATGGATGGATGAATGGGTGGATGGATGGATGGACGGATGGATGGATGGGCGGATGTGCGGATTGACAGACGGAAGAAAGAAAGGATGGACGGATTGACAGACGGAAGAAAGAAAGGATGGACGGACGGATTGACAGACGGAAGAAAGAAAGGATGGACGGATTGACAGACGGAAGAAAGAAAGGATGGACGGATTGACAGACGGAAGAAAGAAAGGATGGACGGATTGACAGACGGAAGAAAGAAAGGATGGACGGATTGACAGACGGAAGAAAGAAAGGATGCACGGATTGATGGAGAAACTGATGGAACGACCGACGAACGAATAAAGAAGAATAATACGAAGAGACGGATGGACGGACAACGGGAAAGGAGGATGATTGGAATAATAGATGAACAGATGAAGAGATTGACGAACTGATGGATGGATGGATTGACTGATGGATGGATGGATGATGGATGGATGGGTCAGTAGATGGATGGATGGTGGACAGATGGACGGATGGATGGATGAATCGAAGGATGGGTGGATGGATGGATGAACGGGTTGGTGGATGGATGGATGGATGGATGGGTGAATGGATGGATAGATGGATGGATGGATGGATGGGTGAATGGATGGATGGATAGATAGATGGATGGATGGACGGATAGATGGACGGGTGGATGGATGGGTCAGTGGATGGCTGGATGGATTGGCAGAAAGAAAATACAGACAAACAAGTAGACAGACGGACAAAAAGACAGACAAGCAGACAAACGGTCGGACGAACACCGGATGAAGGGTGGACATTAGATGGACGGAAGGATGCGTATATATGGCATTGGAATGCTGGTCCTGCTGCTGGCGTGGTGCTTTTATCCATCCTATATAAGCTACAGTCGGCGCCCGAAGAGATCGATATATTCGTTCGTTTGCCGATCGTACACACTCTTCTAGGAGCGTCGGTTGGTCGGTCGGTTGGTGAGCGCGTACACCAGCATCAGCGAACGAGAGAGGGTGTGTGTGTGTGTGTGTGTGTGTACGACGGTGGCGTTGCCATGACGACCCCCGGATCAAATTACGCGACGGCTGAACTTATCGACCTGCAGCATGCAGCTAAGCGCTGGAGCCGCTAAGAACTAAAAGCGCTGTTTTAGATTAGCAACGACGACGACGACGCACTAACCTCCCAGTCACTTACTAACTCACCAACCGATTTTATTGCTACTTCTATAGCCCAAGTGTATTCTTAGATGTTAGTGTGCTCACGTGTGTATGTGTTGATGTACACGTATGTGTTTGCATGTGTGTGTGTGTGTGTGTGTGTGTGTGTGTGTCAATGTGTGTTTGTCGTTGTGGATGTGTGTTTGCGTATGTTTTTTGTGTTACATTTTCGTGTTACAGGCTGTAATCAAGTCTTTATGTACATGTAGCTACGCTAAAAAAGAAACAACAAAAATCGATCGATCAATTTAAATTTATATATCGCCCATTCAGGTTCTCTCCTGAGAACCTGAATGTGGAGGTGCATAATAATAATAATATATCACAATGGGCATCACCGTGCGTGGTGCACAATACAGCGACGTCATAATACAGGACATCATCATGCAGTGATGTCACAATGTAGTGACATCATTAAAATCATATCGCCGTACAGTAGCGTCATCATGCGGTGACGTCATCATTCAGTGAAGGGCCAACACATAAACATGATTTTATAGTTAACCAACGCCGTGTAATCGAGCCAATAAAGACAGAGAGGCGTTGAAAAAATATCTTCAGGTATCTCGTTGTATTATACTGATCGTTAATTTAAGATTAATTAGCTCATTAATATTGCCGTCAGAAGTTCGACCACCCCGTCTCCCCCACCCCACCGCCCTCCTCCTCAGGACAATGACCCGAGTCATGCACGGCAGCAGCCAACAGGCGATGCAGGAGAAACAGGCAGACAGAGACAGACAGACAGACAGACAGACAGGCAGGTAGACAGACAGAGACAGACAGACGGATAAACGAACGGACAGACAGGCAAAAAGGCAGACAGAAAGAAACAGTCAGACAGACAACTAGACAGATAGACAGATAGACAGACTGATAGACTGACGGAGACAGACAGATAGACAGATAGACAGATAGACAAACAGACAGATAGACAGAGACAGATGGACATAATACACAACTATATGCAGTGTCTCTGCTCGAGTATCCTGGCTGCGACAAGAGGCTAGCCATACACAAGGATGAGAGGAGAGAAAAGGGATGAACATGATTCAGCAGAACACAATATGGATCAGCCGGACATAGTTTGTCATTCTTGCAGCTGCAGCTGCATTGTGCAATTCAACAACATAAGGACGCATTTCCCGATCTTTTGTCAAGTGCCTATCCTCCTCATTCATCCACTCTATAGTGAACAATGACTTATATGGCGCCGTCATAAAGTCTAAGATATTTTCGATTTGGGAAACTTGCAATGCTCTTACCATCAGGTTCTGCACGAGGAAGGAACATTGGAGGTCTTGGGTCGAGTTCCTGCAAGAAAGACGGAACTTGCCAGGTTCTGCAAGATAAAAGGAACTTGCCATGCTCTGCAAGATAAAATTAAGGAACTTGCCAGGTTCTGCAAGATAAAATTAAGGAACTTGCCAGGTTCTGCAAGATAAAATTAAGGAACTTGCCAGGTTCTGCAAGATAAAATAAAGAAACTTTCCAGGTTCTGCAAGATAAAATTAAGAAACTTGTCAGATTCTGCAAGAGACTTACCTCTTTTTTTAATAGATACAATGAACTTACCAGTCTTGTACTGAGTTAAACGAATCCTCGTTGGTGACGTCATACATGAGAATGAACCCCATGGCGCCTCGATAGTATGCCGTCGTTATCGTTCTATACCTCTCTTGACCAGCAGTATCCTTGACCAAAACAGTACACAGTATCCTTGACCAAAACAGTACACAATATCCTTCACCAAAACAGTACACATGCAGTATCCATCGCCAAAACAGTACACTGTATCCTTCACTAAAACAGTACACAGTATCCTTGACCAAAACAGTACACAGTATCCTTCACCAAAACAGTACAGAGTATCCTTCACCAAAACAGTACACAGCATGTGGCAATCCACAGATGAAGAACTCAAGATATTAAGTAGAGGTGCTCAAATGGCAGCTATGTCCGGCTGATCTATGCTTTTGTTCTGGTAAATCCTGCTCATCCCTGCCATGTCCCTTCATCCCTGTTGATGTGGCTGTACTGCTTTAGAGGCCAGGATACTCAGTCAAATACCACTGTACTTTGCGTATTGTCGGGCCAGCAACAGAAAAAGCATGGCGTTGCTGAACAGAGGGACAAGAAGCTCGGTCTGTTTAGAAGAGAGGAGAGAGAGAGAGAGAGAGAGAGAAAGAGAGAGAGAGAGAGAGAGAGAGAGACACAATAAAACTGAGAGAGATAGATAGATAGATAGATAGATAGATAGATAGATAGATAGATAGATAGATAGATAGATAGATAGATAGATAGATAGATAGATAGAGAGATAGAGAGATAGAGATAGAGAGAGAGAGAGAGAGAGAGAGAGAGAGAGAGAGACAGACAGACAGACAGACAGACAGACAGACAGAGAGACAGAGAGACAGAGAGAGAGACAGACAGACAGACAGACAGACAATAAAACTGAGAGAGAAAGAGAGAGAGAGAGAGAGAGAGAGAGAGAGAGAGAGAGAGAGAGAGAGAGAGAGAGAGAGAGAGAGAGAGAGAGAGAGAGAGAGAGAGAGAGAGAGAGAGAGAGAGAGAGAGAGAGAGAGAGAGAGAGAGAGAGAGAGAGAGAGAGAGAGAGTAGAGTAGAGTCACCAGAGAGTCACGGCTCTGGATGCTTAGGGTGGAGCAGCAGAGTTCATGTAAATGGACAGAGGCCACACCCGCCAGAGACAGCGACAAACCAAAGAAGTAATCCGGTAAGTGACCCCCTGTGGGAAAGGAAGCCAATGCAAAGCATCCCGTATGTATATATATATATATATATATATATATATATATATATATATATATATATATATATATTCAGTGACATGGTCGAATCTTGGGATGCGACCAATAAGGCGTGCCGCAGTGGGACAGACCCGATCCAAACACCCAACCCGAGTCTACGCAATTCTATAATTATTAGATGAAAAAATCTTACTGTAATTAACATCCCTATTCATGACCATAACCATAACCACAGTTTTTATTGCTCAAAGTAACCGTTGACAAAACATCTTTTACACATAAAGAATATAGAAACTGTAAAAAAAGCAAAAGGAGAGAACCCTCAAGTGATAACTGTCCCTCTGCCAGGGTTTCCTATATATAAATACAAGTGCAAATAAACAGCAACAGGTTATGCGAATAATTGAGTATTAAAGAGAATTTTTTTATCTTAACTAGTTAACTACGTCCTGCAGGGAAAACGTCTAAAGGTGATGCTGAGTGTGCCAATATTATTTAGATAAGTCGTTAAAAATAAAAGAATATATATATATATATCTAAAACTATAAAGGCGAAACTTTTCCAATGTTTGCGAACAATTTTCTTCTTATCCACCCGACCGATTTTTCCAAAATATTTACAAAAATACTTTTTAGGACCCATTAACAAACATAGGGGGGGGTTCGCGATCCAAAAATCTTACCTTTGCCGAATTTGAAACATTTAATTTTTAATAATCCGACGAAAGCTAATATAATGCAGTATTTAAGATTGGTCGCCGGATCGCTTTCAAAGATCCCATAGATTTATGACGTCATCACTTCTTTACTTCGCTTTAGGCGGCCGATTTTATAGCGCGCGCTTTCGCTAAATTATACTAAAAACACTGATAATAATATTATGAACGGTTGATCGCAAGACAATGACAATGGATACCGGTAATTAATATAGTACCGTGTCGTCAGGCCATCTGGACATTACCGGTATTTAGGGCGGACGGGTTTAGGCAAAAGAACCAAAATTCGCCGGCAAATGCTGGCCACAACGGAGGGTGACGAACCCGCCCGGCAGGGGCGGTTGCAATGGGAGCTGGGTTGGGGCGAAAAATCTACATTTAACCGACAACACCAGGCACCCCTGGCTGGGACCGGGTTGGGGCCGATGGAAGAAGGTGGGGTGAGAAAGGCTAAGTGGGAAAGGGGTCAGCGTGGCAGTGGACCAAATATCGAAATTTCCCGGGCAACGCCGGGTAATTCAGCTAGTATATTA
>OX457053.1:7454134-7461842 GCA_949752735.1 Lumbricus terrestris | reverse complement strand
AGTGATGTTAATAATGAACATGATTTTCTTTTCGATATAGGAATGTTCAGAGGAGTTTTCCTTGTTGCAGGATTGCATGTAAATAGTCATGTGCCCTATATGTAGTGCAATTCCAAATATTGAGGAATCTTTTAACAACATGGCAGATTCTTTAACAACTGTAATTTTGGCCGAAATTCTGGATGTTTTGTCAGTTGCTGGTATTGACAGGCAGACTTGATAAGGCGTCAAGCAGTCTGGTTGAAAACCTGAAGTGCTGTCATAAGCTTCTTGATTTCATTTCTTCCTATTATTTTATAGATAAATTTTTTGCAGCTGCTGGTCACTCCAGGAGGGTCTGATTCCTGTTGACTTTGATGGTGTTTTCCCTATTTTTGGGTAAATGCCATGCTAGGTAACATGTGACAAGTTGGCTTTAAACAGCTTGCCACACTATTTGGAGTATCTTTAAGGGATGAATTTTTTTACTACGCTTTGCAGCAAAAAGTCAGAAATTCAGACTAAATTTTGAGAGGAAAAACCTTTTTGCTTGCATTCGGTTTCTGAATGTATGTATTTACATATTTGGCATGTTTTACTTCTGTCAGTAAAGGAAGAAATCACAACTGTTGTGTGAAATGCAATTGCGGACTCGATGAAATTCAAGGCTAGTATGTAAGAGATAACTGGTGTTTTGGATATAATGCAATGCGTTTGGATGGAGTTGTTGTTAAACATGTTGCATTCTGCATGGATTGTGTTTTGGATAAATGCCTGTCACTGCCTCATGTAAATAAGGCATATTTCTGTACTTTGGTGTAAAGCTGCTGTTAAGAAGATGCATAAGCCTTGCAAATATCTGCAATTCAAGAGCTTGGACTAGTACTATCATCATTGGTAGTACTTGGTGTCGAGCACTGTTGAAGCATTTATTCAATGACCTGGTTATTTAGATCTGTGTTTCTCCACACAATACACACTGGCAATTTCAAATAATGTGTAGTTTCGATGATTTTTAACATTGTTGTTGCATGCTTGTTGTGGTTAAATCCTGCTAATAATTAATTTGCTCTGATCCTTT
Organism: Lumbricus terrestris; assembly: GCA_949752735.1. Lineage (NCBI taxonomy): Eukaryota > Metazoa > Annelida > Clitellata > Crassiclitellata > Lumbricidae > Lumbricus > Lumbricus terrestris. The sequence continues at coordinate 7,460,782 of OX457053.1, read as the reverse complement.
TTAACTAATTCTTGACAACTGAAGAAATTGCATCTTGTAAACAGTAACACTGGAGTATAAACAAGGACATTATTGGGACTTATATATTTTACTTTGCAAAGCAGAGGTCCTTGACTAGGATTTTTTTAAATTCATTTTCAATCTATCAGTTGCTTGAATTATTGCTAGGTGAATATTAATATTTATGTGGTTTTTGTAGGTCAGTCTTTACTGGAACCCTGAAGTACTGGTTTCGCAGCCATAGATCGAACTGCCAAGACATCGGGACTCTGTGGATGCACTCAGCCAAATCTAGCAGGTGAGCAGCAAACAATTTCCATCATGTAGACTATTGCAGTGACATTTTGGTGTTTCTTTTTGGTAATTTTCTGCATTATTCATTTTATGTTTTGGGTATGATGCCATAAAACAGTGGAACTTCAGTCTATATTCAGTCGTCTAAACATCGGGGACATTTAGTTAGTAATTGTGAAGTCATGATAATGTAGGATCAGTCTTGTGTGAAGTGTGTACCAACTTGTGGCAAAAATTTGACATAATTAGTGCATTAATGAGTTGGCTTGTTTACCTTTGAATTGTTTTTATCGTTTAAGGCTTCCTTCGGAGCAAAGTGACAAATTTCGAGAGTAAACAGCGCTCAAATGTTCACAATGAACATAACTGCTTCGGACGATGGATCTCACACATGAAGACCGCAGAATTCGGGTGAAAATTCATCGCCCTCCATAACTGGGATAGAGATGACATGGCGCTACCCAAGACTGCTTGACATGCTGGATGCAGTAAGAACAGCTTTTACACAGTACTTGCAGGCTTAATTTTGCATGGCAAAATGGTTCCAGAACTTTACAATTTTAGAACAGTTGTGTGGGGTTTCTGAAGGACTGAGCCTCATACTCTCATTTCAAAACATGTTAAAACTGATTATGAAATAATTTCTAATAAGAATTCATTAATTTAAATTAAATCCCTTTTTCATAATTTTTTACAATTAATCCATTAAATTTTCTATTGCTGAAAAATGTCCTGGAATGTTGATCTCTAGCCTTTTTCTGAAAAGAAGTGATTTTTAGTAGGGTTTTCAGATTTTTAATACCGATTTTTAGTAGTATTTAACAAATTTTAAGTAGTATATGGCAGGTTAATCATTATTGTATTCATAGGGTTAGGTAATTGTTGTTTTGCTGATGCTTCCTTTGAAAGCTTATCTGGTTTAGACCATAAGCTCTTAGGTGGCATTGACATTGAAACTACTTTTCTTTTTGCCATTGTCTTATAGGGAGTAGAAGATTGAGTCGACATTTGTGGGCTTGAATTTCTTTAAAGCCGATTCCTCGTGCCAGTATCTTGTTATTCAGCAATTGTCATATCCAATTTTAGCAGACGTTTATGATTTGCTGCTGCAGTCTTTGTAGGTGGTGTCCATGGTAAATTACAAGTATTGTCTTTGTATGTTTAATTTTTAAGTGGTAACTTGCTGAAACTGTTGCTGGATCAAAACAGCTATTTTGCCAAAGGTCTAATTAGTGAATTGTTGGTTTTAGATTTTAGGTCCGACAAGAATTCCGTCATTGGATCAGATAAGCAGATGCACGAATTTGTGAAGCTCGAGGGTGAACTAGAAAATGTCCTTTCTACTATGAATGATGACTTAGATGAAGGTAAGAAATGAGCATAGATCTTGTGTTGGCTCTATATAAATTTATGTGATTGAGTACAACTGCTTTTATTTGCATAATGATGTAGAATGAAACTAGAAAAATATTCATAGTAGCTGGCACTTGTCACTAATTTATTACAACAATGTGGTGCTTGGTGGTGCATTGGTATGCTCGCTGCCTTGGAGCCGGAAGGTTCGAGATTCGAATTGACCTCAAGCCGCAACGTAGGGATCTTGAGCAAGTCCTTCACTCATAATTACTTGGGTGCTTCGGCGTGAAACTTTGATGCAGTGTCCAACTGTAGTCGGGAGCGCATCTGAGTAGGGAGCGTGAAGGGGTGCCATAGAAATGGATAGGTGCTATAGAAATGGATAAATAAATAAACCATGAATTTGTGAATGTAATTTGGCAATGGAAATGCCTGATCTGTATATTGTGATCTATTTAAGAACTGTTCACTATGCTGGCTTTCCTAGGCTTCTAAAATATGACTATATTCGATTTTGGGGTGTAAGGAATGCCATAATAGCAAAGAACACATGTATGGCCAAGGGAATTTTTGTGATTAAGCTGGATGCTCATCAAACCTCGAGTCCACACCGGATGCACTGCTTTAAATCTTTAACTGTAATCTTTAATACTCTGACAGTGGGGTATGTGAGACATTCTACTTCTTACTATACAGGCAGAAAGAGTGTGGTGATCTTAAAGTGCCTACTTCATCCTTTACTGACGCCACAGTAGAAGTCGGTGGACCGGTCAAGACTGTCTTTGGAATCTGTGCTTGGCACCTTTTTGTGAATCTTGAGGTTTGTTAAAAAATTTCAGTTTTTCTGTTCACTATCTGGTTTGTTGTCTGACAGCATAGTACATCTTTTAAAAGTGTTTTAGTTTTACCAAATTTTTTAACGTAGGTTTTTGGTGTTGCTTGGCATTCTTCATGGCATTTGTTTTGTTATGTTCTCTTTGTATTGTATATGCATATGTGTTTGCAGTTTGTTAGACTTTCTGTTAAATTGTTTATTCCAGGTAAAAATATATATTCACGTGCAGTATTTACTTTCGTAAAGGTCTGTTTACAGCTCTAAGTTAAGTTAGAACTTCACCATTTACATTAGAAAAGCTTAGAAGGCATTTTGAGATAACTAATTTGCACCTTTTTGATCTGTGAGAACTTTTGTGAGGCTCTTATACATGCTATATGGTGCTCAGATAGTACACATATACATAATTGAATGCCCCTGTAATTATCTCCAGATTGTATTGGTACCTGCATAGATGCAAGTCTATCGACACTGAGGTACAACCTTTTGAGAAGTGTGGGACGTGATAAAATGTGGGCCCAGTAGATGAGATTAATATTTACAGCCTTTACGTGTATATATTAAAGCCTTAACCATCCTTGGTCGATTTTTTACAGGAGTATACTCTAGACAATGCGGTGGCCGTTCAAGAGAGAAAAGGAGTGACACAACCCATGCTGTTGCGGATAAACTATGAATACTACGTGAAAGCTTTGGACAATTTGTTTGATTCGTATATCGACCTGGCTGATCCAAAGGATTTTGACACTGGTTTACATTAGACTTGAACTGATGCTTTATGCACTATAAAATGGTGCTATAGAAGTTTTAGTTGCAGAGTTGAACTATCCTGAGTCTGGCTACTACAACTTCTTTTGTGTTGTGTAATAAAAATAAATTTTATTCCATTTTGATATATTTCTAAAATATGAGTTGCTCTCCAGTGGAGCTGCAATGCTGCTGTATAGTCCATTCTTAGGAGAAACTTCATTATTCAATTATATGTTAAATGTTTATTGACTGGTATCCACTTTACAATATGCTGTGAAATTATACATCCCAGCAAATTTAATTGGTACACATTATTAAAATAAGCAATGCAATAGAATGTGGGGTGCACGGTAATCTAATGGTTAGCAAACTGGACTGTTGAGTGACAGGTTGGGGTTTCAAATCCCTGCCAAGGACAGAACACAAATTTCTGCCCAACGTGTGCCCCATAGCCGCTAAACCAGGTATGAAGAGTGCAACGATAGTTCTGTTGGTGGGAAGATTAGACGGTGAGGGAGAGGATTGGCCATCCACCCTCATATGCCGAGGCTAAAGAAAATAAAGTTGACACTTCATAAGCAGGGCTAGTTGAAAGGAATGCTCTATTTCAAAGCTACACAACCAACTTTAAAAAAGCTGCACATTACTGTGCAGTTAAGCTACACACTAAGTGTGCAGCTTATAATGGCTCCACATAAATGTGTAGAAAAGATGCACATTAATGTGGTCGAGTGAGAGCTACACATTAATGTGGAGGAAAGTGTGTAGCTTTACTGCACATTTTGAACGAGAGTGTAGTATATTATAAGCAGTAACATAGATGGTGATCGGTAGTTTAACATGAGAGAGCGTCTAGTAAATAATTTTTAGTTTACGTTTAAACAAGGTGAAACAGAGGAAATTTCGAATTAGCAAGGGTAAGTAGGTCCTATATAGGACCCGCACTTTTAATTGAGAGCATACGAGTATTAGTTCTAGTGATAATCCTTCTATAATTAAGTGAGGATCTCAAGTTATAGGGAACTAAGTCGAAGGTCAGAGTAAAGAAGTCAGCAAAGGCATGAGGCAAAAGATTATGCATATGCTTGAACATAAGTTCGGACGTTTGCATGATTGCTATCTGATCAATGGTAAATATTCTTAATTTAGATAACAGAAGTTGTGAAGGAGAAAGGCGGGGGAGCCCCATAATAATTTTAGCGGCTCTGTTTTGAAGCGAGGTTAGTCTTGTAAGTCGAGAGGAGCAGTTAGAAGCCCAAACAATATTGCAATATGAAAGATATATGGATGAATCATAGAGTAATATAAGCACAGTCTAATTCGAGGTGATAGCATATAAGCAATACGAGTCAAGATACCAACACTTTTAGCTACCTTTCTAGATATATGTTTTCAATATGAACCTAATTCCAAGCAAGCTGTAGGCTGGAGCCACAGTTTTCCTCACCCAAATCTGAAGTTTGATCCTCTTTCCCTGTTGGAAAACTGTTTTGACCTTGAAGTCTATTCCAACGGTGCTGACGAAGGACGAGCTGAACGTATCGTCTGAATAACGGAAGAGGAAGGAAGTCTTTCCAACGCTGCTATTGCCAATGATCAACAACTTGAACATGTAGTCGAAGTTCTGGTCGGCCGCATCCTTCTGCCACTTGGTGTCGCTAGCAGACGCCATCTGTCGACGATGACAGCAACAGTTGATCACAATGACGACTGAACAACAATTATTGCAAATGTAGGCAACATAACATGTGGAAGTTCTGCGCTGGCTTCCTGTCCGTCAGCGTATTGGATAAAGGTCGCTTGTTTGGTAGGCCTATATGGCGATGGCAGTGAAATCCTGCTCCAAGCCAACAATTTACCGACTCGATCTTTTACAGCCTGTAACGGGTACTCGGGATAGCTATTGATTCGTTCGTTCGTTCATTCATTCATTCATTCATTCGGATTCAGACTAGTCATTCATTCATTCATCCATTCATTCATTCATTCATTCGTCCGTCCGTTCGTTCGTTCATTCATTCATTCATTCGTTCATTCATTCATGCATCATGAGGATTCGGAGTTTCGGACTAGTCATTCATTCATTCATTCGTTCATTCATTCGTTCGTTCATTCATCTGTTCACTCATTCATTCCCTCATTCACTCATTCATTCACTCATTCATTCACTCATTCATTCATTCATTATGATGAATTATATAGCGCTCCTTCAAGGCGCACTCTCGATCCAACATCGGCTAATCAGGACAGCAGCGCTGTATAAGCTTCCATTATGGAACGTGCCATATAAGCTGTGCTGACGAAGAATATCCCGACGTTCAGTGGAAACTGCGAAGAGGTGTGCTCTCAGTCCCGTTTGCTCGTACCTCCATCGTGCAAAGCGATACTGTTTCTGTGGTCTGTCCAGCGGTATGGAATGGCTTCCCTCTTGAACTACGCCTGTTCCCTGGAAACCCAGATCACTCTCTGACACATTCTATAAGCATTTGAAAACTGTTACTTTTGGCCGTGCTGGAGTCGAGAGCACCTCTGAGTAGTTTTCTAAGTGAGATGTCATGTGAATACTTGTCTGACTGAACAATGTAAATGCACCCGTGTTTGTGTAGCGCAGCGCACGTAATGAACTCGACCTTGCTCAATGTGTTCTTTGCTCATTGTTTATTGTTCTTTGCTCATTGTTCAATGTTCATTGTTCATTGTTCTTTGCTCATTGATCATTGTTCTTTGCTCGTTGTTCAATGTTCATTGTTCTTTGCTTATTGTTCATTGTTCATTGACCTTGGCTCATTGTTCATTGTTCTTTGCTCATTGTGTTCAATGTATCGATCGAGTGATTTGGTTCCACGAAAGATCTCGTGTACGGAATGCATAAAATAGGTCGGACATTGCAATCTCTTAAATGCACCGCAATCATCGCAATGCTTGGAACGGAAGAGAAGCGTGTACGCCGTGTACGCTGTGTAACCGATGTGGGTCTACATGTACAAGTGTACACGTAGATGTACATATACATGTACATGTACATGTACATTTGTACATGTACATGTATATTAGTGTGGTCCTTATTTTAAAATTTTGGGTTTTTCAAAGTCGAACCCTATAAACCTGTTCCAATAGACAAAGTACTAACTCGTGCAAAAATTTAGTCCATTTGCTTAACATTTAGAGGTAGCTCAAGAAGGTTGAATTTATTGGTATATTCCATAGTTGGTTATCAATGAATAAATCAATAAAAAAGTCAGGAAACTTTATTATTGTGATACTTATTTTCATGCTTACGTCCAATCCTCCATAGTTTGACATTGCGTAGATGAATGCTTTTAGCCTAATTAAAATCCAAGAAGATAAAGACTTTTTGATTGCCCAGAGAGAGAAAGGTCGTCGTGGCTGCATGATTTCTGTAGACAGTGTGC
>OX457053.1:7211634-7449134 GCA_949752735.1 Lumbricus terrestris | reverse complement strand
CGACAAAAAACCAGTTTGATGGCACAGATGGTATTCGGCTAACGAAACCAGTTAATGCAAGACCAGTAAGTATAGTCAGTAAAAAACAAATTGCATTTAAAAAAATTCAATCCGGTCACGAGCCACTCGAGAGGACAAGTCAGACCATTGTCCAATAAACAGACAGAGAGGAAGACGGCAGAAAGACAGACAAAAGAATGACGAACAGAGAGAGAGAGAAAGACAGACAAAAGAATGACAAACAGAGAGAGAAAGCCAGACAAAAGAATGACAAACAGAGAGAGAAAGACAGACAAAAGAATGACAAACAGAGAGAGAAAGACAGACAAAAGAATGACAAACAGAGAGAGAAAGACAGACAAATGAATGACAAACAGAGAGAGAAAGACAGACAAAAGAATGACAAACAGAGAGAGAAAGACAGACAAAAGAATGACAAACAGAGAGAGAAAGCCAGACAAAAGAATGACAAACAGAGAGAGAAAGACAGACAAAAGAATGACAAACACAGAGAAAAACAGACACAGAGAGAGAGAAAGACAAAAGGCAGACAGAAAGACAGACTGACTTACAATCATACAGACAGGCTAGAGAAAGACAGACAGAAAAGCAGACCGACCCGTGAGAGAAAGACAGGAACACTGAAAGGAAGAAAGACAGAGAAAAACAGACAGACAGTTTAATCGTAGCTGGGCCAAAAAGTCAGTTTATTCATCGTTAGTTCTTAGCTAAAGAAACGTGTTTATCGATAACGTTGGGTGGAGATAAGTCAGACAAATGGGCAACGGCGAAATTCACCTTATACGTGCTTGTCACAAAAATCCAATTACCAAAACATACAGTTTGGTGTCATGGGAATACGACAAAGCGAAATGGGTAGGAGACAAACGGAGGACAGACAGACGGACAGACGGGCGGGCGGACAGACAGACGGGCGGACAGACACGGATTGCCAAACAGACACGCGGGTTGACAGGCAGACGGAGAGACGGACAGAGCGAATGAAGTGTTGTGGACCATGGAAAGACGGATATGAAGGGAATGAAAGGAGGAGAGACGAATAGACCGACCGAGAGACAGATATAGACAGAGGTAGAGCGACCTAGAATGAGAGGCAGAAAGAGAAGCACACATGCGGAAGGACGAGACAGAGAAGCGCAAAGAGACAGACAGCCAGACATAGACAGAGACAGAAACAGAGACAAAGGCAGATAGAGAGACAGAGTGACAGAGAGATAGAGAGACAGAGAGACAAATATACAGAGAAAGAGAGATAGACAAAGAGACAGAGAGAGAAAGAGAGAGAGACAGAGACAGAGAGATAAGGAGACAAAGACAGAGATACAGATACAGGAACAGAGACAGAAATAGACAGATACAGAGATAGCGAGAGAAACGGAGACAAAGTAACAGATACAGATACATGGATAGGAACAGATAGACAGACAGAAACAAAGATACAGGGACAGAGACCAGGGCCGTAGCCAGGATTTGATTTCGGGGGTGCTTCTTCAGTTTCCCATCCGAAAAACTCATGACCTTTTTTAGTCACCCGGCCGAAATTTTCAGAAAATGTTTACATTTTTCATTTCGGGCGGTGTTTCCTTGGTATAAAATATTTCATGGTTTTTACATCATGTGATAGTAAATGCATTCTTTTACTTTTTTTCCATTTTCCATTTCGGGGTGTGTTCAAACACCCAAAACAACTCTCTAGCTACGGCCTTGACATAGACAGATCGCTAGGCTGAGACAGAGACAGAGCAGAGAAAGCATACAGAGAATCGAGGAGAAAGACATGGAGACATTGCGAGACAGACAGACAGACAGACAGAGAGAGGCGCATGAATAATTACATGACGGTAAAAGCGTCTCATGGAGCGACCTTCGAGGCTGCGAAGAAGACGCTGAGAGACAGTGATTGGAACGAAATCCTCGGATATCCATCCGCTCCCCAAGAATTGCCCCAATTTGCTCAGATTAATGAATTGCCCTCTTCTTCGTCTTAGGTTTTCTTTAACTTCTACTAGTCCTCTATCTGCCTTTGGCTCATTCTCTGTGTCTATGCCTGCCTGTTTGTCTATCTGTCTGCGTAGAAATACTCCTTCTCCGCTCAAGGAGACCCTTTTACGGTGGTGTAATCATTCAGGCGCCTCTCTCTCTGTGTGTCTCTCTCTGTCTGTATCCCTCTGTCTCTCTGTCTATCTGTCTGTCTCGCTCTTTCTCTCTTTCTAGCTGTCTCTCCTTCTGCTCACTCGACTTTCTTTTCTTTTCTCTCCCTTCATATCCCTATTTCCTCCCACCATACTTGTACTTCATTCTCTCAGACAGACAAACACACAAATGGGCAGACATAAGACAGACAGACAGGCAGACAGGCAGACAGACAGACAGACAGACAGACAGACAGGCAGCCAGGCAGGCAGGCAGACGAAAAAGTAGTCAGACAAACAACTAGGCATGCAGATGTTTGTGTGTATTATCTGCCTGTCTGCCTGCCTATCAGCCTGTCTGCCAGTCTATATAAGCATCTGTCTGTCTGTCTGTCTGTTTGTCTGTCTGCCTGTCTTTCTGTCCTTGCATGTATAGCTTTTAGCTAATTGACATCTAGACGCAAGCCGTATGTAATTAAGACACTCTCGTGTAATTGCCTTTGCAAAGATCTCCTCCTCATCATCCTCCTCCTCCTCTTCCTCATTCTCCTCCTTATCCATTTGCCTGTCAATTTCTCCACCTTCTTCTTCCTTCATCTGTCACTCAAAGTCCCCTCCTCCCCTCTCCCAATCCTGCAACTCGTGACGCTTACTGCACGGCTCCACCAACCCCTCCCCCCACCCCGACCAAAGACAGATTAAACCCTACCAAGCACGATCATTTACAAAACTAATAACTACTCTTATTACATCCACGAGCGAAGACGCTAATTGACTGTACATGTATATAATACCGTATACCGTATACCTGTAGCGCAGGCGGGAAAATAATTGCACGTCTAAAAGCCTAGTCATTAAATCGGCTTGCAGGTAAAAGTCGGCTTATGCAACGGACCTTTGATGGCTGATGTCAAAGAGCATGCATGCACCGGGTAAAAAGTTTCATGCATGTACGTCACACCGGCAATCAAATAGCAATCAATATAATCGTGTTGTAATGTATATCTATGGATTTATTTAGCGCCTCTCGCAGAGTCGCAGAATGGCTATATTCGGAGGCGCCATCAGCGCGAAAACTCCGGAGAAAAACGAGTCATTAGTTAGTTTAGCCCTTGTTTATTGCCGAAGGAAGGTCAAACCAAATGGAGGACCAACCACATTGCAACGTCCGATGTTGGGCAGGAGCAATCATGTATATATATATACTTTTATTCTCATGACTATATATATATTATTCTCATGACTAGGGCATATATATATATATATATATATATATATATATCGTCATCATCATCATTGCTCTCCTCCGTCCGGCCGCGCCGACGATGAGGCTTTTACATGGCGTCTCCACACTGCTCTATCCTTGATGATATCCATGGCATTCCTCAAATTCCATGCACCTTTCCTCTAGAATCTAGATCTTCTCTTATAGGCGTCGTTCGCAGGGATTTCTCTGGTTGACGGCCTGAATGGCCCGCCACCTCCATTCCTGCCGGACGCGGGTCTTCCTTGCTTCCGCAGTGAGGCCCCGTTGTCGTCGTTGCCCACATTTGTATTTGGTTTCGTCATCATGTAAAAGTTTCTTGGTCCTTTGCCAGGCGGTGATCATTCCTCTCCCAGTAGGGTAAGGAGGCCGTTGGGTCCACTTGGGCCTCTTCCGCCCTTGGGTGTCCTTCCAGCACCTGCCGCCTGCGTTGGCCAGCTGTTTTCAGTGCTCTCTCTCTCTCTCTCTCTCTCTCTCTCTCTCTCTCTCTCTCTCTCTCTCTCTCTCTCTCTCTCTCTCTCTCTCTCTCTCTCTCTCTCTCTCTCTCTCTCTCTCTCTCTCTCTCTCTCTCTATATATATATATATATATATATATATATAGTATAGTCATGAAACTAAAAAGATTGAGTCTCATAAAAAAGATCAAGACTCACAACGATACGTAATAATTATATTCGATGATGATGCGCTGTCAAAACATCCGCACGGCTTTTAATGAACCAATGATGATATAATTATCACCTATACGCTACTCTTTACGCGCTGTCAGAAATAGAGCTGCTATTAGAGCTGCTTTATATAGCGCATATCCGCAAGCGCTCAGCTCATCCTCAAAACAAGATTCACACGAAGACAGTATTATATACCGTAGGCTGCTATATTAAGCAAATCGTCTCTTTCTTCTAAAAAAGATCTGTTAGTGGTACATATTATAAGTCATTATAACGAGCTTATATCATATTTCGGCGGAGATAGCGTGTGACAGGCAATTTCCTTTCCGAAGCACTTTCGCGCTAAAACCCCGCGAGCTGAGTTCTCATCACTGTAAAAGACAGGCGCTTTATTTCTGAACGTTCGATCATTCTTTGCGTTCATTCTATCTCACACGTTGAAGCCCATCACACACACGCACACAAACATACGCACGTACACACACACACACGCACACACACACACACACACACACACACACGCACACAGGCATACACACACGCACATAAACACACGCGCGCGCACGCACACACACGCACACACACACACACGCACACAGGCACACACATATGCACATAAACACACGCACACACACACACACACACACACACACACATACATACACACTTGCGCGCGCGCGCGCACACACACACACGCACACGCAGATATGAAAGAGGCATTTAGTCTGACTCATAATTTCGCCTTGCCGACCAGGAACAATAGAAATGTCCTATCAATGTTGCACTAGTCATATTTTGTCCTTTATATGCTAACTAATCATGTTATTTTGCTATAATAGGTTTAAACCATTAATTTATTCACCCTTTAGACACTAAGTCAACATCCTGACTTTAAAGTCTGTAGCTTTTTGTACCTTATTGCGTTTGCATCATTGAGTCTTCTGCGCAAGTAAAGAATGGCATAGTAGAAGTAGGTCTACTATAATTAGTAGGCCCTCCCTCCGACCCTGCATGGTTCGACCATTCAACAAAAAGCAAAGATGAGTTGATCAGATCAACAGCGGTGTAAAAACTGTAGCGTAATTCATTCATTCATTCATTCATTCATTCATTCATTCATTATATGAATTTGCACAGCGCCTCTTCAAGAGGACTACTCAGAGGCGCTCCCAACACCAGCGCGGTCAAATAAAACAGTCTTAAGATGAGGGATGAATGAGAAGGAGTTCTAGAGAGGGAGCGGAGCGTCAAGGGGAGACCATTCCAGGCCGAGGGTCCGGACACCGAGAAGGTATGTATTATGTATGACACATTATATGCATGTATGCACATATGTATGAATCTTGTACGCATATAGGCCTAGGCATGAGCATGCAAGTTTTCTTATTTATTTGCGAATGTGTCTTTCTATATGCACCTTAGTATGTATGTATGTATGTATGTATGTATGTATGTATGTATGTATGTATGTATGTATGTATGTATGTATGTATGTATGTATGTATGTATGTATGTATGTATGTATGTATGTATGTATGTATGTATGTATGTATGTATGTATGTATGTATGTATGTATGTATGTATGTATGTATGTATGTATGTATGTATGTATGTATGTATGTATGTATGTATGTATGTATATGAACATTTATATAGCGCCTTACAATAACCTCACGAAGGCGCTTAACGCAGCTACCGGGCAGTTCCGAACAAGTGCGACTTAATTAACTTTGAGAATGTTTCATGAGAAACACGCAACGCAGAATCACGAATTGCCAATGGAAGACTGTTCCAGAATGAAGGTCCAATACACGAGAAGGCGCGGCGTGTCCGCATCACTGTACGGGAGCGTGGGACTATCGAGTCTCCACGAGTCGCAGAGCGCAGAGACCGACGACCTGGTTGGTTGGAGACGGGAATACATAATGTATGCATATAATGTGTATATAACTTGGTGATACTGGAGATAGTTTGTGTAACTTTTTTACCTGACTTGATGTGCTTGTTGTTGTTGTTACATGATGATGATGATGATGATGATGATGATGATGATGATGATGATGATGATGATGATGATGATGATGATGATGATGATGATGATGATGATGGTTCTCTGCCCGAAGGCAGGTTCATTGGCTTTACGACCCTGGGGATGAGATGAGTGAGGTGGTTTCCCGTTGCCTTCCCAACAGACAATGATGGGTAAGCAACTTGCCCAAGGTCGCTCCGCAGGAGCTTGCGCCCCTGCGTCCCACACGTGCTAGCCCGAGATATCTAAATCTCTGAATGTCAACTCCCAGCCCGGGGCTTGAACCGCAGTCCGTTGCGACCAACAGACGAATGCCGCTCTCGCTTACCAGTGTAGCTAACTAGGCCAGTTGAACTGTTGTTACATACGGACCAATAAAAATTATTTGATTTATAAATGCATGCTTGTAAATGCATGAACGTGTGTGTGTGTATGTATGCATGAATGTGTAGCCTATGTATGTGTACAGAATGCTGCATGGCATTGTTTTGCTTGAATGTATGCATGTGTGTACTTTGCAAGTATGTATTATGTATGCATTTTCGTATTTTAATAGTTGTGCATGCATACGCACAAATGCATTCACATGTATATATGTATATATATATATATATATATATATATATAATATATTTGTATGCGTGTAGTCTGTTTGTATGCAGGGCTTAAACTTAAAGTGTGACTGGATGGTCATGGACGGCGTCAACGCACCTATTTTAAAATCTCAACGCCGTCCTGCCACTTATTGGCCAGCAGAGCCTGGAAAGGTAAGATAAGGGCATCCAGGCACTTCTTTTGGAAAGGCACTTGTTTTTTCCACACGTTAAGTACTGTATGTATGTATGTATGTACGTACGTACGTACGTACGTACGTACGTATGTATGTATGTATGTATGTATGTATGTATGTATGTATGTATGTGTGTATACATGTATTTTTTATGTAATTTGTGTATGCATATAAAAGTGCGTTTGCAAGCTATATACGTAGGTCATGCCTATCCCCTATAGACGTAACGCACCTGTAGTCAGACCCCAAAAGCCCACCACATAGGCTACACCATCCACACCCGCGTAAACTAATTATGCGCTAGACATCATGCTTCGTTATCCATCTATACGTACCTCTTCTCCTTCTCAGCGCTGGCGTTGTCTGTTCGTCGCTCGAGCGAAATGCCTTCACTGCAGCAGCTGTGAACAGCGCTGCACGCAACTCAGCGCTCGCCCTTCGCTTTCGATCATTGCTGTCGCCGCCGCCGACTCTATTTTCCACTGCGCATGCGCCCGGTCTCCCGGAAGTTGCGCGGCGCAGCCTATCCGTCAACCAGTGACGTAGGCTAGCATACAAGCAAGCAGACAAGCAAACAGGCAAGCAGACGGCCACACGCGCATATGCACGCTGACAGCCTGACAGGCCCTGCGTGATATTATATGCTCCTCGTGCTTGGCCAAGTGATTTTCATAGGCACGCTTGATTAGGTTGTGTGATTTAGCCACGAAGGCTCTTTCAGCCACGAAGTCCAGTGTTTAATCTAGTCTCCCTGCTTTGGGGTTGGAGGATTTGGGTATCGGGTGGGGTGGAAAAAACGGGGGGAACGTCCATTTTGGGCGGACTTTTGGGCGGACAGCAACCGGCCGCTGAGCCGCCGACAGCACTAGCCTATGTGACCGTTCATTTTTTCTGACGACCTTTTTCTCTAAGTCAATCGGCCAAAGTTTAACCATTAATTTTTTAAAGTTTTATTTTTAACTGGTGACTTTTTAGACTTTCACGTACACAAGACCGGATTTTTGTGGGGGGTGGGGGTGGGCGAAATTGCTATACATTTAGTTTTTCTGGGGAATGGTAGTTCTACGAATTACATCTATGCAATACCTCGCATTTGGGGAGGGGGGAATTCACTCCTGGGGTGGAACTTCCTCCACCTCACAGACGTCTAGATTAATCACTACACGAATTCGGCTCTTTTTAGCCAATATTGATTTTCTGTCAATGTTCATTCAACTCGTGTGCATGTAACCGATAGTGCAGGCCATTATGGCGTTTGTATACAGTCCGCGGTTATTTATAGATTGGTGTTGTTTGTGGTCGGTCGGTCCAGTCCTTTTTCGGAGAGTTCCAAAAAGGTCGTCTACTTCCGTTCGCCCGGGTTTCAAGAGTAGGCGACTGTAGGCGTACATTGCGATGGCTTCTCATAAGCTGCTTGCACATGTAGGCTATATACAGACGAAGAAGAGGAAGAAGAGGAAGCGGAAGAAAAGGGAAGACCCTCAGAAGGGGAGAGAAGAATGAGGAAGAGAAATAAGAAGAGGGAGGAGAGGAGGAAGGTGAAAAAAGATATGAAGGAAGAGGAGGATTATTTTCTTCGTGTAACAAGTTGCCGTCTGCCAACTTCTTTTTCTTGAATAAACTATATATATATATATATATATATAGGGGAGGGTGGGGCAAAACGCCCCCCTTAAGGAAAAACTGGGTGTAGAGAGCAAAACACATTAATATCTAATGTTACTTTTTATCAACATAAACATCTGCCTTTAAGCTACAATATCACTAAATAAAAAAATTAAATTAATTCAAATTTCGGCACAAAATTGTCTGAAAGTTGTTGGTCCAAAAAGGGCGTTTTGCCCCACCTAGGGGGCAAAATGCCCATACCCTGGGCATTTTACCCCAATGATAATGTATACTAGATAATTGACTAGCGTACGTGCATGTACGTATGTATGCATGCATGCATGCATGCATGCATGTATGCATGTATGCATGTATGCATGTATGCATGTATGCATGTATGCATGTATGCATGTATGCATGTATGTATGTATGTATGTATGTATGTATGTATGTATGTATGTATGTATGTATGCATGAATGTATGTATGTATGTATGCATGTATGTATATATGCATGTATGTATGTATGTATGCATGTATGCATGCATGCATGCATGTATGTATGTATGTATGTATGCATGTTTGCATGCATGTATGTATGTACACATGTACGCATGTATGTATGTATGTATGCATGCATGCATGTATGTATGTATGTACGCATGTATGTATGTATGTACGCATGCATGTATGCATGCATGCATGCATGCATGTATGTAGGTATGTATGTATGTATGTATGTATGCATGTATGTATGTATGCATGTATGTATGTATATATGTATTTCTGTAGTATGTAGGTATGTATGCCCAGTCATGTGAGGTAAGACGCCCAGTCACGTGGGGGTAAGACGCCCATTCCCGTGAGCATCTTACCCCCAAGCAGTAGTAGTTACATTCCATACTCCTCGCCTAAAACGACTACTTCAATGGTAGGTTTAAGTTCAATGTAGCATACCTAAATAAGTATGAATCCAACAAAGCATGGATCTTTCGGAAAAAGCGAAACTAAGTAATTTTAACAAATTAATGAAAAATGGGAACCCTTACATCAGCTTTCGCAAAAATCGATTTTTCTTGATAACGAGTGACCTGGTCACAGGGAAAACGAAAGTAGGATGTCTTTCAACCGGAAATACATAAAACGAAACGGTTCTAACTAAAATTTGGATTCGGCATTTCAGTTGACTGAAATAATGCCTATGGGCATCTTACCTCCCATGGGCGTTTTGCCGCACCCTCCCCTATATATATATATATATATATATATATATATATATATATATATATATATATATATATTATGCAATGAGGAGAAAGAGGTGACAAAGGAGAAACCGGAGATTTCCAGTTCCGGATATTTTGACCGACGTTTCTATCGATTCTCAAATTCTAATCGACTAATCGGAAATGCTTTTTCTTTGGTTTTAAAGTTCTATTAATATCACCATTTTAGACATTTTTATGTGTCGGCCATTTTGTCTAGCGCTGATTTGAAAATTCTAAGTTTTTTCATTACATTAGGCTACATTACATTTAATGTAATGTAATGTAATACATTACATTTAATGTAGTGTAATACATTACATTACATTACATAGCACTAAACGAACACCATAGGCCTAATGAGAAGAAAAGAACACAATGCAGAATGGCTAATTGGAATAAGGACACAAAAGCCCGCCTCCGCCTCAACCAATGGAAACTATGAATAACCTAACCGACGAACGTCATGATGGCTCCGGCAAAGGTCAAAGAATCAAAACAAAGGCCTCTGAAGCACATAAAAATAGAGTACACACATAAAACAATACGCCTCGCTGCGGGGTATTGTCTGGCGTTGTCGCGGAGCAAATCCGCTGCTCTCAGCCGCTACGGACGGTCGAGATAATTCGTCGAAGCCGAACAGGAAGCCATGGCGTCAATGCATTTGCTGCATCAATCAACAAACCATGCTTTAAATCAGATATACGATCTATTATGCTGAGACTTTTATATCTGGATCCAACGTTGCTTTATAATTATGCGCAAACACTGGATTATGGAAGTCATGCGTAGCTTTACTAAACTTAATGACTGACGCTTTTGCTGTAGGCTAGGCCTACGCAGCCTACGCATAGACTTAACAGCATAAACGGACCTATAGACCCTAAAATTTAGGGTCGAGGCGGGCTTACAGATTTAATATTATGTAGGCTACGATAGGCGATCATAGGCCTAGGGTTAAAATAATGTAGCCTACTATGGACAGTAATTATAATTATTATGATATCAATCAACCACAGCAGAGAACCAGCTTGTCTGCATACTTGTTGCATTAGTAGCCGAAGACGCAGTGGTTTGTCGAGTTTTCTTCTTTATTATTAACTATAATCTACAATTATCTACGAAATTAACGACCAGACGCAACGAAATAATACTTAACATTAGACCTATCCTGATGGCACAGTGCATAAAAATTTAATTGTATAGAGCGCTAGTAAGTTTTTGCTTAATATCGTCTGTGGTGACACCACCGAAATATAAAATCCTTATTCTTAGACCGAAATGGTTCTTTAACTATCCAGATTAAATTTTCTTCTGCTTCAGTCCTCGGATAGAAGGCGCGGCACTTAAAACTCGATTGACTGAGTTTGCATACATGTACGGGTATTTTTTTAAATCTATGCCTCGGAATTAGTTTTTTTTAGTTGAATGAATGACTTTTCTTGGTAAAGCACAGCCATAACGGAAAAGAATGGTCTAACCGTCATCTATCTTTCCCATACTTTCCACTTTCCGTGTAATGCTTTCTGGCTCTAGGATACGGTTGTGAAATGTGTAATCTAAGTTGAAGATCTGTTTTATCGCTGTACACACAAAATTCTGTGTTTTGCAGGATACCTTATTCATCAGTGAATAAGTTGGTGCCCCGTGCTTGGCTTTCGAGTGGCGCTTTAGAAATTTCGAGTTTACTATCATTTGACAAACTGCACTATCATATTTCTACAGGTATACCCTCTAAACAAGACTGTTACCGTCCTCAATCTTAGCAAATGCTTTAAGCGAATTGCTCAATGTTTGCAAACAGGGGCTTCTATCCCTATACATGGCGGGCGCAGCTTGCGCCCAGTGAAAAATAGGGGGGGGGGAATCAGAAGACAGCCAAAATTCACGTCGGTTGGGGGGGAAGGTCGGACATGGAGGGCAGCGTTCAATCTAGGCATCACTAAAGGGAGATAGTAAAGGAAGATCCCCCCAGAAAATACTTCCCCTCCATATAAATTTGGACAAAATGGTAGGCCTAATAGTTTTTAGCAAAATGTATACACTTTATACACTTTGAGTTTTTAGTTAGGCTATCTGCATTTTTGAATTACTTGAACTGCTATAACAGCTATAATATACTATAAAAAATTTCCTATTACATGATTATAATTATGTTTTTACTATTTTACTAAATAATACAATCATATTATAATTGAAAAAATAATGTTAATACAAATACTATTTTGCACAACTAAATGGCTTCTCTTCAATGTTATCTTTCAAATTTCAGACAGTCAAATTTGGTCATTGAACACTAAAGCAACATCTTTATTACGTGGGCTTACAATGTAGGACCTACATTGTATTTTATTGTAGGCCTATTGCATTGTGCTCTAAAAATTTATGTAACGCCTCTCGAGTGCACACTGATCAGAGGCGCAAAACATATGGCTGCCCAATTTTGGCAGCAATTCCTTCACGGAAACAGTAGAGTAATTTTGCTAAGAGGACAGCTTAAAATGCTGAAATTGCAATGCGGAAATCGCAAAATTTTCTAATGGGGAGGGGCACATTCCCTCCCCATACCAGGTCCCTTCTCGGCGCTACACATGCTTCGGCGATCGTCTGCTGGATGCTCGTTTGTCCCCCTCCAAACAAACCTTTATTCTCACACTAGAGGAGGGCATGCGCTTGATTGCATTATATTGCATACATTGAGGAAGGCCGGTCCAGAAAGGGGGGGGGGAAAGAAAATGGACTGCGCCCGGTTGCTTAGGGGGGATAGAAGCCCCTGTTTGCAAATGTAAATATAGTAAAGAATTTATTAATTGTTTTTATTATTTTTACACTAATGCCATGTGTTGCCTTGCCTGTGGAGTCAGTTTGGACCAAAAGAATGTAGAAGCTAAGCTTCAAAATGTGAGTTAAGATATTGAAAAAAAGAATACTGTTTGTCCTGAAAATGACCTGTTGCTGAATTATTTGCAAAGGAAAATAGATATCTGCTTGACAATAATCTGGATTGCCTAGAGAAAATGGAAGAATTGAGGCTCGTTGATTTGGATCTGCTGATGGAAGAATTCAATAGATTTCGTCAGGTAATATTAATCCTCTATAGATACACAATTTCTGTACATAATAATTCACTTGCCAATATCAATTCAATTATATAGTTTAATCAGAAGTTATACTTACTTATTTATTTTATTTGCGATTCATAGACATTCGTAAACACACAAAGTTGAGAACCGCATTGCTTTACTTGCCAGTGTGTTTCTATGTTGAATGCCTTGAGGCAATAAATAATCTTCTGGTCATTGTTTTTTTAAATTTTGTGCCTGGGTTGAGTTTGCCAACAGACTTAGGCCTACTGTCAATGTACAGAATTGTTGTGCTACATGTTGGCCTTTGAAACTTGGGCAAACATGTGAGTGGATGTTGCTTTGTACTCACAGCTACCTTGGCTGTATATAATATTTGAGGAACTGAGACATATTATATAGACTGCTTTCCTCCATCACTGCTTCTCTGCCAGTTCAACACTACAGAGTTGCTTTTCACAACAGTGTCTTCTCCACCAAGAAAGCCATCAGTGAGGACAAGCTGGATTGAATTGATTAATTAAGTCTGATTAGTACAACGCTGATGGCCTTGCATAAAGAGGATATACACGTTTGAGGGGGGTCCTTCCACAAGATACTGTGCCCTATGATGATGACGATGACAATTAAGACTGGCGATTTATTTATTTATTATTTGCTATAGCACCCCTTCAAGCTATTTACTCCGAGGCACTCCCAACTACAACGTGGATACTGCATCGGAGTTTCACGCTGAAGCGCACGAGCAGTTGCGAGTGAAGACCTGGCGGCTTGAGGTGGATTCGAACCTGGAACCCACCGGCTCCAAAGCACTGAACTTCACCGCTACACCACCGCGCACCATGATGATTAAATGATGATGATGATGACGATGATGATGACGAATAAAAATAATAATAAGATAAAAAAAAATATTATAATATTTGATGTATATGGCAATATTTTGCATGATGCATTTTCAGCACTTCAAGAAGTGCTGCACGCACGATCCATTATATAACCAAAAATATCTGCTTTACAAGTTATATAATTATATAACTAATCTAAACAGGTTTATTATAGGACGAGTTGAAAATGTTTTGCCAAAGAGAGTTAAGAAAGCATTTTCAGATTATAGTTTCATCATGGTGAATTGGTGATAACATTGATTGCAGACTTGCCACACCTGCGACTCATTCAGTAAAATCCTGCTTTTGTTTGTTGGTACTTTCTTGCAGAGGACGAGCGACCTGGCGGTGGAAAACCTTTGCTTTTCCAAGCAGGTCGATCTCCTTAATCACAGTCTTCGGCAGGTGGAAGAGGCGGAATTAACTGGACGGACGGGTATGGAAGCCGTTCTTTGCGTAGGCTGATAAGTCATTGAAGTGGACAACAGTCCTATGGGGACTGGGAGAGTAATTATCCCCATAAAATCCAGGAATTATTCTCTGTCGAGAGATAAATGGAATGGATGGATTGGATGGCTATAGGTTTGCTGAGCAGCAGCTTTTTCATTCCGTCCAGACTCTTGTTATTTATTACCATCTGAATTAGCATCCTCCTGTTGCAGCTCTTCTTAATCTAAATATAATCGCATGACTTCTGTTATGCCTTGCATGTAAGCAAGTAAGTATATTCTCTATTGAACGAGTTGCGGAAGAGCTGTACTCACGTCTACGACCATTGATGGGCAAAAACAAAGTCAATAGTAGTACAGCATTCTTCCTAGAAATGTTATCTTCATGTCATTGTCTATTAGAGTCTGGACCCTGCAGTCATGAGATCGTGGGTGGAAGGCCTAGGTATTTAATTTATGTGTTAGGACCATATGTAGCTTATGTAAAACCTGCCCTATATACTTTTTTGGAGAACAGTTCTGAAGAGACCAGTATACAGTAACCTATCTGAAGGCTTAGTATATATAGATATAGATATAAATATATCAAATTTTAAGTACTACACAAGTGTCATTATGATGCTGTGTGAAGCCTCAGTTGATGGCACACTGGTGCTTACAAAGCCTGTCGTTTGATGGTCGTTTTCAATGGAATTGCAATAAAAAATCCTATTACATGAAAGAGCTGATCAAACCAAGCCAGCTTCATTCTAGGTCAGTTTTTTTAGACTACAGAAAATGTTCAAATGAGTTGAATGAGAACACTGAAATGGTAGATCTGCCCATGGATGCTAATTGTGGCGTGCTGTTCGTAAGAGTGCTTGAAACAGCAACCAAGCAGTTTTAGTTCAATTCCAAAATGGAATAGTGATGGTTATTTCAAAATTTCCGAATTACTACAGGTTTCCATTTAGGAAACTTGGCCATTAGAATGCAATAGTTAATGTTGGGTTGATAAGAAGAATGGGCAAAGCCTCTGAGTTGATGCAGTACTTTTAAGTAGTCTGGTTCCTATTAGAATAGCGCCTCGGAAATATGGACGATGCATGATCCATGATTGCAATCAAGAACAGTGTGATCACATTAAGTTTTACCCATTCTTACAAACCACAATGACTGTTTAACATTCCTATTGGTAGCACAAAACCCATTCAATTGTTATTGAGTATCAGTTTTGTTTTGTCACTTAGATTAGCAGGAAACATTTTACTTGAAAACTGTTTGAAAGAATCCTGTCTTTGACCAGCGTTTGTTTAATGAGATGAATTTGCATTTATCTTCTGATTTAATTTGCATTTATCTTCTGATTTTTAGAAGTGAAGACGCTTCGAGATATTCTGGAGACAGCACAGAGGTCGATGGTTGACCACTGCAATGTGCAGGGTACGCAGTTAAATCCTTTAGAAGCAATTGAATTTAATTTTAAAAATTCATTGTGTGGACATTTGTCTTAAAATGTTGGAGAACCAAATTTTATGGTGGGTTTTTAAAATTAGAAAAAATTGTAGATAAAAAATAGTATCACAGGTGCTGGTTAGAGGCAGAGGAGCTAAAAATATAGTTGTATAAACGAATAAATAAAAGTTTTTGCTTCATTGTAAAACTATAGAAACACAAGATTCAGGAAATGTTATGGTCAAAACAGCAGAATTCCAAAGAGAAAAAGTAGCTTACCGGTATTTACAAAGTGTTTGTTTTGGGAAAATTGCAAAGTCCACATGTAATTATTTACACATCCCTGATCTTAAGTGCTATGCATTCAAAGATTTAGAGCAGTATTGGCAGTTCTATGAATCATGAATCCTAAATGGTTGGTATATACCTGAATCTGTAACATGGCCAGAACTTGTATTAACTAACTGCAGCCACTGTGGTGGATCAGACACTGACGCTCTGAACCTTACACTTACAGTACCCACATGTATCGCTATCTTTGGTAGTCATTTCATGTATCTCATTGTAAAATTTCTGAGTCAGTGCCTTCTTGGGGGAGTGGGGGGAGGGCTAAGCCCGGGAAAAGGTACCATTTACACCATTACACGGCTAAAAAAGACTCTGGGTCTTCCCCCTAGCCCTTGATAAACTCCGCCCATGTCAACTCATTCATCTCTTTGGTATGTGCTTTCTCCTTTTGTTCGCTCTACACTTGTCTGGCAGTTGTATTATGCTGGAGATTACCTTACTAGGCTGAGTCTTGGTGGTGGTGGTATTTGCAGTTTAACGTCACTGTGTGGTAACAGAGACCATTAACGACGCCCCCCTCCTTTATCCAGGCTTGGGACTGGCACTGGCAGAGTACAACCAGTGGCGGAGTTCTGAGTCTTGGATTCGTGTGTTGTTATAAGAATTATGAGTTACCTTAAGATCACTAAGATGTGTTAGGTTGGGAGCATTCTCTGATTAGTCTTTATTGAAGTGACACCAGTTGTATATATTTGCTTTGTGTTCTTTGTGTGCCTTACTTCAGATGAAAACAAAAGACTTAAGCAGGATGTTGAAACTGTAAAATGCACGGCCACAGAACGTGAACAGGTCTAACAAAATATCATATAGCTGTAATCTTATTGTCTGCATTTCTAAAGTATTACACATAGACTAAGCCCAGGGCACAAGCTTATTCATGAGCATTTCATCATGTCAGGTGAAGTTGTTCAGAGATTCGTTTCTTCCAGATACACTGTGTGTGTCAGTAATTTAAACCATAATTTTGACTAGGATGATAATTACTACTGAGCAATTCAGATGAAGAGACATCAGATAATTGAATTTAACCAAGAACCAAAATTGTAAACAACATTTCAGACAAAAATTATTTATCATTGGAATTGGGATGAAAGTGATGTAAGTTGTGTATCGATGAACAAATTAACTCTTCATGAATTTTATGTGGCCCTCGTAGAATGGCTGCTCTGTTCTACAATGACAAAAGACATCTTAAATATTTTAGTATATATAGTGCTTTTATAAACTGTTTAGTGTCGGAGTTGTTGATAATTTTGTGTTCCAGGGAGCAGCAAATCAGGGCCGTAAATCCCGGGGAGGGAAGGGAGGGAATTCCCTCCCCACTCTTAGAGCTGGGGAGGGAATGTGAAGGAATTCCCTCCCCACAATTTGTCTCAGCTGCGTCACAAAATGCTAGAGTCGGTAACCTGTAAACGACGGCACATTGCTCGAAACGTGGATATTTGAAGATTTGCTCTGTGATCAAAAGCTGCACCTGTAGATAAAAGAGGTGTAAATGTGTTCATTGATCAATAGAATCTCTTCTTTATTAATACAAAGAGAGAGGAATATTTATGACTTGACACACCCAATATAGGCTATCATCCTGAAAGGCTGCAGGGAGGAAGACAACTAATCATACACACGCACACACAATAGCATACATACCTGTACTCAAAATGGACAATCTCCTAAGCACCTTTGTCACTTGGTGCACAAACCCTCTCTGCAGTACCTTCTCACCCTCTCCGGTCTGCTTATCGAGTTGATCTCCTATAGTTCCTCGGGCAAGGACTTACATAGCCCAACACCAGCTTTTGCCATTGTAGACCCTTTTATGTGAAATTAGACCCTTCTAGGTTGAATAACCTGCCTCTCTTTATCTATCCCTATTAAGATCTAATGGACAAGATCAGAGAAGAAGACTCACCTGGTTCGTGCACGTGACACGAATGGAAAACAAAAGGCTACCGACCGCAGCTCTGCACGAGCATGTGGAGGGAAAGAGAAGCCAAGAAAGACAATCAAAGACCTGGATGGACAATATAAAAATAGATCTAGCAGCACAGAACATGGATTTGAGAGATGCGGTGGATAAAATCAGAAACCGAGCAAGCAGGAGACGGCATATTGAGGCCTCATCGTTGGCGTAGGACATGCGCCTGACGGAAGAAAGATCAAGAAGAAGATTAAGATCTAATTAGAGGGTGACATCTTCAACCATTCACTGCTTCAGGTCTTTCTTATTCCCTCGGGGCTTTCACGCTGAGAGTGCCTCTGAATAGCTAGTACTGTAAGAGGCGCTTTGTAAATTGGCATATAAGTTTGCCTACGTGCATTGACGGTTCATGCATGCATACATAACACGTATGTACACAAGTACATAGGCTAGTCATATTGGAAGCATGGGCTCTCAGATTTGAAAGGAGAAATACTGATAGGCCTATCACATCATCTCATGACAGCATATTCGACTGAAGGCCTACAGAGGATTACAAATTTAAACAAATAAAATTCGTGAATAGAGTTCGGTGCATTAAATCTCTTTCGTTTTTCCAAATGACTTATGGATGGTGTGCTGGTAAGTGCTTTGAAAGTAGTTCAAATGTGCACTGCGTTCTCTATCAAGAACAGCTTTTCACATACACAAACAATTAGGTCTAGCCATTGCCTAAATCTGTGCACCTGAAAAGTGACTAACAGCACTGTATAATAGCATTATAATTTTTATCATTATGATCAGATTTCTTCTAAGTATAAGGAATCTGTTTTGGTTGCAGTTTGTATTTGTAATTGCAATCACAATCTCCAGAGTAGGCTACTTCAGCGTCAACAGAAGCTGCAGGCATAGGTTGCGAGAGCCAGCCTATTTTGTGGATTTCAGTCAAAATAAATTCAGCTATTAAAACAATCGATAGGCAAGAGATGGCAAAAACGACAAAATGATATGGTAAAGTATTTGTTGTGAATTATATAAGCCTGCAAGTAGGAAGTTATGTATAATTAAAATTAGTTTTCACCTTAGACCTATAATTGACTGAGATTCACTCAACGTCCAGACATGTTTTAACCCCTTGTCAACTCGATCATTGTAGTAGAATATAGCCGATTAACCGTGTTGTTGTTTAACTTGATCATTAAAATTTGACACTGAATGACTGAATACAGAAGCGGGTAATAGGCTAACAGCTCGGTTTACAGCACATATGAGTTGCTAAAGATGGATGTATACGCATATGGAGAAGTTAAAATGAAGAGAAATATAAGCCACTAAATAGGCCTAATGCTTCAACTCTTTCGGTTGGCAAGAGAACCTCTAGTGAATATAGTCATATTGTTCCCTGTAGTTTGAACATATTATAGGCTATGTGCAGTAGGTCTATAGTGCGAACCGACAATAATTGTTAACACTAACTTTGGGTGGGCTTCTTAGGGGAGGTATACTATACGCACAATTCCGAAGGGACAATTTTCCCTCCCCACATTTAGTTACAGATTTACGGCCCTGCAGCGAATAGCTGCTTCATTGACCTTCTGGAATAGATGCCCCCTGTGTAGGATATCTATGGAAGTCTTTTTGCTAGGGCTTTATCTTAACCAGAATAATATGGTATGCTTTAGAAATATGAAAGCAGAATTATGGAACTGAAGAGAGAAATGGAGGCACAGCAGTTGTGCCATGCTGCTGACAGAGCAAGACTGGAAGAAGTTCTGCAATCCCAGCGTAAGTGATGATAGTACTAATAATGATAATAATAATAATAATAATAATAATAATTGTTATAATAAAAATAACTTACATGTTGCTATAATAATAATAATTAATAGTAATAATAATGATAATGATGATAATAATAATGATAACACGGAATAGAAAGACTATAAGTGGGATTTGGGAACTTGATCATGGCTCATCAAGTGGGCCGCGGTGGTTTAGGGGTATGTTCGGTGCCTTGTAGCCAGAAGGTTGCGGTTCCAATCCACCTCAAGCTGCCACGTAGGAACCCTCCACTCGCAATTGCTCATGCACTTAAGCGTGAAACTCCGATTCAGTGTCCATTCTGAAGTTGGGAGCGCCTCTGAGTAGAGAGCTTGAAGGGGCGCTGTAACAGCTGCTCATACATACATACATACATACATACATACATACATACATACATACATATACATCCCATGGGTACCAGTTGTTGACGATATAGGATGATTGTATAATAGGATGATTGTTCTATAGGATGATTGTTTTATAGGATGATTGATTGTTCTATAGGATGATTGTTCTATAGGATGATCGTTCTATAGGATGATTGTTCTATAGGATGATTGTTCTACAGGATGATTGTTCTATAGGATGATTGCTCGCCTGTATTGTATTTTAAACTTGATTGTAGTCAAAGAGTCGAACGAGAAGCAGATGCAGATTGTGGGTGAGTTGAGATTTCATAGCGAACAGTTGCAGCGACAGATGAAAGAAATCGAACGCGAAAAGGAAGCAGAAACGGTGAAACTGAAACTGGAGGTTAGCACAACAACTAATTAAAAGATTTAAATGCTTGACCAGGCCCTGGCTGACTGCCCAACATCTTGTGCAGCGCGGTGGTGTAGGGGTATGATTCGGTGCCTTGGAGCCGGAAGATTGTGGGTTGGAGTCCACCTCAAGCCGCCACGTAGAGTCTTTTCACTTGCAATTGCTCACGAGCTTGCAAGTTTTTCACTTGCAATTGCTCACGAGCTTGGCGTCAAACTCCGATTCAGTGTCCGCACTGAAGTTGGGAACGCCTCTCTCGAAGGGACACTATTACAAGTGCTCATACGTACATTCACGTTGACCTTTATGCTGTTTCAGTGTTCTACTATTATCTCTCAAAACTTACTTGGTACCATTGTGAGGCAAACTTGTGTGATTGAAAAGTCCATATTTCTGAGGCGCTATTCTAAAGGGAACCAGCCTACTTAAAAGTGCTGCATCAACTCAGAGGCTTTGTCCACAGGTGCCAAATGCAGTTCAGAGTTGCCACGGACCATGGAGGATTGATGCAGAGGAGTTGCTAGAGTGGGTTTTGTTGAGGAAAACGAGAATCAAGTGGGTATTGTTTGATTGTTTAAACTTTAGGGTATAGGAACCAGAAAATTAGAAACTTCAAAGATGCTATACAAATGGCCAACTGCACACCCAGTTTATTTCCGGCCTTTCTCTTCAGAATCTGACATATGCTGGTCTTGAGTCACTGTGATGCATTAGTTTCTTTAGTGTTTTAGGCCTTTATACATCCATTGTTTCCTGGAAAATATCTTCTTTTTTATTTACTGCCTCTGTGCGTACCGGTATATTACCCTCAATAGACACCATTTGAACTAGCATATATTTCTTGTCTAAGTCTGGAAAGTTGAGATTATTATTGGGCCTCTAATCATAGAGAAAGTTTGCGGAAATTGTTTTCTGCTATAGTTGTAGACAATACAGGTATAATGGTTTTAATGACAGCACTGTCTTGGTGGACACAGTCGCAGCGTTTAAGGGGAACTAGACAAATTGGGCAATTAAGTGTTCCAGGTGAATTTGCAGTGGTTATGTTGGGAAGAAGTTTCCTCCTGGGAGATAAAACTGACAACTTGACAATAACCTATTTACCATGTAGTGACCTGAAAAGAATCGGGTCTGCGATTAGATATTCATGTTGGCTTTTCTTTAACTGTCACTTTCCTTTGCCCGATGGTTCCAAGGGTTTGAATATTTTTATGGTTTTTGTCACACAGTACGAATCTAAGCTGATGAAACTGCAGAGACAGTTGACCACATCATCTGCTCCATCACAGATGTCGTCCGTCAGTCAGGAAATATTCAGGAAGGCAAGTTATGACTGTTTTGCTGGTTGTTTCACCTTGACAACACGATGTGATAACAGATATCATTATCGTCACCCTGCTCCTTTATCCAGGCTTGGGACTGGCACTGATTATTATTTGTGACTATTTTGTAAATGTATTCTGACCATTTGAAAGATTGCCTGTGGTGATGCTGCCCAGTGGAAAGGTTCATTCATTCATTCATTCATTCATTCATTCATTCATTCATTCAGTCATTCAAGTATTTATATAGCGCCTCTCATGATTAACACCTTTCTTGTTCTGTTGCCAAAAAGCCACGACCCATTGCAAAGAATTTAATCCTTTTACTTATTAATTGCTTGGCTCATCGAAAGAGTCCTCTTAATTCATTCGGTCATCTCTGCTTCATTTGTGTACATCATACACTAATTAATTCGAAGTTACAAAACAAGAGTACTATGATGGTAAGCTTGCATATCATTAAAGTCTTGCTTTTTTAGACCACTCATCTGTATTATGCTTTGAGACTCCTCCATCTGTATAATTATGCTTTGAGACTCCTACATCTGCTTTATGCTTTGAGACTCCTCCTTCTGCTTTATGCTTTGAGACTCCTCTACCTGCTTTACGCTTTGAGACTCCCATCTGCTTTGTGCTTTGAAACTCCTCCATCTGCTTTATGCTTTGAAACTCCTCCATCTGCTTTATGCTTTGAGACTCCTCCACCTGCTTTATGCTTTGAGACTTCTCCTTCTGTATTATGCTTTGAGACTCCTCCGTCTGCTTTATGCTTTGAGACTCCTCCATCTGTATTATGTATTTGCAGAAACTTCAGCACGTCCAACTAGAGTCCGAGAGAGAAATCTCCGGCTTGAAGCAGACCGTTGCTTCTCTTCAGCAGTCTCTCTCATCGGCTCAGGATCAACTCCAGAACAAGGCACAGCAGCAGCAGACCTCCAGCTACCTTTCCAAGAAACCAAGGAAGTTCTAAAACGACTTTGACAATACATTGGTGCTTCCATATAATGCCGGCGACATGCCGAAAACTACCTCAAATGGAAGCTCTGTTAAAGACTTCTTTGCTGTATACAGAACTGATGCCAAACAAAGAAGATCCAATTGTAATTTTACCACTATTAATGATGACGCTATGATGGCCAGCATTTCATTTTGATTTTGCCACTGTCAAAAATCAGACAACAGTGACCATGTTGAATTTGATATTTAGCTGTATTAAAATATGACATTCTTTTGACACACAGCTATAGTATACACGTACAGTGTCTCCATGCGTTACGTAGGATTAATATCTTATTTCTGCATTTAGCAAGTACAGCTATCTAACACGGCCAAGCAGGCATCCATTTGTGGCATGCACTGAACAATTGGAATTGCTCATCTCCTTCACCTATAAGACTCTGAGCAAGTTCTTCAACTAAGACTCTTAGCATATCCTTAAACTAATACTATGAGCAAGTCTTTAAACTATGACTCTGAGCAAGTCCTTAAACTACTCTGAGCAAGTTTTTCAACTAAGACTCTTAGCATATCCTTAAACTAATACTATGAGCAAGTCTTTAAACTAAGACTCTGAGCAAGTCTTTAACTAAGACTCTAAACAAGTCCTTAAACTACTCTGAGCAAGTCCTTCAACTAGCCTAAGGCTTTTAGCATGTCATTAAACTAAAATATGAGCAAGTACTAAAACTAGGACTCTGAGCATGTCCTTACACTAACACTCTGAGCAAGTCCTTAACGGCCGTACACATCAGTAACCGTCTGGAGGGGAGCGCTCGGACCCTATTCTCCGCATTAAACATATACTGAAGATCCTTGTGTTGTTGTTTTACCTTGGAAGCTTCCTCCGTACATGGCAACCATGTTTTTGCACACATTTGGATGATGGTCATGACAACAATGATGAAAGGAAAGCAGGTGGTTCATTCAGAGGATGCTAGTGTGTTGCTGCTGCTGCTGCTGCTGCTGCTACTCTATCACTGATCACCTAAGAGCTGCCAGCTAGCGCATAATTATAGCCAAACCACAGAAAAAGCACAATGGAGTTGGAGTGTTTAGGGCTTTAGGCCTACAGCTGGAAAGACCTGTCAATTGTCAAAGTGAAAGCAGATCCGGGATGCATCTGTGACCATCTGGTCTTCTGAAATCTTATTTGATATAGGCTTATCGAAATCTCAGCTGCATCCAAGGAAATGAAGGTCGTGGGATCCACCTTATTCACTTGGGCTAAGTCAAAACAAAATTGATGGGCAGGTAGGATCAAAATTGATTCAAAGTCGAGCTCCAAAGGGCCGTGCTAGAGTCTGGAGCGCCTCTGAGTAGTACCCTTGAAGAGGTGGTATAGAAATTCATGAATGTCTCATTGAATGAAGCAACAATTAAGGTTGTCTTAATTAGACACAGACTGGCTTGACAGACTCAGTTGCCCCCCCCCCCCCATCCACCCACCCGTTGGACAGCCTCACACCGGTGCGCGTCTGGCAACGTATTAGTGATAGACACCGGTATAGAAGCGCGATGCGCAGGACATACACCACAGGCTCTGTGGATGTGAGTTATATACAACAATATTATTGGCCGACTTGGGGCATGCAGTTGTAGGCTGTACGCAGATAGAGTTCAAAGTTTAATGCAGCAGGCAGTAGCAGTGGCAGTAGCAGTACGCGCTTCTATGCCGGTGTCCATGGTATTAGTGTATAGCCTAGTTGTCATATTTTTAGTGGGCCACTCCACCGAGTCTAAGAAGTCTAAGGTTGATTGGATGTGAGGCTGCCATGTCTACGACTTTACGCGACTTTATAAAGTACGACATTTACATAATATACTTAACAGGATACATAGGGCTTTCATGCATGTGTTCGCGATATTGCGATTGTAGAAGCTAGGCTCGTGTATATGCGGGGGGGGGAAGGGAGTGGGAGGGCACGCAGTTTAGCACTGCGGTATCACAACTTCACAGAGCTCAGAGGCGGATCCAGAGGGGCAATCCGGACATGCCCTCCCCATTTAAAAATTGCATGAGACGTGGTTCCCCCATTTGGTTTCAACAAGCCATTAAATAAATGCAGCGGGAGAGAAAAGCAGGACATCAGGACCCCACCTATTACAAAATCGCATGGGACGTGCCCCCCCCCCCCCCGTTTGATTTACCATTACTTTCGACTATGGATGACGACTAAAAAAGGTCGTCAACTATACCCAAAATTTATGCCCCCTTCGAAAATTCTGTATCCGCCCTTGACAGGGCTCATGTCTGCTCCAGGGCAGGACAGAGGAAAAAAGGTTGTTCTTTTATCTGCGAGAGTAGGCTACCTCTTTTTGCAGTCATCTGCTAAGAATTGGGCCCACAGATGTCGTCTAGCTTTCCAGTTGTTCATTGCTTCTATTAAGTGTAGGCTATGTTTTGATGTATGTAGGTAAGTAAGCATATGTTTTATCCAACTGCATAACCGAACATTGGTTTGCATGTTAGCCCTAGGTATAGGCTACGTATGAATGCATGTATGCATTATTATTCATGTAATTTGTATGTAAGCCCACGCATGTGTTTGCATGATTGCACCTATGCATAGGCGCAACCACCCTATGGGACCCACGGGACGCGTCCCCCCCAACTTTTGAGTGGTCCCCTAGCTTTATTATTATGGTTCAACTTCCCCCCGACTTTTAGGACGTGATTGCGCCTATGCACCTATGCCTACAGAGTTATAAAGCAGCTGAAGCCTAACCCATCCTTGGTTTAGGCTACCTGCAAGGATTCTATATTTAGAGGATAGGTTTCTTGTATAAAAAGCATGTATATCCGTTTTATATATGGTGTCGTTGGTTAGTTCTATTTTTAGTAGGCGATCGTCGCGCCGCCTGGTGAAGCGGACGTAAAGGCTCTCGTAGACAACAACAAACTCGGCACGCGCAATGTGGTGTTCATCGATTAATTGTAAGATTTCGAGGAAGAAAAATCCTGGATTGTCTTTATTTCGGTTTCCAAAAAACGAAGAAAGGTAAATGATGCTATGATTTTAGATATTGTTTGAAATTTGCTTGGTTAAGTAATCTAAATCGCATAAACGTGCGGTCGGCATTGCGAACGAATTCGGCTGTATAACTCTGTGTGTACATTCGGTCAATCGTGTCTGACATTGATTCGAAAAGTCAGACATCTGTTTTGTTTTCTCGTAACTTCGCCGAGTAATAAATTAAAGCAAATGATAAGTAATTCAGAGGTAACAATTTGCATTGCTACATGTGTTTGGCAGATGCAGGCGATGAGTACAATTATGCGACGTCAGGATCTAGTGAAACGCTCGATCTGCAGCGTATTTATCTGAAAGCTGTGGACTGTGTGCTGACCACTTTGAGGAGAGTCAATTCATGAAAAGCCAAAGGCGAGACAGCTTGGTGTGGAATGCAGTGCCACCAACACTGTTCAATGTTCCAAATCTACCCAAGAGACTTCAGTCGTGTCGCAAGCTACCACTGCCTCGAAAACCATCTCTACCTCGAAAGCCACGTGCAGATGTTTCAACACCACCAGGTTAGAAATAAAATTTTGTAGGACTTGATTGCAATTTGTTTTAGTATTTAAAATCTAAATCTGATATCTAGTTTAGTTTCAGCATCCTAGTACAGTGGTTCTCAAACTTCTGCAAGCCACGGACCGGCAATAATTTTTGGATGAAGCTCGCGGACCGTTAACTGAAATGGCGAGTGCAAAAACCGACCTTTAATTATAACACAAAGACTTAGAAGGCTATTTGTAATTGGCGGTTTGTTTCAATAATTATAACTTATCCCTATAATAGCATTTTACTTATTTCTCAATTTAATTCTCATTTAATTGAAAATTAAAAAGTTGAACTCAAAGTTTAACCGTGAAAAACTGCCCAAACAGGCTTTTTGCGTTAGCTCATAGATCCTTGAAATGCTTCAAACACATTGTTTATATTTCAAATTTTATATTATTTTAGAAAGTTTACTAATCTACATCTAGCATTGAATTCAGAATGAATTTAAATTGTTTGAATGTGCCATGTGGATGAACATAAAGTGCTTGCAGTTATATATCCCATTGTAGTGCTCATTGCGACAATAAAAATATTAATTGAAAAGATCTCTGGTAAACCCATAGCTTGACTTGAACTAATGCTACAATCCACGCATCATTTGACACTGTTAACACGATGTTTTCTACATTGCAGTAATTTTTTACTCATATTTTAAAAATGTTTCTACTTCCACTTTTTACCCCTTGCTTGTGATTCTTAGACAAGAACGCTGAGCAGTAAATGCTTGCATTTTTATTCATTCATTCATTCATTCAGGAAACGACCGAGTAGGCTCGACGTTGTCTGGTAGCATATGTTTATATGTTTTACCTATGTTTGTTTTTACAGGACAATCAGTTCGTTCTTGGAAGCATGATCTACAGTACTGATGAACTCACCGTCGCCTCTCGTACTACATCTGACAGGTCCGAAAACTATGTGCAAAGAAAATAGACAATTCCATGTCAATGAATGAAATTATTAAGGCTGCATCTAAGTAGCTAAGTCATATGATATGCAGTCCTTTACAGTTTCTTCAATGTCAGCTAAGGTGTTCTTCCAGGTGACTTGCTGCCTAGTGATGCTATTGTCACAGCTGAACTTTTGGAACGCATGGACAAATTATTTGATTCCTGCAATGGTGTTAATTTCAAGGATGTAAAAATTAGACGACATCCACTGACAGCCATTTCTTTCCATGTAAAATTCTGGCAAGACTGCATAACTTGGTTTTCTCAGTGAAAATTTATTGGATCAAAAACTAAAATTTACTGGAGACTATCTCTCTCCACTCTGCTGCATTTATGGGAAACAGTCAAACCAGACCTAAGTTTATGATGCCTCGTAGATTAAATTAGGACTGCCTTGAAAGCTACTTTACATCCATTCGGTAGAAAGGCGGATTTACCTAAGGATAATCCATCAGCAAGTAAATTTCGCAGTGCTGTGTGCCAGGGTATAGCAAACAATCTATTGTCAAGTTATGCTAATGGAAAATGTGAGAGTAATGACAATGCAATTTTACTTTGTCTTCAGAAATTAGCCAACCCCCTGTGAAAGAAGTTAGACATTTGGTGCCAACAACTGAACCAGTCATTGCATGTTGTTCTTCAAAATCTAATGTATTTACAACTGACTTTCAGGTTACTTTCATGATTTGGCCACTCTTAATGCCATGGCATATATTAGTGGATATGTTGCAAAAACAATCACATGGTGTATCCATGTACCACCTGTCTAGACTCGCGTGATAACGATGCACTTCCTACAAATCCAACATTGTATTTGTTTCGTTTTAAAGCGTTTTAACCTGGTAGAGGAACATTCAATTTCATTGCATGTATGTTGCATACATGTATGTCTGCATATGTATGCTTTAGCATTGGCTTTGAGTTTTAGCATCATTCTGTGAATATTAATAACTCAGCCAATGAGAGCTTTATATAAGACATTGTTCCTAATGATTTGTATGCATGAGTTGCTAACTTGCTATATGAACTGAAATGGTTAAAAGTATTGTGTTCAATTTTTTATTGTGTTTAATGTTCCTAGTTGATGAAAGTGAAGTAACTAAACACAAAGACCTGTAGTTATGTTGTGCAGAGGAATAGCAATTTAGCACGACTTAGATTCTTCCACCTGCTGTGTAACTGCCATGACTTAAATGTGACCTAAGTGTGATCAAATTATACCTAGTTATTACCTACAGAGATAGTCTATTTGCACAGTGAAGGGTGGTTGTTGTCCATGGGGTTAATGTCCTAGGATAAATCAGGGAGGGGTTGTCCCAGGGGCAGTGCCTAAAGTGTGGAAAAATAAGTGCCCGGACGCCGTCCATGACCGTCCAGGTACACTTTAAGTCCTGCCCAGGGGGTTAATGTCCTACCCTCTGGTTTTCTGAGGTTCAATCTACAATCACAAAGGCATGTAGGCTGATCATAAAGGCATGAAGTTAATGTGACGTCACACATGGCCTGACCCCCCTGTCACAAACTCACACTTTCCTACACCCCTCCCCCCCTGGAGCGTGACGTACTTTATGGACGGCCCCTTACCCAGTGCTAAAAGTGTGGAAAAATAAGTGCCTGGACGCCCCTTACCTTTCCAAAAGAAGTGCCTGGGCGCCCCTTACCTTTCCAGTCAGTGCTGACCAATAAGTGGCAGGACGGCGTTCAGATTTTAAAATAAGTGCATGGACGCCGTCCATGACCGTCCAGGCACACTTTAAGCCCTGCCCTTACCTCTCCAAAAGAAGCGCCTGGACGCCCCTTACCTTTCCAGTCAGTGCTCGCCAATAAGTGGCTGGACGGCGTTCAGATTTTAGAACAAGTGCGTGGACGCCGTCCATGACCATCCAGGCACACTTTAAGCCCTGGGTTCATAGACAGCTGTTCATACGCATCATGTGAAAATTTAACTCTTCTCGATCTCATCGTATCAGACGCAAACAATTCGTCGATGTATACCATGAGTTAGGCCCATGTTGACTCCGGCTTGGGACGCCTCGTAAAAATTTCAAAATTAGCCTTAAAATTATGTAACATGCCATATTAATGGTGATAGACATTACAGCGTATATTGAGCACGATGTTTCACTCTACATATGCGATTGTTTATTGCTTTAAAGATAATTATTCATCGTTTTCTACATAGCATCCGCAATGCATTCGTTAAGGAAACACGCGCTTTTACGCCCGCTTCGCTAGGAGCGCCACGTTACACGCTCGGCGCATGGGTCGGCGTCGGACGCCATTTTCCTGTACAAGGCGCTCATATAAGAACTTTCCTGTCCTGTGTATAAATCGTCCTTGGGCTACCTGTAAACAACGTTCTCGCGTTACCTGTAGAAAAGTCGTCTGCTTCTATTTGGCGCGAAGATCACGTGACTCAATTAGACCGGGCCGTACTACTTCGAAGTGATGCTCAATGGTGCAGAACGATGCGCTGTTGACGGAGAACATAAATGAAGACGGTGTCGACGACATAATATGGTAATACGGTGATTTGAAGGAGTGGTTTTTAAGGGTATAGGGATAAAAGTGGGTTCGTCTTCTCATTGAAACGTTATTCGAGAACGAATTCGTGTAGGAGACATTTTAAAGAAACGAGCGAAGGTCTTTTTAATCGATTATTGCGACTTAACCGTGCTACGAACCGAGGATCAACGAGTTGAACGAGAAGACAAGATGCCGGTATGCAGTTTCGAAGTTGGTTATTAGTTGCTGTAATGACTTGTGGGCGCTTTCGGTCTCATTGAAGTCTCATTTAAGTCCAGTTTTATTACGCCACGATATTGTGAGGACAGTGAGGGGCATTTTATGTTGCTCTACAATTTGCATTTGATATAGCGTCTTTTAGGGGATATAACGCCGTAGCCTATATTACGCTACTTCAGTTGCTTTCAAATTATTTGGCAGTGTGTGGGGATAGTTAGGCTTATAACATTTGTTTACCTTTTCGAAAAAGGTTATGAATGTTTTCCGATTACACTTTAACCGAAAGCGTTTTGTAATCTAAGGTGCTATTTTTGACCTTGAACCCAGGCGCCGTGGGTTCAAATTGCCCACTAGGCCTAAGTTAGAAAGATGCCGCAAAGGCAAGGTTTGGTTGTCCACTCGTATGCCTGAGCGACAAAGAAAATGTGCACATTGGCGTGAGCCCTAAAGGCCTATTTATGGGTGCTTTTACGAGTTCAAACCCCTGAAACGAGTGAATTAGCCTACTGTTGTAAAAATAAAAACAAAGATGTGGAAAAAATACCACTATAGGCTTTGTCAATTGGAAACCCCTCGCCCCACACCCCAAGACCCCCTTGAAACGCCTTGAAATTGTTCCTTGGCTACAGAAAGTGCGAACTCTCGCACGTTGCACCACGACTGCATTGTTAGCCCAGTTGTGGACTTGAGGAATTGTTCTTACATTTTTTGGGAATGCCTTGCTGGGAGTTGGGGCATGCATGGAGCAACAGCATGTTTTCAGATAAATGAATATTTGTGAACCTAGATTTTCAGGATTTATTGTTTCAGATTATGGTTATTAATATTGATAGTATTGTTGTTATTATTTTTATTATTTACATAGTGGCCGTTCAAGGCTACTACTCTGTAGCTCCGATGTCCTACAAAAGCCTAGTTTGAGCATTTTCTATAATTATGTTGGCCTTATTAACAAATGGAACCTGTAAATCCATTTTGAGCAAACAACTTGTGAATACATTTACCATGTAGGCCTACTAAGAAATGTATGCGGCTGTATTTTAGCTTGTGACCACCCCAACCCATTTCAGCGAGGACGGGAATGTGGACGATTTTGACCAAGGTACGCCGGTAGTGAATTCAAGCAACAATTTCGAGATATTTAACAAGATCAGCGTGCTACTTGACAACACTCTGGATGGGAGTAACAATCTACAACCAAACTCTGACAACTCGCAAGGTGGTGTATAAATTGAATTTTCATAACCTGTATAAATTTCCCAAAAATTCTTGGGTGAAGAATGCTACTTTTGAATTTTTTCCCTGTTCCTTAGTTTTGGAGCTACTTTTGAAAAGAGTAAAGACCTAATGGAAATATTTTTGAAATGGTACAATCCTTAGTTTTGGAGTGGGTTTTGAAAAGTCGTGATTTATGCTTTGGAACTACTTTTGAAATGGCATATGCATAGCTTTTAGTAATGCTTTTGAAATGGGAAAATAAATATTTATTTTTGGAATTGCGTTTGCATGATTCATAGTTTGAGAGATGCTAAATTCTAAAACATGCTTAATTAAAATTTTTGAATTTATGGGAAATTGATATATTTTCTGTCTGGAGGTTTTAATAACATTTTAACATTTATTTATTGGACAACAGTAACTGTTGCACTGAAGTCCTTCATTTGTTCTAATGTTTTCAAGGTTTGAGATAACATATATTACCATGTATGTGTATTTGAGTGGTTGTTATAGCGCCGCCGCGCCCTCAGATCTCCTCTACTCGGAGGTGCTCCCGACCACAGCACGAACACTGAATTGGAGTTTCACGCCAAAACACATGAGCAATTTCGAGTGAAGGACTTGATCAGGGTCCCTACCTGACGTCATTAGGTGAATTCGAACCCGCAACCTTCTGGCTCCAAGGCACCAAACACACCCCTAAACCACCGTGTCCCTCCTCTGAACTTTATTAGGCATGTACAATTGTACATGTGTTTGCTTTCTACAAACGACTTCCCTAATTGTTAGAGTTTCAACAGAATTGCCAGTTGTGCTGTGGTTTTGAACAATGAACTGGTACAGATTAAGATCACAAGGTTCAGTGTCCTGTGGAAGATGCTGGTAATATTTAAAGGCTTTTATAAAAAATGGCATGCTCTTTTTTGGTCCAGGGTATATATATATACACACAATGAATATTTGAATGAGACAATTATGTGACTCGTTAATTAAACTTTAAGTAGACGGCTGTTGAGTTTGTGAATAGTTCGTACATTCAGTGTGAGAATTGTGGAAAAATAACTGGGGGGGTTGGCCTATGATAAACTTGGAATTGGGGTGTGAAAAACAGAGTTTACTATGGGGCACTAATAAAGACTGGGGGGGTTGAACCCCCCCAACCCCCCCGGCAATTCTCACCCTGCGTACATTGTTATCTTATATATTGAGTATTATTTTTGCTGTCTTCACAAAGGAGGGATCACTCATGGCGGACTGGCTACTCCACCTTTGGATCTGTCGTTTCTGATTGGCCTCAACCCTGAACTCTATCAGAACATCCGTCAGAATCTGGGAACGTTCAACTCTTGTAAGCATTGCCAGTTGTAAACGTTTCTAATGAGTCTAGGTTGTTTCTTTGTTGTTTACATCTATAAATAAATAGAACTGTCTGTCTGTTTGACCGGGATGCATTTCAACAGTTTTTGGGCTTTTCACTCCAAAACCATCACTACTCTGTTGGTCTCGGCATGGGACACCCGTGGAGGGGTTGGCGAATCTCTACCACCATGGGGTGGGGCAGGGTGTGGGGGCGAAAACCCCAATTTTTGCTGTTTGACCTGTATTCATTCACCTTTTCATTCGAAACCTTCACTACTGATCCGTGTTGGCATGGGACACCCGGTGAACGGGTTGGCGAATCTCTACCACCATGGGGTCCAGGGTGGGGGGGGCGCAAAAACCTAATTTTCACCTGAAACGTTGCAGCTAGACAGCTACATGGGCCAGCTCGCCCCCCCCTC
The DNA here is from genome assembly GCA_949752735.1 of Lumbricus terrestris. Taxonomy (NCBI): domain Eukaryota; kingdom Metazoa; phylum Annelida; class Clitellata; order Crassiclitellata; family Lumbricidae; genus Lumbricus; species Lumbricus terrestris. The sequence goes on along the minus strand of OX457053.1, from coordinate 7,416,070 downwards.
CAGCAAACCCACATGCTCTCACAACTAGTAACAAATGAGAATCGTTCGCAGATGATTCTTAAACTTTATATTTGAGCAAAAGTGCTTACTATGAAAATCTTTCTGTTTGAACCGTGCTTTACGTTCTAGCCTGAATGGTTGCTCGTTAACTTATAATCATTCTGTACACATATATATGAATTTTGTCTGGTGGTGTTTTTGCAAATTGCTGCTGGGTGGATCTTTGGATGTTTTTGACTCTGAACTGTGCAACGTGCATCGTCTGGTTTAGGTATTGCTCTTAATTTGCATGACTTCAAAGTGCTTACTCTTCTGAACTTTATGAAGCAGGCATTTTCAAATTGACGGTTGTAATGTATTCTCTGAAGTGTGGTTATTAGGTGACCTGGTTTTTCATGCACATTTGCCTTCCCCAGTGATTATCATGTTCAAAATCGCTTGATAAAATGCCAAGTTGATGAGGATGACATGGCATTACGCAGACAATCACGATTCTATTCACTATCTGAAGCTTTATACAGCATCCAGAAAAGCGAATTTGTGACAACCAGATTATTCAGAGCTTCTCGTATTCATTCATTCATTCATTCATTCAAGAATTTGTATTGCGCTTCTTCAAGGGGACTACTCGGAAGCGCTCCCGACTCTAGCATGGCAAAAAGGGACAGTTTTGAGTATATAATAGGCCTGCTTGATGTTGATGTTGCTTAATGTTGTATGTGCTGGACTGTTTACTGCGTCCACCGTGTCGAGCCATTAAATGGGAAAGATTGTTTGTAGTGTTTATTTGCAACCTGATAGGTACTGAAGATGAGTTAACTGTAATGTACTTCATAAATGCTCTTGAGCGTGTGAATGAGTGAATGAATGACTTAAGTTTGTTTGTCCTGTTTTAGTTTCACCAGGAGGAGTTCCTTTTCAACCGAACCAATCTCTGGGCCTTGGAGGTCAAAGAGTTCACTCGCAGATGGTCACCGACTCGTTCATCCCGGGAGCAATTTCCAATCGCACGCTCGAGCATTTGACGGAGTCGAGTATCCGAGCATGTCGGCCGATACGTGGCGATCATAAGCTGTTCGCAAGTTCAGCACCAAGGTATAGTTTATAGTGCCTTCGCCCAGAAGTAAAGTAGAATTTCTGTCCATGTATAATCGTTGCTTTGTCCACTAGGGCACAGTGGTGTAGGTGTATGTTACGTACCTTTGTAGCTTTGCTATGGTTGGTCCGTCTTTTTGGAATAAGTTACCTAATATTAGTCTCCGCAATGAACTTCTTTGTATTTCTTTGCCCCTTTTCCGCAAGCGTTTGAAAACCATTCTCTTTGATTGTGGTTAGGTGTCAGGTCGGGAGCGCCTCTGAGGAGTTCTCTTGAAGTGGCGCTATATAAATGTACGATTACAATTACAACCTTGGAGCTGGAAGGACTCTGAGCAAGTCCTTCACTTGCAAGTGCTCGTGAACTTCAGCGTGAAATCCCGAATCCTTGTGCATGGTGTAGCCAGGAGTTCCTCCGAGTAGAAGTCTTGATGGGGTGTTACAACAAGTGCTTGTACATCATCATCAATTTGAATTTCAAATATATGAGATATGGGCTAAAACTAGAGTTCTGGCAAACAGGATTATTTCACTGTTTGATTATGTAGAGTATGGTGAGCAGTGCTTTGAAGTTTTTCCAGTGAACACTCTTTGAATTCATTTAATTCATTCCGAGAATTTGTATAGCACCTCTTCAAGATGTTTACATCAGTTGGCATAATAATGTGTAGTAAGCTGAGAGCGTTGCCAGTGGGTGCGGTTTGAATGACAAGACTTGATGTGGTTGATGAAGTTGGTGGAATGGTCGATGGTCCTGAATATGCTTTTGCCCTTTATGCTTTTGTCTTTTTATGCTTTTGTCTCTTATGCTTTGTTTTTTATGATTTGGTCTTTTATGCTTTTGTCTTTCATGCTTCTGTCTTTCATGCTTCTGTCTTTTATGCTTCTGTCTTTTATGCTTTTGTCTTTTATGCTTTTGTCTTTTATGCTTTCTGTCTTTTATGCTTTTGTCTTTTATGCTTTCTGTCTTTTATGCTTTCTGTCTTTTATGCTTCTGTCTTTTATGCTTTTGTCTTTTATGCTTTTGTCTTTTATGCTTTCTGTCTTTTATGCTTCTGTCTTTTATGCTTCTGTCTTTTATGCTTTTGTCTTTTTTGCTTTTGTCTTTTGTCATCTTGCCGTGACCAGGAGTCCCATTGGGCCATTGGTGGTTATGTGCTGATGAAACCTCTTGCATATCGAAACCGAACAGCTGCGTGTTGTAAATTGCAGTAATTTAATGTTGCTATATACTGTTTAATGCTTGTTGTTCTGTTGAATTTGTTCCTAGTGCTGACCACAGCAATGGCTTTGGTATTATTGGCGATCGTGGTGGAGTATCGCAGCAGCCAACAACAACTGGCGCATTTGGTCTGGACATGTTGGGCGTGGGTCGGAGCAATTCTCCCTCGGATTCCGATACAAGTGGAGTGAGCAGCGGTTCCGAATTCTCCGAGACTGCTCTGCTTGAGCTCATGGTGAGTTGCTTATGATGACGGTATATATGGTGATGATGTTTCCAAATATAGCCAGAGATTTGTTTAGTTCTGCTTCGACGTCTTGTGGGCTGACCAGGTTGAACCTAAAGTAGGAAGAGCATTAGATGGTTAACGTTTGTAAATGGACCATTTGATTACAAAGCGACAAAATTCATAGGAATGGTTTTACCAATTGCTGGATTTTTATTGGGGCTGTATTCGAGTGTGTACGGCTGTACGCGAGTATGCAGAGTGTACTTGACTCGCTGTTTGGCATAAGGGAAAATGGCCAACAGACGGGACTAGGTAACTGAAGCGTGATGCTCGTCTCTAATTTAGCCACTATAGCCCTGATTATTATTTTTTAATGACCTCAATGACACCAGTATATCATCTATGACTGATGGAACACCAGAAACCGAGCCATGTAGAGGTTTCTTTAATCTTGCCAGAGCCAGTTCCAGAAGCACTTGTATTGGGACTTCTTGGCACAGTTTAGACTTTTCTGGTTTACAATATGCAATGGTGGATAAGCAGAACTTTAAAAAAAAATGGCAAACCTTGTAAAGTAACCGAGAAGAAAGAACATGAATGGTAAAATGAGCAATGGGACAGGATTGACGCCTTGCAGTGCTTGCACGGCTGCCAGACAGTTGAATTCCATCCCTGTAATAACTTGTGATCATTTGTTCATTCTATGAATTGTAATTAAAATGCATTGAGTAGGTTTGAAATTAAACAAAGATTATTATTATACTAGCAAACTGAACTAAAAAATTGTTTATGCTTTGCCTTTTCTAGAATTCTTTGCATCTTGGCCAAGGAAATCCCTACCAACCGCATCCGCTGCTGAATACGTTTTCGTCAAGGATGCAGCAGGCTCCGCAGCCAGGTCCAGGCGTTGTTGGTGGTGGTGCTGGCACCGGTTCGCCGCCTCTGGATCTGCTGAAGGTCTTGGGTTTTCAGACGGACATTCCACTGCAGCGTCAACCAATGTCGTCGGAAAACCGCTTCCAGCAGCCGCTGTACAACGACTTCAGCATGAGCGCCGACCTCTTTGCCAGTCGTCCGTACACTGCTCTTAACTCGCTCTTTGCCACCAGCTCCACTGATCCGTATTCCATTGAGCGAGCGGCAAAGCTGTACAGGAATGCTGCAAGTGAGTAGTTGTTGTGCACTGTAACTGTGACTTTTTAGGAGTTCTGACTCTGTTGATAATGTGTGAAATGTTTGCGACGATTGAATTGGATGACGTTTGATAAATTGGGTGTTGCCACTTGCCAGCATTTGCAAGGCATTTGATTGCTGAATGAAATTTTGTTTTGCGTTCTTGAATGTTGTTTTTGTTTGTAAATGCTGAATTTGATTCTTGTTTTGCATTGCTGAGTGTGATTTTGATTTTGCATTGCTGAATGTAATTATTTTTATTTTGTTCTGCTGAATGTCGTTTCTTGTTTTGCATTGCTGAATGTGATTTTCATTTGCTTTGCTGATGTCCTGTGATTTGGTTTTGCATGACTGATTGTTTTCTGTTTTGTTTATTAGCCATTTCTGAGCCGACTTGCACGTGGAGTGGTCAGCTTCCATTCAAAGCTCATCGTAACCCCGCCTACTCGTTCAAAGTCTTCCTCGGTGGAGTGCCATGGGACATCACCGAAAGTAGGTTCTCGAGATGTTTTTCTGTTCGACATCTTCCTAGTAGTAGGTTTTAATTTAATTTCGTAAATTGGTTTAAAGTTACTTTGGTAGGCCAATCTATTTTTGTGAATTTGCTCTTTTGGTAAGCCAAAGTGCTGTTTTCAAGGAGGTGATGTATTCAATATGCTGATGGACTGGGAGCCAGTGCATAAATTCCAGCATGCAATTTGAAGTGTGACTGAATTTGAGTGTTTGACCGATGTGTTGTAGCGGGTCTCCAGAGTTCGTTCAGGATGTTTGGACCGTTGAAGATCGAATGGCCTGGAAAGGATGGCAAGCATCCGAGATATCCGACGAAAGGAAAGGAGCTCCCAGGTGACATTCTCTCTTGAATTCTATGCCTTCAGTTTCGAAAGCATTGCTCTCCGTAATCGTAACTGTTGCTGTGGCATAATTTTCCTTGAGCGGCCGGGGCCATATTGTTTTCTCTGACCGCAGTGTGATGCTCTGCATATAATATTGTCTTGAATCTACAACTTGTTGATTCCTTAATCAATAAATTTATTTTCTCGTCTGTGTATTCCTTTGGATTTATACAGCAAGTTATAGAGGCATGTTAATGATACTTTGGAGTTTCCTGACTTGTAATGCAAGACTTTAAAGTGCTCAAAAACTACGCATTTGCTGATTTGTGATTCAAAAGTTTGACGTGCTCAAAAGCTAGGTAGTTGTGGACTTTTAATGCAAGACTAGGGGTATTATCGTGTGGCTGCATTTGTGAATTTTAGTTGGTCGAGTGTCAAAATCTTTTACTTTCACAAAAGTTTATGTGGTCCCAATACATATCTAAAGTCAGCAATGTCTAGTTTGTACGCAGATTATGTCTGATGTGCAACTTTTTACTCTGAACTACATCAGAAAGTTATTTCAACAGTAGCTTGCATGGAATAATATAAGTATGTAGACTATAAATAAGTGAATATTAGTATTTTGTTTTCCAAGATTACGTGCAGTCGTTTAATTCGGCTTGTTGTGTACTTTACATGAAGTCGGGTACGTCTACATTCACTTTGAATCGGAAAGATCGGTGAAAGCGTTGCTGCAGGCCTGCACGCATGACTTCACAAACGGAGGAGAATATTACTACAAGATTTCGAGCAGACGTATGCGATCCAAGGAGGTAAGGACGTCTTAACTCGAATATCACACTTGAAAACTTCTGATTTCTAAAGCTCTACACTAAAATTAAGTGCTGCGGGGCACCAGCTTATTCACGAGTGCTGCATCTAGCCGTTTTGTGTCGATTGTGTAGCGATAGAAATGCTTTGATGCTTTTACAGTGTCTATATTTTTTTTTCATTTTGTAGAATGATGCAATAATTGCTGATTACCTTAAATTGGAATTTGCTTGGAACATATTTTGTTATTGTCTTCCTTCAACTTTTTATTATCGTTTTTGTGGGGATGGGGTTTAGTGGTTATCTTGTTAGACTCGATCGACGACAAGTTTGGGTTCAAATCCTGATGGTCTATTGAGATTTCAGCTCCAACTGCATCTCTAGCCAACTTGGCTAGAAATACCCGTAGTACTTTGTGCTGTGGGAGGATGAGACGAGAGAATGGACTGACCTTCTGTCTATCGCTTGATGGATGCATTTAAATTGAAACTCAAGATCTTTCTGTTTGAACAATCCTGTAAAGTTGCCATTAACTTTTTGAACTCGTGTGCAGCGTCGTTTCCTTCCGTCTCGACTGAACTACTGCGCTATACAAATAGTCTTGATAAAGATGTTTTTGTTGTGCTATCGTATGCGGAGATCAAGAAAATTAAGTTGGTGACACTTCATATTCATGTGTCAAAAGATTCTTGCGTAGTTTTTTGTATTGTGCTGGCTGATGAATTGAATGCTAATTGTGTATGTCTCTATCTCTTAAATTTTGTGATGATGATGTTATGACAATGATGCTTTCTTTGGCTTTACAACTGCTGGTGAAATGTTATGTTTGTTTAGGTTCAGGTTATTCCTTGGATTCTGAGCGACAGTAATTTCGTGAAGCAGCCGTCGCAGAGACTCGACCCTCAGAAGACCGTGTTCGTTGGCGCCTTGCATGGCATGCTGAACGCAGAAGGTCTTGCTCACATCCTGAACGATCTCTTCGGAAATGTCGTCTACGCTGGCATCGATACCGACAAGCACAAGTATCCGATTGGTAGGCACAAGTATCTGATTAGTATCCGATTGGTAGGCACAAGTATCTGTTTAGTATAGGCACAAGTATCTGTTTAGTATAGGCACAAGTTTGGTAGGCTTTTGGTAGGCACAAGTATCTGGTTAGACTAGGCTCAAGTTTGGTAGGCACAAGTATCTGTTATGTTAGGCTCAAGTATCCAGTTGGCAGGCGATAGGTATCGGTGCTCCTATCAAAATGAGTGGCAAGAATATAAGTGGAAGGGCTGTGGATAGGAGTTCAAATGCAAGTGTAGGTGGCCTCTGAGGTTCTAATCGTCTGCTTATATTTATATGGTCTAACTAAACAGTTGAAAGAACTGTATGGTATGATGACGTTGTGATATGATGATGGTATGGTGTATGATGATGGCGTGATAAGATGATGTTATGATATGATGATGCTAATGATATTATGATGGTATGGTACGATGACGATATATTCATGATGTGGTTTTAGGTTCTGGTCGAGTGACGTTCAGTTCACACAAGTCGTATGTGAAAGCCGTCTCTGCTGCCTTCGTCGAAATCAAAACGTCCAAGTTCACGAAGAAGGTGAGATGCACTTTTGCAGACATTTAAGTTTCATTGTTAACCCAGAACATTTGAGACCCTGTGCAACTCGATTTCTACTTTATTAAGTTTTCTGTGCTGGAAAATGGTTGTAATGAGATGTCTCCATGATGACTTGGTGGATCTGTTAGACATGAGGGCTTTGATAGACGTGAATGACCAATGAATGGTTTATGCAAAACCTTTATTTGTACATTGGATATTTAGGCTAGATAAAGTCTGCATTGTTTCTGATGATGGCAAGAATGATGTGGTCATCTGTAATAGACAGTCTATTCCGCCCCCTGATCCTATGAATTTTAATAATAATTGTAATCATTCTGTGGTCTGTAAGTTTGAAAATTTAAAAGAAGATTATTATTGTTAGGCTATATAAGGGCCAAGGCCGTAGCCATGATTTCATTTTGGGGGTATTGCTCGACAGTGAGCGAGGCCACAAGCAACCGAATCAACTGACTAATGGGTTTGGAGAAGCGTTGCCAATACATACGCACCGTAGTTCTTACATCAAATGCTAGTCAAATGCATTAAATTACATTTTTACATTATTAATTTTCATTTGGGGGCGTGGGTGTTCAAATGCCCAAAACACCCCTTTAGCTACAGCCTTGACAAGGGCAGGTGGCCAGTCCTTTCCTCTCCTTTGCCATCTCGTCTTCCTCCTACAGTATTCATTTGAGTATTTATATAGCGCCTCTTCAAGGAAACTACTCGGAGGCGCTCCTAACTCCAGTATGGACAAACAGTATGCGGTCTGTGTACTCGTTGAACCTGAAATTTCTAACCAAATGTTACTCTGTCATCCCCTAAATCAAGAGGTTGCAATTGGCTTACCATCTCGCACATAAATTATGACACACGCACGCAGGAGTGGAGTTGAGGCCACGTCTTTCGTAACTCTAATGTGCGAATTATTTTTCAGATTCAAATCGATCCGTACCTTGAGGAGTCGATGTGCAACTTCTGCGGCCGTGAACCAGGACCGTACTTCTGTCGCGACTTCAACTGCTTTCGCTACTACTGCCGTAGCTGCTTCCAGGTCTACCATTCGTCGGAGACCACGAAGTTCCACAAGCCGCTGATGCGTAACAACAAGTCGAGCGGACCGAGTTCCGTCGCTGTGATGTCATGCGGAGTCGGCTCCCCCACCAGCGGTTGATGATCAAGAGCGTATCACGTCTTCTCGATTTTCTTAGTCATCGGTCAATTAAGCCTTAAGGATTCTTATGTGTAATTGTTTATTAATGAATTGTTGTTATAGTAGCCGTGTTTTGCTCGTGAAGTCACTCGAGCCTGGAATCTCGCCATCCGTACAAATTTTGACCCGAATCTGTTTTTATTTTGATCCGACTCTTCTCCTAGGATATATTGCACTTGTTTACATTGACTTTTATTTCTGCACCTTTTCCTCCGTCATTTATTAAGCGATGTTTGTTCAATCATGATGTTGACTTTAGCGAGACGCGTTTGACGACGAAGTCTTTGAGATCGGGATCTAGATGCTAAACCATGTTCTTGAAATCTATTTGCATTTCTATGAGCTGTGATCATACAATTTTCTCACATTGTTTTACAAATATCCCGAGTGTGTAAGCTTACTTGAAACGGCAGGTCATTTAATTGTTTCCGACAATTGTTTGCTTTTTCTGCAAAGCAAGTCGTTGAATTTTTGTGAAATGATGTAGCATAGCGCTCCTTGTATTAGCTCAAATTCCTTTATTGAATTGCCCCTGCTTTAAAATAAATCGACAGAATGCTTTTCAAACGGACGTTCAGATTTTTCTTGTGGTCTGCAAAATCCACATTGCGTCGCCACTTGTTAAATATATTTGCGCTGTAAAAGTTCTAAATGTTTCCGTCAACTTGAAGAGCAGAGAATTTATGTGATTTCCAGCATTGCTTGCTATGTCGCACAAAACTGCATCCATTTTATTAACCAGAATATCATTTTTAATATAATATATCTATACATATAATTGGTTGCCTCAAATTTTTTTATTGCTCCCTGTGTACACTATGGAAAGTTGTAAATTTTAGCTAGTTAAGAATTTTGTGTATTGTCTCAAAGATTTTCATAGTCATTTTAATATAAAATCTTCACAAATTGCAACAATTGTTTTAGTTAAGGAGACGTAATATATGCATTTAATTAAAACTTGATGCGGAGCAGCATACATTGTGAGGGTGCTTGACCTGTTGGAATATTTTACATTGGAAAATTTTATGGAAGAATGCATTGATGTTGGATCCCTGAACCTATTTTGGAATTGGAGCATTGTAACGCAATATTTGTTATGTATCTGTTGGGTTAATTGTAACTGCTACGACCTTCCTGGTGGAGACTATATGTTTTACTTAATTTTAAGCACTTCGTTTTTCCCTTGTTCTGCACAAGTTCTGTAAATGTACCAAAATCGAACTTTATTATCTAACTTTGTTGTCAAGTATAATTATGATTAATTGTGTGTAACTTTTGAAATTGTAACTTTTGAAATTGTAAATGTAAACTGTAAGCCGGACTGACCTCTGAATTCGACCACACCTCGTAACCATGGACTGGATTTTTGGACGTAATGTACAGCACTGTTAATCGTTGAAATGTTTTCTGGAGCATATTTGAAAGTTTGTTGTGAATTTAGCCGTTTTTCGTTGTTGTGTTGACCGCGCAGCCTGGCAGGACGCCATCTTGCGCTTGTTTTTGAAAGCTTGGGATTAGCTTTCCTGTTTAATTTATTTCCGAACAGTTGAATTTCTGTTGCAATGTTTTTTTTAGTTGTTATTAAATCTTTTCTGTGATTTGACAAGAAAGAAGTTGATTTTTTTCTCTGTATGATAAACGTAGAAAATTGATTGTTAGCCGATTGTGGAAGCTTCAGATGAACTCCTTGTAGGGTTGCAAGGCCACTGCAACGAGGTTTTTTATTCTGTTGGACATGAACATGAGAGGGAATTCCAACAGGTCCAATATGATTGGGTACAGAACAAGATCACCAAAAGGGTGGGTAGTTTGGGTTTATGTAGTTGCAATGTACTGAAACATCCTAACATGACCTATGTGGATGACGAGAACAATTGAATTCCGAGGCCGTACCAATTGCTTGTGCAGTAATGGTGCACTTCTTGTGAGCTTTGTAATGAGGGTATTGTCGAGTTTTAGTAGTCCATGCCTGAAACGGGACATTGAAAGACTTTAAAAAGTGCAAAGAATTGCTGTGAAAATGACTTGGGGCTGCAAGGATGGTCTTTGAGCTGTGATGAAAGGTTGACAAGGTGTGGACCAACGACATTGGAGAGAAGGAGGAGCAGAGGTGATCTAATTGAAGCTCGTTAAAATTTGACGAAAACGCGGCAACTCGTGGACCGATATTGAGTTCTAAACTTGTGGAATGATTTGGATGATTTTTGGTGGACACAAACAGCGGCCTTTAAGAGGAAGCTAGGAAATTGGGGACTAATTAAGTGTTCCAGGTGAATTTGACAGTGGTCCTAACGCCCAACCGACCATGATTTTATAGGTCTTCTGAACCACTTGAAACTATTATGTTCTGGTTGTTTGCATTTGTCCTCTTTATAAATGGTCCAATACAATTAACCTCTGCACACCTACACACACAAATTGTCATGTTCTTTGTTATTGATGATTAGATTAACCTCGGCTGTAAATGGGGCGCGGGTGGCCTATAGCCTAGTATTTTAGATTTCAAAGAACCTTGTGTAAGAATGCTGTGTTGCAACAATTAGGCTAATAATATTAGCCTAGATGATCAGCGTCGGACTTCTTATTTTGTCCCGATTAGGGACTGGTGCTGTCGAAGTAGCCGTCTGTCTTGACTGCTTGCCAGCTATAGGCTATAGCTTAAGCTCCCGCGGCTTGCATTCTGGGCGCGTTCGGTTGTTTTATTCTAGGCCTACTCTTCTTGCTAGACCTAACCACATATATTATATTACAGTGACCTAACTAAAATTTGCCAGTCGTGAGAGATGATTCCGGAAGCAGAACCTGTTGATTTTGTGACTTTGATATATAAGTCAAGTTGGCCAACCTAGGCCTACACCTTTAATCTGAAATGAATTAAATCGACAGTTCCTTCCTCGCTGCTATAGCTTTTCTCGCTCCAAATAGTCCGCGGTCAGACAACACCTTTCATTGAGCTGGCCTGCATAGGCCTACAGTGCACATGCAGCGAGCTCGTATGCAACATTGCGTAGGCCTCTATGCGTAGGCCTACGCATATAGTATACATAGATGATCGATGGACGTAATTATCGTAGTAAGATAATAATTATGCGTAGGGGATTATAATGAGCTTAGCATGGGCATGGCTGTGACAGTGACTGGTGGAAAACATCCGACTAACAATAATTATAGGCCTAGGCCTAACTGAAACTTTGAGACGCAAATGGCCTCTGCCTACAGTCCTGTAGGTCGCAGAAAAGAAAGTCAATATGAGGCAGAATAAACCACACAACACTGAAAACTCTGACACATTTTTGATTTGTTTAAGAAAATTTAAATAGTGCACTGATTCAGCAGGCTACCCTAGGTTTAGCTTGTTTATTTGTAGTTGTTTAATTAATTGTTTCTTCACGCTCACAGCATCCGATACTGCTGCGAAACACCTTATAGTCCATATTATAATATCTTTGCTGCTGCCCTAATTATATCTTACTCACACACATTACATTTTGTGACAGATTTCAGTTTCTGCTCTGATCGGTTTTCAATTTGTATACACGTCAACAGCAGAGACCTAACTGTAAAAAGATAGTCAACGCATCTGCATTAGGCCTACATCGAAATGCCTAAAATTTCTGCAAATTTTGCTGAGTGTGTTTCTAAGACGCATCTAACGCAATTACAGAAATTTTCAATTTTTAGCGCATGTGTTTGCATATAAAACATTTTAAAAATTGTATTCACAATGCTGTTTGCTGCTCTGAATTTGCTGTCTGTTCGTGTGGTAAACTGCGAAGAATATATTGTCTTATTTCGTATTATTTAATGGGAACATAATGGGCAACAAGCATGTTTTGCATAAACGTTTCGACTGATTTACCGGTCACCGTCAGTTTAAAATTAAGAATGATAATTATTAATCGTAAGTGCGAGTCCAAAGAACGTCGCTCTATTTTCGGATAATTCTGTGGTCAACACATCACACGCAGAGCCGTTCACTCCCACAGTTGTAGTCAGCCATTTTGGGATAAATAATATTATTTTCTTGAAACATACTTTGTTATTGTTTAACTGCTCGGTGATGATAATTTTGGTATAATTATCAGAGCTCGAGTGGTAGCGATGACGATGGCATTAAAGAAAGTCAAAGGAACCTTGGAGCGAGTCCTCGACAAAAATCTCCAGGACCTTGTCAGAGGAATTAGAAACCATAAAGATAGCGAGGTACTATCAATAAAATTATATTTATTAAGTACTCAAATAAATAGTTGTGCACTTTTATCCAATAATCGCAATAAATATGAATTTCAGAACCTTTCTACAGTGGTAAAAAAATTTAACATACCGTTACATGGACACGCCGCCTTCTGCCCATTTAACAGACCTCCGCCTCAAATGGGGTCAACCCGAATCCCCGAAAACCTTAAAATACTCAATAGCCAGATTTCCTAAAACAGTTTTTTAGAAAGCGGACGAACTCCAGAAAAGTTAGTCAGAGTTAAATACATGAAATAATGGTCATGTTAGTGTTTGTTGATAACACGGTTTAGTGCAGAAAATTCGGGTTGCACTTGGAAAATGGTTTTCGGGGATCCGGCCGACATTCGTTTCAAGGATTCTGATTTCAGGATTCAGGCTGTACCCTTTTATTATACAAAAGAATACGTTTTTCCAGAGTGAACCTGCAGTGTGCCACTAATGGCTTGCTGTGTGGACCCAGCAGCCAGGGAAATTCGCTGCTCAATGCTCTTATATTATCTTATCTGACCATTTATAAAGCGCTTCTCGCAGCAAGAGCCTTTCAGAAGCACTCCCAGTGCGTTTAACTCCGAGGAAAAAGGCAAGTTTTTAGACGAGAGAAAGACGAGGATACACTACCAGAGAGGATGGCTCTCCCTGCTCTTCCTATCCTCCTTGTCCTTCTCCTCTTTGCCTCTTTGTCCTTTTCTTCCTCCTCCTCATCCTCCTCCTTGCCTCCTCATACCACGCTGTCAGCTAAATATAGCACTATGTACAATTTATCTTTTCAGTCGAAGTTCATAGCCGAATGCATCGATGAGATAAAGCAAGAATTGCGAAATGGTGACCTAGCCGTGAAAGCGAATGCCGTCAACAAGCTCACCTACGTAAGTCTAGCCGCCTCTCGTTCCTTGAATTTTAGTTGCAATTGTTTCAATTTCAGAGTAAAATCATTTCTAGTTGACTTGATCACACCACTGTCAATAGCTGTTCTCAATCTGTGTAACAAGACAGTTGCAGTTTTTTACCGAATCATCACTTTGGCTTGGTGGTCGTTGTATGTCTTGCTCCAACCTATTTTCGTGATATCTACTAGCATTTGAGTTCAGTTTGAATTCATTACAGGCAGCATATATCAGGCGGGTGTAATTGGGTGAGCCTCTGAGTTGGAACAATGCTAGCAATACATTGGTTTGAAGAGAATAATATTCTTGTTCTTTGTTCTTCTGCTGGTCAGAGACAGGACTCGGACTTTTGTCTGAGAAACATGGCTGCCTGGCTTTGTGATGCTCTCCATGTTGTGTCTTTACCAGTTGACTTTAAATGCTTCAAAGTCATCAATAACTTCTTTTGCTTATTTCTTTCTAATTGTCCGTATTTTTAATTGCCAAGCGGGGTATAATTCTGATTAGTAAGTTTATTTGTTTGATATGCACTTAGGTTCTAAAATACTATTTATAGAAGAAGAAGAAGAGGGCTCAGTACTTTTAGCTAGTACCAAGAGAAATAAATTCCTCTATGTATAGTGTATGTGTGCATTTGTGTATGCATGCATTTGTGTATGCATGCATTTGTGTATGCATGCATTTGTGTATGCATGCATTTGTGTATGCATGCATTTGTGTATGCATGCATTTGTGTATGCATGCATTTGTGTATGCATGCATTTGTGTATGCATGCATTTGTGTATGCATGCATTTGTGTATGCATGCATTTGTGTATGCATGCATTTGTGCATGCATGCATATGTGTATGCATGCATTTGTGTATGCATGCATCTGGAGTTTTGCATGTAGCACATTTTATGAAGCCCTTAAAAGCAATGTGTGTATAGCTGTACAAGGAATGAAGCTTGTGTGTTATGAGAGAAGTGCTGGTGAGTGATTGCTGTGCAAATTGAGACAGTTGAAATAAACTTTGAATTGTTTTGTTCAATGCAGCTTCAGATGCTTGGATATGACATCAGTTGGGCCGCCTTTAACATCATTGAAGTGATGACTTCAGCCAAATTCACTCATAAGGTCAGTGAATCATATCGAAAAATTTATGGAAGACCTCTCAGAGAATAGACTAAATATATATTTAGTGGACACTTTGCATTCATAAATTTGCAGTTCTAAGGAAATAGAGTGTGTAATCACTAGCCTCAGGGGTTGCCATGAGTTTATTCTTAGCCTCAACGTATGATTGCAGAGCGGCCAGTCCCCTTCCATGAGCGCTGTCAGATCTTCCAATCTATAGTACATGTACGCCTTGTATGGGCATTGTACTTGACTGAACTGGCTAGGGAGGGGTGTAGTTGGAGCAGAAGTAGCTTGAACTTCTGCCTTCGTGGAGATTTGACTTTCGAACTATTGGTTGTCTGCTCAGCTGCTGAATTGTTGTGTAAGTAATAGTACCGTATTTTCGCGAATATAACACGCACACGGGTATAACACGCACCCGAATATAACCCGCTACTTTTTGCGATTTCAGTAAAAATTGAGTTATATAACACGCACGCGACTATAAGACGCACCCATTTCCGTGCGTCAAGCTACACGTGAGTACTCGGAACATGTACGCTAACGTTAATGTGACTCGTGTGTATAGTCATAACTAGTTCAGTTAAACGCAAATTTAAAAAATTCGTTTGATGAAAATCTTTTTTTAAAGAAAATGGATGGTTCCTGCTAAAATGAACGTTTCAATAAAGTTTACTATATAAATATAACGATTTACTGTAAGCGCGAATTACCTTGTTTCCGGTTCTTTGCTGGCACTGGTAAGGTCTTCACAAGGTAAGGTATTCGTCGTTTAAAGATTATAGCATTGATGGAGTGAATAATTTGATAGGAAGACTTTGACATAAGCCGGTTTCATCAAGCAAAGCGATCTTGTTAAAAGTATTTTTAGCAAATTTAGCGATGCGCCCATTGTAGCATTTTTCGACAATACAAGTTATATTGAAGCCAGAATTTATTTAATCAACCCCACTTCCATATGACCTTAAATAATGAGCGTGTGGTGTAACCTACTATTTTGCCATGTGGTAATGACGATCGTATGCTCTGCACTTAAACGTAGTATTGGCGATCTCTTATAACAACTTTTCTTGGCCATGAAATGCAATATATTTTTGAAACTTTATGTCTTTAGGCCAAGATTATATAATTAAGCGTATATATAAGTGGAAGATATATTTGAAGTGGGAATGTTCACGCATTACTTTGACGCTCGCAAATTCAAAACATCCAAGATGGCGGCCCTTGCGGAGGAATAGATTCCCCTATAAACTCGCCATTTCCTTGAAGAATTAGCTTAAAACGAAGTCAATTTCGATAAATCTAGCGATTAATAATTGTTTGATATATCAATTGACGAAAATAAAGTGGGTTTAGCCAGGAAATTCTGACTTTTACATGGGTGTACACATGGCATTCGCGGTCACTGCAAAGAAAATGGGATGGAACTATTTGGTAACTGCAAGCCACTCTGGTAAAATTGTACTTCATTTTTGATGCCGTGGACAATATTTATATTTTTAATGTGGAAGAGACAGCGGGTGACACTGAAAAGGACGATTAACTAGACTGCTTGAAATCGCAAAATTATGCTCTATAACAGTGGTTCCCAACCTTTTTCGACTGTCGGGCCACTTTTTCTAAGTTGTAGCACACGAGTGCCACTTTTTATTAGTTGAAGGACATTAGCGGGTCACAAGTCTAAAATTTAATTAACTAAAGGGGTATAAATTGGTTATAATTGAATCAAAAATAGAATGTTATTTTTTTGGACGTTAATAAATCGCATCAAACATTTTATTTTGATGCGATTTATTAACGTCCAAATAAAATAATTTGTAATAGAAAAGAATTATATATTCTATCATGTACAAATTGTTAATTTTTACACATATTTTTCTTAATTCATTGAGAAGCTGCGGGCCATTTTGTAGGCCAGGCGGGCCACGGGTTGGGAACCGCTGCTCTATAACAATTAAAAGCTCTAATTTCCTGAACTACATACCTAGCGCTGTGCGAGCGATAATACAGAATATCGTGTGTTCGTTCGTTTATTCAAAATTGAAAACGACAGACAATTGCAATTTATATACAGCAATATTTGACTTTTTATATTTAAGGTCAAATAATATTATTTTCTTTTTCAATTGTGATTTTCTGCGGCTCTGAATTTTATGATAATGATGATAAACGAATATTTCTACTGACGTCGGACTTTACACCCTATCGTTTCGTCGACGTCCATGCTTCCGTATTGTAAGTAAAACCTTTTTACAGCAGTTTTTGACCATGAGCTGAAAATAATCTGGTTCAAAAATTGGCTATGTAAAAAACAATTTGTATAACACGCCCCCGAGTATACCACGCAGGTAGGGTGCGTGGTTTGTAAAACTTTGTATAACCCGCGTGTTATATTCGCGAAAGTACGGTAGTTGCAGTTTAACATCACTGTGTGGTAACAAAGACCATTATCGATGCCCTCCTCCTTTATCTAGGCTTGGGACTGGCACTGGAAGAGTGCATCCAGTGGAGGAGTTAATGCTACATCGTTTGCAGATAACTGACCTTTAGCCCTTTACTGATCCCGAAGTGTAGCAAATGGTATGGGAAATCCTAGATGCCCTTGGTCGGTAGAGGGTTTTAGATGGTTAACTTCCCGGTTAAGGGTTATCTATAAGTTTAATGGATTACTTCTTGTTGTTGGTTGATACATATGGCTTATTGGTTAGAACCGAGACTCTGGATAGAACATATTGCCAGTAAGATATTATGGTACTGGGTGAGAAAGTCCAAGGGGTGTCACGTAAACTATTTGATCGGCTGTCCTCTGTTTTCGCATACAAACTAAGCCAGTCTAGGCTTCAGTTGGCCGTTAAGATGGCTTGTGCATGAAACATTGCCCTTTCCTTAGCATTTTCATATATGAAATGATACCATTTTCTTTCAATTTTTTATATGATATCATTATATGATATTGTTACTCCTTGGTATTGGTATATGGTATCGTTATATGATACTGTTGCTCCTTAGTATTTTCTTAGTATTTCCTTAGGAAAAGTTGGCCAACATTTCTTAACATTTGCACATGTGAAATGGGATCTTTTTATAGTGCATTTGCATGCGAAATGCTACCCTTTTTTACCTTATACAACATATATTCTTCCATAGAGTGTGGCATGAGTTGAAGCGAGCTTTTGTGTTCTAACCGTATTCCAACTATACGACCTATTTTACATTTGTACAGGTTCATGGCAACTAAAATTTATGATGATGTGATGGTTTTAGTTCTAGAGAGAATTGCTAGCTGTTTGACATCAGTCACAGACAGTATCTGATGTATACATGATGTGTGCTTAATTGCAATATTGACATAACAGCTCTGTTTGCTGTGTGACCAGCCTGATCTTCAGATAACAGCCTCCTTTCTTTTTAGCTTGAAGGATAAAGTGTGTACCTCAGTATAACTTGTCTTGACACTTCATGCTTCATCTCCTCTCTGCCCGTTCGCTGCATCCTCTTAGATCCTCTGAACTGGATGACCTCCTTGTTTCCCCTGTCAGGACTGCCATGACTCAATTCAGATGCATTGCCTGCATAGGTTCCTCCCTATATAATGGACTTCCACCATCAGTTTGTTCCGCCTTTCTCTCTGGTAGTCTTTCCTCGTCTTTCTCTCACCTCAAATCTTGCCGTTTCTCTTGGGATCTATTGCACTAGATCTGAAAGATTTTTTGCTGAGAGAAGCACTTTATAAATGGTCATATACAATATACAATGCAATTCTCTTGCAGCGTCGACGATTTGGTAAAGTTTTTGCATCAAGAGTGACCTATCCATTCTGAATAGGTACCCTCACTCTAGCGCTTCTTCCCATCATTGAGCAATCAATCTGTCATTCTTCAGGCCGTGTATGATGAGTACACTGACCATTCACTACCAGTGGGAAGATGTGACGGCAAGGGAGAGGATTGGCCACCGACTTGCATATGCTGAGGCATACCTATGGCTGTCTCATGGCTGGCTAACATTGAACGCTCGTCTTCGTCCATGCAGTCACTGTGCCACATTGGCTCTGTAGCTTTCTAATATTGCGTAATATGATGGAGTTGTTTTAATGCAACCGGACTGTCTTCTTCATCTTCGTCTGTTACAGAGGATCGGGTATTTGGCCGCTTCACAGAGCTTCCACGAAGGAACGGACGTGTTGATGTTGACGACGAACATGATACGCAAGGTGAGATGGAAACGAATTGGCGGAGAGAAGGGAAGTTGATATATATAGAAGTTGGGACGGATGATATCTTGCATTTGCGTGATCTGATGCATCTTGTCATCTGTTGCCATGGTGGCAGGACAGTTGGCCTTGGATGACCTCTATTTGACAATTTTACTCCCTTCTTAGGTATTGCTCTCTCATGTTAAGACAGTTTTATTTGGTTGCGCTGGGGTTGGGAGTGCCTCTAAGTAGTTCCATTAAAGTGGTGCTTTGCAAATTCATTTAATGAATGAATGAATGAACGAATGAATGAATGAGCAGTTTTCAGCTGTTGTTACAGTGTATTGCAAATTGATATTAAACGAGAAGAGGGCTCTGTATGTACACAATACACGTATGTAAATGGGGGGAATGTTTTGTAGAGCATATTTTAAAGTACCTCAATGCTTTGCATCAATTGCTTTTACGTCGTTTGGTAACTGATTCCTTCCAATGTGATATGAACTTGCCTAAATAAGGATTAGCGCACATGGCTGGCATTGGCGCTGGTTGACGTTGTGTTTGGCTGTTTTTCTTTTGATTTCTTGATTTCTGTTTTCTACTGATTTTTGCAGGATTTGAGTAGTCAGAATATGTACGATGCGGGCGTTGCTCTCAACGGCTTGGCGTGCTTTGTATCACCAGACTTGGCTCGTGACCTTGCAAATGATATTATGACTTTGGTAAGTCGCAGTTCTTGCTTGTGACCTGGGAAATGATATAACCTTAGTGAGTAAGGTTTTTTTTGTGACCTGGCAGGTGATTATTATGACCTTGGTAAGCAAGTGAAAATGATATCATGACCTTGGTAAGCAAGTGAGAATGATATCATGACCTTGGTAAGCAAGTGAAAATGATATCATGACCCTGGTAAGCAAGTGAAAATGATATCATGACCTTGGTAAGCAAGTGAGAATGATATCATGACCTTGGTAAGCAAGTGAGAATGATATCATGACCTTGGTAAGCAAGTGAAAATGATATCATGACCTTGGTAAGCAAGTGAGAATGATATCATGACCTTGGTAAGCAAGTGAGAATGATATCATGACCTTGGTAAGCAAGTGAAAATGATATTATGACTTAGTAAATGAGTTCATGTTTATGACCTTGCAGATGACCTTAGTAAACTGTTGGTTCTTATTTGTGGTTAGTGCAGATCCACTTGTTATGTCAGCAGTCGTACTTAATTTGCACCTCGTTTCTACTTTTAATTTGGAAACTTTGTTGTTTATTGGTCTTTGTTGTTTATTGACGTGTCATGCTGTTGCATTTAGATGACGTCAACTAAGCCGTACTTGCGTAAGAAAGCCGTGCTCATCATGTACAAAGTTTTCCTTAAGTTCCCGGATGCTCTGCGGCCTGCCTTTCCACGACTTAAGGAAAAGCTGGAAGATCCAGATCCAGGTTCGGATTAATTCCCAGCTGTCGCCTTGAAAATCTGTTCAGTGTTCACATACCACCGGGATTTTTGTCTTGATTTTTGTTGGGCATCTCAATTTCATCGTTCAAGCGATGTGGTGTTTTCAAGCATAGATTGATGCAGAGAGTTGTGCTGTGTGGGGACAGTGGTTTAATAATTAATTTGCTGCACAGGGTACGGTGGCTTCAAAGCCAATAGGAAGCGTGTGAGCTTTGACCTCCATGATGTTGAGAAGGTGCTGTAGTTGCTACCGATTTGTCACTTGCACAGAAGATTATCACAAGAGTATTGGAAACACAATTCAGAGTTCAGAGTCTAGTCAGTATTGCCTGCAAAAAATCCATTGCAATTATTCCTATGAAACTTAAGGAGCCTCGTGATTTTCAGCACCTTTCACATATAACGATAATTGATTATTACAATAGGATTTATGATGCACCATGGCACCAAAGAAAAGGCGCTGTGTGCACAGATTATTTCTGGGCTGTTAGTGAAAGTGGATGTAAGTGTTGGCTCTTGACCTTCACCTTGACCTTTGCAACTACCTTCAGGTGTGCAGTCGGCAGCGGTCAACGTCATCTGCGAGCTGGCACGAAAGAATCCACGCAACTACCTGTCACTGGCGCCGCTCTTCTTCAAGCTGATGACGAGTTCGACCAACAACTGGGTCTTAATAAAAATCATCAAACTTGTAAGTGCAACTTATATACATCAGATATAGATCTGATATAGATTGGCTTTTGTGTCAAACTGTAGCATCATCACTGTAGATATAGATCTGTGGAATTTATATGGCCTTAAGCATCCGCAAGAGGTAATTAACAAGTATTTTATTTTGTGAATATCCAACCATTATATGCATTGCAACCTTCTCTGGCAAAAGAAGTGAGATTCTCAAATTATCGAATGGGAGAAATTCGCTGGAAAACACGAATAAAGTGTAAATTTTTCAGTTGTCTTTTTTAGTATATAAGTAAATAGGATCTTATATTATAAAAAAATTCATTAATATATTTCATATTTTCATGCAAAATTTATTCAGGTGTTTAATTACGATGTAGTAATACATTCGCATGTCTTGGCTTCCACTGAAAAAGTTAGGCTAGTTTATAAATGCTGAGTGATAAACGCGTGCTGAATGATTTCTATAGTGAAGCAGGTGCTTATTGATGAAACAACAAAGAAATTACATCCTTGACACAGATTGCAATTGTATCTATAGCACCACCTGCTGTTCTCCTAAGAATAGAATACTCAATGTCTCCTGCAAGCGGTTAATTTACACAATGCTTGTTTGCGCTTAATAATGGAATATTGATTTTGTGCGAAAATTAAATGGGATTCTTTGATTCACTATTGAGCTGCATTATCACATACATGTACATGCTACATTGTTACAAGGTTGAGAAGTGCATACAGTCTGGCTTTGATATCTTTTTCTCTTCAAGTCAACATGTTACTGAATGATTTGTGTGCTTCCCTAGGATTGCAAACTTTTCAGGTGTAAGTCTACATATACTTGAGTTGCGTGTTTAAATTGCCTGATTGCAGCTATCCAACAAAAGTGATCACAAACTAAGTTAAAATGTGTTCAAGGCAGACGGTTTATCTCTGAACTATACGTTATTATTTTTAAAATATTGTGAATTATTGCGGTATGTATTATGAATTAAATATTGTGAATTATTAGGTTTTGCGAATTATTGTGAATTATTAGGTATCATGAATTTTTGTGAATTATTATGTATTGCGAATTACTGTGAAGTATTATGTATTGCAAATTACTGTGAATTATGTATTTTGAATTATTGTGAATTACTATGTATTATGATTATTATGTTTCTGCTGTGTGTTTGTTTGTTAGTTTGGGGCTTTGACGCCACTTGAGCCAAGACTTGGGAAGAAATTGATCGAGCCGCTAACCAACCTCATTCACAGGTCTGCGCTTGCTTGGTGTAATTATGCTAAAGTTTGGAATTCAGAATCGACTTATAGTCGTTTATTGCAGTTTGAATTGCTATGCATTGTAGCCGTGACATGCATTGTGTGGCGCGGTGGTGTAGTGGGTATGTTCGTGGCGTTGCAGGTTCGAATCCACCTCAAGCCGCCTTGTATGGACCTTGGGCAAGTCCTTCACTCGCAATTGCTCATGCGCTTCGGCGTGAAACTCTGATTCATTGTCCGCGCTGTAGTCGGTAGCGTTGCCATGCAGCCGAAGGGTTACAGGTTTGAATCCACCTCAAGCCGCCGTGTAGGGACCCTGGGCAAGTCCTTCACTCGCAATTGCTCAGTGCTTAGGCATGAAACTCGGGTTCAGCGTCCACCCTGTAGTCGGGAGGGCTTTTGACTAGTAATCTTGAGGGGGTGCTATAACAAGTGCACATACATACATAATACATACATACATACTGGTGTTGTATTCATTGACTCAACTGTGTTTCTTTCTTTCAGCACTTCAGCGATGTCGTTGCTCTATGAATGCATCAATACGGTGATTGCTGGTAGGTTGTTTCATACAGTTTCATTCTGTTGTCGTGTATGGCTCCTCTATTCAAATGCCTGATACTGCATGATTTGGAAGTGTCTGGTTATGAAGAGACTTTTGTATGCGTCAGGCAAGAAGGTGCTAGTTATGCTGTAGCAGTCAATAATTTGCTAGCGTCTGTTCGAATTGGGTGAATTCAATTTTCATAAGCAGCAGCATTCGTGATTTGATTTCAGTTTTTTTAAATCTGTTTTTTTTCTTTTGCTGTGAAGATTTAAAATTCGCTCTCTAATGTGATTTGTATTTTTCCCATTTCAGTTCTTATCTCCATTTCGTCGGGAATTAACAACCATTCGGCCTCCATCCAGGTTTGCCATACTAAACTACTAAATACTAAAAGTACTAAAGATTTTTGCCTGTGAATAGTTTCCAGTTTGTATTGTGGAGTCCATTGTGACCATTTAATAATTCTTTAATGACAAGCGTGTACTGAAATTGACTGTGAACCAATACAACTCGTTAAAGTAACTTTAAGTAACTTTTTGAAACTATGGCGCTCAACTTTAGTAGATGTCTGCTGTGGGACCTGCATTTCTTTTCGCCGTAAAAATGATCATGATAACAATAGTAATGATGACGATAATGTTGCTACTAATAATGATAAAATGATAATTAATAATATTAATAATTAATAATAAAATAACAAGAATAATGCAACTATGCAGAATTGAGCATTTTTCTTGGTTGCTATAGAAATTCTTGAATGAATAAATGAACGAATAACAATACTGATGACAATATTATCAATAATAATAACGTGCGATGTGGTAATCACGATGTTTCTGTTGTCTTCATCTTCCAGCTCTGTGTGCAAAAACTACGGATACTAATTGAAGATTCCGATCAGAACTGTAAGTGTCTGGTATCATTTTTATTTTTTATTAGGTTTTTATTGTTTTCCAGAGGTTTACTTTCTATAAAGCACAGTCTTCAGTTGATGCATTCATAAAATTAATTGCACCTGTTATCTGTACGTAGGATACCTGCCTCTCGGTGGACTTACATACTAGAAAAATGCCCTCATGTTCAGATCGATTTTGTTGAGCATTCAGATAATACCTTGTGCATTTGGCACTAGTGCTGTGATAACAATTTAGCAATTTGAGCAATGATGGTAGCCATATGGATTGGCAGTTGCAGTGGTCAGCATTCACATTAACGATTTATCCACTGTATGGAGTTACACATACGTACCTTTGGACTGTTATGACTATTCTTTAGAGCCATCTCTGACCATGTTTGTCTACTGTTAATCATTTTCGAATGTATTTTAAGCATCTGAAATGTAGTCTTACTTCTGTTCTGTCGTATCTTGCTCATCTATTTGTGTTGATGTCTGTGTTCCAGTGAAGTATCTGGGATTGATGGCGATGTCGAAGATACTCAAGACTCATCCGCGTAGTGTTCAGGCGCACAAGGATCTCATCTTACAATGTCTAGATGACAAAGATGAGTCGATTCGACTTCGGGCACTTGACCTTCTCTATGGAATGGTAGACTCCTCTTTTTTTATCTCTATGGAATGGTAGACTCTTCAGTTTTTAATCTCTATGGAATGGTAGACTCTTTGTTTTTTTTAATCTCTATGGAATGGTAGATTCTTCAGTTTTTATCTCTATAAAATGGTAGACTCTTTGTTTTTTTTTTATCTCTATGGAATGGTAGACTCTTCAGTTTTTATCTCTATGGAATGGTAGACTCTTTGTTTTTTTATCTCTATGGAATGGTAGACTCTTCAGTTTTTATCTCTATGGAATGGTAGACTCTTTGTTTTTTTTATCTTTATGGAATGGTAGACTCTTCAGTTTTTAATCTCTATGGAATGGTAGACTCTTTGTTTTTTTTTATCTCTATGGAATGGTAGACTCTTTGGTTTTTATCTCCATGGAATGGTAGACTCTTTGTTTTTTTTATCTCTATGGAATGGTAGACTCTTTGGTTTTTTCTCTATGGAATGGTAGACGCTTCAGTTTTTATCTCTATGGCTTGTAGACTCTTCATTTTTTATCTCTATGGAATGGTAAACTCTTCAGTTTTTATCTCTATGGAATGGTAGACTCCTCAGTTTTTATCTCTATGGAATGGTAGACTCCTTAGTTTTTATCTCTATGGAATGGTAGACTCCTCAGCTTTTATCTCTATGGAATGGTAGACTTTTCAGTTTTTATCTCTATGGAATGGTAGACTCTTCAGCTTTTGTCTCTATGGAATGGTAGACTCCTCAGCTTTTATCTCTATGGAATGGTAGACTCTTCAGCTTTTATCTCTATGGGATAAATATAGACGTTGTTATTTTTTGGAATGGTAGCCTTGTATGATCCTGTGCTCACCCGCAATTGTCTGTGAGGAAGGCGGAGATAATCACAGTCTTGGGAATTAGTGGACTTTCTATGTACACAGCAACTGTCTCGGAGATTATAGAATAATGTGTTGCAAGACAATGGCGCTCAAACCAATTCTCTACTGTTAGTTTGTATATAAATTGCAATATTTAACCTGTTGACGGTCGTATGTTTTCAATGTTTGACAGTGTGTGTAAGGCAGCGGTTCTCAACCGGGGGTCCGCGGCCATCTGCCTGGGGGTCCGCGAGCAAGTCCTGAAAATTAAATATTTCTTAGTTAAAAACATAGAAACAGATAACTTTTTACCAATTTTTCAATATTTCTCCTTTTCAATGGCGACATGAAACTAACAATAGCCTACATTGATTTATGACAGATTCATCTGTTTTAGGTAGGTCGGTTTTTTCAATCGCTAGAGTGCACGCTGAAATCTATATTCGATCAGGCCATAAAAATGGTTGATTTCATCAAGACATGTCCACTAAATTCTTGTTGTTTTGTTACATTAGGTTCGGATATGGAAATCATGAACAGTTACTGATGTATAGGGCTATATATAGGCTATAACATATATATATATACATATATTATGCCTAATATTATATTGGATTATAGTCATAGGCCTACAGTCACGATATAGCGCCAGAGGCACCAAATTTCTGTGGGGGTCCGTGACCGAGACCCAAAATTAGAAAGGGGTCCGTGAGTCTGAAAAGGTTGAGAACCGCTGGTGTAAGGTATCCTAGAAGTAGCTTCCTACTGATGATGCTATATAGAAATTGTCATAAATACAATACAATATAATAATTATGTAAATTGTGCGTAGTCACTTTTAATATGAATGTCTGGTGCATTGATCTGTTTATTGATTGGTTCAGCCATCCAGAACATCGGTGTCTCATGGCCGATGTCTGATAAGTGATTCAATAGCGGCTGATTTATAATTAATAATTAGTGATTAATTATTAATAATTACTAATTAGTAATTGATTATTAATAATTAGTGATTAATTATTAATGGTGGAGTAATATAACTGAATGTGATGTTTGGTGTTAGGTTTCCAAGAAGAACCTGATGGAGATTGTTAAGAAGCTGATGATTCACATGGACAAGGCCGAGGGATCTCACTATCGCGACGAACTGCTGTCAAAGATCATCGAAATCTGCAGCCAGTCAAACTATCAGTTCATCACGAACTTTGAATGGTCAGTTCTTATCACACGAATGGTCTGTACAGTGTACAGTGTACTAGGCAATTACAAGAACGAAAATTGATTACCGTATGATGTGGAACAGAATTACACGTTGTGTTCATAGACTTCAAAGCTGACTGAGTTATCTGTTAATCTATTTTTTGCTGTGACTGGACTGGAAGTGCCTCTGGGTGCTTTGTCTCTTGAAAAGGTGCTATATAAATTCTTGGAATGAATGAGTGAATGAAAAATGTTATTGGGTACTGTGGGACATGGTATTTGATTATTGGTGTATCTTACCGATTGGTTAAGGCCTTCTAAAACATAGAGATTAGAGGTTTTATGCTACTACTACTAATGATGACGATAGTACTACTTCTAATGATGATGATGACGACAATGAACATGTCTTGTGTGAATTTCCTGATTGTTTTGGCATTTCCTTGTGCTTGCAAATTTTCCTGGTGGATGTGTGTGTCTTTCCTTGTGTTTGGAATTATTATTATTTCCTGATGTATTGGTAGTATTGGTAGATTTTGTTGGTCTCTGTAGGTACGTGAGTGTTTTGGTTGAGTTGACAAGGATCGAAGGCACGAAGCACGGCAAACTGATCGCTTCTCAGATGTTAGACGTCGCCATTCGTGTTCAGACCGTTCGACCGTTCATTGTTACGCAGATGGTCAGTCACTTCATCTTTTAAAGCCACTCTATGTGAATTGGCGTGCTAGCGTTGTACACAGTGCTACAGCAGCTACACCACAGAGGTGTAAAATTAAATGTGGCTTTTCTGTGTGTTGCACGGGTCACTTGAAGATGGTTATTGTTGTTTACTAAAAGTGACTGCAGAGCAAATGGGAAGCAAATGGTGCTCATGGCAATGGCGTGTATCGCATGAAAAATTCTCAAAGTCACTTGTCATGCTTGTTTATAACTGACGGGTAGCTGCGTTAAACGATTTCATGAGATTAAATTGTACGGTGTTATATAAATGTCCGTAAACGTACTACATGACTGAAGTGTTGAATGAATGTAGTTTTGAAGAGAAAGGGCTAAATTGTTAACTGAGGATACAAAATGATTAGAGGTTTCAAGAGGTTAGTAAAGAGATTTTCATGTTTGATATTTGTCTGTTTTTGATTTCTGTTTTAACATTCGTTGTGAAACCACGTTGTTTGTGAATCGCTGATTGTTTGATTTTCTGTAGGCCATCTTGTTGGAGAACTCGCATCTGTTCATCAGTAATTCCCAGCGCAATGGCATCTGTGAGGTTCTCTACGCCGCTGCGTGGATATGCGGAGAATTCCGAGAGTAGGCCAACTTAAGATTTTCACAAAATCTCTTTCTTAGTGTTTTCTGAATTTCTTTGGTTTTTTTTCACCATCTCTTTTTTTCATAATTTCTTAATCTTTTTATATTTTCAGAATCTCTTGAAATCTTATTTTATAAAAAAATCTGTCTTTTCATATTTTCGGAACTCATTCATATTTTCAGAAACTCTTCACTTTTTTCAGGTTTCTTAATTCCTGTTAAAATCAGAATTTCTTCAGATTTTCAGAATCTTTTCAGAGTTGCAGACTATTCATATTTTCAGAGGTACTAATTGATGATGATAATTATAATTGTATAGTAATTATAGTAATTTTAATTTTGAGTAATTGTGGTTGAAGGCACCTGGCCGATCCTCACGCAACTCTCGATGCAATGCTGAGGCCGAAAGTGACGACGTTGCCGGGTCACATCCAGAGCGTCTACGTACAGAACATCGCGAAGCTGTACGGCCGCATCCTTGATGCTGCGGAGGAGGGTGAGGACCAGACCCTCGTGAAGGAGATCAGCCAGTCGGTTGCCGACCGCCTCACCATCTTCATCCAGAGCTCAGACCTTGAAGTTCAAGATAGGGTCAGTTGCTGGAGTTATCATTAACTGCATCAATTTGGAATCAGTGCAGAACTCGTCAGATTTAGATTAATATTCACAGTGTGTGATTTTGATTGTTGAAACTTCAAAAAGTCAATCAGGATAGTAATCATCTTAGTTGAATTTCAAATTGACAAACCACGTAAATGCACAAGTTTCATGTTAAGAACGGATGATCACAAGTTATTAACCGAGGCGAATTTAACTGTCTGGCAGCCATGCAAGGCGCACATCATGTCCTGCTCATCTGCCGAATGGAAGGGTGAGTCAAGCTTTGGAGATTAGTGAGAAGTGGTTCCGTGTGCGTGTGTGCTCTTCGTGCCAGAGTGATTACCATCGCCTTAAATCTAATCTTGAAAAATTGTCTTATACTGTCATTTGGGCGACTATTCCACAGTTACTGGGTTGGTTCGCCAAGTAGGTCATGGCCTTCCATACCATGTGACAATGCTTTGGAAGGGTGACCACTTTTGCGGAAATGAGGGAAGACTTGCATGGGATGAATCGGATGATGGATGAAGCGGATGAGATGGAAAGCTGAGCAGTCACAATTGAAGATGCTGCAGCTGGTGTTTGTGCCATGAATTGTTTTTTTATTTTCGTTGTTTCTGTCTGCGTAGGCGTGTTGCATTCAGCAGCTGCTCAAATACGTTCTGAAGCTTCACGACAAAGGAGCCAAAGTGTCGGCCGAGCTGGCCGAGTTGTTTGCCGGAGAACTGAATCCAGTGGCCGCCAAAGCGCAGAAGAAGGTTCCAGTGCCTGATGGGTGAGTTTCAGTTCAGTTATTATCCAAAAGAATCAATTCGAATCAGTTACTAGTGGAGTCCTTCAGTTACCAGTTACTTGCCAGCATCCTACCAGTTGGTCAGTTACTAGAAAAGTAGTTAGTGCTGTGTGCACTCATTAAAGTGAAGTAGAATTTGAGTGGACGTGTATTATGATGCATAATTCAATCACTAATTCATTTCGAAATTTATATAGCCACCCCCCATTCACAGAACCTGCTAAGATCGACAGTAAAAAGGATAATGCTAAAAAATTCAACATTTTGTGCTGCCATTCAATTGCGGCGTGTTAAGTTAATAGTTTGGAGGACAGACCACCACTTTGTCGTTATCCAACTGATGTGTACACTGCATGTGTTTCTATTGCAAGCATGAGAAATTTATTTAACAATAAGAATAATAACCAGGAACATGTAAATGAGTCCTAGCAGGTGGAGCTCTACTGTAACTGGTTACAACGGACATGCACAGTAGGGTCAACTGGTCCAATTGGGTAATGAGTGAATGAGCTTGTACAGAGTTTCTATGTGGAGTGGAAGACAGTGCATTTCCTTTATCTCTGTTTAGTCTCGACTTGGACCAGTGGATTAACGAGCCTCCGTCTGACAGTTCCGATGAAGAAAGGGACAGAACAAACGTCTTTGTCTCCGTCGACGAACAAAATAGGTATGACTACGACGGTTTGTTGTGTGCTGTGTGCGAACAATCTCTGCCAAAATATGTTTCATTGTGTTTTGTGTCTTCTGGGAAGCATTGTGCTTGCACCAGTGCAGGTTGGGAGTATAAGTGGTGCTCTGTTGGTCTGGTGCTATCGTTGTGCTGTCTCGGCTTAACAGAATCTTCAGAGTTGTTTCTGTAGAGAACAACTGAGTTATTTCCTTTGTTGTTGCATCTGTTATTACCTGTTTTGTTACCTTTGTGTTTTAACTTCGCTGTTGTCACCGTTGTTTTTACCTTGCTTTTATTGTTTTTTTTACTACCTCTGTTGCTACCTTTGTCATTTCTTCTGTTGTTACCTTTGTTTTTCTGCTATTGCAAAATTTTCTTTCCTAAAGTAGAAATAGCCATACGATGGCATACGTGTGCAAGGTTCAAATACATTTTCGTGTCTGCTTATTCGTATCCTCATTTTTCGAATTGATTTTACGCAGATCTGCGTATTCTGAAGATTACAAGAAGACAGTTGAACCAACAGAAGAGGAAATGGCGAAGGTCAGCAAGAGAAATCTGCTTTAAGAATCTAATTATTCGTTATTTATTTTGTTAATGATTATATAATAATTCAGTGGAGTATTGCTTGATCACTTCATCGTTGTTGCATCTTCAGTAGTATCGAGGGCTGAACTAGCAAAATTAGAGACATGATCACATGCTTCAGTTGCCTAGGCATATACCTCCAGGTCATTTTCCGATATTCTAAACACAAATAGTTTGTAAGGTGAATACACTCTGTATACCCGCAGTCCCGCATATACAGGGTGCGCCAAAAAAAGACCCCTCCTAGGTTTTTTGCCAATATTTTTACCAAAAGTAAGAATTTTCAAATGAACTTTTACAGGCTTATAGACAATTCATATTTACACATTATGGCCAGATTAAATCAAAATATTTCAAACGGAACAAAAGATACATCACTTTTAGTGAGGTCACCCACCGTTTTTTGACGATTCAAAAATGAAGCGCAAAAAAATTAGGTTTTTTGCCAATATCTTGGTCAAAAGTAAGAATATCGAAATGAAAATGTTCAGCCCTAAAGACAATTCATATCTGCATATGGTGGTCAGATTTCATCAAAATATTTCAAACAGGACAAAAGTTATACCACTTTTAGTGAGGCCACCCACCGTTTTTTGGACTTTTTTGAATCATCAAAAAACGTAGGGTGGCCTCACTAAAAGTGATATCACTTTTGTTCTGTTTGAAATATTTTTATGAAATTTGGCCATCATATGTAAATATGAATTGTCTATTAACCCCTTTCGTGTGGAATTAAATTTTTCTAAACCCGCCGTCCTTGTGGAATTATTTCTCCCAGGTTTGGTACTCCAATGCATTGCACTTTCCGGTTTCTGGAATATACCTTGATAGAGAATTAGTGCCAGAAGCACCTTTATCTCACCCGAATTAGTGTCCGTCCAGTTATTCAGTCGTGATCGTGTTCGTCCTCATCCACACCCACATCGTAATCAACAGTGTTGTCACTGTCTTCATCGTCACCTTCTAACTCATCTTCGGAACTTTCGTCATCATCAGAATCTATAAGATCTTCCTCGTCAGAATTTGTAATATGTTGCAAAGCAGCAGCTAGTTCAGCGGCGCTGAGCTTTCTTTTTTTATTCAAAGTCTCCGTATTAGACATAACTGTCACTAAAAAAGTCAGATTGTTGTATAATAAAACAGTAATATGAATAGATATTCGCCCGAAGTCCACAACAAAATTCGGAAGTGTGTCCGACGATGTTGAAGAGTAAATACACCAAAAGCTGCTGTTGTTTGTCGAAATTTTACTAACCACTGCTGTCATCTACCGAATCAAAACGAAAAAACGATGTTAGAACGTAATATTACGGTCATCACAGTGCGTGGAAGT
Organism: Lumbricus terrestris; assembly: GCA_949752735.1. Classification (NCBI taxonomy): domain Eukaryota; kingdom Metazoa; phylum Annelida; class Clitellata; order Crassiclitellata; family Lumbricidae; genus Lumbricus; species Lumbricus terrestris. Next base: position 7,384,607 of record OX457053.1, on the reverse strand, counting down.
CAAAGGCTAATGAAAACGTAATATTACGTTCCCCACAATGACGGCCGGTTTGGCGCAAACGTAATATTACGTTCCGCACACGAAAGGGGTTAACCTGTAAAATTTCATTTCAAAATTCTTACTTTTGGCCAAGATATTGGCAAAAACATACTTTTTGGTGCGTTACGTTTTTTAATTGTCAAAAAACAGTGGGTGGCCTCCATAATAGTGGCATAACTTTTGCTCTCTTGGAAATATTTTGATGAAATTTGGCCGCCATATGTAAATATGAATTGTCTATAAGACTGTAAAATTTCATTTCAAAATTCTTACTTTTGGTCAAAATATTGGCAAAAAACCTAGGGGGGGTCTTTTTTTGGCGCACCCTGTACAGTCAACTACAGCCCTGGTTGTAGCCCTGTTATAGATACTCCTGCATTACTCATTGGTCGTGCAGTTTGACACCACGGTCTTTGTTATTACATGTGGTACCCAAAGCACATCTGTCTGCTGTCTCAAAACTACTTTACCTGCTTTTGTCTTTTGCACTGGGAGTACCTCTGATTGGTGTGCGAGGTGCTTTATAAATTTATGGATACAATACAATGCTCAATAAAAATTTCGGTTGACTGTGTTGTTTCAGAGAAGAGTGCAGCGCAAACTAGAACAAGAAAATAATCCGAACTATTTGAAGCCGAGTTCAAAATCAAAGGTCAGTCAGACCTCGTCGTAATTGGTGTTTTTTCTCATTTTCTCGCAGTTTATGTGGAACATCTGACGGATGAGTTTTTTATTTTTCTGTATTTTTCGTTGATGTTCTGTGACTGATTGGAGTTGTGGTTTCTGTTTAAAGATGCTACGTAATGATGTAGATGATTAGAGACGATGTAGGTGATTAGTGTCAGCATACATGATTAGTGTTGCCTTTCCTCCCCCCCACTCCTGTGTTTCCCAATGGGACTGGCACCATTTGAGGCCGGTGGTGGCAGGTGGAGTTCTGCTGTGGTTGGTTTGCGAAAAGCTTGATTATGTTGGGGGTGATACTTCAGAAGATTTAAATTTATTTTTGCCTCTCTATCTTTTGTGTAGACCTAATTTTGTGTAAACCTGATTTTTTGTAAAACACATTTTGTGTAAAATTCAATTTGCGCAAACACCATTTTGCATAGACTCAACTTTATGTATAAACCCTATTTTTGTGCAAACTTCATTTTGTGTTTTATTTTCATTTTGCTAGTTTTGTGCAAACCCCATTTTGTGTAAACCCAATTTGTCATTCATGTGTTATTGTGTAATCCTCTAACCTTAGTACCGCTTGTCGACCCCAAGGAATCGACGTTAATTGAGCCTAGTACAATGAACGATTACCTTACATTACCTGTCCATAACTTTTACGGTAACTTGACTATACTATTGACTAGACTGTGCTATTTGTTGGCGGGAGCACTAGCTCAGGTCGGGAGCGCTACAGAATCTGTGAGCGGCGCTTTATAAATGTTCAATTACAAATACTATTGATGGTGCTTCATCACATGTGTAGTACGAAAGGTGTTTGTTGTGATTGACAGCGCCATGCGGACGGGGATAACGGGGAATCAGTCGACATACCGATTGCTGCGATCAATCTGTCGGTTCCACTTCGACTTCCAGGTAAGAATCTCGTGGTTCAGGTGTTAGCCAGATGGCTTTGTATGAATGTACACTGGTGATACTTAACTTGGTATTGATTGATTTGTTGTGATTTGACAATGCGGATTCACAATATGACATTTTGTTTTGTTTTTGTTGAATTCTCACTGTAAGAAAATTCTTTGGGTTACACATGTAAGTAGATTCAAGATGTCGTGTGGTGCTTGACTACTTCTTCTTCTCTGGCTTGTCAGATCAATTATCTGTGGCTTGTCTTATATTCTCTGACTTGTCGGATATATTCTCCGACTTGTTTTGAAATTCTCTGACTTCTTTGGATATTCTCTGCCTTGCCAGATATATTCTCTGACTTCTTTGGAAATTCTCATCACATGTTTGGATATTCTCTGACTTGTTTGGATATTCTCTGCCTTGCCTGATATATTCTCTGACTTGTTTTGAATATTCTTTGACTCATTAAATATATTCTCTGACTTGTTTTGAATATTCTTTGACTCATTAAATATATTCTCTGACTTGTTTGGATATTCTCTGCCTTGCCCGATATAGTCTCTGACATGTTTTGAATATTCTTTGACTTTATTGAATATATTCTCTGACTTACCTGATCAATTTTCTGGTGTGTTAGATGGTTTATGTGTCTAAGAAGGGCAATGATCAGTTTCTGTATTAATGTTTCTTGCAGGTCTGACGTCATCAGACAAGTATCTGAAGCAGGCGAAGGAGCAGGAACTGGAGCGACAGAGTAATAAGCAGAAGAAGGCGAAGAAGAAGTCGAAAGGGAAACACAAAAAGGGAAAAGCGGAGAAAACTGATTCGGAGGAGGACGATAATGCGGTCGTTCATGTTGTCAGTACAACAACTGATGTACCAGAGGTATGCTACCTATACACAAGGTATAAAGTATGCCAGAGGTATTTGACATTCCGAGGTATGAAGTGGGCCAGAAGTATATGACATACCTAGGTAGTAAGGTATGAAATGTACCAGAGGTACCAAGGTATGAAGTGTGCCAGAGATATTTTGCGTTCCAAAGTATGAAATGTTTCATAGGTATTTGACATTCTGAGGTATGAATTGTGATAGAGGTATATGACATTCAAACTCGATTCTTTACCATCATTGTACCCTCTGTATAAATGGAATTCCCTTTCCTCCACTCTTCGTGGAACTCTTCTTTCTGGATTACTATCTACTATCTACATTCTCTCTTCTCAATAACTTTTTTGCTTGGGGGGTTCTTGCACTGGGAGTGCTTCTAAGTGGCCACAGCTGTGAGTGGCGCTATAGAGATTACTAATGGCATTACACAAAAGCATTACTTAAATAAGCAGTTATTTGTGTTGTGGGTTGTGTAGGGGATCCAGCTGTCGGACAATGACAATGATTTCGGGGGATCAGAGGACGACCCACATCGACAATTGGACATCAATCTCGATGAGTGAGTCTCTCTGCTCCTCTGTCGACTTCCATTTCCTTTTACCTATCTCTGGATTGGTAGGCGGTGGTGTAGGGGTGTGTTCTTTGCCTTGTAACCGAATGGTTGCAGGTTCGAATTTGCCTCAAGCCACTGTGTAGCAACCTTGGATAAGTTGCTCACCCATAATTGCCAGTGAGGGTGTCAAACGGGAGGAAACCACCTCACTCATCTTATCCATGGGTGGCTTTAAAGCCAATGGACCCGCCTTCGGGCAGAGAACTCGTCATCATCATCATTATCATCATCATCATCTTAATTTGCATCAAATTTTGTCACCTTAAATAACAATTTCATCACATTTTTTTTAGTTCTTCCAGTTCTTCTGCTGTTGGATTAGATGAGATATTTGGATGATTAGATGAGATATTTGGATGATTAGATGAGATATTTGGATGATTAGATGAGATATTTGGATGATTAGATGAGATATTCGGATGATTAGATGAGATATTCGGATGATTAGATGAGATATTTGGATGATTAGATGAGATATTCGGATGATTATACAAGATATTTGGATGATTAGATGAGATATTTGGATGATTAGATGAGATATTTGGATGATTAGATGAGATATTCGGATGATTATACAAGATATTTGGATGATTAGATGAGATATTTGGATGATTAGATGAGATATTCGGATGATTAGATGAGATATTTGGATGATTAGATGAGATATTTGGATGATTAGATGAGATATTCGTATGATTAGATGAGATATTTGGATGATTAGATGAGATATTCGGATGATTATACAAGATATTTGGATGATTAGATGAGATATTCGGATGATTAGATGAGATATTCGGATGATTAGATGAGATATTCGGATGATTAGATGAGATATTCGGATGATTAGATGAGATATTCGGATGATTAGATGAGATATTTGGATGATTAGATGAGATATTCGGATGATTAGATGAGATATTCGGATGATTAGATGAGATATTCGGATGATTAGATGAGATATTCGGATGATTAGATGAGATATTCGGATGATTAGATGAGATATTCGGATGATTAGATGAGATATTTGGATGATTAGATGAGATATTCGGATGATTATACAAGATATTTGGATGATTAGATGAGATATTCGGATGATTAGATGAGATATTTGGATGATTAGATGAGATATTTGGATGATTAGATGAGATATTCGGATGATTAGATGAGATATTTGGATGATTAGATGAGATATTTGGATGATTATACAAGATATTTGGATGATTAGATGAGATATTCGGATGATTAGATGAGATATTCGGATGATTAGATGAGATATTCGGATGATTAGATGAGATATTCGGATGATTAGATGAGATATTCGGATGATTAGATGAGATATTTGGATGATTAGATGAGATATTCGGATGATTAGATGAGATATTTGGATGATTAGATGAGATATTTGGATGATTAGATGAGATATTCGGATGATTAGATGAGATATTCGGATGATTAGATGAGATATTCGGATGATTAGATGAGATATTTGGATGATTAGATGAGATATTTGGATGATTAGATGAGATATTCGGATGATTATACAAGATATTTAGATGATTAGATGAGATATTTGGATGATTAGATGAGATATTTGGATGATTAGATGAGATATTCGGATGATTAGATGAGATATTCGGATGATTAGATGAGATATTTGGATGATTAGATGAGATATTCGGATGATTAGATGAGATATTTGGATGATTAGATGAGATATTTGGATGATTAGATGAGATATTTGGATGATTAGATGAGATATTCGGATGATTAGATGAGATATTCGGATGATTAGATGAGATATTTGGATGATTAGATGAGATATTTGGATGATTAGATGAGATATTCGGATGATTATACAAGATATTTGGATGATTAGATGAGATATTCGGATGATTAGATGAGATATTTGGATGATTAGATGAGATATTTGGATGATTAGATGAGATATTTGGATGATTAGATGAGATATTTGGATGATTAGATGAGATATTCGGATGATTAGATGAGATATTCGGATGATTAGATGAGATATTCGGATGATTAGATGAGATATTCGGATGATTAGATGAGATATTCGGATGATTAGATGAGATATTCGGATGATTAGATGAGATATTCGGATGATTAGATGAGATATTCGGATGATTAGATGAGATATTCGGATGATTAGATGAGATATTCGGATGATTAGATGAGATATTCGGATGATTAGATGAGATATTCGGATGATTAGATGAGATATTCGGATGATTAGATGAGATATTCGGATGATTAGATGAGATATTCGGATGATTAGATGAGATATTCGGATGATTAGATGAGATATTTGGATGATTAGATGAGATATTTGGATGATTAGATGAGATATTTGGATGATTAGATGAGATATTTGGATGATTAGATGAGATATTTGGATGATTAGATATTCGGATGATTAGATGAGATATTTGGATGATTAGATGAGATATTCGGATGATTAGATGAGATATTTGGATGATTAGATGAGATATTCGGATGATTAGATGAGATATTTGGATGATTAGATGAGATATATGGATGATTAGATGAGATATTCGGATGATTAGATGAGATATTTGGATGATTAGATGAGATATTTGGATGATTAGATGAGATATTTGGATGATTAGATGAGATATTCGGATGATTAGATGAGATATTTGGATGATTAGATGAGATATTTGGATGATTAGATGAGATATTTGGATGATTAGATGAGATATTCGGATGATTAGATGAGATATTTGGATGATTAGATGAGATATTTGGATGATTAGATGAGATATTTGGATGATTAGATATTCGGATGATTAGATGAGATATTTGGATGATTAGATGAGATATTCGGATGATTAGATGAGATATTCGGATGATTAGATGAGATATTTGGATGATTAGATGAGATATTCGGATGATTAGATGAGATATTTGGATGATTAGATGAGATATTCGGATGATTAGATGAGATATTCGGATGATTAGATGAGATATTCGGATGATTAGATGAGATATTTGGATGATTAGATGAGATATTCGGATGATTAGATGAGATATTTGGATGATTAGATGAGATATTTGGATGATTAGATGAGATATTTGGATGATTAGATATTCGGATGATTAGATGAGATATTTGGATGATTAGATGAGATATTCGGATGATTAGATGAGATATTTGGATGATTAGATGAGATATTCGGATGATTAGATGAGATATTTGGATGATTAGATGAGATATTCGGATGATTAGATGAGATATTTGGATGATTAGATGAGATATTTGGATGATTAGATGAGATATTTGGATGATTAGATGAGATATTCGGATGATTAGATGAGATATTTGGATGATTAGATGAGATATTTGGATGATTAGATGAGATATTTGGATGATTAGATGAGATATTCGGATGATTAGATGAGATATTTGGATGATTAGATGAGATATTTGGATGATTAGATGAGATTACTGGATTCGATTTGTTGTCTTGTATCGTTTATTCAGACCGCTGCGAGATGACGAGCGGCTACCAGTGCGGACCCATAGACTGGTTCCGGAGTTCAAGACGATCGATGGTCTGCGGGAGCCGGCTGATGGCGCAAGCAATGAGATCCGTGGCAAACGTCATCGCAAGGACAGCCATAAAAAGAAGGACAAGAAGAAAGACAAAAAGGTGCGTGAAAGCTCACGTCTCAAGTTTTGCACTTTTTCACGGTCTTGGAAAATTGATTTTGTACATATGTATTAAGCTGTTTCTCTATTGGATTGATTGATTCATTAGTTTGTTTGATTGCTTGATGGCTTTGTTGATTGATTGTATGATTGATTGGTTGTTTTGGCTGTGTTGTTGTTTGGTTGACTTGTTGGTTGATTGTTTGTGGATTGGTTGATTGAGTGGTTGTTTCCTTAATTGATTGATTATTGCTTTATTGATTGATTGTTTGCTTGATTGATTGATTGGTTGTTTTGGCTGTATTGTTGATTGTTTGTGGATTGCTTGATTGATTGGTTGTTTCCTTGATTGATTATTTACTTTTGTTGATTGATTGTTTGATTGATTGGTTGGTTTCAGGATAAGAAAGAGAAGCATCATCGCCATCATCATCATCACCGCCACCATCCTGGTCCGGAGGAGGAGAGTACGCCCGATCTTCTCGTCTCAACGGTCGACGATCTGACGACTGGTCAGACGTCGAGACGCGATTTCGAGTCATTGGAGTCGTCCGAGAATCTGCCGGAAAATTCGCAGGTAAGAAAGTCTGCTTGATCTCTTAAGCAATATATTGCATTGTCTTTTACATTGTCTTTGTGCCTCAGATTCAGTGTCACTGTGCGCTGGAATGAGGACTAGCAATCCTGATGATAGCCTCAGGATTGAATATGAATAATGGTCGCGTGATATCTGTTTCGGAACATTAGTTGATTGTTTGAGCTGAGCTCTCGGCCCCTCGTTCTCTAAGTGCTTTAATGCAGTGGCGTTCTTTCTCAGTGGCTGGCCTTAGAACCTGAAATGGACTCCCTGTTGCACTCCGCCTTGTGACTAGAGGTCACACCACTATGTTTCCTTCTCGCTTAAAAGCTTCTTTGTTTGGCCGTTGTTGAACTGGGAGCGCTTCTGAGTAGATTATCTTTAAGGTGCGCTATATAAAAATTCAATAATATTTAATAATTTGATTGGACTGTTCATAACTCTTTCATTAACAGAACGTATGTTGTGGGTATTGCAGTGTTAGTAGTCTCATTATTTGTGTACAGTACCTGAATGTTGTCGGTACACCTATTTCGTACACTATTCGAATTCATATCAGGCCGAATAGTTGTCCGATTAATTATTCATATTCAGCCGAACAGTGACAATCACCTATTCCGTACAGCCCTATTTTTCAAAGCAACATTTTTATTTGTTTACAGAAGGACGACCTTGACTTCTGGCTGGCAAGCGATAAAGATACGGCAGCTGCTGCCTCGGTTGGTGGCATTGGCAGCGGTAATGGGTCTGTCTATGACGATGGGAAGGCTGACTCCCCGCCTCCGATCAACACTCCCCCGGCCCCACCCACGCCCCATAAGAGTGCCTACCACGAAGACGGCGCGGACAGGGCTACGGAATCAGTAAGCGCACAGCTGTTCATTTCTGCATGAGGAATGAATAACTGTGAACAAGTGATGCTGTGAATGAGTAGATGTATGAGCGTTGTTGAGCATGAATGAATGTTTACTAAGTCTGTGAATTGGTTGATGTGAAGAAACGTTAAGCAAATGGAATGAGTGAAAATGTGAATGAGTGAATGAACTGTCAGAGAATAGATTTTGCTGCTTGTTAGATGAGGACTGAATGTCAGTAAATGCGACTGAATGAAGAGAAATTAAATGAATTGCGAAGAAATGAAGAAATTAATTGCAAAGAAATGAAGAAATAAATTGTGTAGAAATGAAAAAATGTATGGTGAAGAAATGAAGAAATAAATTGTGTAGAAATGAAGAAATGTATGACAAAGAAATGAAGAAATAAATTGTGTAGAAATGAAGAAATGTATGGCAAAGAAATGAAGAAATAAATTGTGTAGAAATGAAGAAATGTATGGCAAAGAAATGAAGAAATAAATTGTGTAGAAATGAAGAAATGTATGGCGAAGAAATGAAGAAATAAATTGTGTAGAAATGAAGAAATGTATGGCAATAAATTGATACTATCGTTCCTGATTGTGACAGGTTCTTGCTTGCTCAACAGCGAAACGAAACACAGCATTCGTAGTTTAAATGCTTGTATTAATAAAACACATATCGTCTTGATTTCCACTTGAAACAAAGTTAAGTTTATCAATTAAACGAATTAAGTCTAGTTCTTTCGTGCTCTGTCCTTCTTTCGACCTTCACACATCACATCCGTTTCTCTCCCAAGGTAAAGTTGCGACTGATCTCAGCGGTGGCGGTCTTCAGACTGACTGGCCACTGGTGTCGCTCTAGCCACCATCAGAAAACACCAGAGCACACCAGTGGCCGAAGGAGCGTCAGTAGGATCGTCCGAAGGATCGTCAGAAGGATGGCGAGGCGAACGTGACACTGATGTTTGTTGATATATGTTTATTTGTGATCATAGAAATCGAAAAAGAAGAAGGAGAAGAAAGAGAAGCGAGAGAAGAAGGGATCGAAGCAGAAGGAGAAGGCGCGCAAGGAGAAGCAGAGCGAATACATCGAGACGGAGGGGGTGACGACGCCTTCGAAGGAACAGCTTCCCGCTTCTCTCGCTGCCACGCCTGCCGTCTACAAACTGCCGGTAGGTGTTGGCAGGTTTTGACTGGGCAGAATATCACATGGTGATGTCAACATGTTTTATCACCAGAATGCTATATGGTTAATTTGTTTGACGATAATAGTTTAGTAATTATGTTATATTTATCTTGTGATTTTAATTTGCATGTTTTTATTAATTACCTATTATTACTTCGATGTGTTATAATGATGTTATGTGTCCCATTGTGCGTTTGCAAGTGGAGTAATAAAGAAAATACTTACTTACTTACTTATGTCTGCATTCTTGCTTACTGTTGTGTGTATTCGGGCTGGTACTGATTAAGATAATTTCAGAATGGATTATTCTCCTAAATTTGATCGCAGACTTTAATAGATTAAATTTAGATTGATTTAATTTACATTATTTAAATATGAAACTGAAAAATGAGATTCATCCTCATTTAGATGTTTGCAAGTCCCATTGGTGGAATTCACACATGTTGTTTAATGTCAGCACTCGTGGAATATCCTCGTGCTGCAGCCAAAGGGAATTCTTTTGTTTTATTTCCATTGTTTTACTGTGTCAACCTGCACACGTGATTCCATTGTTATTTTAGAATGAATTTTTCTTATCGTGCCGTGCCTTGTATTTTGATGATTTGGTGACTGTAGAGGAATGATAAATTTGTTTTGTTTTGCTTGCAGCCAATGTCAAGCTACAGACTTCTGGGAGAGAATTCTGCTCTGAAAATGGTTGGTTGATTCGCTGTAGTTTTTGTTATAAATGATTTATTATAACTAGAAATGACTAGCACTGTGTGAATTGAAAGAGCTGGAGGACTTTGGAAGTTTGAGCCACGGCAAGACAACCTTGTGAGGGCAGGGCGAGGAAATTGACGACCTGGTATGGCTGACACCAACATACAGATCTAATTTGTGAAACCAAACTCATATGACAGGCAGCCAGTCTAGATAAGGTCAACGGAAATGTGACTTCACCTGTGGTCAGTCCAGTCCATCTTTCTGGGATAGTTTGGCTAGCAATCAGTTTGATTAGCAATCAGTTTGACTTGCAATCAGTTTGACTAGCAATCAGTTTGACTAGCAATCAGTTTGACTAGCAATCAGTTTGACTAGCAATCAGTTTGACTAGCAATCAGTTTGACTAGCAATCAGTTTGACTAGCAATCAGTTTGACTAGCAATCAGTTTGACTAGCAATCAGTTTGACTTGCAATCAGTTTGACTAGCAATCAGTTTGACTAGCAATCAGTTTGACTAGCAATCAGTTTGACTAGCAACCTTTGTGATGAACTTCCTCGTCTTTTTTTGTCCCTTTTCCGCAAACATTTCAAAAACCATTTTCTTCGATCGTGGTTTGGTGCTGTCAGGTTGGGAGCACCTCTGAAGGGTTCCTCTTGATGTGGCGCTATATAAATTTGCTATTGTGTGTCTGCGATTCTGATGCACAGAGCTGCATTGTCTGTCGTCTGTTCAGGTGTACGAGACGAGGGCAACCGCATCTCACATCAACCGCATCGTCATCTCCGTCATCTTCACGAATCTGACGACGCAGCACGTTAAGCAACTCGAATTCAACGTCATGGATTCCATGAACACAAAGCTGCTTCGAGGGGTAGGCCTACCAATTCACATTTCAACATCTCTGATTCGCATTTTCCATGCCTTCAGTTCACATTTTCTATTCGTCCAATTCACATTTTCATGTCTCTTATTCATATTTATATTTGTACAATTCACATTTCCATGCCTCCGATTCACATTTCCATGCCTCCGATTCACATTTCCATGCCTCTGATTCACATTTCTATGCCTCCTATTCATTGTGGCTTTGCATCTTAAATTGCTTAATGCTTATAATTACTCGCTGAATTGTCGGTTGTAAAGTCTTTCCGATGATTTTCATTTGAAGAGATGACATGGCCGTAGACTAGAGATCCATCATTAACTACTTGTTGTTTGTTGTTGCTGTTTCAGCCGGGAATGTCGCCACACGATGCCATCCAGGTTCCGTTTGTGTTGCTGTCGGAGTCGCAGAATGAGGGACAGTTTGCATTCCAGGTCGATAGTATTTCGATGCCTCAGAAGATGAAAGGAACCCTAACGTACATTCTTAAGGTCAGCAGAACTGCGACACATGTCTTTAACGTTTGATTAATTGATTGATCAATTGATTGATTGATTGATTGATTGATTGATTGGCTGACTGACTGACTGACTGGTTGATTGACTGGTTGACTGACTGACTGGTTGATTAGTTGGTTGATTGATTGATTGAATGATATAGTGTTGGCTCTTTGGAGTTACATTTATAGGCCTAAAAATATCCCCGCACTTTCGTTTTGCGTTGAATCTATTATAATTATTATTATTTCTTTTGTGATTGGTTAATAATATCTAACCAGTTATACCAGTTTAGTTATACTAAAATCATTATATTTCACACTTGTACACCCATACTTAAGTTACTGCAATCTCATTTGGACATCTACATATGACACTCACCTAACTAAGCTAAATAGACTACAGAAAAAAGCCATAAGAATTATTACTAAATCTCCCTTTAATGCTCACACTAGCCCCTTATATAATCAGTTGAACGTGCTAAAAATATCCCAAATTAAATTCATCCAAACTAGTACATTTATGTATAAATATGACAACAACCTTCTTCCACTTGCATTCTCATCCTATTTTAGACCTAACGTATATACTAAAGCCATTAGAAATAATAGAATCTACATAAGTGTCTTTGCTAAAACAAACACTAGAAAATTTTCTATTAAGTATCAGGGTCCTCTTTTATGGAATAATATACCGGAAAATATTCGTGCATCCAAGAGTCTCGATCGATTTAAATCCCAAATCCGTGCACACACATTAAAAAATGTAAAATGAACAACCCATTTATTCCGTGTTTTCCCCCCATTCTTTTTAAGTTGAGCAGAGGGAAGGTAACCCACTGCTGTTATTTAATTGATTCCAAAAATACTGCCATTTCTATCTGTTTTCTAATCTATTATCATTAATCATATAATAGTGAAGAATTTTTTCCTTTGGTAAATAGGCCCCAATAGCGGGATCACTCCCTTCGGGTAGCCTATTGCTCCCTACATTTCACAGTAATAACTGTACACTAAGCTATACCATCGCAATCATTAACTGCAGTTAATCACTTTGTGTACTATTATGAATGCATAATTGTTAACAGCAATCAATCGCTTTGTGTACTATTATGAATGCATAATTGTTTGTTTTATATTTTTGGGATCAATAAACAAGTTGAAGTTGAAGTTGAACCAAGGTGTGTGTGTGTGTGTGTGCGTGCATGTTTTTATAGCTGTTTTCGAGGTTTCTGTACATTCGGTGTGACCTATGTGTGCTTTTCGAGTGCTTTCCATCAGTGTAGAGCCTGTTGTTGTCTTTGACAGGGTTCGTACCTGTATGCTGGTTTTTATGAGACATTTCTGTTAATTGTTATTGTTGTCGTTGTTGTTGTTTTCAGTCGGATGATGGTTCCTCTCAGGACAAGCTGGACTTCAAGTTGACCATTCCATGCTCTGCATATTTAGTTGCAATACCTTGCAATGGGTCAGTTCTTTCGTTGCATCTATATTCACATCTGTAATGTCAGGTGCATTTAAAATGATAGTATTTAGCCCTTTAATGCCGGAGGGTATAGGATTTCTCATACCATTTACTACCATCTCAGCATTAAAGGGTTAAGTGAGGTTGGGTTTGGTTGGGAGCACTCCTGAGCAGTAACCTTTGAATGGGTTCTATAAAAGTCCTCATAATGAATGAATTAATATAATAATATGTATGGTGTATGGCGTACCTGCCTACTGGTGAAGAGCTGCATATTCAGAATATTTAAAGAGGAAAGTGGTTCTGAATTTTACAATGTGAAGTCAACAGCACACTGTAGGTGCTTTTACTTGGTTATAATGGTAGATTTAACTGATTATGATTGTATTGTATAGATATAAAGTTATTCAGTGCCTCTCACAGTGCACACACCAATCAGAGGCACACCCAGTTAGAAAACGCAGAGGTGCAAAGTAGTTTTGAGACGGTGGAAAGATGTGATTCAGGTACCAGTTAATAATGAAGGACGTGTCAATGGAGAGAGAGCTCATTCCAAAGTGCAGTATCAGATGAAGGCAAAAGCTCGAGTTTTGGCCAAAGCAGTCCTTGCTCGCAGGACAAGGAGATCTTGTCTGTCACGTGAACGTAGTGGACGAAGAGAGAATGCTGATGTCGGCAGGCGGATGAGATCATGAAGATATCTGAGCGCCAGGCCAGAATGAGACTGGAAAATTAAAGGAAGAACCTTCGTCTGCGGGAACCAGTGAAGGTGATCAAGCAAGAAAGAAGATATGTGGGACGAGCAATGATTGTGCGGATTTTTTTATTCGGTTCGTATGTTTCCTATTGTTTTCAGAGACGCATATACGAAACTGCTGACAAGCGGTCAACTGACGGAGAAATATGCCACGCAGTTCAGCACTACGGACGTCGACTTTGCCCCTGTCCTCGCAAAGATCTGCTTCCTGGCGCACTTCACGGGTCAGAGCCAATACCGAAATTGGAATGCACTTGCAATCTCTCTCTGTCGCAGTTTCTCTGCCTTCTTGCTGTCTGTCTGAATATATATCTGAGTCTGTGTGTGTCTTTTTCTGTCGCCGTTTATTTGTCTCTCTTTTTCTTTCTGCCCATGGGTGCCGTATATGTTTTTTTGTGGTGGGTGGGGGGCAAAACACGGTGGTCATGGTTAGATTTTAAACAGAATGGTAACAGTTAAATTTGTTTGTAAAAGTTTGAACAATACAGCTCTAGCAGGAAATTAAGAACGTGTGTTTTTCGTAGAGATTTCTAAATGTAAATTTTGCAGTGTCACTTTGTGCCTGATCATTTATAAAGCACTTCTTGCAGCAAGAGCATTTCAGAAGCACTCCCAGTGCTTGTAGCTTTGAGGGAAAAGGCCGGTTTTTAAACGAGAGAAGGACGAGAAAAGACTACCAGAGAGGATGACAGAGGGAGAAGACATGCATTCCTATCTCGTGTGAACTAAGAATGTTATGGATAAGTGTTATTAAGTAAGTAAGCATCTTCTTTATTATGGCCAATTGCTTATGCCACATTTTGGTTAACATGACATTTAAATAAGACAAAGCATCCTTGTTAAAAATGAATTCCTCGTTAAGTTGACTGCCCTCTAGAGAGATTATTCAATCGTGCCGCCTTGACCACATGGAGTACATGTCAGTGGTATCTTAGTAAATCTACTTTTTTAGCTGTGGGTAGGCTGGGAGCACTTCTGAGTAGTTCTCTTGAAGAGGAGCTCTATGTAAATTTTCACAATGAATAACTGAATAGTTGCATCTAGTTGTGTGGTGAAATCTCTTTAAATTTCAGGCTTTGTTAGTTGAAATCGTAAATTCTAATTGTGAATGGTGTAATTGTGTTTCAGTCGTGGAACAGGTGGAGAGCTCTGCGTCGCTGTACAGCAAGAGTATTCATGGCCATCACGCCTGCCTCTTAGTGAAACAGCTGGTAGGTTTATAGCTTTACAGAATTTCATCACTCTCTCTGCTTAATTGAGATGTTGTGGACTTCAAACACTGAGACCACATTTTCATCAGGAATTTTTTAATATAGCACTCTATGGGAAATCTACCAACCTGGCTAAATAATACACTTTTAGATCCTATTGTTAGTATGGAATGTGTTGGAGTAGTGACACAGGGAGTCCATTCCAGGTCGCAAGGCCTACATCCGAGCAGACATGGCACCACTGAATGGAAGTCTCCTTCATTGTCTCGTTTTCCACAACAATGGTTTTCATTTTCGCTATCACAAGTTTAGAATTTGACGAAATGTGAGTTGATGTTGCACTCAAAGTGCCGCACTTCAATATCTATCGTACCGTGGGTCAACAACCTTTCATATAATCATGGACGTGAGTAACGCAGTATCACAGATACCATTTAGGCCTATGTCTTTTTGCAATTGGCTTGTTGAACTTTGTTCCCATGGCTATCTTTAATCTAATGGTGGTGGTATTTGCAGTTTAACGTTGCTGTGTGGTAACAAAGACCATTAACGATGCCCTCCTCCTTTATCCAGGCTTGGGACTGGCACTGGCAGGGTGCAACCAGTGGCGGAGTTCTTTGATCTATTAGTCCGTACAAATGCATAAATCATTCCTTATCAGTTTAAAAATGATTTTTTTTAAATGAATTCGATTATCAGCTTACAAATATTAAAAAATAACTTTTGTTCTCAGAACTGGATTTCGTTTAGGTACAATAGGCTCTACATAAATGTGTTGTTCTTTCGCAGCCAAATCAGGGGCTGTCGATCGACGGAAAGAGTACGGACGCCATGTTTCTGTCGAACGTCATAGACGACATCAAAGCTTTCTTGACTAACTAGCGTCACGTAATTTGAACGCAAAATCTGTCGTCATCATCATCTTCCTCTGGTTCTCTTCCGTCTCCTCCTTCCTTCCTCTCGTCATCAACAACAGCGTCATCGCCGTGACTTACCGTCTTCAAATTCATTTTCAATTTGAGGCATGTGTTGTTGAACAAAAAAAATTATTTTTTAATCCCAATGCAGTTTATTATTTCTATTGTTTCGATCATTATTATTATTATTATTATTATTATCATTTGTTCAGTATTGTCATCGGTTCAGCTATCGTTCTTTGCGTTGTCGCAGTAGGTTTTTCGTGGATGAGCGTTGAGAGCGCCGTCTCGAGGGCGACCTGTGAAATTCCACGAATATGCGGTTACTAGATTTGCTGTGTACGCGTGTCAAGTTAAGTCCAGTTTTGTTGTTGTTCTGTGTTGAGCTTTGAGTGGTTATTAACGAAACACGCCCGTGCTCGGAACTCTTTGGGTGGCACGCTGGTCTTTCACTACTGTGTTATCGGTTCAAATCCCAATGCTTATTTTTTGTGCATGCACGTACGCTGTAAAGAATGGCAGTCAGCCTGGGTTCTTCAATCCTGAAAATTGCTTTAAGAAGAAGTTTCCATGTGGCTGTGTTTACAAGAGATGAGCTTATTTTACCAGCGGCATAACACGTTTATTATGCGTGCATCCAAACTTCCTACAGACACGCAAATTTACCGATTTGATTCGATTGTAAATGGATTCTGAACGTGAATCGACTTTAGAATGAAGTCTCGGTAGAATGCAGCCTTTGTATATCGAAGACATTCTAGTTTTGTGGATCGTAAGTCGTCGGCTGCAACAGGCTACCTGGTACAAATGTTTTGGTGTAATGTTATTATTGTATATTTACGTATATATTACTGTAATGAAACCAATATTGCTGTTACACGTTACTGCGTTACAATAACTGTACGAATGTTTGCGTGTATCTATCCTGCACTGATTCGTCGATGAGTCAAGGACTTCATGGGACCTTTCGTATGCAAGTGATTTTGAATATACATCTACAGTGCGTTAATGCCGGTCTTTTCCTTGCAACTATATATCTATATAGTTTTATATACACCTATATATGTGTGTGTATATTGCATATATAAAATTATATATATATATGTATGTGTGTATTTGGCATCTTGTGAGGAATTCTATGAATCATGAGTCGTTAGTTAGGCTTGTGTTCTTATTAAATCTGAAAGAGTTGTGATTTACTCGTTTATTTGGGTAGAAAATCCCCAAGATTGCTTCCTCTTTGGTAAATTTTACCCTCTGCGACACACAGCTGAAGTGAGTAAACGTTAGGAATGCTAAGGGTCGCTTCGCTATGGACGTTCAGGTTGACCACAGATTTTCAAAGACTGTGTTGATTGTTAATTCGTTGAATTTATTGAATTTTCAAGCTTTTTGAAGGTTTGATGTTTAGAAGAATTGAAAGAAGCGTTCTTCTCTTGAGGCCACATCATTCTAAGTACTGTTCGAAAAATTCGCACGCTAATTGCGATAGATTTGTGGGAATTACATTTGTTCAATTTCCTTCGCTCTCGACTAGTTTCATCCATAGTGGATGATAATTTCTTGATTGCTATCTACCAGTACATCTCTCTCTCTTCTTAAAACCATTTTTTCATGGGTTACTTGCACTGGAAGTGCTGCTGTGTGGCCATGGCTCTGAATGGCAGTATATAAATTACTAATTGCGTTACGTAATTACTGTGTCCATCAGTTTTTGCCATTCATCTGTCAATGGTTTGTTTGGCAGTGGATGTATTGTACACATATTGCTTTCGGTTTTAAGTTGTAAATGTTTTATTCATTTAATTCGTAAGTAGATTTCTGGCATAGGGGATTGCTTGATGTTTTGGAACACGTCACGTAAACTATACAGGGCCAGTGGTACTTTTTGCATGCATGGCACTTGTGCAGTGGTACTTTTTGCATACATGGTACTTGTGCAGTGGTACTTTTTTCATATGGTACTTGTGCAGTAATCCTTGTTGTCTGATACTGGACGTTTTGTGGTTTTGTTCTGCTTGTGGTGTCTTCCTTCATGATCAAATTGCATGAGCAACAAACACCAAAAACTTGTGAGACTAAAAACAGCTGCATATGATTTAAATCAATGGGTGCGTGCCCACAGCACATAGGGGCAAAAGAAGGCATTGTCCCCCCTTCTGGAAGCATGAGACATTTTTTAACTGCTAATTTTTGGCTTTTGACAGATTTCTTCGCATTAAACCACTAATGATAAATAGATTAAAGCTGAGAAATTTACATTTGAAACCTCTGTGAAAAACACATTTGCCCTTAATTTCAAACAGCTTTGGATATTTCAGGCACTTGCTGAAAAAATTAACTCTGACCAATGTTGTGTTTTGCACTTCCTGCGATAAATTAGTCTGCGGGCGCTCATGTTTAGATCACATCTCGTTTGTTTGAAATTTGCCCTCTGCCTTTCAGATAATGTCTAACTAGCGGTGCTACTAAGTCTGCACTGACCTTGGCTGCGCTGGCCTCAACTGCAACTTCGTATCTCGCTGTCAGGTCAAGGCCATTTTGCTCGACTGTATACATAATCGACACGCTGCGAATCTGAGCTCTGTTCGTTTTGGTGCTGAAAGGCACAATGTACAATGCATATGACGGCTTGTGTATTCTGTTCCGATTGTTCACGAGGACATGCCATTGTGCATGCGAGTTGATTGTTAAGAATTCAAAAACATGTTAGGTTTAATTGGAATCTGTGTAAAAATAAACACGTAAACATGAACTGCATTTAACCAACCGAGTCGTCTCTCTGTCTATTCGCGTGATGTCATTCTGCAGAATATTATATAGGACCTTTTCAAGCACAACGCTCGGTGTGTGTGTGACTAGTGATTAGCGTGCTGGGACTGGTTGGTCTATGGATTAGGGTTCAAAACCAGCTTGGGTAGATATTATTTTTGAGGGTCCTCTTTCATGTGCACCCTAGTGAGCTCGGATGCAAAGCACTACTTGAAAGCTAAGCGCATGCAGGTCACCAGATTACCCATGAGCACTGCTCGAGTTGGAGGTCCTGGGGGTCAGGTAAAGGGTAGACGAAATGAAGACATAGTCTGGTTGCCAGAGGGTCAGATAACCATGTGTGGGTATCGTTTAGGTCGAGGTTTCAAAGGCGGGGATTGGATGCGCTGGGTATGAACTGTTGAAGAGGCGAGGTATCAGTCTTTTGGTGGAAAGCCCGAGATGGATACCGAAACCTGAGGCAGATGAGTGATTGGCAATGATGGTAATCGCCTAGCAGGCCAAGCCTCGATTTATCTTGGGGGAGTTTTGTGTGACAGTGCTACCCATTCCAGGTCGTAGATTCCTTCTCTCTGCCATGCAAAGTGACCTGGTTTTCGCTATGGCTTGAACTTCCATAATGCTGCATAAAGGCTGTGGTCTTTCAGGAATAAGCTACCTATAGCAGCAGTCTCTGTAATAAACTTCTTGGTCTTTTTTTGCCCCTTTTGGCAACCATTTTAAAACCATTCTCTCTGATTGTGGTTTGGTGAGCTGTCCGGTCGGGAGCGCCTCTGAGTAGTTTCTGTTGAAATGGTGCTATAAAATTTATTATTACGCCTACGATGGTATTGTAACCGAAAATTCAGGAGGACAATATTGTTCCAGAGATGTGGCGAGGGCGGAATAATGACGAAACAGTGAAGTATGGTACTAAAATAATGTTGACATTCAGCAGTGTTGAGTTCTTCAAGTCTGGCTGGTTTATAGGCAGCATCATAAGACCTGTTTCGCCATTTCTTGTACTCTTGCAGTGCCAGTCCCAAGCCTTGATGAGAGAGGAGGGCAATGCTAATCTAATGATCTTTGTTATCACACAGTGTCAGTGGTGTAGACAAGGGTGGTTTCGGGGGTTAAAACCCCCCATTGGCCTAGGAAAAGTTTTTTAAAGGTTATTTCTTCTTCATTGTCCATGGGCTGACAGCCCGTAAGTGTCCATTGCGCACTTGACTACTCTTCCATGATTCCCTGTCCCGTGCTCGATGTGTCAGCTCCTGCGCCTTCATCCCACACCACTCTTCCATGTCCTGCAACCATTCTCTGCATGGTCTTCCCCTTCTCCCTGTTCCCTCCATGATTCCCGTCATTATGCTCTTTATCATTCTATCGTCACTCATTCTTTGGATGTGTCCGAATAGTTTCAGTTTCCTTTTCATTATGGTTTCTACCATATCTGTAACCTTTCTGATCAGATCAGAAAAGTTATTTATCCACTTAAATAAGAAAAACAAAACAATTGCTTGTAGTAACAATTGTTTTTCTCACTTTATTCCCTTTGTTACTTTATTCCATTTTTATTACTGTAATACTGTTGGGTTGGTGTCAGAAAGGGCATCCATCCAGGCCAAAAAAACAAACCCCCTCCCCCATCATAAATACCTGGCTACACCACTGCACAGCGTTGTTCTTAAACTGAAACTACGGCTATGTTCCTTTTTGTACTGACGAGTCCACACTGTATTATTAATTAATTAATTAATTATTCAGCAGATCAACCATAGTAAATCACAAAGTGAATATTTAAAATTCAGTGAATTAATCCACTAATCCAGTTGAAGTCCAAAGGCTGGTACAAAAGAAATCTTTCGACAACATTATGACACTTGGTCACCAGCTCTAAATGCTATTCGATAATGAAAAATTATTCGGTAGAATAATTCATTGACTGAAAAGAAAAACAGGAAAGATTTAAATCTTGCAAACAGGCAGCTTAAAATTGTTTTAATTTACGCAACAGCCGTGAAGGTGTCTTCAACGACACAATAATATTAATAACAATAATAATTATAATAATCTAGCATTCACGCAGTGACCTTTAAGGTTACTTTCACCACTACCTTAAGCCTAGATGAATTGAGACAATTCTGTGATATAATAATACATAAAATAAAAATCAAAAAATTCAGTTAGCAGGATTTACACATCTGCAGGACAAAGTGCTTGATAAACTAACGGGAAACATCACAAAGTGCTAGAACAATATTACAGATGACAAGCCACTCAAGTTTGATGTAGTATGAAGAAAAGCTGGACTGGTACAGCTGCAAAGCCCAGACTAAAAGAAGTTTCAAGTGTTGATGCATTTGTCGGCATAAACTCAAGACTACAAAAACTACCAGAATTACATACACACAATATATTAAAATATATATTCACACAATATATTATAATATATATATATATTTGTATCTTACAGATGGATAGTTTACCAAAGAAGGCACTTGGTTGTTATTATTATTCAAACCTACACATCCAGCTTGGTATTAAACCACACAAGAACAATGCTAGCAAAATCAACTTGATATGAAATTAAAGTTATCCACTTCAATAAATACAGCAGTATGCTTTTCACGCAACAGCGTTTGTTTGGCTGGCTTTAAATGCAACCAGTCCTGCCTGTGACTGGCTGACATCAACTGGCTTGAACTAATCCTTAGGCAGTTCGTTTGAACTGGGTGTTGATTGCAGGCGTGGTTCCGTTAATTTGAAAGTAATTCCTTGGCACTGTGCCCGTGTAGTTGATGAACCGACTGGTGCTAAAGGGTTGATGTCGATTCTTATTCGCAGCCTGTATTGTCAAAAACATCAAGATTTAAACAATTCAATATTATGCTGCTATTCAGTGGCGTAGCCAGGAATTTATTATGGAGGGGGGGGGGAATTGAGGGTTTTATGGCCTGGCCGGATGCCCTTCCTGACACCAACAGTATTACAGTAAATAAAAAGGGAATAAAGTAACAAAGGGAATAAAGTAAGAAAAACAATTGTTATTACAAGCAATTGTTTTGTTTTTCTTATTTAATAACCTTTAAAAAAAATCCTAAGCCAATGGGGGGGTTAACCCCTGGGGGGTTTATTGAAACTCCACTTGGCTACGCCACTGCTGCTATTTGATATAATTATTATCATAAACAATATTATAATATATCATATTATAATTTCAATCGCATAATTATATATTACACATTGTAATACAGATTTTATTTCTTTCAAACGTGCTAGTTTGAAGTGCGCACATTTTCAATACTAGTGCAACCATAGCTAACTGAGAATGAGAATTTATGGTTAAACATTAACCACTATGTAAAGTCAAAGTCGGGTTTTAAGTCAAAGTCAGGCTTAAGTCACAGTTTAAGTCAGAATCTGGTCTAAGTAGTCAAAGTCGGGTCTGAGCCAAAGTCTGGTGTAAGTAAGTACTTGCAGCCTTACTTAAAGAGAGATACTTACATGCATACTTACAGGAGGTGGAGGAGGCTTTGGAAGATGCGTGACCATGACAGGCTGGTTCATATGCTGAAGGTCAGCTGGGAATGCTGGAAAATAAGGACAGGAAATGGATAGTCACACATACAATGCAATGCGACTGTACTTGATACGATACAGTGCAACTGTATTTGATACGATACAATGCGACTATGTTACGCAACAATACTGGGCGTTGATTGAAAACAATACAACAACAACACTGTATTTGATTTTGTACAACCGCATTAATTTTTACACAATACAATACAACTGTAAGCTTTAACAACTCTGCTCTGCGCCAGGATTGACTACGAGAATGCAGTCTACATTTTGTCTCTCTTCTAAGAAATTACATCCAACATTCAAACCATCCATCGCACTGTTGCTCGTCTCATATCTCTTATTTCATCCGTGACTCCATGCACTGGCGCGTTGGTGTAGTGGTGGCGTCGTTGCCTTGAAGCCAGAAGGTTCAAGGTTCGAACCCACCTCAAGTTGCCACGCAAGGACCTTGGGCAAGTCCTTCACTCGCAATTGCTCAGCGTTTCGGCGTGAAACTCCGATGCAGTGTCCGCTCTGTAGTCGGGAGCGCCTCTGAGTAGAGACTTTGAGGGGGCGCTATAACAAGTGCACATACAAACAAACAAACACCATCTGCCGGCACATCCATTTCAACGTCTGCTCTGCGAAACCGTCCTGCTGGCCTCCCGCTTCACATCACCTTACAGCCCAATGTAACCGGTATCTTCTCTAACATAAGTCGTTCCTCTGTTCGGTCCTTGGTCACTTAGTTGTCACACTGGTACGTTCTCCTATGTCCCAGTCTAGAAGCTTCACTATTGTGATCCCCTCCAGCAGGGAACCAGCTGCTTCAGTTGCTCAGAGCCAAGCTTTCTTCTATTTCTTGTGACCAGTTCCACAAGCACCTGAAAACCTCTCGCTACATTCACTATGGAGACTTATATAGCGCCCCTTCAATGCTACTAGCCTGCTACTCAGGAGCACTCCTGATATCTGAGCAAGCCCTAAGCATAAGGCGTTCGGACTTAGACAGTGTAAGCCCATTCCATACCTGGGCCAAAAAAGAGAAAGGCTGAGAAAGCACGATGCTGTCTAAGAGCAGTTCATGCTTCACCAGTGAAGACAATGGCCTGGGTTGTGATTTGAGTTAAATTAATACTACATTACGAATAACTGAGCCGAGCATCTGATCTGATACAGTGCAACTATGTTACGCAACTTTGACTTTGACCATTGTGTCGAGCAGAATAATAATTGTTAACAACTGACCACCGGAGAGTTTTTCGTTCAGTCGATCGATCGATTTCATCAGACGATCTTCTTCGATCGACAGAGCAGACGGAACTGAAACACAATAGCAAAAATATAATATTAAAATAATAATAATAAAATATTGAAATAATAATAATAATAATATTAATATAATATTAAAATAATAATATTAAAACTAATAATATAAATAATATATGCTGATATGCGGAGAGGGAAGGAGAAAACAAGGGCGGCCGAGGAATAGGTGGTTGTATGAGATTCAGGAAACAACAGGAATGAATCTGGAAGAACTAAGGGAAGCGACATCAGAAAGAAAGCAATGGAGGAAACAGGTCATGAGACTCATGACGGTCGCTAGAGTTCAAGGAACTGAAAGCACAAGGTGACAAGGTGAATAATATAATATTAAAATAATAATAATATAAAATAACAACAATAATAATATATATTAAAATAGTAATAATAATAATAAATAATAATTCTCGTTTAACCTTCATCCTACCGACATAATAATTTCCTAAAGAGGTGAAACTTTAGTTTCGAATGGAAAGTCTGAGGAGTGGATAGAGGAGCCTGAGGAAGGTGATGGTGGGTGACTCGCATGCTAAATTTTCTTAATAAAATACTAATAATTGATGGTGCTCAGCAAGGCCGTAGCCAGGATTTTATTTGTGGGTGGGGGTGTTTATTCGAACATGAGCAAGCCCACAAGCAACCGAATCAACTGACTAATGGTTTGGAGAAGAGTTGCGAGCTCTCGTAGCAGGTTCTGGACGGCCAATACATATGCACCACAGTTCTTACACCAAGTGCTAGTCAAATGCATTATTTCATTTGTGCAGTTTTTCATTTTGGGGTTCAAACACCCAAAACACACCCCCTAGCTACGGCCTTGGTGCTCAGCAAGAACTTGTTTAAGTCTTCTCCCAATCATTGCTGGAGTCGAGGCTAAAACCACCCCTACCCTTCCGTCACCAGCAAAGTGGTGCAGTCACCATGTACCATGGTGATGTCTGTTACTTACCCGTCACTGTCGCTGGATTGGCGTTAAGAACACGCGCACGTCTTTCAGCCGCGTTCATCACATTCGAGATGAGATTGTCATCTAGGTTTGAATGTCGCGTCAGCTCTTCAGCCGCCAGAAAAGCAGCCATGCTCTCACTCACTGCAAAGAAACACGATGTGTTGAAATCTGACCTAAGTTAAAGTCTCGTATAAGTCAAGTTTGAGTCAAAGTCTGGCTTAAGTCAAAGTCTGATTTAAGTCAAAGTCTGGCTTAAGTCAAAGTCTGATTTAAGTCAAAGTCTGGCTTAAGTCGGTCTGGTCTAAGTCGAAGTCAAGTTTGAGTCAAAGTCTGATTGAAGTCGAAGTCTGATCTAAGTCAAAGTATGTCATACAGATCAGTCTCGCACACTGCCACAGTCCAGTAGCCCTGTCTATGCTTGACCCACCAGATCATGGACCACGTTGAAAGCTGAAGTTCAGTCTGTCCAGGTCACTGTTCCGCAGTTTCACAACGCACTCAAGTCTCATTGTAACGCTGGTTCACGTAAGAACAACCAAAGATGATTCTATTCTTAAAGTGGCGCTTCATAAACGTCAGACTATGATCACAATTACACATAATCATAATCATAATCGTGAATTTCTATAACGCCATTCTCCACTGCTCTCGAAATTCTTGGCCTGTGTTCCCATTGCACACTACAGGCGAGGAACCGCGGATAAAAGAGCATTCCAATAAAACTCTTCCGCATTCCCACTGCTCACACAATTGGCACTCACACTGCTCTCCCAAACCTCTTTAACGACTGGGTACGACCACGCTATATAAATTGTCGTCATTAGGATAATCATTATTGTCCTGATAGCAATGTAATTGAAAAGCTTCATTCATGTCAGTAAACACGTAACCGTGAAGATTCTGCGTAACTGTAAGCGTAATCATAATCAAACTTCTAAAGCGCCACTCGAAAGCCAAGCACAGGGCACCAGCTTATCCACGAGCGCTGCGCCTAGTCCGAATGGTTGTCGCGAAGAGCAGCAGTCCGTAGGCTCACCATGATTGTTGACGCCGTTGACTCGTGTCGTCACGCTGACTTCAGACTTTGCGATTCCATTAACAGGAATGTACGTACTGCTCTGCGGCAAAGGGCGCGCTTGGTCGGCCATGCCTGGCTGAGAGAATTTCCTCTGCTGCAGGAGACTGTTGTTATTCGTTCTCTTTGTGTACGCGTTCAGCGTTTCCATGGTGATGCGTCTGCGTGCTGGGTACTGGCTGCCCATGTAGTTGTTGACGTACGTGTTGTTTGCCCGTCCTGCTGTTACACCTGCATTAACGAAAATGACAATTAACGAAAATTCAACGTTTTCGTTAACGAAAATTCAACGTTTTCGTTAACGAAAAGTTAATGTTTTCGTTTTAAAACGAAAAATTAACGGCAATTAAAAGTTTCCGTTAATGAAAACTGGAATTACAGAAAGCTCAAATGGAAACTAAAATATGCAGGAAACGTAAATTAAAACGAAATTTGATGTGATTAAAACTAAAAAAACAAACAAAATTGATCAAATGAAAACTAAACCGATATTTAACCACAACACAACAACATTTGCTTGTAATTTTCCCTTACTTACTTAATTTTCCATCTGTATGCTAAACAGAACATTGAACAAGTGCAGGAATCAAGTATTGAAGCAATTCAGAAGCTAATAGCTTGAGCAATATTGCAAAAAAATCACGATACAATGGCTCCCATTAGGCTAATTTGAGAAAAAATTTAAAAGACTGAAATAAACTTTATCAAAACTAAAAACAGCTCACCAAAACTAAAACAACGCATAAAATTGATCCTTAGAAACTTAAACTAAAACGAAAACTAACATTGTGGAACAATAAAAACTAAAACTAAAAACTAAAAATCATAACTAAAACTGAAATTATCAATTTCTTCATAACTAAAACTGAAATTACTAAAACCGATACAATGTCAAAACAACACCACACCTGTGGGCGGTTTCATAGCCAGGGAGCTGCCGTCAAAGTTCGTACAGGACACCTGGACCATCTGGCGTGTTGCCGGACCATTTCCCGCCACCCCATTGGAGTTTCCAGCCGTGGAAGCGGACGATGTGTCACGATTGAGGCAGCTGCGGACCTTCTCCCAAAGCCAGTTGATCTCCTCTTCCGTCGGAGTCTTGTCCAGACTTATTCCACTGATGTCACCCCGCCCCGCCTTATCCGACAGCGGAGTACCATTCGAAGACGGATGGATTCCATTTCCAGCTGGATTGCCAACGGAATTGGTTGGCAGTTGATTTGAGGTTCTGCCTGGAACCATAATCGCTGGTTGATTGGAATCGGAAGGCATGGTATGGGGGTTGTGGAAAGGTCCACGGCGCATCACACCCGCACTTGCAACACGCGGAATCTTGATGTTTGGATCGACGTCGGGTGTTGTCGTCGATATGACTTTCGCTGATATCGGACGCATCGATCTCAACATGGCAGGCTGCTCGGCTGAAGAAATCATTCAGTTGTGTTTTATCGTGCAGAAAAACCGACAATTTCAAACAAACTGACAATAATTATAATAATTTTCATTTATTCAACAATCCGGTTGACAGACCGCAACCGGTTACAGTATAACAATTATGCAGTTGAAACAATTTACAGGAACTCAGATTGCAGAATACATAAATCTTAACTATACTGACTGAACAGACAGCCTGCAATACATGGCGCTATTAGCAGCCTACAAGGCATATATCCGCCCAAAGGGGCTCGAACTCACTACCTCTGGCACTCTTGACCAGCGTGTTAGACATTACTCTACCCTTCACAATGTTAATTTCCTGTATTGGAGTGTACCATTTTGTAATGTAAATGCAAACGTGGATTTTTTATTTGTACAACACCCGATTACGTATATGGCCTAGACCCTGCTCACTTTTAAACTGTTCACTCGTTCCCCTCCTGCAAAAAACATCTGTGAGTGCCCACAACAATCAGAGATTTCAGAGAGAGGTTGCATACATTTATTACAAGCAGTAGATGTACGCATCAATCATATTGCCAATCACATTTGCAATCAACCATCAATCAACAACTTACTGTGTAGTTTTTCCTGCTGAGGCGGTCTAGGGTAGAAGAGAACCCTCTCGGCGCTTAGTTGACTCGCAAGGCTGTTGTTGAAGGCGGCTGTAGGACCACGGTCTGGCTCCTCTTCACAAAGAACCTCAGCAAATCGAACAGACTTCTTTCCAGATTTCTGACGAACAAAACACGAAATAATAATAATAATTTCTATTATTATTTTTGTTATTATTATCATTATTTTGAATGCATACTTGTTATAGCGCCCCTCCAATCTCTCTACTCAAAGGCGCTCCCGACTACAGAGCGGACACTGCATCGGAGTTTCATGCCGAAGGGCTGCGAGTGAAGGACTTGCCCAAGGTCCTTACGCGGCGACTTGAGGTGGATTCGAAGCTGCAAACCTCCGGCTGCAAGGCAACGAACATAACCACTACGCCACCACACCCCATTATGTATTATAATTACATATTTAAAAAATACCAGTTTCTAACAACCAACCAACCATCAATCCAAGGCGTTCAGTAATAGCTAGCAAATGACTCTCTCAGGGTCCTGCGCATCAACCATCTCATCAGAGGATGAAACGAGTTGAAACCCATACTCACCGAGAAGCAACACCACATCCCAAAAGAACAATAGCCATCAGAAAAAGGTTAAGAAAACAAAGCAAATCATAAGATCAAACAATCAGTCTGTTGCATTGTTTATAGCTAAGCACCTGGTCTTCTCCTCCTCTCCTCTGCTGCTTCGTCACCTCCAGGCTGTCACGCAAACTCACAGACATCGTGGTCATGCTGGCGCTCCTCGTCATCCCGACCGGTTGATGCTGACCGCTGTCGGGTCGACCGGCACAGCTGGAAGGACGCCTCTTTAGGATTCCCTTCGGAACTTTACCGGACATTCCTATCGGAACTGGAATCCGACTGACGGGGCGGATACTGGACGCGGAAGAGTTCGACGAAGTTTCATCTACGTAAACTTCGTCGCCGTACGTCTGTGGCTTAACTTCCGGTTGACTGGTACCCTGCTGTGCGCTGGTTACCTGCTGTGCACTGGTTACCTGCTGTTTTGCGCTAACTGTTTGCCTGATGTCCATTTCGCGTAATCCCTGTTCGACTGTGGTGATGGGTTTTGTCGAATCCACAGCTCTTCCGTCTGGTTTGTTGACGCCCTCTGTCGCATTCCAGTCCCTAGTTTCCCGCCTTTCCACATCTGGTGGTCTTGCTCCGGATTTACCACCGGTCTCACTGAGTTTCCAGCGACCCGTCGGAGGCTTGCTCGGTGTATCCTGTGTACTCGAAAAACTCGGATATGTGGAAAGGCTCCTCAGGTCGGAGTCAGCCGCCTTGCTGCCGACGTAGACCATATCAACAAACCTCCCATCGTACTTGACCGAGGAACCATCCGCTGCGTGACCAGGACCCCGGTCCATAGGGTGCGTTTCAGACACCGCTTCTTTATTCGTCGGTAAAACCCGATCTGTAAATCCATTGATATCGACGAATCTGCCCGGGTCGGTTCCCTTCGTCGTTTTCTCCGACACAAAACCCACGACCATATCAGGTCGACCACCATTGGCAACGATTTCCCCGTTCTGACCGTGATGCTGTGGCTCCAATCCCGATTTCATCGTCAAAAGGTTCGTCGTTGAATTCTTGTCAACTTCGAGTTCTGTCGTTGGTTTCTGTGGCACGTTCGGCGCGCTTAGGTTTGTGTGAGAGTTTGGCTGGACGATGGCGATGTTTGGACTTGGCGAGTTGATGTTACGATGGAGTAAAAGTCCTCCTGTGGAGCCCGCTTCTTGGACAACACTGCCTGCGGAGTTGGCACTGGTTCCAGCATATGCACCGTTGATCACAGTCTTGGACTGTGTGGAACCAGTGTTCGGTGGAACGGAACCATTGGCACCGAGGTAAACACCAGAATAATTGGAAAGCTTGCTCTCCTTGGCAGAGGACGTGGCAACGTTGTACGTCGAACCGACATTGGCGACAGGATCACTGGCATTTCCTACAGTGGCATCGCCATACTTAATGGGGAGGTGACCACTGTTTGGGGTAGAATAACCACCGCTTGGGGTGGAATTACCACGGTTTGGGGTAGAATCACCATCAGCGGGGAGTCGATAAGTTGCCGTACTCTCCACGCCGTTCTTGGCGTTTGTTGCATGCAGATGCCACTCCTGCGGTTTATCGAGAGACTTAAACGGATTGCCTTCTGCCGCTCGGTCGATTCTGAACGTCTGCTGTCCTCCTCTATCTAACTGATTCCCTGCTGTTCCTATGTCCGACTTCAGACTTGTTCCTAGCTGGTTTGTGTCTAGCTGGTGCCCCGCTGTTGCTTTGTCCGACCCCAGACTGGTTCCCTGCTGGTTTGTGTCTACTAGCTGGTGCCCCGCTGTTCCTTTGTCCGACCCCAGACTGGTTCTCTGCTGGTTTGTGTCTACTAGCTGGTGCCCCGCTATTCCTTTGTCCTGCTTCAGACTGGTTCCCTGCTGGTTTGTGTCTACTAGCTGGTGCCCCGCTGTTCCTTTGTCCGGCTTCGAACCAATTCCCTGCTGGCGGTCGTCTGCTTTCGCCGCGCCGTTCGGCACCAGCCGTCCGATCATGGCTTCGCTGAAGTTTCTTAGCGCCCTCTCTTGTTGGTTGGCCAGCGACTGTTGATGCTGCAGCAGCTGCTGTTCGAATAGACTGCGGCTCGTCTTCAGATCGAGGCGACTGTCGCTCTGCAGGTCCGTCGGAACGGAAAGCGGTCTCCGGTTGGAACCCCGATCGGGATCGTGATGGATGGACGCGGATCGGGAACTATCATCGCGTCCCATGATCGCGTGGAGCGCCTCGTCCAAGGTGTACTTGGGTCCAGCGTTGAAATCTGAAAGACGTCAGATAGATTGCCGTGACATCATTGATGCAAGAAAATTAAGTCACATGCGGAAGAAGTAAATAAAATATGGAACATAATTATCATTGGTTTTAGAGGCAGGTCAAATGGATAGAGAGAATGGAAAGGGGACACAAAACAAATTTATATACACATTAAATATGTATATATATATACATAGAATATATACATAATTACATATACAGTCACAGCGAAAATAGGCATTATGAATCTGTGATTAGACTAGGAAAATGGAACCCCTACCACCTCATCTACGCAGCTGTCTTTAAAAGATATACAGATAAATGCATATGTGTGCTTAGGTGTGTCTGTAGGTGTATGCATGTGTGGGTGTACGTGTGTGTGTGCATATGTGCATGTGTAACTATATATATGTGTGTGTGTATGTGTGTGTGTGTGTGTGTGTGTGTGTGTGTTCAGGCAAGCATGTGTGTATGCGAGTGTATATGCGAGTGCGTGTGCATACTTATTTTTACGTACCGGTATGCATGCGTGCGCATGTGTTGAGGTGTGTTACCTTTCTGATTATTGTCGTTAAATTGTGATGATTGCTGAGTGGTTCTGTTGAGACGCTGGAACTTGTCCGTTGCGTCTTGTATCATCTGTCGTCTCTTCGCAAGTATCAGCTCACGTCTGCGCTCCTCTCGCTGCGCCTGCGTCTTCTTCTTCTGCGCATAGGCTCTGTTGAAAGTTGAAACACCAATCAAACTCATTGACATGCATTCAGACAATGTGCGACTCTGCTTAACCATTTACCAACCGAGGGTATAGGATTCCCAGACCATTTACTACACTTTGGATCAGGGTTGTACTCAGAACTTTTGAGGTGAGTACACGCTGCCGCCGAAAAAAATCGACCTTTTTTCTTTTTTGGGCCGAAAATTTATGACGACCTTTTTTTTTATTAATCATCGAAGTTTTTTGCCGTGATATTTCGCACAGAAAACCTTTACAACAGTGTAAAACGCTCTACTTTCATGATTTTTTGCCTTCGTAATTCACGATTTTTGCCTGCGTGTACCCACTTGGTCTTACTGTGGTAAGTATACACTGTATACCCGCGTGTACCCTCATTTTTCGAGGTAAGTATACACTGTCATTTTTTCCCGGAGGTGAGTATACGCCGTATACCCGCGTATACCCTTGAGTACAGCCCTGCTTTGGGTGGTTTCAAAGCATAACAGCCCAAATCTAATAGCCTAAACCCTTATAGCATAAGATGCCTTAGCCATAACAGCATAAAAACTAACAACCTAAACCCTAACAGTCCAAACCATAACAACCAAAATCCTAACAGAAAAAGCCTTAACAGTCTAAACACTTCTGGCCCAAACCCTAGCAACCTAAACCAAACAGCCTAACCCCTAATTATCCTAATAGCTTAAACCCCAACTCATTGGGCACACAACAGTTGCCACTATTGTCACTTGAAGAGGTTGCCACTACTCAGTAAAACTTAATCATTTGCAGTTTATTAATTTACTCAACAAGTCCTGCTTATCACCCGTCACAAGTCACCTTTCAAAGAATGACAAATGGATGCGATAATGACACTTAACGAAACAATGCATAAACTAAGCAATTGTAGATACCACAAAGTATGCGTACATAGTACAGACCCCACAAGAAACCATACGCTTCATCGTTAGATAGGTGCAAAGTGCTGCATGTTTGTGCCAACATGCAACACTTCGCACCTATCTATAGGTTCATTTACAATGCAGAGAAGTACAAGGGCTTTGAGCTCGTAATCAGTTGTTTGAAAACTGATTAACCTCAGAAGACAAATGTCTGCATAGCGACAGATAAACAGACAGACACAATACAATTGTAGGCCTAATTGTGGTCTGCAAGTCCAGAGCCAATGGCACAGCTTCGAGCATCGTGGAGCAATGCAGAACAAAAAAAAAGAATACAATTATGACAGTGAACATAATACTTTAACATAATTTGGTTAAGAAGGGCAGACCCAGAAGGGATGGACAATCCCGCTAATAGGGCCACCCATTAATCATGTGAAATATTTTAAAAAACATAATAGCACATGACAGCACATTCATTATTGCAGGAGTACAACAAAGATCAATGTTAGGAGAGAAAAAAACAACTTATTAATATGCAATCGACAAATAGAGTACAATTCAGCTAAATCAACAAGAAAAACAAGTTCTCTCAACTAGTGGCGTAACAATGGTTGGCAAAGGGTTAAAGTCTCTTACCTGCGTCGACGATTTGTCTCGACGTGGAGCCGATGATTACGAGCCACAAGTTCGGCATTTTCATCCTCGTAATCCTTTTTCACCTGATCCGTCATTTCCCTCTGGAACATTTTGAATCGAGAACTGGGCAACAGTGGTAAGGAACCAAACAAAAATTAACCGAAATCTATCTCTTGTCTCAGGGCATGTCCAGGAAACACACACACATGCACATCACACACACAGTGCTTGGGTAAAAAGTCTTTACCTTGGTAGTCGCCTTGCCACAAGGCTGCCCGAATTTTTGCATTGCCGACTATATCCTTTGACTGCTTTTATTGCCCTAGTCTGCACTGGTTACTTGTGTGACTCACTGGTCATGCCCTGGTTGCAAAAATATATGGTGCCACCTCAGCACAAATTAATCTGACCTTACCCACCTACCATTTTGCTTTGACTGAGCACCTCTAAGTTGACTTTGCAACTCAGCTTATCTAGCAACTATAGAAATTTCAATAGTACAACTTCTATAATTAATAATTATCTATGAAAATGTTCGAAACAAATAAAAATTTTTCTGCTATAAACATGTAAAATACATTGAATAAGAATGATAAAACTTCAAAAAGATACGAATATGCCCCAGGCTGCATGACGGTTGCTTGTAATCACTGACAGGTCAATTCGAAACAAACTTTCACTTAAAACCAAAGTCAATTAACTTAGGGTGACATTCATTTCTATTTATTCTGCTTCAGATTCGAAACCTGCGAAGAAACAAAAACACTTCAAATTACAATACTGAATTAAATTGCACACTAAGCTTCATATTATTAATCATTCGTTAATTTTAACGATTAATTCATGTAGTTATTAATAAAAGACCTCCCAAGCTGTTAAGTGTCTACCTACCATTTCAATTCTGTGTGAGAGACCTTTTTTAGCTCAGTTGCATATTATTGTCAACAAACTCCACTGCTCATTAGAACCTAACAGTGTCAACATGCTGGTTTGTCTGCATAATTAGCTGAAGGCAGACATTTGAAAGTTCTGAAAAACTTAAACAAGACAAATCAGCAAATAATTACAAAGTAACTACTGCTGGTACAAAAAAATCAATAACACAATCAAAAGATAACCAATGAATGATGCTGATTTTGTATTTAATCAAACATTAATTCATAAATGTAATGTAATTGTTTATTTATTTGTTGCCACACATAGCCTTGACCATTCAGCACTTCCATTGTGGGAACTCCAGAGAAGATAACAGGTATTACAAAGAGAGTGACCGGTCTTAGATAGAGGCAACAATGTTAAGCTAATCAGCTAACAAAGACATTACAAAAATCACTAACAGCCCCAATTAATTACTAAATACTTTTCCCTTCTGAATTTTCAGCTATCTGTTGCTGATTTTACAATTCAAAATTGCCAAATGGCCACAAAAAAGTTAGTTAATAAAAATGCTGTTTTTTAAAGTTTTCGATGGCAATCAACTTGAATCAAGTGTCCTAAAAGCGGCTAAATTTAAATGACGGCAAGGCCCAGCTTCTTTGAGTAGGTGTTACCGTGTTAGTCACTTTGGGCTCCACTGCATTCAGGTTGTTGTACTAGTGCATGAAATAAATGTAGTCATTACTTGAAAGCAATATGGACTTACATGGAACATCCTAATAACAATCATCTATTTTTGTCAATGAAAAGTCAATAGTATACAAACAGTTTTACTTGTTTCAAAAATAATTATATTATAGCTATAATATTTTAACTTCCTCCACCCCTATACCTCAGAACCCTCGTGATCAGCACTGAAAAACTATTTGACTTGTGTCATGGGGCCCCGTTCAACAGAATTTC
Organism: Lumbricus terrestris; assembly: GCA_949752735.1. Classification (NCBI taxonomy): domain Eukaryota; kingdom Metazoa; phylum Annelida; class Clitellata; order Crassiclitellata; family Lumbricidae; genus Lumbricus; species Lumbricus terrestris. Next base: position 7,350,110 of record OX457053.1, on the reverse strand, counting down.
TGAAAGTAGGAAGCAAACGCAATAAAGAGAAATACCTACAGCAAGCTGCTGTAGCCTGTATCTGCCTTTGCCCTGAGTCAAAACCACTTCTGCCAACGCAGGATATATCAGCTTCAAACATGTATATTTAAACAGTAACAGTATTCAATATAACTATAATTATGCTAATTGTTTTACCTTGTTGTTTCGTGCTCGGATACACGCGCGCTAGAGCAAAATTATCCTGCCATAGCAACGAAGTAAAAATCCACAGGTCGCCAACTCAAGCGAACGCGTCCCAAGCAACACCTCTGAATGTCACCAACGTACCAACATATTTGAACGAAAGTTCAACAACAGCAGCAACAGTAACGTTGAAAAAACTTATCTAAAGCTGAAATATTTACGAAACTTTTAAATGGGACAAATAACTTGAGTTATCAAGGTGTCGTTTAGAAATACTGCCGTGTTATCGCGTTTCTAGTAAACGACGCCATCTTGCGCACTTCTAAGCAAAACTTCAGCATAGCTGCGCATCACGCTGGTTCTCTGCTTTGGCTATCTTTAATTATGTAAACAAAATGATCTCGCGCTACTCTAGAGGATATCTTTCCTCCTTCAGCGCGCCTTTCCGTGATGGTCATAACATTTAGCACCAAGTTGAAAACGAATCATTCACGTAAAATCAACATGTATATTAACACACTAATTCCACTTTCCCGAGACAACGCTGCTTGCTGTCCACAATGATACTATTATCCGCAGCTGCGGATATTGGAAAATGAAGGGTGAAATGAAGAGTACATCTTATAAACAATTTTAAAAGCCCAGGTTTCAAGTTATTTACTTTAAATTGCAAAATCCTTGATGAAGTTTTTAAAGTAAAATAGCTGCCCAAGTCAAATACTAAGCCTCAAAAGCCATGTAAATCGAGCCACATGCATTGCCCTAAACAAGAACAATAATTATTATTTTTTGGGGGGGGGGTTTATTTAATGTTATAATTTTTTTTTTCCTCAACCAAAACAGCACACAAACATGATACAATTATGGCAGTGAATAATACATTAACATGAATTTGGTGAAGAGGGGGAGACCCAGAAGGGATGTAAAATCCCGCTAATAGGGCCACCCATAATTCATGTAAAATATAAAAGAAAAAACATGACAGAACATTCAATTGCAGGAATAAAAAAAAGAATCATTAGAGTCATCTCTGAGTTTGATGGACGTGACTGCATGGAAGTCCATGGGAGATATATAAAAACTGCTTTTTTCAAACGGCATAAACTGGAGGTAGTAAGTTTGGCCTAAAATATATTATGTATAATATTAAAGCACTCTATAGACGAAGTTAACAAGTTTTGCCACTTGAAAAATAGAATTCGTACTTATTAAGAGTAGGTTTCAAATAGAAATCTTTAAAATTGTGTGCAAGTTATTTCAAACAATATTATTTCTATTTTAAACTGCGTTATTGCTGTAAATTATATAATTTAGCGCCTAAATTTGCTTGCGCTAAATAACATCCTAATGTATTCCGCATGATATTCTATGCAGCTGTGGACGTGTTATATTCTGGTTATATGAGGTTGAAAATCAAACAACGTATTTAGAAAATTGATAAATATTGAATTAATTTAAATCTATTTGTTTGTACGTCGAAGTAAGTTGGACGTATAAAATGTTTATTTGACTTTCTTATGTTAATTCTTCCGTAATAATTAATGTTTTGCGTTAATGGTACATACTATAGATGACAAGGTCTCATTTTAATGACCCGGTTCATTTTCATGTGATGATATCACACTGTGAATTGGTGGTAAAGAAATAAACCGAGTATATCTATTGTGTTTGGTTGTTTATACAAGTAATTACGAACGTCTGATACTATTTAAGTGTGATGTAATTGTCTCTGATGTAGACTTAGCTATCGGGGTGGGTGTATCGGAAATCCGAATATTGGTAGAGGTAATGGAATAATTTTACGATTTTATGTTTAGATGGATTTGAGTGGAAAACTAATCATAAAGGCCCAGTTGGGTGACGACATCCGCCGTATTCCAATTCACAATGAGGATATTACGTACGACGAACTGGTGCTTATGATGCAACGGGTCTACCGAGGAAAACTGAACAGCTCGGATGAGGTGACGATCAAGTACAAGGATGAAGGTTTGAATAATTATTATCATCTCTTGCTAGTCGCAATTAAAAGTTAATTATTATTAATTAATTCTAATCCATGTGGTTGCAAGACTTTATGTCTCGAAACGTTGTACAGCCATCGGGTGATTTCAAGTTGTTGTTTTCCTCATGGAGTAGGTGCCGGACTTGCACTTAGATTAATGGTGAAAGATGATCTGCCCATGTGGATGACAAGGACACGCTTTAGGGAATGAGCTTTTTCAACTACATTTGTATTTTATATTATAGTTTGTTGATCGTTTTATTTCTGAATTTACCAAATTTTATTTTACTTAGTAGTTTAATGATGACTATGATATACTATGTGCGACCTGGTGGCAGACCGGTAACGCGCCCGCTTACGGAGTGGGAGGTTAGGGTTCGACTCCGGGTAACGACCTTGGGCAAGTTGTTCACGCACACGTGCCACTGCCGCTGTCACCAAGCAGTATAATTTGGTAAGCTGGGAAGTAAACAGCAAGTCCTGCAATACACTGGCCTCGTGTCCAGGACCTTTGGATTCGTCCATTGCTGGCTCAGGGCCATGGAAAAGGAGATGAGCGCCTCCCTATGTTCCTCATGGAACGGGATAGGACTTTTTTCATGATATACTATAAGACATGGGGAACTAGCCTTTTATCGTTGAAGGTTGCGAGTGAGTATATACCGTTTTTCTTGTTTCTTTTGTTGCAGATGGAGACCTGATAACAATATTTGACAGTGCAGATCTGACCTATGCCATTCAGTGCAGTCGAATCTTGCGATTGACTCTCTTTGGTGAGCTGTAGCTACTGCAAATATCAAACTTGTATCAATTGTAGTGGTAAATTTATATAGCACCTCTAGCCGATTGACTATTCGAAGACGCTTTCAGCAAGGAAACGCCATGAAATAAAGAAATGAATGATGGATGAGATAAAGCAAGTTGCTAGTTTAGCCGTTAGCGAGGGAGGAAGATGATTTTTTTATTTGATGATCCATTTTTTATGAAGTACCGTTTCAAGGCTTGAGCCTTGTGATACCTTCAAAAGTTGTATGTGCTTGGAAATACAAAGGTTGTTATTCTTCTGCATCATCATCTGGAAACTCGCATGTTTGCACTCTTAAACATATGTATTTATATGTCTGTATAGTTGCGCATTTGATTTATTATAAGTTTGCATGTTGTACCCACTCATTCGTAGTATTTTCATAGCTCAGATTCACTTCCTACCTAAAAAAAGACTCAAAACTTGCTGGTTCTCGTTGGCTTTAAGGCACTTCGATATCAAACTCCATCTTCCTCTGACTTCTGACTACTATTATCCATGCCTCAGATTAACATTTCAGTGTGACCTTGCACTCGTAGGAAATTTATTTAGTAAAATAATAAAGTTCATATAACACATGTATATGTATTTTAATTTTGCATGTTTAATTGTTTATAGGTCTACACCATTTTGTTGCTGTATGTATATTTAAGTCTGTGTGCATTTCTCCTACACCTGCACAATTAAGAGATGCTTCGTTGCAATTCATATCATGTCCTGACCGATTTTCTTTACAATGTTTCCAGTGAACGGGCAACCGTTGCCACTGGAGAGCGACGACGTGAAACACATTCGTAAGGAATTACAGTCGATCCGTAATCGTGTTAATCATCTGCTCGATCATCTTGAGTTGAGTCCATCGGCGAGCGTCGATGAATGCGCTTCGGATGCTGGTTAGTGGATGTGTCGCATTTTCTTCTGACCATGCTTTGTTACATGTACCGTATTGTATATACATTCCTTTTTTAGACATTTATAAGTCACCTTACATTAGCGTCATGAAGGCAACATTATTGTTGTTCTAGTTTGTTTGCCAACATAGAGTTAGACGACATTGTGCAAAATGTTTTCATTTAGTTTTGCAGTTTGAGTAATTTGGGACATGGTGGCTGATTGGTTGGAGCAAGTGGGTCACCATAGCTGATTGGTTAGAGCAAGGGGATCACTGTAGCTGATTGGTTAGAGCAAGTGGGTCATTGTAGCTGATTGGTTAGAGCAAGTGGGTCACTGTAGCTGATTGGTTTGAGCAGGTGGGTCACTGTAGCTGATTGGTTTGAGCATGTGGGTCACCGTAGCTGATTGGTTTGAGCGCTTGATTTGCAACACGAATTGTACAGGTTAGAGCTCATAATTATTTTATTTCTTACTTCTTATGTACAGCAATTTGATAATTTCTTGTGAAATGAATAATTATTGGTAAGCATCATCAACTGTTGCTTGGTCATTGGATAATAGGGCTTCATAATGCATGTGTGGTAACAATAAATAAATACATTGAGTGAATGGTTTGTTAAATCATTAGCATTTTCATAACATGATCTTGTCATGACACAGTCTTGTTTTAAATGCTTATCAACTCGTCGTTCACATTTGAAATTGTAGTGTGTCTTTTTAAGTGGAAGAACTGTAGGAAGAAATTTCTGTTCTCCTCGTTTGATGTCAGGTTTTGACTTTGGCAGACACTTCCTACATTTTATCCTAGAATCGCATTTCCGGGCAATGTTGTCAATGGATTCAGGTAGTAAGACATCAGGTACCATACCTCTGATTATAGGTGATACCAATCATATCTTGCCTTATCACGTAATCATGTGTTGGCTCTTACCTGTTGACCTGTTGTAGCGTTGCCATTTGTGTTGTTTTCTTGAACAGCTTCTTCGGTTGACGGTAAGGCAACGACTGTTCAGCGGCCAGTGTTGCCGCGTTCTCCGATCAGCGGCAAAGAGTTTGATCCGTTGTCGGTTCACGTTCCACCTGCGACCGTTGATGAGAACGCACAGAACAAGGTTCTCAGTTCTTTTGGACTTATGGCCAACGGTCAGTGTAAGAGCACAAGCATGCATCTTCTTCTTTATAGATATGTGGTAATAGTATCTTCATAGATCTATTATCTATTGTCTTTGCAGATGTATTGCTAATGTATTTACAGATGTATAAATTGATTGTATTGTTGTTAGCTTTACAGATGTATTTGTTATTTTTACAGATGTAAATTACTGATGTAGTGTACATGTTATTTTTACAGATGTTTTACAAGTTATTGACTTTACTGTTGGGTTTTCAGATGTATTACTGCTATCTTTACAGATGTAAATTACTGTTATCTTTACAGACGTATTACTGTTATCTTTACAGATGTTTTGCTAAATTCTTTACAGATGTATTGTTTGTATCTTTACATATGTATTACTGTTATTTTTATCGCATCATATCTTTGCATTTAAAAAGTAACTCTTGCAGTGTGAACTATTCATGGGTGCTCCCAGTGCAGAAGCCCAGGGAAAACATGGTTTCAGACTAATTTCTGGAGTCATAGTAGTATTGTATTGTAGATCTATGGATTTATATCGCACCTCTTGCAGTGCACAATAATTAGAGGCGTTCGCAGTGCGAGGGACCAACAGAAAAGGAAGGTTGCCTTGAGACAGAGAAAAGAGACAATGGATCCATCTCTTAATAAGGATGAATGCGTCAAAGGAGGAAGCTGGTTCCACAGCATAGGGCCAATGAAAGCAAATCCTCGTGTTTTAACCACAGCGGTCCTAGTTTGCGGGAAAAAATATAGTGCCAATCTAACGAGTGACACGGGGAAAGAGAAATGGCTGAGGTCGGCAGACGGATGAGGTCACCTAGATACTTGGGTGATCGGCCAGTATAGTAGTGTGTGACCGATGTTGAAGACTTTGCCATCAGACATAAATGACAATAATATAATACTGTGTCTTTTATTGATTTTTAGATGGATTACAAGGGTTGCGTACTGGTACCCCGGACAGCATCGGAAGCACTGGTTCCAGTAACCAGCCACGACCGCTTCCTCCACAGCAACAGCAGCAGATGCATCAGCAGCAGCAGCAACCGCATCGGCACATCACACCTCAGCAGCAGGGACCGGATGCGACGACCTATCAGCATGGTTCGTCCGACTAATATGAGTGCTCTTGTAACGAGGAATTTTAAATGACTGAAAATTGAGTCTAAGGTTTTTCCAGATATTACATGCTAAAATATGGTATTTTCGACCCCTCCTCGTGTTGCACCGCATATATTTTGCAGAAAAACCATGCGTAGGCACAAATAAGTTTCTCTGCACCCCGTTAAAAAAGTTAACTAGGTGAAGTAATCTGTCAAACATTTTAAAAGACTTTTTTGACATATTTGAGCACTAGTTAGCTAAAATTTCATAATTGTTATGGATTACTGTTTAGATACTGAATTTAATCATAATATCATCAGACTGCTGTAGGATTATATACAGAGTTATGAATGTAGGTTAACGTCGGCATCATAATTAGAATTTTATTTCGCGTATGTACGTTTTGTTGAGACTCCTTCCCCCGCCGTATGCGCACCTGTACACAGACCAACTAAATCCATGATCCCCTCCCTGCCTACGCAATATATGGACTGGTCCTATTTAATGAATGTACAATGCAAAACGAATATACGATGCAATGCAGATGAATTTGACAGCCGTTGACCGTTTTCTGGTAGATGTGTGTTTTTCCGTTCTCCAGGCCAGCCGATTCCTGCGTCGTTTTCTGAGCCGCATGCAATCCAGGCAGGTTACAGTCAGCCGGTTGTGTCTGGATATGGACAAGTGCCGGCTGGATACAGTCAGGCCCACGTGCCAAGCGGAGCAAGTCCATATCCTGGGCAGCAGCCCCCGGCGTCTTTCAGCTCACAGGATCAGGCGGCCATCTATGCTCAGCAGCAGGTCTGTATTGTTCATTCATTTATTCATTCATCGGAAAATTTATATAGCGCTACTTCAAGAGTCTACTCAGTGACACTCCCAGCTCAACCATCGAAAGAGATAGGTCTTGAGCGACTAGTAGAAAGCAAGCAATTTATTTTGAGTTAGTTAGTTGAGAGGCCAAGAACTGAGAAAGCTTTGCACTGTCTCAGTGAAGAGCAAACCCCAGGGCTAGGTTCTCCCCTTGGTTGACGAGTGCAAAGCTTGACAGGCATCAGATAAGTTACTACCAGTGAGACACCGCCAGACAAGTGCCGCTATTCTGTAGATGAGTTGCGAGGCTGGGACATACTTTGGAATAAAACCAAGCAGCCGAGCGAAGGACCCGGTCAAGACATTAGTAATTAATGTTATTGTCATGTAGGGTGAGCTCATTAGCAGATAGAACTCCGAGGGTGAGCATATTTTGTGATGCGATTTTTCGTGGTAATTGGGATTTTCGGGGTCAACCCTTTGTATGTGGATCATTTTATTTGAAGTTTGTGATATTTCTGATTTGGTAACAAACGATTGCATTTTTGCACTTTGAACTTTTAACTGACCTTTGAATTTTGCATCATTTACCATGGGCGCCCGCACGTAGGTGCAAGAGGAGCCACTTGCTGCCACTCTAAACCTGCAACCCTCCGACTGCAAGACAACGAACATACCTACTACACCACCACGCCCACAATCTTTGGTTTGAGTGCTCCTGAGTAGGTTTCTTGAAGAGGCATTATACAAGTCCATATAATGAATATATGGCTTACTTAACTGTTTGTAACTGTTTTCGTGTAGCGCTACGTGCAGGCTGCACAAGGTGCAGGGCAACAACAACAACAGATGCCAGGCCAGCCACTGCAGCAGCCACAGGCTCAACAGCCAACACAACAACAATACCAGGCTGCAAATCAAATGCCTGGAGCACCAGTCGCCCCAGGTGCAACCAACCCCTACTCTCGTGGTGGACCGTCCTACGGCCAGTACCCCCGTCCTCACGGACAATACCCGAGAGCCCCGCAGCCGACAAACTATCAGTGACGACCCCGGCGGCTCACGTAGCGGCCGGCGTTTGATATTAGTCGGCGTAATCTGAAGAAACTACGAATCTGTGTGTGTATAGACTTACGGTGCAATTCTGAAAACATTCGTACGGATGATTCTGCGAGAGTACATGATTTAGATCCAGCGGTCATTTTAAATGTTGCTGTAAACTCAATTGTAAATGTTAATTGCGTGAGATATAGCCACCTGACTTCCGAGAAAACATGCTTTCCTATTTGTAGCGTATGACGCCATGCAATTTTTTGGTTTCGTGTAGGTCGAAAGACTTGTCTAAATTTAAACACGCTAATAGATGTTAACTTAAACGAGTGTGGTAGTTAGGTTGTTGAATTTCGTGAAGCTGGATGTGGACATTCTGTTAACGACTCGAGAATTTCATAATCGGTTTCGCCATTTTCTAAGTTAAAATTCCAAATTAAACTATTGCTTCGATTTTGATTGAGAGAGAACATGTGCCGTATTTTGCTTCAGTCTACTTTTGCTGTCCTCTCTAGCTTTCTATGGACGTGGTTCGAACATTTCCTTTACTTTCTGTAAGCAAATTTCAAATTTATATTTACCGGGTATAGGTTTGTTATTTATGTTATATATAATTTATATATATATATTAGTTGGTGTCATTTGGAAAAATTACCAATCTGTGTATAGACTTTACTTATATATATATGTGTATATGTATGTATACATCATATATAAAATATAACTGTTGCTGTTGAATTTCATGGTGAAGTGGAATAGATAGATTATCAGCGAGTTAATTGATCATATGTCTTGGCTGTTTCTTTTCCATGCATGCCACTGATTGTTTCTATTTATTATCATTTCTTTAATTATATTTTAAGAATGCTTTTTATTTTTTGCTTCACTTTAGGTTAATGCACTAATGCACAGGCAGTGACGAAAACTGAGTTCGAGAGGATGGAAAGTGTTTAACTTATTATTATTATTTTATTATTGATAATAATATTATTATTTTTATTTCCAGTACATTATTTGTATAGGCATCCATGGATAAATCTATTGGTCAGGTCTATTGGTGGATAATGGCTGAGCAAGTTATCAGGTGCATCTGTATAATATTGTGTCTATATATTTATATATACACAATTTACACCTTTGTATATATACGTATATATAGTATATACAGATGTATAATTGTATATATATTATTATTATAAATATGTACTTGCATATATATATATATATATATAAAATGGAAGTTTTTCTGTTGCTTACAGTAATGATAGGACTAGCTTACAGTTCCGTACATATTTGTGGAAAAAATTGTTTATGTGAAACAAAACACAAGCTGACGTCTATGTACACTGTTCATGTTAGAGAATAGCCAGAGGTATCCGTGCTACCAGGCAAATGTAAACACTGCATTGTCTCCACCTATTCTCAATTGTTCTGCTTAGGCATCTGCGTGTGTTTGAGGCGATTGTTTTCGTATACAAAGGGACTTCGCTTGTCTTTATCGGGCCAGGTGTTCTTTCTCCGATTCGTTTACGCTGTGTATGCATACTATAGCCAATTAGCCATGCACCGTTTGCAGCCGTGTACTCCGTGCGTACTTTATGTTGTCTGTCTTTCCGATATATGTGTTGGTGTTAACTCGACAGAACTGTTCGAGAATCGTTTACATCCGATTCCTTTGCTGTGCGGCTTAAAATACGAAAAAGCCGACAGATTCTTATCAAGCTATGTAAGCGATGCTTCGGTCTTGCATACAATAACACGGTTGTGATTACATGCAGTTCTTCTTGCTGTTAACCTCGTCAGATGAGTGTTGGTAAGCAAGTAAGTAGGCCAGTCATCATCTGGTTTTCCCATGACTTATTGTATTGTATTGTGTATAAGCATTTATAAAGCGCCTCCTACAGACTAGTTATTCAGAGGCGCTCTCAGTGTGACAGCCCCGAGGAAATAGGAAGGACTTCGATCAGCGAAGGGCTGAAGATGACACCCCGCAATAAGATCTTACTACGGATAAAGGCTGGGAGGTCATTCCACATAGAGGGATCTACAATGGCAGGGATGCGGTGTTGGGCCATGGCAGTCCTTGCCCATGGAACTAGGAGATCAAGTAGATCAGCAGACCAGAGAGGGCGGGGAGAGACTGCAGAGACAGGTTTGTGCATCAAAACACAAAGGTAGTTAAAACTTAGGAGCTTGTCCAGTTTGAGTTATTGAGACTAAGAGCAGTACTTGTTGTCAGTTTAATAATTTTTTAGAAAGTTTGTTTGCTAATGGTTGTAATCGAGCTGTAACTGAAATATCTGCAGCAAGGTTTTGAACCCGTGGCCTGAAGGTGATGGAAACTCCACTGCCACACAAACACACTCATACACGCACACTGGCGCATGCATATATGATCAAGTGAAAGTCCTTAAACAGTTACCTTGATAGGCGTGGCACCCATTCAAAAATGCAGCTCTGTGGGGAGGATATCACATGATCAATTCAGTGAAAAAAAGGAGCAGGGTTGAAGACATAGTTGGTGTAGAAAACTGAACATTTACTGTCTAAATGCTTATGTGTCTAGCAATATCTAGTTGCCCATAGCAACTGTCTCCCTTTGTGTTCCCTTGTCAACAAAGACAATCATTCACTTCTGTTGTCGCATGAACTTTATTCTGACCCTTGCTCATCGCATCACATTTAAAAATACATAAGAAAAGCCAAACATGAGCAAAGACTGTTGTTCATCGATTTCAGTGTTTCCGTAATTCAAAATTCCAATCCTACAGATTCGTAGTTTCCTGCCATTCAGATCAACCATAAACGATTTAGGAAAAAAGCAGACGTGAAAGGAGTTTCAACAATAATACGTTACATCCACATTGAAACATATACATCAAAAGAACGGGCCATAAAACTTCGAATCCAAGTTTAAAATAAATTTTTCAACTTTAAAATAATAAATTTTCTCCTCCCTCCTTTTACTTAGGTACTCAATTTACTCAATTGCTTGTCACATTACAGTCTCGGCTTAAAACGTCTGTTTCAGATTGAAATGACTAATAATTAATAATAATAATATGAAAAACAAACACAAATCGGAAACAGTCAAATAATTAGAATCAATAATATTTTATGGTCGTGCAATAGCAAATGTATATCAAGCATTCAAGCCTTTCAAATCTCAACTACCTAAAGCTGCATCAACATTGATGCCAAAATTACGGCTCCTGCATGTAAGCAAGTACGGTAAGTAAAGTAAATAAAGCCATGCATAACAATGAAGCCGTTTCCCAGCCAGTACATACATGTCGGACATAATATACCATCAAACTTATGCCCAAACATATTATGTGCTGGATGGGTCCTAGGCAGAAGCCAGTCGATATGTGATTGGATGAACGCCATTGTCCAGCATGGAAAAGCAGACTGGAGTAACAATGACCTAAAAACCACCGTTGCCTAACAATCAGAGTCTTTGTTCTGCAAGTGATTCAAGACCATTCTGATCATTTGTGAATTCATTGTCTTTGGTCTTTGATGAGTCTCTGTCTTAAAAGGTGCCATGAAAATTTGCAATTATAGTTACAATTATACTGAATACCTCAATAGAAATGCAGACAGTTATAAAATACCACCGATAAACAAAATGGTTATACAAAGTAAAATTTTGCAGATTTATTTTAAAAGTCTGCTCAAGCAAGAATACCGATAATCGCACAATGCCATATATGATAATTATGACTTAGAGCTTGAAGGATGATGATGTGGAAACATTACAAATGAACATGTCATACCAAACATTGCTGTCAGAAGCTATATTAATAACTATCCGATCAAGATAATAACTTAATATTATAACCAATTGTTAATTACTTATGGTGAACAATATAGAAAAGGATGTTGATATCATTGTTATGAGTATGAAACTCGTCATCATCATTTATTAGCTTTAACATCTGTTGGTGAGCAACAATTGCCTGTGACAGATTCGTGGAAGGCACTTCTAAAGGCTCAGGTATGAATACAGTAGTAATTATAGTCAACTATGATATAGGTGGGTGAGATATTGACAGAACTTAACAGTAGTTCTAGTGAGTGGGTTCAACAATAATCAACATATAAGACAAAATGCAATACAGAAATAATCAGATACAAGGCAGTTGAACCGTAAGAATTGAACCAGTTTTTGGCAGAAACCATGCAAGAAAAGAGCAGAAAAAGTTATACACAGTCACAGACTGGAGTACAAGCTAAATAGTAAGTATACAATATCGAATGGACTCAATTAGGCTATGAAGGCATAGACCACACGTAAAACACTGATAAACTAAGGGTATGGTAAAGTAAAATTTGGCTAAAATTCACAAGTCTGCTCTTGAAGCAAGCACTCAAACCGTTCGAGCTTCAAGATGATTTCTAAATTAAGCATGACAAAAGCACAAATAAAAAACTTTGTAGAGTCTAGACTCATCATACCACTAAGAGTCAGTGCCGGATTTAGACTTGTTGAGGCCTTATGCTATAAAGCTTGGATGTCACTTGCTAAATATTATTACACCAGTAGGTATTGCAAACTTGAAAACATTATATGCCTTTTATATGATTACTAGCCAGGCATTTAAAGCCAAAAAAGTTCAAATATTTTTAAATGAATGCATTTACTGATCACATAAAGTATCATTTGTTGTCTTGATATCTATTACCATTTAGTTGAACAGAGTATACTCTGGAAACTCAAAATTAATTTGCAAAATAATTCAAACATCATCAATATAACTAAAATATATTTTGAGACCTCTGCAGTTTGTGAGGCCTTAATTGTCACATTTTTAGTTTCATGGTAAATCCGGCACTGCTAATAGCAGTGTTAGTCTAGAAAGCATTACATGTAAATGATATGATATAAATTTTATACTCTGCTGTCCACATGCACACACTTAATTTTGGCATCAGTCATTTGAGGACAGCTCTTATAAACATTTGAGAAAATACGTCTTTGTGGTTATAGAACAAAATAGATGAACAACAACGGCCATGGTGCAGCGATTATAAATGACTAGCTCTTCAATTAATTATTCCACCAGACGCACTTCTTTCCCCCATCCGATCGCAAATATATCACGAAATGATTTCCTCTGCATCCCCGTTCGGCCGTGCAAACATCGTCGGCCGTGAAGTGTCTTGGTTTTCCGTTGGCAAATCTTTAGCAAAACAAACGACGTGTAATTTATTAACGATGAAGAGCAAGACGAGGAAACTATATCACACACACAGTGAATGCAATCAAGTCTACTGTACACTCATGCTGTAATTTATCTGATGTGCATGCACACCAAAGTATATAGATAAGCAGTTGATTTAATGAAGGTTTTCTAAAAAGATTTTTTTAGAACTGCACAATCCTTTCCTTCCCTTCACATCCTTCATGGTAATTTATTATTATTATTATTCTCAACCGTATGGCAATGGACCTTTTTCACTGTTTTCAATTGCACAGAAGTGCCATTTAGCACAGCATGTTTTTTTTACTAGGACTGCACGATAAAAGTTCTGGATTTAACAAAGAACTATAGTCACTCACAGGTCTATGTACTGAGTACTCTCTCCCTTACCTACCTGCTTATGCATTTTCCTTACTACACCACAACTCATTATTCTGCAACTTGACATGCACAAGTACACGTGCACTGAACTGGAGTTTGCAGCAGCAAACTAAATTAATATACAATTGGCTTTACATGTAAGTACTGTGGTTCACAGGATGACATTAACCTGACATTTAGTCTGTGGTAGTAGGTCTACCACTGCAAATTACTGATGCATCTAATGGTCCGTAATCATGGGTGCCCAGTGCCCACACATAGGGACACTTGCCCCCACCCCTGTGGGAAATGTCTGCCTATTGTTATTACTACTACATTCTGATATTTAAAAAATATCTTTGCACCAAAGCACTAACGATAAATAAAGTTAGATTGAGAAATTTACAATGTTTGAAACCTCTAATAAAAATTGATACCCAAAATCTGAATGTTTTTCCTGTTTTGTATTTTTCAAGCACTTGCCATAACTTGTAACCATAACCATTTCTGTTTTGGTTGCTCCTGCAAAAAAATAATATTATACGGGCGCCCAAGTCCGTCATCAATTCTTCCTTCCTTTCCAGCTTACTATAATCCAGTGCAATCTCTACGTAGCCAATCCACATGAGTACAATTCTTAAAGTCGCTCTATCGATTCAACAATTGATGGATGCCTTGTTCAATTCGATAATGGCAAAATGGATGCATTGCTAGATTAGATCCAAGCAATTCCACAAGTTAAAGACTCGCTTTGCACTGAATGATCTAATGGATGGATCCGGATTTGACGAGGACCTATGACAACAGAGGCCATTCCATCGAAAAATATTTGTTTGGCATAATACAGCTCTAAATAATATATAATACAGCTCTAAATAATATATAATACAGCTCTAAATAATATATAATACTGCTCTAATGTTTCCACAATAGAAATAAATATGCTATGCAGGTACTTCAAACATTCTACTTAAAATTGCAGAATCAACGAGACTGATTCTACTCTGATCTGAACTGCAGTTTCTGCAAAATAGCATGACCTTCATAAGTCACAGTATGAAAACAACAAAGCGTGTGCATATATATATATACATATCATATCTATATAATTTCATATGCTTTTTATAGGGTAGATTTTTATTGAAGGGCGCTATACAAATTTCCGAATGAATTTTATATAACATCTGCAATATATACATATATAATTATATATATATGACATATGTATAACAAAGTGTGTGTGTATAATGCTGTATACTATATATATATATATAAATTATATATAAATATATATACTTATTTATACACATAAGTACATACATATAATATACAGTATTATACACACTGTATTATATACAACATATATATATATATATATATATATATTATTGGAGTGATGTATAATTGTATATATATATGATGTATATAAATATATATATAGTTAAAGACATCACTCCATACATATATATATATATATATATATATATGTATGTATGTATACATAGCCTACATCACTCCATATAACAGGCACTTCAGTTATTAACTACAACATGTCTTCTCTCACCAGTGGCGCCATCATCATCCAGCATCGAACTCAAACGAGAAGCGACTTTCGACATGTCTCCATTGATGGCGCCGCTCTCAGCCGGGCGACGGCTGTCGTCGGTAGAGATTGCCACGCGATCGGCAGGACTACTGCTCGCGTCAACGTGCTTTCCGAGTGCGCTCGGTGGCTCTGTTGACTCGATTTCACCGGTGATGGTTGGGATGAGTGGCTCGACTCGGTTGTTGCGTTTGTTGCGACGCTTCCGTCTTTTTCTTTCACCGTGTTCTGCGGCTAACGACAAATGTATCAGATAATAATGATATTATTTTGTGGGGAAGAGCTTCTTATGATGTGGAGAGTATGGCGTTTGATTGAGTGTAGTCTACAGTGATCAGTGATCTGTGTAGGGAACATGAGCAAACGCAGATTTAAATTAATAATAATAATAATAATAATTCCTATTTGCCAGACACCTCCCAAACTGCTGGTGCTGCTGCAGAGCGGGCATCGACCAGAAAGATAGACAAATACACAGAGCTGTCGTCCACGTACCTTTTTATCCCTCTGGCTTTTGAAACTCTGGGCCCGATCAACAACAACGGGCTGACCTTCAGACCTGGGCCAAAAGCTTTGCACCATTACAGGGAACCCACGAGAAACCTCGTTTTTATTCCAACGTCTCTCATTGACAATACAGAGATCTAATGCAGTTGCTTTCAGAGGCACTTTCGCAGACCTGGAAGCAGACGAATAGGGCCGTTCCGGACTGGTTTTATAGCAGTAGTTAGGAGACAAGTCCCCGAGGGATCCTAAATACCTCGGGGCAAAAAAATAATAATAATAATAACAATTAATAATAGTCCATAAGTCTCTGGGAATGAAGTACCTCAGGGCAAAAAATAACAAATAAAATAATAATATTAATATTAATTTAAAAAAAATTATGGTGCCTCATAATAATAATAATATTAATAATTACTACTATTATTATTAACAAAAATAATAATAATTATGGTTATGCAAGAACTAGAAGGAAAGATTTCCGCAGCCAAAGCATGACCAGTGTGAGACGATCCATCCATTCCAACTATTGTCAGTTGCCTTTCAAACTGGTAACTCTGCATCTGAATGTTCACACAAGCAGGCTAGAGCTTGAAAATTATGCCTAGACTAAGTACGACACAAATAAATCAAAATCTTTTCACAGACCCATCGTACTGCTTAGAGCAAGTCAGTGGGGCCTTAAGCTTGGAGTTCATTTGCTAAAAAATTACACCAGTAGATCTTGCAAATTGAAAACATCATAATGCCTTTAATTAATTGAAAAGGTCCATCCATAATATATTATGTTCGCAACAAAATCGTATTTTCAACACTCCCCTTACACTTGCAACTAGTATAGATTGACATTTTGGTGTGACCTTGTGCCGCACATTACAAATTTATTTAATAATAATAATAATACATTTTCGTGCCTCTGAATAATCATTTTGAGATAGGTGCAATATAAATCTATATTATACGATAGGATACTTGACAATAAACTCTTGACTTAATAAAACAAATTAATAAAACAAATTCCTCTGAGTAGTCCCCTTGAAAAGGAGCTATACAAATGCACTCAATGAATCAAGGCCATAGCTAGGGGGCGTTTTGGGTGTTTGAACACCCCCGAAATGAAAAATGTGAAAAATAATAGAATGCATTTACGAACACACGATCTAAACGCCATGAAATAAAACCACGAAAACATCCCCGAAATGGAAAAATGGAAAAAACAGAATGCCGGATGACTTAAAAAAGGTCATCAGGTTTTTGGGAAGGGAAATTGGCGAAACACCCCCCGAAATCAAATCCTGGCTACGAGTGAACAAATAATAACAAAGATGAAACTGACGCATTTCAATCGGTGGCAACGCGTTGGACGTCATGACCGGAGTTCGCTTCCGCTCCTCTTCCAGGTCAATGGTCTCAACCGGAGACTGGAGACTCAATGGCTCTGGAGTGTGACCACAAACCCCATTTCCAGCAAAACCCATTTCCATGTGATCCGTGGCTTCAACATTCTCCATTTCGTCGTTCGTCAGCGCCTTCCTCGAACTGGATATCAAGACTCCGGATTTATTCCCGTTTTCCAACAAGTCGGACTTTGACGTTTGAGTCGTTGCGACCTTGTAAGGCGACTCCAAGTCTTGAATCTTGAGACTTGCATCGACCTGTTATAGGCACATCAACAGAATGATTCAAGCACTAATTTAGTATAGATTGACAGATAGATTGATAAATAGTTGTTCGTAGCCAGCTCAGTTATAATGCGTACACTCATCGTACACTCTGAGCGGGAAGACGAAACGCAAGGGAAAGAACTAATAATAATGATAATAATAATAATAATAAAATTTGTTTTTATCGAGAGTGTTGAAGTCCCCGAGGGATCATGTTTACCTCGGGGCAAAAAAAAAATAATAATAATAATAAGAGTAATAATAAAGTAATAAAAGTAATAATAATAATAATCTTCATTAAATTTAAAACTGACAAACCACAGCATGATTTCAATTCATAGTATGAACAAGTTATTACATGAGTCAAATGTAACTGTCTGGCAGCCGTGCAAGGCGTTCGTCCCATCGATTCCGCCAACACCGTCTGTCTGCTTGAAGTGCTGAATGGACCTTTGGGAGGCTAATAGGAAGCAATCACGCGTTTGTACAATCTTCGTGCCAACGTCCTACCATTACCCTAAACCCCAACTCTAGTTCCCACCACCTACATTTGCTGAGGCTAAAATATCATGGTGCAAACAGTTCCTACACATTGCTGCCTCAGGGCTAGCTTAAGAACAGCTGCTCTACTTTTCAACGACGATATTTGAAATTTTAAATATCGGTGAAGACAAGCATGAAACAAATGGCAACCACTCAGCTGCCACACAGAAGCACAAAGTCTTTTTAAATAGAACACGGAATTGAGTAGAGACTCACAGTTTTACTCGCGAACTGAATCCTGTCAATTCGCTTGAAAGGGTCGCCAATGATCTCCACATCCTCGTCTTTTGATTCACCGGTCTCTGCGTTCTTTGCGGACTCTCTCTCCCTGAAAGAACCGTTAAAATCTGACTCAGCGTGATTGAGTTGCTCCACCAAATTTGAGATTTACCATCACTTCCATTTATTCATTCATTCATTCATTCATTCATTCTGAGAATTATTCATATAGCATCTCTTCAAGATACTTACTCAGAGGCGCTGGCCTATAATATGATGTTAAATGTGTGTGTGTGAGAAAGACAGACAGACAACAGACAGAAAGACCAAGACCTAGACAGACCTAGATAGACAGACAGACAAACATAGACAGACAGACAAACATAGACAGACAAACATAGACAGACAGACAGACATAGACAGACAAACATAAACAGACAGACAGATAGACAAAAAGAAACTGAGCCAGAACAAAGTAACTTTCAAAGCATTCATGTGATAAAACCACGACACTGGGTGATCAGTGTAAGACCATTTCGAAACCGACCTCTCCTCTCTGAGTTTCCTCACTCGTTCCGCTCGTTCCATTCTTGCCCTCAGTTCATCTTCCTTCTGTTCAGCAACATCCCTGTCGACCCTTGCCTTCAGGGTCACCCAGTGCATGTCAATGGTGTCGAGCAGCCATTGAAATCCATTCCTTATGGCGCTGTCCACTCTGCCCTTCTCCTGCCTCAGTGCAGAACAGCACTCCTAAAACAATTTAAAAAAACTCCTGCGAGTACACAACACTGAAAATTTTGGAGGTCCTTTGTTTTAGAACACATGGCTTGTAACAAGAGCCCTTTACGAGCATTTGAACCTCAGTTGATGTTGAGTAAATTGCTCACTAGCAATAGCTCAGTGCTCACAATCATCACTTGATGCCTGGTGGCGGTTCTTACAAACACATAAATACTACTACTAATTATTATTATTACTAATTATTATCATTATTATTCACTTAAAATCTAAAGCAACTGAAGTGATTCGAATGTGAAAAGGTAAAAATATATCAAAACATTTTACAGCATCGTGCTAAAGCTACATCAGGAAACCATTCTGCAAATGAGCATTGAGCTTCAGAAAACTTACGATGCGACACAGACTCTGGTGGGCGTTTGCTAAGACATCCAAGTTGAGATAATCACAGATTTCGCTTGTATCCATTGCACCATGAATATCTTGCTTATTACCAAGTCTACAGTCAAACGTAAAACAGAAACTCGTGGATAAGATTTCTGACAAAATCCGACAGATATAAAAAAACATAGACTAATATTATCATTTGTAATTGTTATCTCAGATTTATACAATACGTCTGTAAAAAGAGACTAATCAGTGGTGCACTGATCCAAAAACACAGAGCAATGACAATAATATCGGTATTCTGCACTTTTATTATTACTTACAACAATAGCTACTGCTTCCATTGCTAATCGTACTGACTGTAACAGATGATGAAGATAATAAAAAGATAATAATAATAATGATAATAATAATATTAATAATAATAAATAATAAAAATAAAAAGCAGAAGGAGATGAAGAGGAGGATAAGAAGAAAGCGAAAAATAATAATAATAATTAATAGCAAACTGAATCAGAAGAAATTCAAAATGAGCAAATTGAGACATACACAAGCAACGGTTTGCCTTTGACTTTCAAGTCTTCCAAGATGGCCGCAAGCACTTCTCGGCATTCCTCGATCCTTTCTCGATGACTGGAGTCGACGACATAGATGAGTCCATGAACCTCGCCTAAATAGTTCTTCCAGATGTCGCGAATTCGAGACCCTCCGCCGAGATCGTACATCGAGATTTGGCGCTTCTTGAAGCAGAACTGGATGTTCGTGAAGCCAATTGTTGGAACAACTTCATTCGGAGGATCTAAATGAAACGTTATCATCACTGACGTCATCATAATCATTGTTGTCATCAGCATCATCATCATTGCCATCGTCATTGTTGTAGCTGTTGTTGTCATCATCATCATCATCATCATCATCATCGTCATCAATCCTCATTCTTTTTTCTTCTTCGTCATAAACACACTATTTAAATTACAAACTTGACTAATGCAATGCGCTGCGTTAACTTTCTCAATGGCTCTAAAGCCATTAAAATCTTCATCAGTGAGGAGATAAGTCACTTCCATACATGGACAGGGCCCAACTGATGCCATGTAGAAAGATCACATTTAACACAACAAGGATATCATAACAAAACATAACAAAGTAAAATAACTTAACAAGGGTAACATTACATAACAAGGGTAACAAAACATAACAAGGGTAACAAAACATAACAAGGGTAACATAACATAACAAGGGTTTTAAGTGGTTCAGAAGGCACTGAGTCTGTGTTAGAACCACTGCAAACAAATCTGAACATTTGTCACCTTGTGTAAGTACATTACACCTACCATTCACAATAGAATAACATACTGTAGTCTATACTTCTGGTCAATGATTATGCGTCTACTCCCTACCTCCTTTAAGAACTTTCGCCGTAACAGTTTTCCCAGCATCATCTAGACCCAGAACGGCCACAGTTACATTCCTAAAATATCAAAGTTTCACAAAGACTCAATTTTATTTCATGTCAACAGAGCACATAAGACATTTGGGGAAAGAGAGACTGAATAATTATAAACCATGAGATCTGTGACTTTAAACTTTTTCTTTTAAACTGTTCAACTATCTTTGTTGCTGTCACTGTTGTCATCATTATCAATAGTTATCACCATTGTTTCACCACATCGCCATCATCATTACCAAAATAACTACCTTCAATACAATACCAAAAACGTGTTTAGTACATGTCTTTATGCTCCTTCAGGGAACCTAGTCAACGCTATATACATTCTCAGAATGAATGCAAATAATTAACTTCAATACATCGATAACACCAGGTCTGCCTAGTTGTTATGCAAATTTTACGCATTACTTTATCCAATCCCTCAATTGTTGTCCAACTATTTGTTAGCGTTAAAAAACGTGCCCAAATGTATGTTGTCACAAATTTATGTTTTTAATAGCGTACGTGTTCGCTGTAGCACACAGTTATTCGACCCGGAGAAAAAAAGACGCAGGTTCTAATGTGCTACTTTTGCCAATGCGATTATGTAATAAACGAATATACAGTACAGGACAATAGTGACAACAGAAAACTGATTGCATTAGATGTAAGCAGAAAAAGTCAAATACCTTAAGTTTTTGTTACGCGCCTCTGAACTTGCATTCCGTCGACTCCAACAGTTTCCCATCGTTTAAACGTGCTTAGATTATTTTCAATTACACACTAATATTAATTTTACATAAACTACTATAAAAATATTCTCCACGGTTTTACATCATGAATCGTAAGAGTCTGAAAGTTTTTTAAAACAGTTTACAACAAAATCATGACCAGAACCGCCATCTTGTATTGCACCGTTGCTAAGTCAACCATGTGTTATTTCCTGTCGAATTATATAGCGCGATGCTTTTGTTAGCGAGGCAAATCTTTTATTTTGCAATTGTTTACCAAATTGGTGTACAATGAATTAACACGGTTTGATTTTGCGAATCTATTTCATTCATGACTTTCCATCTCCATGATAAAGCCTCAGACCGTAAATGCAGGCCAAGAGAAGAACTACACCCTAAGATTGTTAATTAATCTTAACCGATGTTAATCTTAGCCTACGTACGTTTGTCTAACAAAATAAAATATACCTTCATCCCCTTACTTAGGATATAGGCTATAGACAGGGTAATAATTGCTGTGGGGTTAGTGTGGGTCTTAACTCCCAGTTTTTCTTTGGACCCGTAGTACAGTTTTAATTCATTGCAAACCCCGACTCAACACAAATCAGCGTCTACCCCTCCCCCGTTATTTTCTTCCAATTCTCATGTCGAGGCTATGCTTTCTTAAGGTTTCTTGCTTTGGACGATGCCTCTGATTATAATGCAGCGTTGGTTTACAAACTACACAAATAGCCTAGCCTATCAGATATAGGCTATATAGACAGGGTGAAAATTGCTGCCATGCAACTTTAATTTAGGGTTTTAAGCCAGAGGAATTTCCCTATGTGTGTACGTGTTGATATTACGTACTCTTCCGAGAGAACTTAATTAATATTAGGCTATGCATAATAATTATAGCTAGGCTAGGCCTATAGGCCTACACAGCGCCTTTTAAGTAGTCTCCGCGCACCTCTTAAGGCCGGTCATGCGTTTCGTTTCATGAATTTAATCCCATTTTTACGACATTAAGCAGCGACGACGGGTCACAAATTTTCGGTTTGATCAAAATGGTAAAAAAAACTCTTAGGGAAGTTTTTGCCTCTATTCTCTCATCTTCCGCGGTCGCGTTCTGTCTCATCTTCCCGTGAAAGAAATAACTGGCGAGTCCTTAATGAACAGCTCAGTTTATGGGGTTTTGACTTTGGACGTGAGGAAGAATAAGTATTCCCAGGATATGCATCTCGGTCGATTCAGTCGAACAGTGGACCGACCAGTCGACCTGTTGGCAAGGCCGTAGCTAGAGGGGTGTATTGGGTGTTTGAACACCCCCCACAAATTGAAAATGTAAAAAACCATAATGCATTTACGGGCACATGATGTAAAAAGCATGAAATAAAACCATGAAAACACCCCCGAAATGGAAAAATGTAAAAAATATGATTAATTAATTGGTGACATTTTATGAATATTTCGGCCGGATGACTAAAAAAGGTCATCATCTGCAGTTTTTTAGGAAGGGAAATTATGCCATTTTTTGAAGATTTCGACCGGATGACTAAAAAAAGTCATTAGTTTTGAAGGGAAATTGGTCAAACACCCCCCGAAATCAAATCCTGGCTACGGCCATGCCTGTTGGTCAGCCAGTTGACCAGTCGTACATGTAGACTGATTGGTCAACTGACCCGGACGCATAAACCCTTACATCCATCGGAGCTCGTTATACCTCGAGACTCGAGATATAACGGAGTCCGACGAATTATCGGGTCCCTGGCAGGTATTGTTAAGCCCCCTGCCAGGAATTTCCCAGGGCGATCATATGAGATTCTATACAGGCATAGGCGCTTTCTCTTATCACCTTCTGGGTGAGTGGACAGATCGCGTTCCCTTCCAATTGGTCAGCACAGTAACCAAGGCAACGGTTACAGACATCATGACGTCATATAGTCTGTTTTACGTCAAAAGAGTCATATTTTCGTCCATAAATTGATGTTACTATTGTAGCAAGCATGAAGTAGGCCTATGCCTCCGCAGCGCGATACATTTAGGCCTACAGTCCTACGTTATTTTTAATGCGCTACACGTTTAGGGCCTATACTCGCCACTCAGTCGCCAACCATGTCATCGGTTTCTTCTTGACCTTTTTTGGTCATTCGGTCAACACCAAATGACTAGAAAGCACCTGTGGATTTTCCTGGGGGAATTATTATGCATTTATTGGGGGGGGGGGATGAGGGGAGATTGGTACGTATACTTACATGCGTGCAGTACCTCGTGATTATTCTTGGGAGCAGTGGCGTAGCCAGGAATTTATGATGGGGAGTTTATGGCCTGGCTGGATGCCCTTCCTGACACCAACCCAGTAAATAAAAAGGGAATAGAGTAACAAAGGAAATAAAGTAAGAAAAACAATTGTTACTACGAACAATTTCGTTTCTTATTTAAGTGGATAAATACCCTATTAAAGAACTTTTCCTAAGCCAATGGGTGATGTTTCATCTGGTCACCTGGTGCCGTCAGCTCTTGGAGCTCTGGCGACAGTCATGATGTATCTTTTTTGTACCTCATGACTGTTTTCTTGGCAATAGATGAGGGGTGGTTTGCCATTGCCCTCCCCCCGTTTGCCATCCGGGTGATGTTTAACCCCCCGAAACTCCCTTGTCTACGCCACTGCTTGGGAGAAATTCATTCCTGGAAAAATTCCTCCACCACAGACGTCCGATGTGCGTGCATGCGTGCGTACGTGTATATTAACAGTAAGCTTATATTATAGTTTCGTATTGGTTTCTGGAAAGTCGCATTAACCGCAAGCAAGTTTTAATCATTCTGGGGCTACGTGTGTGCGTGCGCTCGCTGACGTGGAGATCTCCCATTGACGTCGACCGTCAATGGAGATAAATAGCCACGAGGAGCAACACGTGTTCACCAGTTTATCAAACGAGACGAACGCAGTTGAGAAAGACACGTGAGAGGAGATGCTTTTGAACGTTGCTTCTGCAAACATCAATGCACGATTTATAAAGATCGCTGATGTAGTAGTAGTATCCAGATTTGGACAGAATATCACCCTCGTTCTCTCTCTCTCTCTCTCTCTCTCTCTCTCTCTCTCTCTCTCTCTCTCTCTCTCTCTCTCTCTCTCTCTCTCTCTCTCTCTCTCTCTCTCTCCCCCCCTG
Organism: Lumbricus terrestris; assembly: GCA_949752735.1. Taxonomy (NCBI): domain Eukaryota; kingdom Metazoa; phylum Annelida; class Clitellata; order Crassiclitellata; family Lumbricidae; genus Lumbricus; species Lumbricus terrestris. Next base: position 7,325,602 of record OX457053.1, on the reverse strand, counting down.
TTTCTTCCTATTCTACAATTCGTCCTTGTTATCTCTCCTCCTCCTCCTCTTCTTCCTCCTCCTCCACCTGCTCATGCTCATCCCTTCTCCTTCCTCACTTGCATGTCTACTCATTTTTTTTTTCTCCTGACTCATTCTCTGTTCATCGTCTCCTACAGGGGCGGATCCAGGGGGGGGGCCAATCCGGCCATGGCCCCCCCATTTCAAATCACCATGGGACGTGGCCCCCCCCATCCATCGTGGCGAAAAAAAAATTCAGGGTGTCAGTCATGCACAGGAGAATTAATGTATAAATGTAATTAAAATCTATAATAAAAATAATGTATAAATGTAATTAAAATCTAATCTAAGTCTCTCACGCAATTGCATTGTCTTAATATAAAGCATCGAAATGAAACAATCTTTCAACAGTATCCAACTATTATTATTTTATGGCATGCAATGTATGTTATTCGTGTATATATTCGTAGTAAATTGAAAAAACATTAACACCAATAAACACAATTATAACTAAGTACAACTAACTGTTAAATGCAAATCAAGTTAACACTAACAACAGTGTTTGGGATGTAATTTATTTTTGCAGATGCCAAAAAATTTCAGGGCGAAACATGTTAAGTTTTGAGTTTGGTCTATATGTGCAAGAAAATGCGGTGAATGATAACACATGTTTACTCCTTGTTTTTATTTATATCTTACTATATATCATTCAGTAGTGGGAAGTATTTTATTTATTCTAGTCTTAAAAAGTCATCACTCTTTTAAGACGAAAATTAAACACCTTTTTTAAGATTTCGCACGGATGACTACAAAAGTCATTAGTTTTTTGGGATGCGAAATTGAACACCTTTTTTGAAAATTTCGCACGGAAGACTAAAAAGTCATCACTCTTTTTAGACGAAAAATTAAACACCTTTTTAATATTTTGCAGGGATGACTACAAAAAGTAATCAGTTTTTGGATTCTAAATTGAACACCTTTTTTTGAAAATTTCGCACGGAATACTAAAAAGTCATCACTCTTTTTAGACGAAAAATTAAACACCTTTTTATGATTTCACACGGATGACAAAAAAAATTTCATCAGTTTTTTGGGAAGGAAAATTGAACACCCTTTTTGAAGATTTTCGGCGGATTACTTAAAATAGAACATCTATTTTTCGGGAAAGAAGTTTGTAAGTAAAGTCTATATTTATTGAGACCTTATGGCACTCTTATAAGCACTGAAAAGTACTGCTATTTTGTTAAGATAACAGCTTAAAATGTTACCATTGCAATGTGAAAATTCAAAAAGTTTCTGTTGGGGAGGGGCATCCCCTCCCCACACCCCTTCCCTACCACTCTCGGCGCTGCGCGCCTTATGATTGTCTTCAGACGGTCAATTATCTACCCCTCCGGAAGCCTCAATCCCCCAGAGGTGGGGTCTAAAATTACTCTGGTTTCGGCCAAAAACGACTAAAAAAGTTAAATTTTTCGACCCCAGCCCAAATTTTTTTGGCCCCCCCCTTTGAAACGTTCTGGATCCGCCACTGGTCTCCTATATAATAGATAATCCTAGTTTTCCTCAGCCCCCTTTTTCTTTCTCGCCCTATTCTTTATATTTTTTCCATCTCCTCCTTCTTTTTCTTTTCTCTTCCCTCTCCTCTATAATATCATAATATTCGTCCTCCTGCTCATTCTCTTCCTCAGGTTCCTCTCTCTTCTTCTCATTCTCCTCCACTCGATTCTCCTCATGCAAGTGAGGAAGGAGAAGGGATGAGCATGAGCAGGTGGAGGAGGAGGAAGAAGAAGAGGAGGAGGAGAGATAACAAGGACGATTCTCCTCTTCCTCCTTTCCCTCCTATTATTTTCTCCTCATTATCTCATCCCACTCCACTATTATACTTTCCTTCCTCTTTCTTCTCCATTAGATTTTGTTTTTCATCCATTCTCACTCCTTTGTCTTCCACCTCTTTATCCACTACTTCCGTTTCTTCCCACCCTCATTTTCTATATCCTCTTCTTCTTTCTCCTCTTCTCTATCCTTCTCATTCGCCTCTTACTTCTTCTTCTCCGCTTCCTACTCCTCTTCCTTCTCCTTCTCTTTCTCCTCTTCCGTCTTCTTCTTCCCCCTTTCCTCCATCTTTCTCCTCCTCTTTTCCCCTCTTCCTTTCCCCCGAACCCTCCTGATCCCCTCCTTTTTCACCCAAAACTCAGACGCCACTTGAATCGACCCATATGCGACCTCTTGTCCTCATATCGGATCTCTTACCCGACAGGTCTAAATTTAGACGAAGCCCTTCACAACACTCGACGACGACGACAACGACGACGACGATGATGATGACGACGATGATGATGATAAGACAATCGGCAATGCAATTAATCAACTGTGTCAGGTATTATGCGAATGACGGCTTTCGCGAATCCAGCGACGGTCTGGTTGATCACGAGGATAATGATGATCATTATAATGATGATTATGATGACGATGATGATGATAATGATGATTATGATAATGATGATTATGATGGCGATGATAATGATGAGGATGGTAATGATGACGATGTGGTGGTGGAGGTGGTAATGGCGGTGGTGGTGGTGGTGGTGGTGGTGGTGGTGGTGGTGGTAGTGGTGGTGATCTGAATAATCATCTGATGGTCTTTTGATTCATGTAATCATGATGGATAATGACGAACCAGAAACCCGACCGTGTTAAAACTGAAATTTGGAATCATTACAGCAGCTAACTACGCCACTGGTTGCACTCTGCCAGTGCCAGTCCCAAGCCTGGGTAAAGGAGGAGGGCTTCGCCAAAGGTCTTTGTTACCACACAATGACGTTAAACTGCAAATACCACCCATTATGGCAGTTATTCGTTATGCTCACAGCACTCTCACAGCTTCTACTGATGCTGCTGCTGCTGCTGATGATGATGATGATGATGTGCATCTGGAGGAAGTTCGGTGCAATGTGATAATTCTTCCGATAATCATTTTAATTAACTATTGAATGATGATGATCATTATGATGCACGCATGAATACAGGGTGGACCAAAAAAGAACCCCCTACGTTTTTTGCCAATATCTTGACAAAAAGTAGGAATTTAAAAATGAAATTTTACAGTTTTAGAGGCAATTTTATATTTACACATCATGGCCAGATTTCATCAAAATATTTCAAACGGAACAAAAGTTATATCACTTTTAGTGAGGCCACCAACCGTTTTTTTTGACGATTCAAAAACGTAACGCAACATAAAGTAAATAAAACCATGACTTGTCTATAAGCCTGTAAAATTTCATTTCGAAATTCTTACTTTTGGTCAAGATATTGGCCAAAAACCGTAGGGCTGTTCTTTTTTGACCCACCCTGTATATGTTTGCATGTATTATGTAATTATGTATGTGTATTTATCTCCATCTATCTCCTTCTCTCTTTTCTGTCTCTTTCTGTCTCTCTCTGTCTCTCACTCTGTCTCTGTCTGTCTGTCTGTCTGCCTGTCTCACGCTCTCTGCCTCTGCCTCTCTGCCTCTGCCTCTACATAGCCAACTATTGAATCAGTGTACGAGGATAAACAAAAGGGAACGTATTCAGAAGGTGAAACTCGATCGCATTGTCGCTGCTTTTAACGACTGTCGCTAAGTGCAACTGAAGAAAAATATTTTGATCGTTTGAAAATGATTTTGAATTAATGGTTTTTAGGATCTCAGAAATGCAAATTTAATTCAATTATTCTGCTTTCATGCATATGGTCGAACAACTTTGCACTCGGCCAATATGATATCACGTAGTCACGTGCTTGCTGACTCGTGCAAGTCAGCTTAAGATTGCAAATACGCTAGAATCTGGCTCACCGGTGTATCTTGTTAATTTTTTAGAAATCAATAATTTCTATTGATCAGAGTTTCTTTCAAACATTTTAACACCGTGGATTGTGACAGTGTTGTTGTCACAGCTGTTAAAAGTGTTGATCTTTGGTAACCACTAGGCAGTCACCACCTGTATTTGATCTAGACTGTGTGGGGTTTGCTCCTCAGGAATGAGATTCCTCCCCCCAGAAAATTTCCGATCAGCGGTTGTCGTTCACCCGAAACGACCGCTTTCCCCCCCAAAAAAAACTGAATCCCCAAAGCAGGAGACTGGATTAATCAAGCGTAGTTACGGTAGTTCCCACCAGCATTTGTCACTGTGCTGAACGACAGGGCGAGAATTGCCGGGGGAGATTGGGATGATATGAACCGTGCAGTTTTTCTAAGGGCTCCATATAATAGTTGTCTTCTTTTGCACACGTCAATTTCATGTGGATCGCAGTCTCAGCCTCCAGTTGTTCTTCTACAATAATAATCATTCTGCTGAACTTTTAGAACTGCACAACTCCATTCTCTCCATTCCCAACTTCCATGGTAATTATTATTCGCAATCGGGATGAACAATGAACGATCATAACTGTTTTTATCTGCACAAAAATGCTTTAACAGCAACTCAACTCCATTTGGAGCTGCACCTAATGTGTAGGAATGCACAACAAAAAGTTCTCGACTGGACTAAGAACTTCTATTGCAAGTTCACTCCACTATCTTGTTTTGGTGTATATTCAACGCAGCGCACTCTGACATCAGAGGCGGATCCAGGATTTCTGGTTAGGGGGGGGCGTAAATACTACCGATCCAATCCCGTAAATATACATGTATAATATTATATATATATTAGGGTGGTCGCATCTGTAATGGCAAATTTTCAACTTCAATTTTATTCTTTCTCCAACCCACCATTTGGTGCCACTTGGTAAAAGACTGACGTAGTCCAAAAATAATCCGATTGAAAAATATTTAGGACTAGCACAACGTCGTTGAAGTTTTGGATTTTACGAAATATTATCGTCTTTTTGAGTAAAAGGATAATTTAGTCACATTTTTGGACCTATGACTAGTTTTAACAGAAAGACTACATTCTTGTACTCAAGCACAACTGACAAGTATGCCTGACTTCTACAATGATGAAAATGGTTTATTATATACTTTTATGAACAATGTGACCATCACAATAGTATTTGATGCGCGAGTCCCTGAGCTCGATGACCATAAACCTATATTATTAAGCCAACACATTGCTATGTTCTTTTGATAGGCCTGATTTCTATCTACAGGAATCCTTTGTTACACCAAAGGCTCTTTATTACATGCTTAACTTTAACACAAAAATTTAATTCCGATATAACACGGGCAAGGACATCAATAATAGTTTAACTAGAGAAAATACTGATGATATTTTCGTTTATTGTGGCAATCAGAGCAAATAAGACTGACAGCGCATCACAGATAAAATTTGTCAAGAGCTGCTGTAAACAGATGAATTAAAATAGATGTTGATTTTATTATTATGATCATAATTTGTATAGACCTATGAAATTACTTGTTACCACATAGGAGTCAAACAGCAGATTTTAAAATAGCTTCTAAAGAGAGCATCGTAATTGAGTGAATGGTGAAGCCAACTCACAGTGTTGTCTATTTCATAAAAGTATACTTTTAGAGTTGAAAGAATGAACACAGAGTCAAACAATTGACTCAAAAAGTGCTGTCAAGAGCATCAAGAGTGGACACAAATTGCACTGCCTTTATTAGCTATTGTAAATTAACTACCTATTATAAATTAGCATAAAAGGCGACGGTGTCAAACGCGTAAGCAATGTGCAACTCAAAATCTCTACATCTTTGAGGGAAGAGTTTTGTGAAAACTACACCATAGCTCAAACCCATGCTACGACAAAATGCAATTTGAATGGTGATACAGGGTAATGATGCCTAAAGTTGAAAACATATTAGCCTAAATCTGAGAAAAAAATTCGCATCTAAAATGGGTTGCTACTTTTTATTATTACACCAGTTCCTTGTACCCAGTAACCCCATGAACAATGACGGTAGAAAAAGAAATATTTTTGAGAAATCATACCTCATTAAGAATATTGGTGATTTTGCAGAGTAAATTAATTACGTAGGACACAGATGAAACAACAAAATTTTTATATTTTCCCCTATTATATACTATTGCTGTTCCCTTAATGTAACAGTCTAAAGACAATAGGCTATTATTACCAATCAAGACAACAAGGCAAAACAGGTAGTATTTGCAAAGACATAAGATATGATAGATGAAATCTGTGATGTGGTGTGTTATACGGGTTTCTTGCCTTTGAGGAGTTTCTCTTGAAGTGGCGCTATATAAATTGATGATTATGATTATGATACCAGTAGCATCATTATGTTGAAGTGTGGACCAACTACGTGTAAGTAGTTGAATTGATTCCTGGTTTGTAGATTTCTGGTTGATTACAACCATATAGCCTCCTTTGAGCATTAGTAGACAAGCTATTATAAAGGTAAAACTTTGATGGCGTTGTGCTAGCCCGATATATATAAAGCATTTTCTCTTAAAACTTTTTGTGTGATGTTTCTGGGGAGAATGGAACCAAATGCCGCCTTAGAGAACAGTCAATTCAAACTTTCATTTTTAACGACAACCCTAATATATATATATATATATATATATATATATATATATATATACTAGCTGGGGAACCCGGCGTTGCACGGGAAATTTCGATTTTTCGTCCCCAAACCCATGTTGCATGGGGGCTCCTCGTAGTGTATATTATACTCCTTGGTCTAAGCCATTTATCTTTCCCAAGGCGGTTGCGCTGCGTAAGCTTTGGCGAAAAATGACGTCATTTGTTATTGCACGACGATTCAAATAATAGCGTCGCATTTGCTGCGATCGCACAAATAACACGGCGAAAATTAAAATGTCTAATATTTCGAGTTCTAAAGTGAATAAGTTGAGGTGTGTGGAGGCGAGGTGGACCGTGTAAACATCTGTCTAGCTGTAACGTTTCAGATATAAGTGTTAAAATATGCATGGCAACAGCTTGGCGAAAATGACGTCGAAATATGACGTCAACGGCAACAGGCCGTTACTGAAAATTGCAGCGATAGGCTAACTGCAAGCGCATACATTAACACAGCGAAATTTTATAATGTCTGTTTTTCGAAATCTAAAGTGTATAAAAAGCTGAAAATAGCGTACTTGGATGGTTTTGATGAACGTTTATCTAAATGCAATCTTTCAGGTCAGTAGCTGCAAAACTGCGAGCGTGCATCGGTCACAAATATAGTCACATCCTTTCTTATAGATATAGATATATATTAGGGTTGTCGTTAAAAATGAAAGTTTGAATTGACTGTTCTCCAAGGCGGCATTTGGTTCCATTCTCCCCAGAAACATCACACAAAAAGTTTTAAGAGAAATTTTTTATATATATCGGGCTAGCACAACGCCATCAAAGTTTTACCTTTGTAATAGCTTGTCTACTAATGCTCAATGTTTCTCATATATATATATATATATATATATATATATATATATATATATATATATATATATATGAAATTAGATCACGCAAAACTATAATGATCCTTTTTATAGAAAATGTTATGGAACTTTAAAAAAATATATACAGGGTGGCTCAAAAAAAAACGTACCACCGGGGAAAATGCGATATCTTCGCCGCCGATTGAACTTTTTCTGCGAAAATATCCCAATTTGTAGGAGAATGAATTTCCAACAATCCCTGAAAGTTTCATTTGAAACTTTTCATGTTTGCAAAAGTTACAGCTGTTCAAACTTAAAATTTCGTTTTTTCAAATATCCGCGGAAAATTTACGTCACTTGTAGATTTCCATGTCATATGATATCACTTTTCCCTACGACCTCAGCATTCGGTTTTGCAGTTTATTGTAAGGTATAATGAGAGTGTCCACTCTCTGCCTTAACACAAGCTCAAATTCTTTTTGTGAAGCTTAGTATGGCCTTGTTGGTCGGGTCCTGCGGCAACTGACCCCACATTAGCAGCAAGACTTGCTTCAGCTGGCCAATGTTCTCCAACTTGGGATTAAATGTCTTGCAGCGTTCCAGCATAGCTCCCCAGACGTGATAAGCAAGAGGGCTAAGGTCTGGCGAGTTTGTTAGTCATCTTTGCCAATGCATTTACTTCAGTTGATGGCAATAAGGTAGCGCCATCATAATCAACCTTGCCGTGCGAACAAGCAGACGCACCGTCCTGCTGGAAAATAAAACCAGATGTTAGAGCACACCTGGTCTTCAATGAGTCTGGGTAAGCGAGTTCAATGATGAGTTTGACATCTAACCTACTGAATGGGATTAATTGCAGTCTTTTCTTGCAGCCGCAACACACGCCGGCATATCTGATGCCGAAACCACGATTTGCTTTGCAAACTTGACCTTTCGATTACCAAGCGAATTTCGTGAAAATCGCGCTTTTTCCGTCAGATCAAGCGACCACTTCCTGCCTCTCTTCCGACATCTGATCTTCGTTACATAAACCCGTTTGCAGATAGTCTTCAATGTGCTCAGGCTCCACTTTTCACTGGGTATTTTGCTATGATCACGCGATGTCTCAGTCTCTGTTCATGCAAAGTCCGAGTTCCCATTTTATCTTTTGCAGAAACTTTGCCCATGACGTTCATTGTTTGGGTTCACCAATTGAGACCTTAATCTATAAAATATCACCAAATACCAGCAGATTGCTTCATAAACAGCTTCTTTACAGCTCATAGTGAGGTCGTATGACATCATCATCAATGTGTGTGTGTTGTAATTTGCCAAACATCCTAATGAAATCACTTGTATTGGAGCATGATTCTCCGGATAATTGAAAAAACGAAATTTTAAGTTTGAACAGCTGTAACTTTTGCAAACATGAAAAGTTTCAAATGAAACTTTCAGGGATTGTTGTATATTCATTCCCCTTCAAATTGTGAAATTTTCGCAGAAAAACCCCAATCGGCTGCGAAGATATCGCATTTTCCCCGGTGGTACGTTTTTTTTTGAGCCACCCTGTAGTTTCTCATATAAAACCACTGGTCTCCACTGAAGGCTAACAGTGAAAAAATCAGTTATCGGTTTTGATCATGCAACCCTTGATTCAAAAAGGAAATAATTATATGCCAGTGGATTAAGCAGTGTCATTCTCCTTGGATGCTTTCTGGCGTAGGCATTGATAATGTCATCAATGTCTAACTTGATGTCCTTGTGGACAAACAATAAAATGAGTGCATTAAATCTGTCCTCGTTCATTGTACTTCGGAAACACGACTTCAAAAATCGCAGACTAGAATTTGCTCGTTCAACACTGCAAGCCGTGACAGAAGTGAGCAGCAAAATGTGAATTATTGTGGTAATATTTGGATACATAATACGACAGGAGCGGCTGTCAGCGAGGGTGTCCGACAGGGTGCTAGGTGTGCTGTCAGCGTTTCTCCACATCTGCTGCCAAAGCTTTAACTCTTGATGAAAAGAATCCGGCGAAGGCAGGTCATCATGATAGTAATGAAGTATACCATCAGCAGTGAGTGCGTCGATGTTTGAAACATTAGATGGAATGAGACTTAGACCACGAATTGCTTGTTTTGCAAGATCTCCAAATCGTAGGCTAAACTGCTGAAGTAGACTGTCCAGAAATGGAAGATAAATGTTTCGTTTGAAATGTTCATCTGGCGTTGCAGCGGGTGTGTTGCTTCGGTGAATCTGTTTTGAGCATATTCTTGGTGCAGTAATTGGTCCAGCGCCAGCTGTCTCTGCAATTTTAGTAGCTTTCTGGAAAACATGCTCCCATTCGCTGTCATCCTGTCGGGCATTGTTTAGTGCTGCTCTAACACTGAGTCTCGTCACCATTTCATATCCTTGGATCACGTCTAAAGATGAACCTTGCAACTTTGCGCTGAGTCCTTTGACGTAGCCAAAGAAATGGCTAACGACATGAAAGCTTACCGTACGATAAATGCATGATCTGTAATGCTCTTCAAAAGTCCGTAAGCAGCTACGTCAAACAACCTATTCCCAAATTGCAATTATATTAGTTTTAGATCAGTTTAGTTTGAGAACATTTGCTGCAGGTTTAGGGGGGGCGTACGCCGGCTCCGCCCCCTCTAAATCCGCGCCTGGACATCCTCATGACTTGGAGGAATCTCACAGCGTTCACCCCCGCACACATGTAGGATCGCCACGAAGGAGGCAGCAGCAGCACTGCAGACCACCTGTCAACTTCACAGACAAGAGCGGATGCATGAGACTATGGGGCAACGGTGTCTGGCGCCAATGTCTGTCGACTGCGCACCAGCTTCAAAAGGAACTCTGCGGAATTAGTGGCGAACGACTGCAGAGGAGGGAAGACCACCAACGAAATGAATTGATGTAATTGAATGGAAGTTTGGGTAACACTCTCGAAATTTAATTGCACAAATTGTCACGGAAGCAGACGGTCTATGCTTCGGAGACACAGATGCGCGCGCGGATAGAAAGACAGACAAACAGACAGACAGGAAGACGGACTTTATCTGACGAGTTTGTGGTTCTGGTTCTGTCAGCAACAGATCGGAGGGTGTTGTGTGCTCGCGCTGTAGGACCACACTTTCGTCCCCATAATCTATACTATATATAGCACCACTCTTCTGCCTTTTCCTGTCACCTTTTGTCCTTCATACCACCACTGCCACTACCACCATCGCCACCACCACCGCCACCGCTGCACCACCACCGTCATCGCCACCGCTGCCACCACCACCGTCATCGCCACCTCTACCACCATCACCACCACCATCACCACCACCACCATCACCACCATCACCACCACCACCACCATCATCACCACCACCGCCATCATCACCACCACCGCCATCACCACCACCATCACCACCACCATCACCACCATCACCACCACCATCCCCACCACCATCACCACCACCACCATCACCACCACCATCACCATCATCACCGTCACCACCACCATCACCACCACCATCACCATCACCATCATCACCACCAACGCCATCACCACCACCACCACCATCACCACCACCATCACCACCATCACCATCACCACCATCACCACCACCACCACCACCACCATCACCACCATCGCCACCACCACCATCACCACCACCACCATCACCATCATCACCACCACCACCATCACCACCACCATCACCGCCGCCACCACCACCATCACCATCACCATCACCACCACCAGTCCACCACCACCATCACCATCACCATCACCACCACCACCACTACCACCACGTAATGCGTCGACATCACTCAGTTTCTTCCCACCGTCCACTTCATTCACCCATGATCCAATAGACATCTTTACCTCTTGGTTCCTCACTCTATAACTATTATCACTCAGTCTCATTCATCTGCCTCAATTTGTTCTTCTCTTTGGATTGTATACTTTCTCCGTTCAGTTAGCCGCATCGGTAAGAGCGCTGGCCGCTCGTCTGTACGCGACTCTGTGATAGAGAACGTGCGGGTCGCGGTTCGTTTCCCGAATGTGGTTTATTTCAGAGATTCAAAATCTCGGGCTATAGAAAAATCGGTGCGTGCACGGGGGGACCTAAATGGCCCGGCGTCCATTCAAACGGGCGAACGGTGGTAAAGGATCTCACCCGATCAAGTTCACTGAAAAATGAGCGTGGTCGAGACCATAATTATACGGCCGCTATATAAAATCCGAGTAGCCTACATTTACATTTCTGTTTGCCAAACTCTACAATTCAGTCTGGCAGTCTCTCGTCTTCCTTCTCTCTCTCTTCTCAAAACCTGCTTCTTCTCGCGGAGCCTTTCGCATTGGGAGTGCTTCAAAACGACTCAGCCCGTTGGGAGGGGGACGCTATACACATTCTCAAACACAATGCCTGCAACAACAACAACAACAACAACAATAACAACAACAATAACAACGACAACAGTAACAATAACAACAGTAACAACAACAATATCAACTGCATCTATGCACTTCTGTGTTTTTTTAATACGCCTTAGCCTTTCGACCAACTGCCGCCCAAAACACCGCCAGACTTGACGGAGCAATACATCGTCGGCTGTCACGCTCTTCCGCTCGTCTTCTGTTGCGTTGGCGGGAAAGATTATCGGAGCCGCGCAGACGACAAGCAGTCTAATTATAGTCCAGCGGCGCCTAAAAATAGCCGCGCAGTTATACCTAGCAGTCACGTGCCCTGCGCAATTATGTTTTTCCGTGGGCGATGGAAGAGATCTGACAATGGAAGAAGGGGATTGAGGGATGGAGAAATGGAGGGAAACAGACAAAGGAGGGTAGTGGAACTGGAAAAGAGAAAGGAGGGAAGGAGAGACCGTCAACTGGAAAGACATAATTATGAATGGTAGGATGAAAGAGGCAGGCAAGCGCAGAGGGAGGGAGACGTGTTGGTCTACGCGCGGCTGCTCTTCAGACGCAGCACGCAGGCGCACGCGCATGCGGTCTGTCGTTTCTTCGTACGATTGTGGGCCGCATTGACGTCACAGCGAGGACGGTGACTGTGGAGGGAGGGACGGGGAAGAGCGGGGATGGATGAGGGAGGAGTGGGGAAGAGCAGGCAGGGCGGTAGAGAATGGCGTCTCTATTTTCGGACCATAGTTTTATATATGCGGACTGCGGAAGGGATGGAGAGATGGAGGGGGTATCCGAATGAAGGAACTGCCTGTGGGAGCCGTCATCGATTATGAGAGACCTCCTGCTCACTCTCCTTCTTCGCCTGCCTGGGTCTGTCTGTGTGTCTTTGGATTGGTCTTTCTGTCCTTTTCTGTCCTTGTCGTGTTTGTCGTCGAAGAAATATTATCTTCTTCCTGTTATTTTCTCATTCAATGCAATCCACTTCTTGGCCAGCCTACTTCCCTCCGCCTCTCTCGACTGGACAGTCATACGCTTCCTTCTTCTCCTCCTCCTCCTCCTCCTCCTCTCCTCCTCCTCCTCCTCCTGCTTTTCCTCCTCCTCCTCCTCTCCTCCTCCTCCTCCTCCTGCTTTTCCTCCTCCTCCTCCTACTGCTCCTCCTTTTCCTCCACCTCCTCCTCCCCCGCTTTCTCCTCCTCCTCCTCCTCCGCCTCCTCCTCCTGCTCTTTCTCCTCCTTTTCCTCCACCTCCCCCTTCTTTCCTCCTTTTTCTCCTGCTCCTGCTCCTCCTCCCCTCCTCCTCCTTCTCCTTCTCAACCTCAACATTCAACTCCTCCTCCTTCTCCTCCTCCTACTCCTCCTCCTACTCCTACTTATCTCCTCCTCCTCCTCGTCCTCCTCCTCCTGCTTCCTCCTGCTACTGCTCCGCCTCCTCCTCTTCCTGCTCCTTTTCTCCTCCTCCTCCTCTCCTCCTCCTCCTCTCCTCCTCCTCCTCCTCCCCCTCCTCTTGCTCTTCCTCCTCCTTCTCCTTCTCAACCTCAACATTCAACTCCTCCTCCTTCTCCTCCTCCTACTCCTCCTCCTACTCCTACTTATCTCCTCCTCCTCCTCGTCCTCCTCCTCCTGCTTCCTCCTGCTACTGCTCCGCCTCCTCCTCTTCCTGCTCCTTTTCTCCTCCTCCTCCTCTCCTCCTCCTCCTCTCCTCCTCCTCCTCCTCCCCCTCCTCTTGCTCTTCCTCCTCCTTCTCCTTCTCAACCTCAACATTCAACTCCTCCTCCTTCTCCTCCTCCTACTCCTCCTCCTACTCCTACTTATCTCCTCCTCCTCCTCGTCCTCCTCCTCCTGCTTCCTCCTGCTACTGCTCCTGCTCCGCCTCCTCCTCTTCCTGCTCCTTTTCTCCTCCTCCTCCTCTCCTCCTCCTCCTCTCCTCCTCCTCCTCCTCCCCCTCCTCTTGCTCTTCCTCCTCCTTCTCCTTCTCAACCTCAACATTCAACTCCTCCTCCTTCTCCTCCTCCTACTCCTCCTCCTACTCCTACTTATCTCCTCCTCCTCCTCGTCCTCCTCCTCCTGCTTCCTCCTGCTACTGCTCCTGCTCCGCCTCCTCCTCTTCCTGCTCCTTCTAGTTCTGCATTTTCTTTCCTCCCTCCATCCGCCTCATTGACAAATTACCTCCGCCGTTCGCAATACTTAAGAAAACAAACGAAGTGCGACCTAACACATGGGTCGTGACCCCAGGAAGCTTCAGAGAGTATTTTGGGCTTGATGGGGTTGGAGTTGGGCGTGTTTCGGTGGGTAGGTGTTTCCGTTGGCCTATGGGTACTTGGGGGGGGGGGGGTCGTCACGTAAGTGGGGAGGAGTTGCTGTTGGTCCCGGGAACCGTTTTGAGGAGGACCAGATTAGTGGATGTTTTAGTAGTGCGTGCGAGTGTGGGAAGAGTTTTCGTTGAAAATGACGGAAGAAGTAGGAGGATGTATCACGCATAGAGCCTCGCTATCGTTTAACCGAGGACTAGGTACGTGGCGCCATCTGGTTTGTTCTTTTATCGATTTCCGTTTAGGTGAAAAATGCATAATGTATGACCGGCATTGTACGTGCGCTTAACATGAAGCAGCGCAAGATAATTGTGCACGGTCACGGTATAATTGCATAAATTCTGCGAGTTTTGATTTGCGTTGTTTTGAAAGCCATACATCAAAACACATCAAAACACTACTACATTAAACGGTTCATTGTTCAAACTGTAGCTGTGGGCGTTCTGAAAAACGGGAAGGGTAGGAAATCGTTGCAAATTCAATTTTATAGTCCAGCTACTTTAGCTTCCCGTAGCCTCTAAAAGGTCAACTCAACCTTCCATTCGGCAGATGGCGTTGGTGAACTGATCATTAGGGCGTGATTGACGACTTGCATGGCTGCCAGACAGTCAAATTGATCTCCTGTAATAACTTGTGATCAACCGTAAATTATTATCCTAATAATTATTTATTGTAATCATACTGCACCGCAGTTTACAAAATGAGCCAAGCTTGGTAGTAGGCCTATAATTAATATTGCTTGAATTATGTGTTTGTTTTGTTTGTATGTGCACTTGTTACAGCGCCCCTTCAAGCTCTCTCTACTCAGAAGTGCTCCCGACTGCAGAGCGGACACTGCATCGGAGTTTCACGCCGAAGCGCGGAGCAATTGCGAGTGAAGGACTTGCCTAAAGGTCTCTACGCGGTGACTTGAGGTGGATTCGAACCTCGAATCTTTCGGCTTCAAGGCAACGACGACACCACATTTACCCTTGCATGGCTGTCCACTGTGACAATTTATTTATTTGCTACACCACATTTGTGTGTGGGCGTGTATGAGTGTTTGTGAGTACGTGTGGTTGTATGCATACATTATATATATATATTTTGTGTGTGTGTGTGTGTGTGTGTGTGTGTGGTTGCATGCTTGCAGGTGACACGAAACGGAGTATCCCCCCTGAAAGCTATCGGGGGGGATGAATTAATCTATCCCCCCGGATGGAATTAACCGGTCTATACTATCCGGGGGGGATAAACCATTCTATCCCCTTTATTGAAAAATGAGCATAATAAAAAAATTATGTTGTAATCAAATTTTCAAGTGACTCTATTTGTTTTAAGTGTCCTAAGCAATGCTCAGATAAAGGCAACTCGAATTTATTTAGTGACTCTGAGTGTTCTTAAGTGTTTTAAATGTTTTAAGTGCTCTAAAAATAGGGCAAAACAAATTATCTAGTAGGAATAAACATACATGGTAGTGCCATTGTTTAAAAAAACAGATGAAAATTAATTTGCCCCAAAAAATACACGCGGAAGCGATTTTTTCGACTTTTTTTAATTTGGGGGGATACAATTAATACGGGGATACTCTATTTCGTGACACAGGCATGTGTTTGTATGTATAGGCTACATGTCTGCTGTATTGCTGTATGTTTGTCGACATGTGCGATGCATGGTTGTATAGCGTATACTTATGTCTCCATGCATAGGTCTACGTGTGTCTGTATTTGCATTGTGAAATACAGGCATGTCTATTTGCGTGTAAGTCTGTATGCATGTAGGGTGCGATGTCTCATGAAAGCCATTATCCTCTGTGATACCACTCTCGACCGGCGACTCAATAATAGTTTAATCACTCGCGTATTAGAGAGTCTAGAGACCTATTATAGACACCTATTACAGGTCTATTGAACCTATCGTTCATCCCTAATTGCCACTTAAATAGACAAACTGTGAAAGCAGTAAACTAAGCTGCATTGAACCCCCCAAGGGCCCAAGCTATAGACCTACATATGTAGGCCTAACCTTTCCAAACTCGTGCCTAGGTCTAACCTTTCCAAACTCGTGCAATCTTTGCGCAGCCAACAGCCATGCATGCATAATATTCTTACGTATTAATAATATTATTACATATTAATTATATTATTACAGATTAGTATTATTATTACAATAATATACACCTCAGGTTAAAAAGTTATTCTTAACGGCCATGAGTGTCAAGTATACGTTTTAAGGTGCTTAAGTGAACGTAGCCTACGTTATAAATAAGAATTACAGTCAAGAACTCTAGATTGCATAGGTTTTCAAACTGTGGTTTTGGACCAAGACTCCAATGGGGGGAGGGGGGGAGGGGAGGCACCGAAATAGGAAAATAATTAAAAACTCTGGTCTCATATAATTATATTCTTTCTCCGAAATATTCACCATGCTTCCCCCGAGAGTCTGGTTATAAAAATAGTGCAACATTTCACGCTATCGACCTATGGCTCACTATTCACCCTCTACGCCGCGACTATTCAAACTCTTCGGTTTGTCGATGTATATGAACATTTGTATGTATATTGACATTTATATAGCGCCTTACAAAAACCACAACAAATGCGCTTAACGTAGTTACCCGACGGTTCTAATCGACATTCTGTACGCCGTTGACCTTCCGGACCGAAAGGTCATTCAAAGGTCAGAGGTCATGGATGGGGTCAGCGGTGGATTAACAGGGTTTGATCACGGAAGATAAACAAGTCTGTGGAGAGGCGAGTTATGGTGGAGTGGAGTGGGCGGAAGGTTATTGGTGGAGTGGGCGGAAAAGCGGCGACCAAAGTTCATTGAATTAATGACGGCTTTCAGCGGTTGATGTATTTGCAGCGAAGAGCATCAGAGAAAATAGTGCAAGCGAACCGTGTCCTCTATGCATCAGTGATGCTGCGGTCGATGGCACACAGCAGGTTGGGCCATGCTCGGAAAGTAATATGCGGACCAGGAACACTGAATACCGCATCGAATGCAAAAATTATTATTATTGTTATTGTTATTGTTATTGTTATTGTTAGGCCTATTGTTATTATTATTATTATTATTATTATTATTATTACTATTGTTGTCGTTGTTGTTGTTGTTGTTGTTGTTGCTGTTGTTGTTGCTGTTGCTGTTGTTGTTATTATTGTTGTTATTATTTTTATTATTATTATTATTATTATTATTATTATCATTATCATTATCATTATCATTATCATTATCATTATCATTATTATTATGATTATCATTATCATTATCATCATTATTATTATCATTATTTTTTACCCCGTGACGAAATATGATAATTAAGATGAATGGAAATTTGTTTCGGAATTTCCGTTCTACCTGCGCATGCACCTGCAGTCAATCAGGTCACAACGACGACATAATCCGTATACTGTCAGTGGAAAGATGAGACTGTGGTGGAGAGGAATTGCTGCCATTCCTAATTACTATGTCACGTCTTAGGAAAATAATGAAGTGACTAAATAACTGCTCGCACCCGTTGCTGTCTCGAGTATGGCTTGACGAGAATTGTGCGGTCGACGCAAAAAGCGCGAGTTGGGCTACTTCTGGTCGCGAGTTGGGCTACTTTTGGGCATGCGTTGGGCTACTTTTTGGCTCGAGTTGGGCTACTTTTAAATGTAGAGATCGGGAAACTCGATTTCTCTCTGCTCCATCTAAGGAAACGGAGTCCAGACTCCAGAGCATTTGCGTCAGCTTTCCAACAGTCTGTGGAATCGATTGAATAGGAATATAATGACAATGGAATTGTCGGGCGATGGAGTGGTCTGTTCATCTGTGTGACGGAGCGAGGTGACCTGGTCTACGAACTGGAAGAGATGACACTGGAATGCCTGGAGAGATCATGGAATAACATCAGTCATACTTAACGCATGATTAACAAACGATGTCTATATGAACAGCAGACAGACAGACAGACAGACAGACGGACGGACGGACAGACAGACAGGCAGGCAGGCAGACAGACAGACAGGCAGGCAGGCAGACAGACAGACAGGCAGACAGACAGACAGATAGACAGACAGACAGGCAGGCAGGCAGACAGGCAGGCAGGCATACAGACTATCTGTATACGTATGTCTGTCTGTTTGTGTCTATCTCTGTTTATTCCGTCTATCCGTCCGTCCGTCTACCTGTATGTTTATTCAGTCTCTTTCGAATTTTGTTTGATGCATGCAGCTCATGACTTGGCCAGCAATAATCTCAGAGACTTGGAATTGAATCTGTGATCAAATATAATGGCGACAGCAACAGGTCTCCTTTCTTAAGCGATTCGGCAGTCACTTAAATAATATTATCTGCTCCTGTTCCATTTTAATGATCGCGATCATCTGTTGTTTCATCATTACAATCAATTATTGGTTGTGTGATATTTCATCGTCTATGCTTTTCTTTTCTCTTCTTTGTTCCCTCCTTGTTTTCACTTTCGTTGGCCTTTTCCCATTTTTATCGCAAATATATCCGTCCTTTATTTTTCATTTCCATTCTTCCTTTTTCTGCTCTCTTCTCTTCATTCAATTCTAGCCAGTGTAAGAATTGTGGAAAAATAACTGGGGGGGGTTGGACCATTATCCACTTGAAATTTGGGTGTGAAAAACAAATTTTACTATGGGGCTCTAAGAAAGACTGGGGGGTTGAAACCCCAACACACCCGGAAATTCTCACCCTGATTCTAGCCTCTTTATTTATAGCTTTCGTCCCTTAAACTACCTTCTCCTCCTCCAGCTCCTCCAGCTCCTCCTCTCCTCCTCCTCCTCCTCCTCCTCCTCCTCCTCCTCCTCGTATCCTTCTTCTCCTAATCCTCCTCCTCCGCTTCCGCTTCTGCCTCCGCTTTCTCCTTCTCCTCCTTTCTTACTCCTGCTTTTACTCCTTCTCCCTATCTTCCTCTTCCAACTCCTCATTTTCCTCCTCTCTTTCTTCTCCTTGTTCTCCTCCTCCTCTTCCTTCTCCTCTTCCACCTCCTCAATCTGGTCCTCTTCCCTATCCTTCAACTCTTTCTCCTCACCCCTCCCCCCTCTTCCTCGCCTTAGTGACAACGAGCGACAGCCTTGCGGGAAGTCGTCGTTATTTATAGCCACATTTATGTTGCGCTTATTTTTTTATTCGAATATAACTTGTCCTCCAGACGATTCCCAGCAATTTATTCGCCAATGACCGCATAAAAACGCACGGCGCGATTGGTGTCTGTATGTCTCTCTGTGTCTGGGTATGTCTCCCTCTTTGTCTGTCTGCCTGCGTCTCCGTATGCGTGTCTCTGTCTCTGTGTACCCTGTCCTCCCGGTTGGTACTCAGGCTACACATTGCCCGTCTTGACAGTAACTAGAGATCAAGTACAGAACAACCGTGGCCGGACTACGAACGCAAACATTCCAACCGTCGACTCCAAATCGGCGGCCGCTAGAGGCGCTGCGAATACGAGACGCGAGTCAACTCAAACGTCATCCGGTGGGTCATCCGTCCATCATTCATAATCGCCCACGCGTCGAGCGTCACTAGCGTCGACCGCTATGAATGACTCTTCGAGAAATCCTCGCCATTCAAGCAGGCGACCAATCAGATCGACGACGGCCGTATCTCATTAGCATAATGCATGTAACTGGGTCGTCTGTGACGTATCTTCGACGTCATTCTGCGCAAAAGAAAGCGGCGCGCGGCTGTTTGTTGAGCCGACCATGCAGGCCACCTGAGGGACTACAGCGCAGGCGGCGTAGGAATACGCTGAGTAAATCGTACGCTAGGTTATCGATCGACAGACATGCGCCTTGGGACAGAAGGTGTGTTGTATGTATGTATGTATGTATGTATGTATGTATGTATGTATGTATGTATGTATGTATGTATGTATGTATGTATGTATGTATGTATGTATGTATGTATGTATGTATGTATGTATGTATGTATGTATGTATGTATGCATGTATGCATGTATGCATGTATGTATGTATGCATGTATGCATGTATGCATGTATGCATGTATGCATGTATGCATGTATGCATGTATGCATGTATGCATGTATGCATGTATGCAGGTATGTACGTATGTACGTTAGAGTGGTCCAAAAAAATTAACATTGAAATATATGAAAGGCATGTTGTTTTTTCTGTACATCTGGTACAAAAAACCCACAGTGCAAAATATTAAGACACTGTGACTCTATCTTCAGGTCACTCACTGCCATCAAAGTTTTGATATACTAACTACATTGTAAACACTGCAATATAACTGGCAGGCCTCCAGTCAACGAGCACTGAGCCTTCCATTTTAGCTGTTAGCAATATTATTTAATTGACAGCATGAAAAGCAGCTGCAATTAGTGTTTAATTGACTTTCAGTGTCTAATAAAAACTATCTAAGAATGTCACAATGTCGGTTCAGAAAGTCGAATTTGACCACGAAGATTACGATGAAGCTTCGCCTCCTAGAGTAATGCTTAGTGTCTTCGCTCTTCGTCAGCAACTCATTGAAGGTGCTGATTGTTGCAACTAATCTCAGAAATCTCTCTGCCACATCATTCACGACTTGGTCTGTAGGCCTACTTAGGAGGAAGATCCAACAACGTCTCCTTGATACAAAGAGATTTCATAAACCTCCGGCTCTCTGTTAGCTCTCGATACTCCGTAATGGATCCCATGACGTGTTGGAAGCAGTAGAGTCAAATAACAGAACCTCAATAAGTTTTCCCCATGTCCATACTTCAATGATCTTGACAGCGACGTTGGTAATGCAACTCCAGTACCCAATGGAAGCTTTGGCACAGCAATGAGCTCATCGAATTTGATATTTGGACTTGAAACCAACTATTATTGACAAAAGGTCAACCCAGTGTGAGAATTGTGGAAAAATAACTGGAGTTTGAACCATGATCCACTTTTAATTTGGGTTTGAAAAACAGACTTTAGGCCTACTATGGGGCTCTAAGTAAGAGTGGGGGCTGAAACGCCCAGTAATTCTCACCCTGGGTCAACCTATGAGCCCTCTTCTTTCTCCTGTAAGGTCTGCTACAGTTACCTTACTATTCCAGAGTGGAACTAAGAGAACATCTTCCTTCTTGACTTCGTGGATGAAGGAATCTCTGAGATTGACGCTATATTGGTTCGCCTGTTAACCCTGGCATGCCAAAGTGAGCTATAGCCTCCTGAGACCAAACGTGCATTATAATGCACAACTGGTCTGAGTGGCGTAAAAGATGTGCCACAGCTTACTAAGCTGAGACCTGATGTGCATTAAAATGACCGATTATTGGGCATGCATCTGAGAGCGCTGGCAGCTAAACAGCCTATCGTCGATGTTAGTAAGTATGTCGGCAATCTGAGTTAAAACCTTATATGGAAAGAAAAATGTTAAAAAAATCCATTTTACGGATATTGTATTGTATTATTATGTGAAATTGTAGCATAATTGAGCAATTCTCTGGGCAAATAAATGTCTTTTCAATTTCTGATTGAATCAATAAATGTGATCCAGAGATCTTGTGAACTGCGTGTACATTTAAATGCACATCGGGTTTCAGGTTCGACTGCTTGCAGGACTTGATGTATGTATGATCTATAGTTGTCTAAGGTTGTCTGGATGCTGATGAAGCTGTTTTGGCTACAGAACATCACCCTCACCCCCGACCCATTACCCCTGTCATTGCCCTCCGATCATTAACCCCGTAGGACTTACCTCCTCGCCATTACTCCTGTCTCTTCACACTTAGGTTTAGTGTGTGCATGTTTGTATGCATGTATGTATGTATGTATGTATGTATGTATGTATGTATGTATGTATGTATGTATGTATGTATGTATGTATGTATGTATGTATGTATGTGTATGTATGAATTTATGCACATGTACGCATGTATGTGTGTACGCATGCATGCATGCACGTACATAAGTACGTGCGTAACTTACGAACGCATGAATGTATGCTGCATGTTGGTATGCATGTATATATGTATGTGTATATGTATGTCTATGTGTAAGTATGTATGTATGTATGTATGTACGTATGTGCATGTATGCATGCATGTACATGTATGTATTGTATATGTATGTATGTAATGTATGCATGTATGTACACGTGCATGCATGCATGTACTTGAGTACGTACGAACACATGAATGTACTTGTATGCATATGTGAATGTATGCACATACATACATACATACATACATACATACATGAATGCATGTATGTTTGCATGCATGCAAGCATGCATGCATGTATGTATGCATGCATGTATGTGTATATGTATATTTTTATGTGTGTATGTATGCACCTATGTATGTATGCATGTCTGTGTGTTTACTATGTGTGTTTACTATGTATGCATGTATGTATGTATGTACGTATGTATGTGTATGTATGTATGTATGTATGTAAGTATGTATGTATGTATGTATGTATGTATCTACATACATACTGCACATTTACACGTACACACATAGGCTACCTAAGCTTACATACATTATTCAGTGCATGCAATCACACCTCCATATGTGCACATATAGATATATATACAAATTTACATACACACATACATACATACAGACATATATGCATATATACATACATTCATACATGATTTTATGTTTTCATTCAAGAAAAGATACCTTCTCGGATGTGAAACGCATGATGATCATAAACTAGTACCTGAGACCCAATGTACATTATTATGCACATAACAGAAATAGCACTTCCTGTCACGTGACTGTTAAACTAAAAATTGATAGGGGGTACATGCACCCTTGTGTACTCAAATTCATAAAAAAAATAAAGAGATATCTCCAGACATTGTTTCAGGTCTCAGGAGGTTAAGAAATGCATGTAGACTTTTGGCCATACCGGTACAGTATTATACTGCAAATAGGATGTGACTAGAAAATCTGTTAAAAATAATGCTGCGGTCCAGCGTTGAAACCATCTCAATTTATCATGGGGTCACGTGCCCTAATGCAGAGGTTCTCAACCTTTTTCCGCTCGCGACACACCTAAACTTGCCACAAAATTTCGCGACACGCCATGCAATCGTCATAAATTATGTCAATCTTTTTAAAATTTAAATAGACCTATGTCAAAGTTCAAATAGTTTTTATATTTAAATTTTTTTATGAATTCTAATGAATGAAAATGTTGACAATGAATACCTTCTAGTTTCAAATGAATTTAAAATTCTAATTCTAAAATTCCACTGACCTAAAGCTACGATTCCACGGCGTTTCATGACACTTACCCCTACCTTACTTGCGATTTTTTCCTGAATTTGTTGCATCGTATAATTAGGCTATAATTATAGAAAGTTGCTCGACGATTGATATGTTCTGTGAGTGCTATACCGGCACATACAGCTGCGTAGCAACTTAGCTATAGGGTCCCTGCAGGACACTTTAAGCTTGGGAATCCTTGGGACCCTACCCATTAACGAGACCTACGAATGAGCTTGATAGGATATATAATTATATATAGGTCTATAGACCTAAAACTATTTTTAGATAAAAAAGCATGAAGTCATTATCAATTAGGCCTATCCACATAGTCCAATCCAGTTCATCAAAGTATGAAAACATAGGACAACATAAGTTGCCGAAACTAAATGCTGCCTCTCAAAACGTCCAATTATTGTCACTGAAAATTTGAAAAGTAGGCCTTCAGGAAATATTTAGTTAAAAAGTTTGGGGTCATTTGGACCTCAGAGCCCCTGGACTTTATAGCCTACAATTTGTTTTACTTTGAATACGCAAACAGCCTGAGAGGACACAATTTCGCGTCATCCGCAAAATTTCCGTTTCTTATATTGCATTCTTATATTTCTCATTTTCGAATATTACAGCATTTGGCAAAAGTTTAGTCGGCGCGTTCGCTAACGTGTTACATTGTAAGCTAAGACTAAGAGGGCACATTTTCATGTAGGCCTTTGTGGACCGCTTCAGATTGCGAAGAAATGCAATAGATAAATAGAGTGAAAAAATTTCATTGTCCACACCAGTCAAACTGCTGAAGTAATCAAGTCAGTGTAATGCAAGAACGACGGCTTATGCTGTGAGGCTTCGTGACACACAAATTCTTCGCGACACACCAGCGACACACCAGTTTTACGCGACACACCGCCGGTCTATTCGCGACACACTAGTGTGTCGCGACACACCGGTTGAGAACCCCTGCCCTAATGCTCCCTTCGAGTCTCCTAAGGGTAGGCCTATTTAAGTGTAGGCCTGCTTATCAATGTTCTGAGAGGGACAATCATCAAATTTATGAAAATTGTTCTTGAAAACATCACTTTCCAGTCACATTTAGGTTGTCAGAAGCCCGATATTCAATATAAAAATGCACGAAAAACCATTATATTTTGAACCCCGTTTTGGGGGAGACCCCACGGTCAGATTTTTTCGGATTTTGGATATTTTATTCAGCAGCAAATTCTGAGGAAGAAACCGTTTAGAAAGCTTGTGTTACAATTTTTGCAAGGTCAAACTGCAAATTGCCTGGACTATTAATATATAGCCCCAAAACCCCAACTTTGAGGCTCGTGAGTGACCCCTAAATATTACATTTGTGGCATAAAATTTCACACAGGTACTTGTTGGACCAAAATGAACAAATGTATCAACATGCCTCAAAAATCCAAAAGAATTTTTTTTTACATGCCATTTTGGACCAGTCTAATGTACGTATGTACGTATGTACGTATGTACGTATGTACGTTTGTACGTATGTACGTACGTACGCACGTACGCATGCACGCACGCACGCACGCACGTACGTATGTATGTATGTATGTATTCGTGTATACTTCGACGAATTTAAGCGTTCTATAAAGAATTATAGTCGTCAAATTCTTACATCAAATTGAAATATGCGGCAGCGAATGAGTATAATTGAATCTACATCTCTTAAAGTACACAGCGTAGTTGGTCTCAGATGCTCTCAAGCGATGAGGAATTTGTTGTATAAGTAGGCCTATAATTATAGCAGTTCCCGCATATACACCGTGTCTCAAAAAAAACTGTGCAAAATTGTTTTTGTCAGAACTTCGTTAAATTTCCACCAATTTCAATAACTTTTGGTAAATAGACGGCAAAATGGCTGAAATTTTATGCTATATAAAATTTGTTCACCTCACCTGACTCATTTCACCGCACTACTTTGTTAAACACAGATGTACCAATTTTCATATAACGCTTAAATTTGATTACTTGCAACACTTTCCGATGACTGAATTAGCACGCAGTAAAGTAAACTATGGTTTACTTAGCAGAGTGTTTTAATTGCTATGACAGACCTGCTTAAAAGTGTTAGAATTGGTGCTGGAAATGTGCCCCGAATACATGGACACAAGCTCTTAGACGGCGACGCAACTGGCCGATAACAGCATCAACGGTCGACTGGTCAAAGCACGCCTACTCGTCAAGCACGAGTGTTTTGACTTCGTACATTGGTTATTCTGGACCGGTAAACCTTCTCCTGCAGCACACTCCATATGCTATAGTCGACTGGGTTAAGATCCAGTGAATTCGGTGGCCACAGTTTTGGAGGGATGAAGCCGGGTATCTCTCGCTCCAGGAAGGAGACGGTGTCGCGCGCTTGATGCACCGGGGCGCCATCCTGTTGAAAGACAATAAACTCGCCCTGGGATGTCCGGCATATGTCTGACGGTATCTTCTGGGCAAGAAGGTTGTCGCGATAGTAGGCCTATGCCCCATTCACTTTGACATCCGGTTCAATGCAATGGATTTCAGTGCAGCCAAGCTTCGAGACGCCGTTATATAAAAAATTGGTACATCTGTGTTTAACAAGGTAGTGCGGTGAAATGAGTCAGGTGAGGTGGAAAAATTATACATAGCATGAAATTTCAGCCATTTTGCCGTCTACCTACCAAACGTTATTAGGATTGGTAGAAATTTGACGAAGTTCTGACAAAAACAATTTTGAACAGTTTTTTTTGAGACACGGTGTACTAATACCCAGATTCTTCGCAGTTTGTGTTTGTGTACATGTGTTTGTGTCTGTCGGTGTGTTTGTCTGTCTGTCTGTATTTATGACTGTGTATATATGTATCTCTGTCTGTATGTATGTCTGTCTGTATGTCTGTATGCATGTCTGTCTGTGTGTCTGTCTGTCTGTCTGCTTCAGTCGGTGGTTCTTCTGCCTGTCATGTTCACTGATTTGATTCATTGCTTTGCGCAATTCAATTCAATTCAATTCAATTCATTTTATTTGTGCGGGATAGAAAAATCAATCTATTTATTTAAGTGGAAATCCGTTCTTTGCCAACGCCACCCAGCCAGTCATCCACCCATGCTGTCGCCCGCCCAGTCAGTCACCTACCCATCTAGATGCCACCCACCCAGCCAGTCACTCACCCACCCATGCTGTCACCCGGCCAGCTATTGGCCCAGTCATCCATCCACCCAGCCAGTCACCCACTCAGCCAGTCACTCATGCAACCACTCTCCCAGCCAGTCATCCATCCACCCAACCAGTCATCCATTGTGCCAGTCGCTCACTCAGTCAGTCAACCAACCAGCCAGTCAACCACCCACGCTGTCGTCCGTCCAGCCAGTTACCCAGTCATCCATCCACCCAGCCAGTCACCCACTCAGCCGGTCACCCATCGAGCCACCCACTGAACCGGTCAACCACCCAGCCAGTCAACCACCCAGCCAGTTACCCACACAGCCTTCACCCCATTCAGCCAATCACCCACCCACGTAACCAGACATCCGTCTGACTATTTTTCCTGCATCTACCATAATAATATCGGTCGTCATAATAATTCTAATCATCATGGTTTTCGTCGTCTCATATACTCCTCCTATTATTATCCCCTGCAATTTAATCAACAGATTAAATGTATATATATCACTTCATATATATATATTTTATATATATATATATATTTTAGGGTGGTCCTTATTTTTAAAAGTTTGATTTTATAACGGGGCACCCTCTAAGTTGGTTTCTATTGATGAGAAAAAAATTGAGAAAAATTTTGGAGATAATCTGAGGACATTTAGGGGTCGCTACCAGAGGTTAAAGTTCAAGGTTAGAATTAATTTGGGCTTTGTGGTCCACTATGCGCAATTTCCATTAATATGCTTTCCAGCCATGTTAATCGCTATGATAGAATTTGATTGACAACTATACTCACATATTTATTAACATCTCCGACATCATGATTGCCACATACTTACTTATTTTATTGACTTTTTTATAATGCATTCACAGCCATTGCATCTTTTGGCGGCAATTTCGCTTCATTTTGTTTTTTTTCGTGTATATTGCATAATTTCGCTATTGTCAAAGAGAACACAAAGTTGGCAATAGACCTAAGTCTTGACAATGCCACGGTGAAAGTGAGTAACAGAAATGCAACACTTGTAGGCCTACTTTCTTTCGCACTACAATGTCTTGGCAATGAACCCGCAGAGTTCAATCTCTATTGTTTTTCAATGCTTAAGAAGTGAATAAAGAATCGGCAAAAAATTTATGAAAACTTGAAAGCTGAATGCCAGACAGGAGTTCCTCTAATAATTCACTGGGATGGAAGGTTGTTGGAAGACATCTGCAGACTGCAGTAAAGAAACAGTAGACCGTCTTCATGTCCTCGTTTCTAGAGTGTTGACCAGATCCTCGATTTACAGAAGTTATCATCGGGACAAGAAAATCTTCAGTGTCTGCAGTGTATGAAGCGATTGTTACTCGGGGCATTACTGCTCAAATCAAATCTATGTGCTTTGACACCACATCAGTGAACAGTGGACTTAGAAATGGTGCCTGCATCCTGACAGGATTTGTTGTAGAGTGCATGTCGCTATCACATATGCCTAAATTAAGTTGGAGGCAGTGGTTATGTTTTCTCTTGGTTCACCGAAGGGTAAGGACATAATGATTTTTCCGCTGGGCTGCACAGTGCACAGAGCGAGGTTGATCGGCAAGAGCAATTACAGTGTTAAGATATGGATGTTCAAGAAATAATTCAAGTCAACAAAAAGAGAATAAAGGGTATGACTGACATCTGCCTGCTATACGTCAAAGTCTGGTTTCAAGCACCGTATGCACCATCTTTACTCCTCAACTTGACCTGTAGAGAGCAGATCTTTAAGGACATTGACAAAATACAGGGAGATAAAATAGTGCAGTTGCAGACGTTGCAATGAAGAAATGTTTAGATGACCTTTGATATCTTTCAGAGGAATTGGTGACTTTTGCGTTCTTTGATTTATGGGGCTTCCATTTATACCAAGCGCCAAATGATTACTACTCTGGACAAAACTTGGATCGAACATCCACTTCAAACAAGAACCTTGGAACATGCCGTAATAAGCTCAATGCAACTGGTTTTCTCCAATAAGACGTTGATATACATGGTCAAACGACACGAGAACTTCAAGTTAGATTAGGCCACTGCGAGTTCAGTGAAAGTTGTGAATGACATTACAAAGCGTGGAGTGAAACTCATGAACATGTATAACAAGCTTCAAACAAATAATGATGATCAGATGCAGAGTCTGCTATATTGATTGTGAAGAAATATACGGTATACCTATCGTCGCAAAAGACTGATGCTATAATGGAAACATTAACTGGAAAAACATTTTTATGTCCGTGTATGCTCCTCCTCCTCCTCCCCTTCTCCTCCTGCGCCTCCTCCTCCTCCTCCTCCTCCTTCCCCTTCTCCTCCTGCGCCTCCTCCTTCTCCTTCTCCTTCTCCTCCTCCTCCTCCTCCTCCTTCCCCTTCTCCTCCTGCGCCATGTTATCGCCTCCGCTGTCACGTGACACCGTTGACGAAACGAGTCTGCTCTCTTTTTTCTCTTCTTCCGATTCTGCTGCTATTGTCTTGTTGTTCTCTGCCGCATCATCTTCTTCTTCTTCATCTTCTTCTTCAATTTCTTCAGCATCCTCTCATCATCTTCGCCTTCCTGTTTCGCGGTTTCTTCCTCTTCGTCTTCGTCTTGTTCTTCTTCCTGTTGTTCTTATGTTATATTCTGCTGCATATATAACTATATATATTAAAAATAAAAGTTTTTATGCATGTATGTATGTATGTGTGTATGTATATCTGTATATATGTATACAATACATGTATACATGTATACATGTATACATGTATACATGTATGCACGTATGCATGTATGTATGTATGTATGTATGTATGTATGTATGTATGTATGTATGTATGTATGTATGTATGTATGTATGTATGTATGTATGTATGTATGTATGTATGTATGTATGTATGTATGTATGTATGTATGTATGTATGTATGTATGTATGTATGTATCTATGCATGTATGTATGTATGTATGTATGTATATATGTATGTATGTATGTATGTATGTATGTATGTATGTATGTATGTATGTATGTATGTATGTATGTATGTATGTATGTATGTATGTATGTATGTATGTATGTATGTATGTATGTATGTATGTATGTATGTATGTATGTATGTATGTATCAGTATCACATACTTTATTAAAGTTTATTGTACTAATCATGGGCACCCACGTTCTCCACACACACGCACACGCACGCACAGACACAAACGCACATAGCCAGGCAGACAGATTTACCGAGACTCAGAAAGGTACACACTACACAGGCAGCCACGTGAGTGCTCGATTCATAGGGTTTGCTACGAGACTAATTCAGTCTGATATGTTTTTTAGACTTTGCACGAAATTGTTGCTATTTCTAGTTTCGCATAAGATATATGCCATAGGATTTATTTATTCGTTTGGACATGATATTGACGGACTTGAACAGAGAAAGTCAGAGGGAGAAATAGACAGACACGCAGACATACAGATAGACGGAGGGGCAGACACACACACGCGCGCGCACACACACACACACAGAACTACTTGCACAGTTAGAGAGACGGACATTCGATCGTAGACAGACAGACATGGACAAGGACATACAGACATACATCTGTGTATATATATATATATATAAACAGTGTGAGGATTGTGGAAAAATAACTGTGGCTTGGATTATGATCCAGTTGGGATTGGGGTGTGAAAAACAGACTTTGCTATGGGGATCTAAGAAAGACTGGGGTGAGTTTGAAACCCAAGCTCCCCCGCAATTCTCACCATGCATCTATGCATATTACATACACTCATCCATGCCTGCATACATACAATTTCATGCAGATTATATTACGTGGGTAAATTGTTCACTCTAATGCAGTGACGAATAAACATTTCTAAATCATTGACTGATTTAACATTCGAATTTCTGCAAAGCTCAACCCTATAAGCATAATAATTATAGCAGCCGACTTCGACTTATAAGAAGCGATAGTCACTGTTGGCCATTTTGAAAAAAATGCATGAAATAAAAATCATGATGTGATCGATATTTCTCAGTGGAAAAATTGGCAGGGGGATGAGGCCATAATTATAAGCTACGGGTGCTAGATAAAATCCGAATACATTTACATTTATTGTTGCAGAAGTACAATTGGGAGATAGGCTATATATGTCTACTCCTTTAGGCTGCGGACCTTAAATCCGAGGTGCCTGCCTGGTCTCAGATCCGGCTAAATTTGAGCACTATGGGAATCTTAGGGCTAGGCTGTGCTAAAATATTAATTTTATTTTTTGTATATTTATTAAAATTATTATTAATTATCAGTCGGGTGACGAACTTCTATAACAGCAACAGTCATGATCTTTGGATTCATTCATTCATTCATTCATTCATTCATCCATCCGTCCATTCATTCATTCATTCTATGGATGTATATAGGCACTTACAAGAAAGCTGCTCAGACGCACTCCCAGCCCAGCCATGGCAAACGAAAACAGGCCGGAGAGTTCGATAAAAAAAGTGTTTGCTCAAAATAGGCTATAGAATAAGTCGCCCACATATATACTTGAAAAGCACAGCTGCTGGCTTGACGTATTTAGGCTATATATTGGCCATTTATTTATTGCGACCATTTGAAGAAATCAAAATGCCACATTCCGCGCTGACAGTTTTATTCGAATGTTTTGGTTGTCAGATTTCGAATCAAATTTCGATGATCGTTCACAGATGGACTTTGGAGTTCGTGTTTTGAACGCTTATATTTTGTCTCTTTTCTACAAGTTCGAGCTGCAAGAAGAATCTAAAACAGACTGCTATTATATAGCAGAGAAAATGACCTTACAAGTTACAGCTATAGCAACACGCTTAGGGCCTAATTACAGTTCTTTGATGAGGCTGGTAGCGGACTTTTTTTTATCAGTTTAAGAGCAGTTTAACTATTAATATTATGAACAATTTCGTCATTTTCAGTTCATGATAAATTCGATATCTGAGACGCTTTTTGCAAAACAGAGGTTGTCTATAGATGTCCTAAATTGGGTCAGTTTGCCCCACCAATCAATCGGGCAATGAATGCAACACGTGCAAGCAGCCATGGATTTCTTGCAGATGTTATGTACATGTAGTATAGGTCGCCTCCATAGGCAAACAACAAGTGCCGAGAAAGGTTAAAGCTTTGCAAACACATCGTTAACATGAAGAATTAAAAAATCAAATGTTGCATTCTGCCGACATTTTTTTATTTGGATGTTTTACATCAACACGCAGCTAAGTATAGCCTACTCACCTGTCAGTAGTAATCGAGCAATAAACTCTGCACCAGTACATCGTATAAATAAATATAGGTTATTGGGTGATGTATGTGTTTTCAAACCCTATTCTTGTTTGAGTAGCCTATATGTGGTGTGCTTGCTTTACTTTGAAGCATCATCGATGGATACTTTTGCATTGTATAATGGCGCTACCGAAGTCTATAGTCGTGTGGAAGTAACCGATTATTATTGCCGTGATTAGCATATTGCCTATATAATTATGTGTTGCCTACATGCGTAAAAACTAATTAGGCTATAATATACAGGGTGGGCCATAAAAAAGTAATCCCCTACGGTTTTTATCCCATATCTTGGCCAAACATAAGAATTTTTAAATGAAACTTTACAGTCTTAAAGGCAATTCATATTTACGTACAATGGTCATATTTCAACAAAATATTTCAAACAGAACAAAAGTTATAACACTTTTAGCGAGGCCACCCCTCGTTTTTTGACGATTCAAAAACGAAACGCAACAAAATTAGTTTTTTGCCAATATCTTGGTCAGAAGTAAGAATATCGAAATCAAATTTTACAGGATTAAAGACAATTCATATTTACAAATGATAGCCAGATTTCATCAAAATATTTCAAACCCAACAAAAGTTATACCACTTTTAGTGAGGCCACCCATCGTTTTCTGACTTTTTTGAATCATCAAAAAACGGTGGGTGGCCTCACTAAAAGTGATATAACTTTTGTTCCGTTTGAAATATTTTTATGAAATCTGGCCAACATATGTAAATATGAATTGTCTATAAACCTGTAAAATTTCATTTCGAAATTCCTACTTTTGGCCAAGATATTGGCAAAAACCTACTTTTTGTTGCGTTACGTTTTTGAATCGTCAAAAAACGGTGGGTGGTCTCACTAAGCGGGATATAACTTTTGTTCCGTTTCACATATGGCGATGAAATTTGGCTATTGTGCGTAGATATGAATTATCTTCAAGCCCGTAAAACTGGATTTGAAAAATTCCTATTTTTGGCCAAGATATTGACAAAAATCCGTAGGGGATTACTTTTTTTTGGCCCACCCTGTAGACTACGACGTGGTGGCGTCAGAACGTGAGCCATGCCACTGACTTATATGATAATCTAGATTTAAGTTAGACCTACTAAATCTGTAATTTGGCATGTAGGCCTAGGTGTGCATAATAATAATAAAGATAAAAAGGAATAATAATAATAATAATAAACGATTTTTGGTTTGGAAACTCTGGGCCCGATCAACAACAAAGTCATTGACTTTATCTCTGCAGACTCGGGCCGCCGTTTAACCCAATTTACAAAAGCCACACATCGGAGAACCCCGAGAGTGAAGCTTTTTTGTTCCATCGCATCTCCATGACTAAATTGACCATATACAACGCTTTAAAGTTTTGGCTTTCACTGGCACCAAGCCCTTAATTGACACAAATGAGGGGTAGGCCTAGCCGTTTCAGATGCACTGTTTTTCAGTTTCGAAGTCACTGGGAAAAGGAAGTAACCGCAGGGCAAAAAACTAACAGTGAAGATTATGATGATGATGATAACAATAATAATAACAGTAATAGTTAGGAACCGTGAGAGACCAGCTATTTATTTCAGAGGCTTTCAATCACAATTCAGCACTTCAACTCCATAGCACTTAGTGGTTCCTTTAGAAGACCCACGCCCGAAATGGATGAGGTTTAGCCGTTCCAGGCACATTGCTTTTAACTTTTTATAAGTCCCTGGGGAAACAAAGTACCTCAGGGCAAAAAATAAAAAATAAAAAAATAAAAAATAATAATAATAAAGTCTTTGGATAATTTTTGAAATCCCGAGGGATCTGAGGTACCTCAGAAAAAATAATTCTAATAATGACATTATTATTATTATTATTATTATTATTATTATTATTATTATTATTATTATTATTATTATTATTATTATTATTATTATTATTATTATTATTATTATTATTATTATTTTTATAATTTTTTACCCGAGGTATCTCAGATACCTGGGGCCTGGGGATTTAATTAAAAAATTATCCGGAGACGTTAAAAAATGCATTCTGGAATGGCTAATTATAATAATACTACTACTACTACTACTACTACTATATACTACTACTACTACTACTGCTGCTGCTGCTGCTGCTACTGCGGCTGCCACTGCTACTGCTACAGTGCTACTGCTACTACTATTACTACTACTACATACTAGAGTATACTATACTATGCTATGCTATGCTATGCAATGCTGTGCTGTGCTGTGCTGTGCTGTACTGTGCTGTACTGTACTGTACTATTATTATTGCTGTTGCTCTTGTTGTCACCACAACCACCACCACCAGCATTCTGACGCATTTATCGACCGCCGCTATACTTACTTGCTTACTTCAATTAATTATTGCTATCCTCAAGTTTATTATAGGCCTACATATCATTACAAACATTCGACCAGCATCCATACTGTACAGTAGATCTAAACTGAAATATTTTGAAAACACACACATCACACAAGTTACCAATTTCTTACACCACACTTTGGTTTACATGTCGAGTGCAGACCAATTGAATGACTCGCGTGGGCGACACAACAACCCTCTCCCCCTTTATATACTAGACCACCGCATGAAGTGAAGAAGTAGGAAGAGACAGAGGGACTAGACTCTCAGTGGTACGAGTGCACCACACACTCCTCATCCCTTCCTCCACTAGTGACGTCAGCAATTGGCGCCAAAATCCCACTGGCAGACGACCAGCAAATCACGGACGCACACGCCCACACACTACCCAATCGATCGTAGATAACACTGTCGCTGCACACAGTCGATCTGCGCATGTCACTGACTTGACATGCGCAGATCGATGTATAAATAAGACGCTTATTACGGGTCGGCCGCGGCGGGTGGCAGGCGCAAGGTCGACTCTCCCGGCTGTTCCGTCTTGACTCTCCGTCCAAGATTTACGCAGATCATGGTGGAATACCGCCAACGCATTCCCTTGTCCTCGTCCTGGAAAGGGAGGAGGATTCGGAAAGGCGAAGTGACCGATTGGAAAATATTAAAGCCCAATAATTAGGTGTTTCCAGATGACGTCTTTGTCTTCGTTCTGTAAAGGCGGTGTATGTCGGAACTCGGAACATGCATTGCCATTAGAACCCTTCTGATATGCAATGTGATGAGGTGTAATGCGATATAACACGTTATTACAGCTGTACTGTAGTGATGTAATTATATAAATATGTAAGATGGTAATACTATTTGCACGATTGTATTCAGACAAATATGAATTTATTATTCGTGCATGTATGTATGTATGTATGTATGTATGTATGTATGTATGTATGTATGTATGTATGTATGTATGTATGTATGTATGTATGTATGTATGTATGTATGTATGTATGTATGTATGTATGTATGTATGTATGTATGTATGTATGTATGTATGTATGTATGCATGCATGCATGCATGCATGTATGTATGTATGTATGTATGTATGTATGTATGTATGTATGTGTGCATGCATGCATGGATGGATGGATGAATGGATGGATGGATGCATGCATGCGTGCATACATGTATGTGTGTATATGTACATGTATGTATGTTTGCATGCATGTGTGTATGTACATGTACGTATGTTTGTGTGCAAGCATGAGTATCCACGTAGATGCATGCATGTTTCTGTATGTGTATGGATGTGCTTTCTTCACTTGTGTATGTCTAATGCACACATAGGGTTTAGTCCGGGATGTTAGCGAGTTATTGTGCATTTTGGTGCTACAAGCAAAAGAAAGATATTTTTGAGTTGAGGAAGAAATTCTAAGAAAAGTGTGATATAGTGCCAGTGGAAAAAATGGGAAAAATGTTTCCACTTTTTTCCAGTTTTTTCCCATTGGATTTTTTCCAGGAACATTAAACCATAATGTTGAAATAGCTCATAAGTCATAACAAGCTGAAATTTTCAGGATATGTGTAGGAATATTAGTAGAATGAGATACGAAATGTGCCAAACAATCCTTCAAGAGCTCTTTCCGAAATCCAAGATGGCGTACAAAATGGCCGCCATTTCCCAAGGTCATTAGACATCACCTGGAAAAAGCTCGTAACAAGCCGAAATTTGCAGGATAGGCGTAGAAGTATGAGTAGAATAAAATTCCAAAAGTGCCAAGCAATCCTTCAGGAGTTCTTTCTGGAAACCAAGATGGCGTCCAAGATGGCCGTCATTTTACAAGGTCGTTAATTATCACTTGGAAAATGCTCGTAACAACCTGAAATTTTCAGAATAGGTGAAGGAATAGGAGTAGAATAACACATCAAAAGTGCAAAACAATCCATCAGAAGTTCTCTCTGAAAACCAAGATGGCGTCCAAAATGGCCGCCATTTTTCATTATTGTTATAGTTTTGCAACCTGAGAAGCTGGAATCACAATGGAAGTGACACGTACTCTGGTTCGGAGGACGAACAATGTTCCTGGAAAAAATCCAATGGGGAAAAACTGGAAAAAACTGGAAAAAATTTTCCCATTTTTTCCACTGGCACTTTATCACACTTTTCTTAGAATTTCTTCCTGAACTCAAAAATATCTTTCTTTTGCTTGTAGCACCAAAATGCGCAATAACGATGTTTTCGACCGCTAAGATACCGGACTAGTTGCATATAATGTACATCTACGCCTGTGAGCATGCATGCACGCATGTGCTATAGGCTATTTGCGTTAATGCACACGTGCACGTGTATAGCATGCAGGTATTTGTTGGCATTTTTGCGTTGTATGTATGCGAAATGTATGTGTATGTATACACAATGTATGTGTGGATATACATGTATGTACAAATTGAAGTTCGTACGCGTGTTAATGTGTGCGTTTACCAAAATAATACGCCTTACTGCACGCACATTCTATTCGAACACCTCAACGTTTGACGACCTATGATTAAACCTGTCGCTGTAGTTGTATCCGACCTTTTTGGACTATATGATCATTCTCCGACGTCATTGCAAGAAATCCCCCCAGTCAACCCCCCTCCCCATCCGACTCGGTTGAGTTAACTGTGCAAGTAAACAACAAGGCCGGTTGACGTATAGAGCATGATAAATACTTTAAGACTTGAACACCTGTTTGCATCTTGCATAAGCAAACAACTGCGTCGCCACATCATGTCGCCTTATCAGCTGAGCACAGTGAGCAGCTGAGTGGCGAACTTGAAAGACGGAGGTCACTTAACGACAATCCATTAATAACGTTTTATGATTGTCTCGCCGTAATTTGCATTCGCTGTATACCATTATACGTATGGATGGAAGCACAGCGCGATTTAACCGTTAAGTTATTAATCGTTAGTTGGAGTTGGAGAACCTCAATGATCAAAAAAATAGGGCGTTCATTTCAGAGGGAGATAGGGACAGACAGACAAAGAGACAGAGACAAAGACAAGACAGAGACACGCAGACCCAGAGACCCAGAGACAGAGACACACAGAGAGACAGAGAGAGCGAGAGAGACAGAGACAGAGAGACAGATACAGAGGCCAATCCGGTCATGGCCCCCATTTAAAAATTGCATGGGACGTGGCCCCCCATTTGGTTTCAACAAGTCATTAAATAAATGTAGCGGGAGAGAAAAACAGGACATCAGGCCCCCCTATTACAAAATCGTATGGGACGTGGCCCCCGTTGGATTTGCCATAACGACTATGGATGACGACTAAAAAAAGGTATATCTTTTCCCCGAAAATTGGACGATGACTAAAAAAAGGTCAACAGTTTTTTTTTCGGCGGTACAACGAAATTTTTCCCCTGTCCCGCCAACAACACCCAAAATTTTGGCCTCCCTTCGAAATTTTTTGTATCCGCCCTTGACTACTGTTACTACTTCCTAAGCTAATATTACCATTATCATTACTATCATCATCCTCGTCGTCGTCATCATCATCAC
Source organism: Lumbricus terrestris (assembly GCA_949752735.1). NCBI lineage: Eukaryota > Metazoa > Annelida > Clitellata > Crassiclitellata > Lumbricidae > Lumbricus > Lumbricus terrestris. The sequence goes on along the minus strand of OX457053.1, from coordinate 7,287,995 downwards.
CACCATCAGGCATTGCGCATAAAAGGCGTACCACTCGCGAATAAACCGATGCCCTGCCTTTAGCGTTTATGCGACGCTTAAAAAATTAGAGATTTGACGATTCGGATAAAAAAATCCAGTAGCATCGGAGTTTTAAAAAAGAGTCAGAGAACTCGTCAGGCGAATGGCGGTTTCCATTCGATTGTCTTTGAACATCTGTTCGCCATCTAAGGTAAACTGGGGTTACTTTGACACTGGGGTTACTTTGACACTTCTTACCTGCAACAGAATATATTTATGGTAAACGCCTACATGTCAAAAGAGGTCGCTGCTATCGCATGTCTAGCTTCCAGTTTCGGTTTAGGATCTATTTTTAGTTCAGCGGTACCAACTTCCGGAAATTGATCAGCTGTGTTATTGTCGCACGTCAAAATTTCGGAATTTTCAAAGTTGACAAACTTTACTTTCTGATCGGTAAGCTTTGACTTTCTTGGTATTAAATAATAGCTTAAATCTGTTTGTCTTTCTATTGAACTCGATTGAAGTGATTATTTTGAATGAATAAAGTTTAGCTTAATTTTTCGCTTTTGGGGTTACTTTGACACCGTGTCAATGTTGCCCCATGGCAGTATTAATTTTTTCCCAATGTTTCCATGCTGTGTTAGGTGGGTAAAGTTTGGCATTAATGGGTTTGAAATGGTCATTCTACTTAGCGTCGTCTTAAAGATTTTCATTAATGAATTTAATTGATTTATATAGCGCCGCTTCAAGACCATCTAAACAGTAGAAACTGTTGCAAGTCATGTACTCAGAAAATCACATTTGGACGCGTGCAAACCATTTTGGCTAAAAACATAGTGGTCATGACTCCGGAAACCAGTCACCAGCTAACCATTCTGAGTTCAAATTCAAGTGACTGAACTGACTGTGCTGGGCCTAAAGAACTGAATTTTCTACCAGGTAAGTCGCTATAGTACTATGCTGCTCTGCATTTCTTGCACTTGTAACAGATACAATGTTTGGTCCCACCGTATATTGACTTAACAGCAGTTAATGTAGGATCTCTCTGTTCTACTTTTTTGCAGAGTCTACTGAACAACCACTGGACCAGCATATATTGGCAGAGCAAATGATTGATGTTCCACACGATGTTAGAGATGCATGGCTTTTCAGCATGCAAGTTCTACAATGCGCACAACATTCGCAAGCCGTAGAAATTTAAAAAGCTTTTTATAACAGTAAAAAACACAGTTCGTGTGGACACAGTTATTTTGTGAGTTCTGTAGTGGTCATATGTTATGTTTAAAAGCTGCTTTTTGGGGGGGGCCCAGTAGCGCAATGAATAACACGCTGGCGTAGAGTGCGAGAGGTAGCGAGTTCGAGCCCCCGTTGGGCAGATATGCTTTGCAGGCTGCTATTAGCGCCGATTATTGCAGGCGGTCTGCTCAGTTAGTATAGTTAAGATTTGTGTATTATGTGATCTTTGTTCTTGTGAATTGTTTAAACTGCATAGACCTAATTTTACACTGTAACCGGTTGCAGTCTGTCAACCGGATTGTTAATAAAGAGACTATTATCAGTATTATTTTTGAAGTCTGCGTGAAATTAGCCTTATTAAATTATGCTTATTTTTCATGGTATCAAGCATATTTGAAAGCAACCAAAGTGGCATTCTTCTTACTGAGTCCTGCTTAAATAACAAATAAAAATTAAATTTTTATTTTTTTATTTTTTATTTCATTGACCCATCTAACCAAAACCAGGCTTAAGTCATGTTTTGTACAATTTTTGAGTGTTAAAAATCTTTTAAAAGAATAAAGTCTCTTCTTTAAAATGACATAAATCTAAATATTGTCTTTGTCCAAAGTTATGAGTAAGAATATAATTCAAATGTTCAATTTTTAAAAAAATTCTGAGAAAATTGCATTTAAAGTTGTTTTTAATTTTGGAATGCAATGAGCTTATTCTTTAGCAACCATGTTCAGAATTGAATAAAATTCGCAGCAAATGGACGGACTGCATAAATAGGCTAGTAGGAAGTGTGGGTTTTATCACCTTATTTGCTATGCTGAATTCTTGCCAAATTTGGCTATTAATGGCAGGAAAGCTGTAGATTTAAGAAAAGTCATTGAATCATTTTAGACAATAGCCACTTCAAAATCATCCAAATATCATTAACAATAAGGTTAATATTTTTCATAACTTGTTGCAGCTGTTGCTCTAATGTGTACGAAATATATTTATTTATCATTTACGGTCAAAACCCAAAATTGAAAAAAATTAGTTTTTAATCACAATTTCGTCATTATCTTAGGGGCATGTGTTGCAACAAGTGCCTGGTTTTGGTCAGATGTGTTACCATTGGTTTCCCAGTCAAGTTTTAGTACACACTCATCTTAAAATGCCTGCAATCAACATGGGGGAACATTGACATAGTGTGTCAATGTTTCCCCATACCCTGGGGTAACTTTGACATTTGTGACATGATAAAAAAAATTAAAAATTCAAATATGGAACTATCATATTTTGGTATGATGTTGTTCAATATAAACAGACATTTCTTCACAGATGTGTATTACACACAGTGTTTTCTGCTGTCTTGTCAATATATTTGTTACTGAGTGCCATGAAACACAACATATTTTTCGCATAATTTTGTCAATTTTTACACTTATTTTTTAAATATTAGCATTAATAAGCTGTGTGGTGTTTATACATTCTAATTATTGTTTTCTGTAACTATGTTTTTTTATGTGATGGAAAATGCAATAAAATGTGAATATTATGATGTACCTTTTAAATGTAGCATAAAAAAACTGCATTGATATTAGAGATGTCAATGTTACCCCAGATATGGGGTAACATTGACACTTTGGGAGGTAATATAAACAAGTGGCTGTTTATGTTAATAGGGCACATAAGCACTTAAAATGAATAGAATTTATTTCCTGTACAGTGGAGCTGTGCAAAACAAATAATGTATGTAGACTCGTGATAATGGCAACGATGACACAGCGCCTTTTTCAAAAATGTGTCAAAGTTACCCCAGTTTACCTTATCTAATTATTTGGTCACCGATGCGATGGTGATGGTGACTGCCTCTGTCTTTCCAGAAGACGTGATTCTGAAGAGAGAAATCATTGTTGCATCGCTTCATTGTTTTCATGGCTTCATTGTTTTCATTGTTTCATTTTTCATTGTTATCCTTTCGTTGCCTTTATTGTTTCCTTTCCCTGACTTGCCGTTCACTGCTTTCATTCGGTTCAACTTCCGCGTGGGCAAGATTAGTGTGGACAGAGTGTCGATTCTATCTATTGTGCCAATTAATCTGTCGTCGCCACCTGAAAAAACTGTTTACAGACCTCGAGTCGATGAGCAAACTCTCGACTGAATAGGACAGCTTCCTGAATGTGACCTTGGCATGCAGCCTGCAGTCGTCCCACGCCAGTCTATCTATTAGTTTCTGTGTCTGCTTCACTCTGTCTCTTTCGCCTGTTATCCATCCTCGTCTCTCCTCTTTCCATTCTCTTTTGCTTTCTGTTTCTCTGTCTCCCTCCACCGTTGACTCTCTGGTAATCTCCGTCTCTGTCTCCGTTTCATATAATTTTTTATTTATATTAACAGCATTGATGATGATGATGATGATGATGATGATGATGATGATGATGATGATGATGATGATGATGACAATAATAAATAAAACAGCAGCAGTCGTCGTAATGATGATGACGATGATGATGATAATAATAATAATAGCAATAATAATAATAATAATAATAATAATTATTATTATTATTATTTTTATTATTATTTTTTTTTACCCGAGGTATTTATGATCCCTCTGGTGCTCAAAAAATTATCCGGAGATGGTTTCCTGACCCAATCTTCGTCTTTCTTGACCAGTCCTCTCCTTTCTTGACCCAACCCTCTTCTTTCTTGACCAGCCCTCTCCTTTCTTGACCCAACAATCTCCCATTTCTTTACCCAGACAACTCCTTGCTTGACCCAACCTGCTCCATTCTTGACCCAACCTGCTCCTTTCTTGACCCATCCCTCTCCTTTCTTGACCCAACCCTCTCCTTTCTTTACCCAACCTACTCTTTTCTTGACTCAACCTGCTCCTTTCTTGACCCATCCCTCTCCTTTCTTGACCCAACCCTCTCCTTTCTTTACCCAACCTACTCTTTTCTTGACTCAACCTGCTCCTTTCCTGACCCAACCTCTCCTTTCTTGACCCAACCCTCTCCTTTTTTTACCCAACCTACTCTTTTCTTGACTCAACCTGCTCCTTTCCTGACCCAACCGTCTTCTTTCTTGACCCAACCCTCTTCTTTCTTGACCAGCCCTCTCCTTTCTTGACCCAACCTGCTCCTTTCTTGACCCATCCCTCTTCTTTCGTGACCCAACCAGCTCCTTTCTTTACCCAACCTACTCTTTTCTTGACTCAACCTGCTCCTTTCCTGACCCATCCGTCTTCTTTCTTGACCCAACCCTCTTCTTCCTTGACCAGCCCTCTCCTTTCTTGACCCAACACTCTCCCATTTCTTTACCCAGACAACTCCTTGCTTGACCCAACCTGCTCCATTCTTGACCCAATCTGATCCTTTCTTGACCCAACTTTCTTCTTTCTTTACCTAACCTGCTCCTTTCTTGACCCAAGCCTCTTCTTTCTTGACCCAACCTGCTCCATTCTTTACCCAACCTACTCTTTTCTTGACTCAACCTGCTCCTTTCCTGACCCATCCGTCTTCTTTCTTGACCCAACCCTCTTCTTTCTTGACCAGTCCTCTCCTTTCTTGACCCAACAATCTCCCATTTCTTTACCCAGACAACTCCTTGCTTGACCCAGCCTGCTCCATTCTTGACCCAATCTGATCCTTTCTTGACCCAACCATCTTCTTTCTTTACCAAACCTGCTCCTTTCTTGACCCAAGCCTCTCCTTCCTTGACCCAACCTGCTCCATTCTTGACCCAATCTGATCCTTTCATGACCAAACTTCTCCTTTCTTGACCCAACCCTCTTCTTTCTTGACCAGCCCTCTCCTTTCTTGACCCAACCTGCTCCTTTCTTGACCCATCCCTCTTCTTTCGTGACCCAACCCTCTCCTTTCTTTACCCAGCCTACTCTTTTCTTGACTCAACCTGCTCCTTTCCTGACCCATCCGTCTTCTTTCTTGATCCAACCCTCTTCTTTCTTGACCAGCCCTCTGCTTTCTTGACCCAACACTCTCCCATTTCTTTACCCAGACAACTCCTTGCTTGACCTAACCTGCTCCATTCTTGACCCAATCTGATTCTTTCTTGACCAACTTTCTTCTTTCTTTACCTAACCTGCTCCTTTCTTGACCCAAGCCTCTTCTTTCTTGACCCAACCTGCTCCATTCTTTACCCAACCTACTCTTTTCTTGACTCAACCTGCTCCTTTCCTGACCCATCCGTCTTCTTTCTTGACCCAACCCTCTTCTTTCTTGACCAGTCCTCTCCTTTCTTGACCCAACAATCTCCCATTTCTTTACCCAGACAACTTCTTGCTTGACCCAGCCTGCTCCATTCTTGACCCAATCTGATCCTTTCTTGACCCAACCATCTTCTTTCTTTACCTAACCTGCTCCTTTCTTGACCCAAGCCTCTCCTTCCTTGACCCAACCTGCTCCATTCTTGACCCAATCTGATCCTTTCATGACCAAACTTCTCCTTTCTTGACCCAACCCTCTTCTTTCTTGACCAGCCCTCTCCTTTCTTGACCCAACCTGCTCCTTTCTCGACCCATCCCTCTCCTTTCTTGACCCAACCTGTTCCTTTTATGACGCGACCCTCTTCTTTCTTGACCCAACCCTCTCCTCCTCTGACGAGCATCAGTAACATTCATTTAAACCTGAGTAATCGGAGGACTCCGAGGAGGCGTCAGATCAGCGAGCGATGGATACCTCCGTAATCCGGGCGAATAGCGCAGCATGATCAGCGTCATTAAAAGCAGACGGTGCGACGTGAGAGGATTGGGGAGGTGTTTGGGAGGAAGCGGCTGCTGCTGCTGCTGGTACTGCGACAGAAATGAGACGCACATGATGCCCGGCTTATCCGTTGCGGATGCTGATGATGGTGATGGCGATGATGATGGTGGTCTAATTTCAGCCGCGGAGATTAATGAGTTGCGACAGCCGTGCGCATATCAGAGGACTATTATAATGAATGCGACGATGGTGATGGTGGTTGTTGTGGTGATTGTGGTGGTGATTGTGGTGGTGGTGATGATGATGGTGGTGGTTGTTGTGGTGATTGTGGTGATGATGATGATGGTGGTGTTTGTTGTGGTTGTTGTTGTGATGATTGTGGTGGTGATGATGATGACGGTGGTGTTTGTTGTGGTGGTTGTTGTGATGATTGTGGTGGTGATGATGATGACGGTGGTTGTTGTGGTGATTGTGGTGGTGATGATGGTGATGTTTGTTGTGGTGATTGTGATGGTGATGATGATGACGGTGTTTGTTGTGGTGATTGTGGTGGTGGTGATGATGACGGTGTTTGTTGTGGTGATTGTGGTGGTGGCCATCACCATCATCTGCTTGCAGCTGGGTCTGCATAGCCTATATATAGCCATTGGCGGAATTTGGTTTCCGTTTGGGGGGGAGGAGGGGGGCTAAAAACTTGGTCCTGGAGGAAATTTCGTTTCGGCCGGAAAAAAATTGATGACTTTTTTGTCGTAGTGTTCAAATCTCATGAAACTTACTATGCATTTCCCTGCCGAAAAAGCTGATGACATTTTTTAGTCATCAGTCAGGAGTCCTTGTTGGGTGGCTAAGCCCGAAAATATTGGCCTTTTACACGGTAAAACATGACTATGGGGCTTCTTGGGGGGGAGGCTTTAGCCCCCAAGCCCCTGATAAACTCCGCCCATGTATATAACATGCATACAATTATGTAGGTGTACTTGATATAGCGCCCTTCACGATCCTACTCAGAAGCGATCCAGACTTTACACTGCAGCGCGGACTCTGAATTCGGAGCTTCACGCCGAAACGCATGAACAATAACTGCGAGTGAAGGACTTGCTCAAGGTCCCTACGAGGCGGCTTGAGGTGAATTCGAACCTGCAACCCTCCGGCAGTAGGGCAACGAACATGCCTACCTCACCACCGCGCCCGACAATGGGCATGGGACAGGTCTTTTTAAAAGGAATTTTCTGAACTTCCCAAGCCCCCCTTTCCTTTCCCATTCTCCATGGTAAATTACTCCCAATCGGTGGAAAATGGCCTTTATTTTATTGCTTTTAACTGCACTGTGGCAGTGCACAGAAGAGTAGGCTTATACCTACAACTTAACAAATTCATTTAGAAGTGCACAATGTGTGTTTGAAGTGCACGCTAAAGAAAAGCCCATAAGATGCGTGGATTATGTACAACTAACAAGCCAGGCACCGTGACCGTGGTCGCCCTCACCACTTGCATCGTAAATCCAGTCCCATACAGACAAAGCATAAGGCAAATACATGGATTTTCTATGTAATCCCGCTGCAGTGCTAGTGCGTAGTCGAGTTTGAACAACCCGTAGTTTCGAACTCGAGAGGCAGTTAAACCAAGAGTGCACTCTATAATAGACCTATATAGCCTACCGTAAAGTTCTGAGAAAAATTCTTCTAAACGAGTGTATGCATACGTTAAAAAAATTGTTTATGCGATGTCTCAGAAAGTGACGGCCTTAAAAATAACGCTTTCAAATAGGCTACCTGCATGGAGAATCCTGGGTTTTTTCAAACTGCGAATATATCGAGTCCTTATATAGTGATAGAGTTTGTAAGTGCAAATAAAACTGACAGTCAGCTGTCAATCAATAACTCAAAGCTGAAATATCAAGGCAATGAAATGATTTTTTAACGTAGGCCTACATTATACTATGCACCTATCTCAACAATGAGGTATATATATATATATCAGGCGTGTCAAAGCTATAATAATATTATATATATATATATATATATATATATATATATATATATATATAGTCCAGGCAATCTAGATAAAAAAAACGTCAACCTGGGAAAAATTGTAACCGAAGCTATCTACATATATATATATATATATGTATATATATATATATACATATATATGTGTATATATATTTTTTTTTTTTTTTTTTTTTTTTTTTTCCTCAACCAAAACAACAAACAAACATGATACAATTATGGCATTGAATAATAGGGCCTACATTAACATAATTTGGTGAAGAAGGGGAGACCCAGAAGGGATAGAAAATCCCGCTAATAGGGCCACCCATAATTCATGTAAAATATAAAAGAAAAACATGACAGAGCATTCAATTGTAGGAATAAAAAAATGATGAGGGAGAGAAAAAAAAATTAAGCAATCGACATTTCTGTATATAACGAGAAAAACAACTCTTAACTAATGACTTAACTAAAGACTTAACTAAGGGCTTGGCGAGACCACTGAGCAGAAACCTTAACCATTACATATCAGGAAGTGTTTTAAGTAGATAAAGGCGAAGTTTATGCTTAAATAATCTTGTGTTAGGTAGGGAATGAAGATGTGTAGGGAGAGAGTTCCAACATTGGGAGCCAGTATATTGTATAGAGAATCGACGAGTATTAGTATGTGCGTAGGGAAGGTCATAAACAGTTAATTTTCTAGTTGAATAAGAGTGGCGATCAGAGGTAAGGTTAAAGAAATCATTAAATACAAGTGGTAATAGGCCATGGTTATAACGGTACATAAACTCTCCTATTTGCAAGTGCCTAATTTGATCGATCTTTAATAATCCAAATTCCTTGAAATACAGAGCGGTGTGGGCTCGGCGAGGAATATTAGCTATAAAACGGATTGCATATTTTTGAAGGGTGACTAGTCTGATAAAATTAGATTTGTAAGTAGATGTCCAAATTAAATTACAGTAGGTTAAATAGGGATAAATAAGAGAATAGTATAGCATAGACCGGATAGAGACAGGAATCAGTTTAGATGAGCGAAATAGCACACCAACAGTCTTAGCAATTTTGCTAGAGATATTATTGATGTGTTCCTTCCAATTTAGATGCTGGTCAATGTAAACGCCCAAAAATTTTGTGGATGTTACTTCGGTGATAGGAGTCCCTTCAATAAGTAGAATAGGAAGTTCATTGGGATATTTTTTCTTATGGGATCTGAAGAGGATGTAGTTGGTTTTATCCAAATTTAGAGTAAGTTTATTAGATCGAAACCAATCAACGACTCGGTGAAGCTCAGAATTAACAGTGTTGAATAGGGTATCAATAGATTTATCAGAATGAAATAAGTTAGAATCATCAGCAAATAGCACAAAATACATAGAAGGCGATACATTGGGTAAATCATTAATATAGATTAAAAATAAAAGAGGTCCAAGATTAGATCCTTGAGGGACACCGTGAGAAATGAGTTGTAGATCAGAAGTACAATTGTTAACAGAAACCAGTTGAAAACGATTTTCAAGATAGCTAACAAACCATTGTAGTTGTGTCCCTCTAATTCCATAGTTATAAAGTTTTTTGATCAAAATATGATGATTTACAGAATCAAAGGCTTTAGCTACATCAAGGAAGATACCAAGGGAGTATTCGTTATTTTCAATTGCATTAGAGATTTTGTCTTGTATGCTTAGAAGGGGCATGTAGGTAGAATGACCCTGTTGGAATCCATGCTGAGACTGAAATAGTACTTTCTCTTTTGATAAAAAACTATCTAAACGTGCGTACATTAATTTTTCAAATATTTTGGCGAAGAATGGGAGTACAGAAATCGGTCTGTAGTTAGAAACATTGTCCCTCGGGCCCTTTTTATGAATGGGTATGACCTTGGCAGTTTTCAATGCGGAGGGGAATACTCCAGTGGTAAATGAGCAGTTGACAATCTCTGATAGCGGAATTGCAATTTTAGGCAATGTTAATAGGGCTATGGCAGGGTCAATTCCATCGACTCCTTTACTATGCGTAGTGCGAATGGTATGCGCAAGGTTCATTATTTCACAAGGTGTAGAAGGGATTAATGCTATAGAATGTGGAAGGGGTTGGGATAAGTAGGAGAGAAAAGAGTTAGTTGCAGCAGGTATTTTATTAACAAGAGATTGTGCAATGCCTGTGAAGAAATTATTGAATTTAGTTGCTATAGTCTGAGGGTCAGTAATTTGTTCACCATTTACATTCAATGCAGTAATTACAGTTTCTCTGTTAGTATCTCTATCCAGTATACTCCTCAGAAGACCCCAGGTTTTTTTAAGGTTATTACTATGGATTAAAAATTCGGATGCATAATAATCTTTTTCGGCTTGCAATTTAACTTTCTTAAATTTGTTTCTGTATAGGATGAATTTCCTTTTGTTGGCCTCATTTGGATTTGTTACGAATTTTTTATATAGTTTCGCTTTCTTATTACTAGATTTTACCAGTGCCCGAGTCATCCACGGCTTTTTTGGAATAGAGTTGCGAGCATAAGTCCTAGTGAAAATTGGAAAAGAATCATCGTAAAGCTTCTTATAATTGCTAAGAAATAGGTCATAGGCCTTATCAGTGTCTAGTTCTGTACAAGCTTCACGGATATTAGACCAGTCCGTAGAGTCTAAGGATTGCAAAAATTTGGCTTTATGGTCATCAGATACTAGGTTAAATGTCAGTGTTTGAGGCTTGTTAGGAGGTTTGATGGGACTAAAATCAAACCATGCTATGATTGGTAAATGATCAGAGATGTCTTCAATGAGAATAGAGGAATAAATAAGTTTGGTCCAAATGTTAGTGAATATGTTATCTAGTAATGTAGATGTATGGTCAGTGATCCTGGTAGGTCTGGTTATGAGAGGCAATAGATGATGGGCGGTTAGGCAATGGTAGAGATCAGCAGTGGCTTTGTGGCTATTAATTTTCAAGAGATCCATGTTAAAATCACCTAAAATTACTATGTCTTTTGATTTTTTTAGCATATGATCTAAAATGTTGTTAATTTCTTCAGAGAAATCTTCTAGTTTAAGCCCAGGTGGCCGATATATAACCCCAACTGTGGTTGCCCCAGTTTTATGTGCTAGGCGAATAAAAAGACCTTCAAAAAATTGAAAAGGAGAGGAATCGGATCCTATCGAGTCTAGGATTTGGTACGAGATTTCTTCTCTAATCAAGAATCCCACTCCTCCTCCGCCCTTTCCAATTCCTCTGGAACGATGAACAAATTGATAACCAGGCACTTTTATTAGATCAGTATTGGAATCGTTCAGCCAGGTTTCTGTTAATGCAAGTATAGATACAGGTAAAGAGTTCAGCAGATCTTTGATTTCATTAATTTTGGGTAAAATGCTTCTTGCATTTACATGCATAAATGAGAGAGAACATGGAGAGGAGGCTAGCTTTGATCTGAGGGATTGAATAGACGAATATGTACTGTCACATCGCAAATCATTAAAATAGTTGCTATCAGGATCTAGATCAGGGTTGTTTAATAGAGTTCGATTATCATTTTCCTCTGTTAATACCTCTAAGGTTAAGTCTCCTAGGTCTCTTTGAAATCCTACATAACCATCAGTGGAGGTTTTTAGTATATCCTCACTGGACCCAATTTGTGCTTGGGAAAAAGGGAATAGATTAGCTGTAATAGAGTATTCATTTGTGGAAGATTGCTTCAGAGTATTAGAAATAATGGAGGTAGGGTGTTTAGATATAGAATCACAGCTGTCAATTGAATGGACAAGTTCATGCTCAGTGTTTTCGCTTAAGCTAGGGTTAAATACACCGAAGTGTATGTCTCTCAGCAAGCTGGCAGAGAGGCGTACAACAAAAATAACCTATTTACAGAAGTACATTTAAGTATAAACAGGTAAAAGTTTAAAATGTCAACAATTCAACAATTTACACACATCAAGTTAATTACTTTGCATACATGTAGGTGCATTTGAGTCATATATACTGTGTCCGGATGAAAAGTAGTACACAACTAAAAGTGTCATAACCCGGTCAAAACTTTTAGGATTTGTCTGAAATTTTAAACAGAGCAACAGTGACCATATTTACACGAGACCCTAAAACCGATTAGAAATATTCTTGAGTTTGTCAAATATATGGGCGTTTTAAATGGAACACCGAAAAATTGAACTTTCCAACATGGAAAACCTGAAAAGAAGTGAAATTCAGCTATATCCGGTGTTCAAAATGTTCTTCTTGTTCACGAACACATGACCGTAGACGCAGTAGCTGTCCCAGCAGACACTCGGCTTCATATTCCGCAGCTGTGGCCGCCCAGCACTCCAGACCTCGATCCGGAGTACCAGGTACATTTCCTGGAGGAGCGCGTTTTTCGTTCACGCGTATTCATGACATCGATAACCGTAGGGTGTAGGGCGCGTCTGATTGAGGAGTGGCAGCTGTTTGACCACGTGATCATCGACCGGGCCATCAAACAGTGGCGTCCACGTCTGCGGTCGTGTGTCCGTCAACGAGGAGGACATTTTGAACACCAACTGTAGCCGAACTTCACTCTCTTATGTGAGGGCCCATGTTGGAAACTTTAATTTTTCAGTGCTCCATCGCAAACGCTCATAAATTTGGCAAACTCGCGAATATTTGCAAACGACTTTGGAATCTCGTGTACATATGGTCACTGTTGCTGTATTACAAATTTCAGACAAATCTTAAAAGTTTTGACCGGGTTATGACACTTTTAGTCGTGTACTACTTTTCATCCGGACACAGTGTAGATGTTTTCCTGTTCAGAATTTGTTGCTGAATAAGTAATAACATATCCAAAATATTGAAAAATTCCACAAAATCCAACCATGGGGTCATCCCCAAAATGGGGTTCAAAATATGATGGTTTTCGTGTTTTTTGCATTGAATAATGAATATCGGGCTGCAGTCTGGTGAACAAATTGTTCACTTTGTGATGCAAGTATGAAATTTGGTACATTCCACGAACATGTTAAAAGAAAAAGATTTGGCTATATATAGGACCATCGTAGATTTGACCCCTGGCCCAATGGCAGCCATTTTTCAAAATGACCGACAGGTTTACAGATTTTAAATAATCTCAGCTTCCAGTACACTTAGAATCGTCATCTTGGTGTCTAAACCTACATAGAAGATTGGAAGGTCGAAGATTCCAACAGGGCCATTGCAAATGTTCCCCATGGCCTTTATAGGTATACGCGATCGTTTTTATATTTCGTTGTATACAATGGGGCCACATCATCCATCATAAGCATAGGTCTAGTCACAATATACAAAGACATGGGTCTGTCATGGGGTCAAAGAACCGCGTGAGGGCTTATAGCCTTAACCCGTTTTGCCCAGTGTTCCATTATTGGAACATTTTATAAAAAGATTGAGTACTTGTTTGCAATAGAGCGCTATATATATAGTGAATATAAAATAATTTCCTGTCATTGTAAACTGCTTTTCTAAGACGTACCTGTAGAAAAAATTAACATTCTGATAACCTAATAGTCGTCAAAATTTGACGATTATTAGGTTGTCAAAATGTTAATTTTTTATTTAATAACTTAGGTTTTTATGAGAATTTCCAAGTAGTCTAAATTGTTTTGACAGATTGCAGCAAAGATGGGCATTGAGATTTAAAATCATTGCATTTTCGCTAATCTTCATCAAACTTGAGTTATACGCCTTTCCTCTTTAGTCTTTAGTCTTTTTATAACCTTTAGTCTTTAGTCTTTAGTCTTTAGTCTATAGTCTTTAGTCTTTAGTCTTTAGTCTACAGTCTTTAGTCTTTAGTCTATAGTCTATACTGTCCAGTTGACTTTAAGATTCCGAAAGCTCTAATTTCTGCCACAAGACAGCGTCGGGTTTTCTCAGCCTTATAGCTCGTTAAATTTTTAAACAGATCGTGTCTGTAAATTATCACTGGAATCAAATTTAACAGTATTCGACAGCAATAAATAAATAATAATGCTCATTTTACCAACGCCATCTGACGAATAGAAGGTTGAGTCGAAATTTCGAAGATTATTATAGCTGGAAACGATCTTTGCATTCTTCGTGCCAGTATTGCAATCACCATAAACCATTACCGTTACCCAAATTGCAACGTGACAATATTATTTATAATAGTCTTCCTGGTATAGCCTATAATAAAGCCATCAATTTAACTTATTATATATGGTTCTTAAGTAAACATATGCGACTTTATTAATTTGCCTTTCTATTTGGACCTGAGACAATACATAATGTATACGTGCAGATATATATATATATACACACACATATAATACATATAATATTATAATTATATAATTATATATAGATACATATATAGCCTTTATATATACATATATATATATAAAATTATGTTTAGGCTCATTTGACTGCGTGCATGCAGCGTGCGTCTATACTGTACACACGTAGATAAGACATACAAAGACTGTTGTAAATTACAATAGCTTTCCTGGTAGACCTGTTAATCGAACTATGTTTTATTAGCCTTCTATTTTACATCTTAGTCTTAATGCATGCATATAATATATATATATATATATATATATATATATATAGAGACATGACAAATACAAATAGTTATATACATATATACATAGATACTGGCAAATATAGAGACAAACGGTCTTAGGCATGCAAATTAAAAGGTGTAGCGTATACGTATTTATTAGGCCTATGATATATTATTCTAACGACTAGCTCTACAACAAAGGCAATGAATCTGTAATAAATTAAGGTTGATGAGAAATCCCGCTGGCACTGATCGAAGCATTGATACATTTACAGTTTTGTTTCTAATCCTCGGCGGATCGATAGCTTCAACACTACACGTACATACATACAACACTTCAACACTACACGTACATACATACAACACTACAAAGCGTGAAGTGTGGCAGCAATAAAATTTATAAGTTATTGGGTTCTTGTATATAATTATAAGCACCTTTGTTTGCGATCATAACAGATGCAGTGTCTATAATATTCAGAATCAAACATACCGACGTACAAAGTCGTACATACATAGGCCTAATACGTACGTACGTACATACATGTACATACATACATACATACATCAAATCAAAAATCAAATCAAATCAAAATCAAATCAATTTATTTTGCAGCCAGAGCAACAAAATAGATTAAAATAATGAAACATCATAGAAAAAAGTTAACAAAATAAAATAAAACAGTGCTTAAGTAATGATGCTGATATAGTTTACAATTGGTTGCACAGGGGACTCGGAAGGGGTCTTGCAACCCCGCTAGGTGGGCCCCCTGGGCGGAAATACCATGATGAAGATGGCCATTAGGTTGACCATAAAGTGTACTCAATATATGATATAGCGAGACAAAACAACATTGAGAAAGCATACATACATACAAACACACACACATACATACATACATACAAACACACATACATACATACACATACGTACGGCCCGGAGGGGCCCCTTCCTCTTGGGGGCCCCTCCGACCACAGTTGGTGTTTATGTGCATGGTATGTTCAGTCAGTCACGTGATAGGGTGAAGATGAAGAGAAATAAGAGCGGAAGAATGGACGAGAAGAGAGGGCAAATAGGGAGAGGGGATGAAGTGATGAACGATGGTAAGAAAGAGAAAGTGTAGGTGGAAAAAAATGGGAGGAGATAAACAAGGAATGGGAAGGGGAGGGAACAGGATGAGTAGGGGAGGAGGAAGTGGTGGTTAGAGGAACGATGGATGAATGGAAAAAAGATTCGGAGGAGCAGGAGGAGTAAGAGAAGGTGGGTATAGGAAGAATTAGAGTTTGAGGAGGAGAAGGGGAGAATGACAGAGAAGAGGAGGGTGAGATGGAAAAGAGAAAGCGGGGTAGAAAAGAAGGAGGAGAAGGTGGGGGCGGAGTAATTGAAAGAGGATATATGGAGAAAGAGGAGGAGTTGAAGTCAAGAAAGGAGTTAGGAAAGGAGGGGAGAAGGAAGATGTATGGAAGAAAGCAGAACAGGAGGGTAAAGAAGCAGGAGAAAAATGAAGCGGATGTCCGTATGTTGTTGTCCTCTCTCCCTCGCCGTTCTATCTTTCCACCGACAGTGTGCGGCCGATGTACACATTACAGACTCATGCTGAAGTGGAGTTTGAACACAAAATAATGACAGATGAGAAGATCAAGCACTGCATGGATGAGCAGCTGCACTGTTCACTGTTCTCACTCACGATCTGCATCGATTGATTTGTGACGATCGATCTGTTAAATGTTTAATCGGTTGACTATTTGATCCGAAGGTCAGATCGATGCTCGTTACGTGACTTCATGACTAAAGACATGCGCAGACAAACGGACAGAGGAACGGACGGACAGACGGTTATAGGCCTACAGACGGTTTGTCCGACAGACAGACAAACAGTCAATCAGTAAGACAGACGGACGGACGGACGGACAGACAGACAGACAAACAGACGGACAGACGGACAGACAGATAGGACAGACAAGTAAGCAATGAGATAGACGTAGAGAAAACCACATGGACAGACAGGCAGGCAGGCAGGCAAGCAGACAGGCAGACAGGCAGACGAACATATATGTATACAGTCAAATGGATAGACAGACAGTCAGATGGATAGACAGACGGATAGTGCCACAGACACACAGATAGACAGACAGTCAGGCAGACAGACCAACAGATAGACAGACAATTAGTCAGACAGACAGTCAGGCAGAGCTGTCGCTCGTTTTCTTATGCTACAATAATGACTCTATATTTCTACTCCATTTGGTGTTAACTGCAAATTATTGCAAATTATGTCGCCATCTTGCTCGCAATAATTTTTATTTGCACATGCGCATCAATGTCCCAAAAGTGTGTGTACTTCGCGCGCATGTAGGCCTACAGATAGCAACCGCATAACTTCGTGTATACGTATGCATGTGCATGTGCTCGCGCGAGTGGGAGTTGCATTGTAGCGTATACGTGTGAATAAAAGTGTCAGTTAATAGGCATTTGTGGATTTGTGGTTAATAAAATTTAAAGAGTAACAGCTGGCCGCTACAATAAAGCCTATACAGCATGATCGGATCCTAAGCATTATGTGTGACATCCGTGAAACACCATAATCTATGGCTGTCAGCTGCTACAAAATCAAGACCTTCTCCACCATATGGCCACCATATGGTTTATATGTCCATGCATATGGACCACCATATGGTCCACCATATGGTCCACGATATGGTTTATATGTCCATGCAGTGCAGCGTGGTTAAGTTCTGCTGTAGGCTACGGCTGACATTTCCAGCGCCGTATGCCATGGCTGGATTCCAGCATATGGCTGGAATTTCCAGTCCAGCATGGCTGAATTCTTACACCTAGTTGACATTGCCACTGCCATATGGCTAAATTCTACCACATGGTTGACATACCAGTGCCGTATGGCTAAATTCCACCATATTGCTGGCATTTCCAGTGCCGCATACGTCTAAATTCCACCATATGGTTGACATTTCGAATGTCGTATGGCTAAATTCTAAAATATGGTTGACATAATCCAGTGCCGAATGGCTAAATAAAATTCTACCATATGACTGACATTTGCAGTGCCGTATGGCCAAGTAGAATTCTACCAGATGGCTGACATTTAGAGTCCAGCTTGGCTAAATTCTACCGTATATGGCTAAATTCTACCATATGGCTGGTATTTCCAGTTCTGTATGGCTAAGTAGAATTCTACCATATGACTGACATGTCCTTCCAGCATGGCTAAATTATAGCATATGGTTGACATGTCCAGTGCCGTATAGCTAAATTCTACCATATGGGTGACATCTCCAGTGCCGTATATGGCTAAATTCTACCATAAAAATTATGGCTGACATTTCCAGTGCCGTATGGCTAAATTCTACCGTATGGTTGACTCTTCCAGTGCCGAATATATCTAAATTCTACCATATGGCTGGCATTTCCAGTTCTGTATGGCTAGGTAGAATTCTACCATATGGCTGACATGTCCTTCCAGCATGGTTAAATTCTACCGTATGGTTGACATTTCCAGTGCCGAATATATCTAAATTCTACCATATGGTTGACATTTCCAGTGCCGAATATATCTAAATTCTACCGTATGGTTGACATTTCCAGTGTCGTATGGCTAAATAGAATTCTACCATATGGCTGGCGTTTCCATTTCCGTATGGCTAAAATAGAATTCTACCATATGGTTGGCATGTCATGTCCAGCATGGCTAAATACCAATGAATATGGTTGGCATCCATGGACGATGTCTTGGTGGCATCAACAACGTAGCTGACATCAATGAGCGATGGTGATGTGCTGGTGACGTGCATGTACAATGTTGTACATGTAAGCCTACATTATAGATATTTCAACCGACCGACCAACCGACGTTGTGATTGCATATTATTATTATAATCACAGTCGTTCAGAAGACGGATCCCGTATATATAAATAAAGCGATTATATCTCATTGAAATATATATATATATATATATATATATAATTACATGTGCATACTTAATTATAATTTTGTGTGTGTGTGGGTGCGTGGGTGTGTCCGTGCGTGTGGGTGTGTTTGCGTCAGGGCTGGTTTTAAGCAATTTTTAGAACTGCACAACCCCTTCTTTTCCTTCCCATTCTCAATGGTAAATTACTTGCAATCGGAGGACAATGACCATTTTTGCTAGTTTTAACTGTACAGAAGTGCTTCTATACAACTGCACAAATCATTTAGAACTGCACATTTTGTGTACAGCTGCACATTAAAAAAAATGGCTTGCGTGCGTGTGTGTGTGCACATATGCGTGCGTGTGTGTTTG
Organism: Lumbricus terrestris; assembly: GCA_949752735.1. Classification (NCBI taxonomy): domain Eukaryota; kingdom Metazoa; phylum Annelida; class Clitellata; order Crassiclitellata; family Lumbricidae; genus Lumbricus; species Lumbricus terrestris. The sequence goes on along the minus strand of OX457053.1, from coordinate 7,269,258 downwards.
TGTGTGTGTGTGTGTTTGTGTGTTTGTGTGTGTGGGTGTGTGCGTGCGTGCGTGCGTGCGTGTGTGTGTGAGTGTTTCGTGCATAATCATATATGATACACGCACACGTACAACGAGAGAGTGACAGACAGACAGACAGACAGAGATCATTGAACGACTCGGCGGCATGCAGTATATATATATAAACGGCGGACATCCCGCATCTGCGCAGGTGGGCGATAATAGCGGAAGATGTGAGACTCAGCTTCCGTCCACGAAGGATTCTTATCGAAAGATTACAGCAGCGATTGGATGAATGTGCGGGGGAGGGCAAGGTTGATGGTGAAGGGGGGAGTCGTGCAATTGTGCTGTTTGAGGGGGTGGTAGCACCTGGCGGATGTGTGTGTGGGGGGGGGGGTACCCGTCGCAAGGCCTCTGTGGCCGACAGAGCAGAGGCTGGCGACCGGTCTGTTACCTGGCAAAGATCAACTTGTCGACCATTATCAACAAAGCGATGTTGAGCGGGGGGGGTCTGGAGCGGGGAGGGGGGTCTGGAGCGGGGGTCGGGTATTACCGAAAAAAACGTTGGCCTATTAAGACCCCACTCCCCTTGAAAGTTCGTCGCTGTTCAATCGTTCATGTGGTCTTCTCTGGGTGTGTGCGTGCGTGCTTGTGTGTGTGTCTCTGTCTCTCTGTCTCTGTCTCTGTCTCTCTGTCTCTCTTTCTCTCTGTCTCTGTCTCTGTCTCTCTCTCTCTCTCTCTCTCTCTCTCTCTCTCTCTCTCTCTCTCTCTCTCTCTCTCTCTCTCTCTCTGTGTGTGTGTGTGTGTGTGTGTGTATGTGTCAGTATGTGTTTGCCTGTTTTGTCTGTGTGTCTGTTTATCTGTTCTTTTTAATCTGTCTATCTGGCCCTGTATCTGCCATCCTCCAGTCCTCTCTATACGCCGTCCGTTATATAGTCCGCTTGTCTATCCTGCTGTCCTTTCAATTGTCAGTTTGTCCGCCTGTCCTTTGGTCCTGATCATGAGTTGCGATTGTCTGTCCGACCGTCCTTCGCCTGCCTGCCTGCATGTGTCCTTGTATGTCTGTGTCTGTCTATCTGTCTGCCAATCTGTCTGTGTGTTTCTGTGTCTGTCTGTGTGTGTGTGTCTATCTATCTGTGTATCTGTGCATGTGTGCCTGTCTGTCTGTGTATCTGTCAATCTGTTTCTGTGTGTCTGTGTGTGTTTGTCTGTCTGTGCGTCTGTCTATCTAACTGCCAATCTGTCTGTGTGTTTCTGTGTCTATATGTGTGTTCCTATCTATCTGTGCATCTGTGTATGTGTGTCTGTCTGTCCGTCTGTGTATCTGTCAATCTGTTCCTGTGTGTCTGTGTGTTTGTGTGTGTTTGTCTGTCTGCCTGTCTGTCTGTCTGTCTGTCTGTCTGTCTGTCTGTCTGTCTGTCTGTATCTCATCAACAGGATTAAAGAAAACATTTATCTGATGTACATGTAGCGTGTATTATATCCGTCCATCTGACCAGATGAGTCTGGGGCCGCACGCACATTAATGGGCCAAATATCACTCGCTTCCTATTAAACTCTGGACCCAATTATTCGACTAATTCTGCGATTCAAACCAGAATCATTGAACGATATTAGGCCAAGAACAGCATCAGCAAAGACACAATTGAAACGAGAAACCTTTGTTTCATTAGAAATAACGCTCAGATCATGCGACGTAATATACGCTGTAGGCGCCACTTTGGTCTAACGATTGGGTGGGACAAATAATTTATTATTTTGCTTAGAACCCCTTCGTGATTGCAATAATAATTACAGTAGCAGCAGCAGCAGCAGTAGTTAGTAGTAGTAGTAATTATAATGATAATAATGATGACGCTGATGATGACGATGACGATGACGATGATGATGATGATGATGATGATGATGATGATGATGATGATGATGATGATGATGATGATGATGATGGCGATGATGAAGATGATGCTTGTAACAAGTAGATTCGGTAGCACACTCTACGCAATTCGATAGGCCTACTTATGCAGGGACATGGCAGTGGATTCGTTTGTGCTCTTTCTGTCTGTGTCTCTTTCTGTCTGTCTGTCTGTCTGTCTGTCTGTCTGTCTGTCTGTCTGTATCTCTCTGTCCGTCTATCTATCTATCTATCTATCTATCTATCTATCTATCTATCTATCTATCTATCTATCTATCTATCTATCTATCTATCTAATCTAATCTAATCTAATCTAATCTATCTATCTATCTATCTATCTATCTATCTATCTATCTATCTATCTATCTATCTATCTATCTATCTATCTATCTATCTATCTATCTATCTATCTATCTATCTATCTATATATTTATAATTATATATATATATATGTGTATATATCTGTCCGTCCGTCCGTCCGTCCATCTGTCTGTCTGTCTATCTGGTGTCTGTCTGTCAGTCTGTCTGCTTGTCTGTCAGCAAGTCTTTACATCACTGCTGATCAGCGGTACGCTACCGTACCGATACTCGCATAGGCAGTACATAGCTGCGCTCAACATACTGCTACTAACAACACCATCGCCACCACAGCCACTGCTATTGCTGCTACTAGCCTACTGCTCATTCTAATAATGACGATTATTAAAATGACGACGATAATGAAACAAATCAAAGTTAAAAAAAACCATAATTGTAGCGCAAATGTAGGTGTTTTCAACAGGCAAGCAGCAGCTGTCTATAAACTCGGTCAACGTAGGCCTCCTAATGCTGTTCAGTCGCACTGTGTGTTTACACAGTTTGATCAGCCATCCACGCTCGATAGCCAAACAGTTTAATACTCCGATCAATTATCACTCATTTTATGCTCGAGAGACTCCGTAACCTTTTAGTTCCATGTGGTATTAGCAGTTTGTTGTCGATATCAACCCCGGCGCAGCTGCCCCAGAGGCCCTGGACGCGAGCGCTCTGAATTGGGTCAACCAAAAGTAAACAAATCGCGACCTTTGGTCATGCGTCAGAGTGACGTCATTCGGTTGGCCTCATAAAATGAATTCTCTTCGGCAATATCGATAGATAAAAAATAAAATGCGTCGTTTTAAAAAGAAGTCTCGTTAAAAAATGCTTTTGTCTGATTAAGATATCTGAGATTGCAAATAAAGGACAACGTAGCAATTTAATTGCATTCGTAAGTGCCTCGTAATTGCGGCATTAACAATAATTATGTGGGCAAAACTGGAAATAATGTTCGGCAATAAATCAATTTTTATACTATATCCGGTTAGTTGATTGCAGGCCTGAAAATCACTTCCTACCAGGGCTGTTTTTAAGGAATTTTTAGAACTGCACAACTCCGTTTCCTTCTCATCCTCCATGGTAAATTACTCCCAATCGGAGGATAATGACCCTTTTTGTTAGTTTTAACTGTATAGACGTGCTCCAACAACTGCATAAACCCATTTAGAACTGCACATGTACTAACTATTTTAACCATAAGCTTTAAGCAGCCATAGGCCTACTGTTAATGTAAACCTACAGCGTTCTGTCTGTTGTTTATTGAATAAAACGAATATCCATACATACATTGTGTGTAGAAATGCACGTTAAAAAGCCCTGCTTCCTGCTGAATCCTGCATCATGCATGTACTTTTGAGAATTCCGATATAGAAATATTGACTACGACCTTAATAAAGTTTATTTTATGACAGAAATAACAAAAAATTGTTTATGTTTCTGATCAAAAATTCTCAACATTACGTACACCATCGATTTTCACAGCTTACGATAAAAACTTATTTCTTTAAGATTTTCTAATTGATTTTTCTCTTCGGCGCCTTTGTGCAAAAAGAGTCCTTGTGTTTCGAGGCGCTTTAAATGATAGTTTTACAATAATAACAATGTCGAATTGCCTGGATTGTTGCTTAGGCTACTGGGGGTTCGTACCCAAGGTCAGAGCTGCACATGCCCGCATTAACTAGATCTTTTAGGCCTGCAGATCTTCTTTTCTGCCTTAGACATTTAGAAGATTAACATGACTAACTGTTGGTCGCGTGTTTTCCGAAAAGCTCTACAGCAACAGAGTGGACCATTTGCTGACTGCTACACTGACTCCATGAGTTGTTTATGGTTATCAATATTGACACGCCCACCGGTTTAGAGCACGCGGGTTGTCAGTCTTGTTAAAAGACGCCCGCATTAAAATGCCATGCTGCCTACCAAGCTGTCCTACATTTGTGATAAATCAAACCTAGAAGTAAAAAGTTGGGGAGGGGTGTCAGGGTTGACAGTTCAACTTTTTTTTAATTGAAGTGTAATTCTGTAGATGTTTTGCTTCTTGTTATTCTCGCACTGCCGAGTTAGATATGTGATCATTTTAGTACATTTTTTCAGTTGCATTGTGTGCAACTTCTCGACAACAGATTTTTACCTGTTATTGTACTTTTTTGCGTATTATTGTACTAAATCAAATTTCTTTGCACTAAATCAAAAAGATACTGTGCAAGACTTTAGATGCGCAGCTGTTTTTGACAGCAGAAACACCGGATGGATAGATGGGCGATGAGGAGAATGGGTAAACGTGTTGATGAATGTCTCGGATGAATTAATGTATGCATATGTTAATTATATGGGTGAAGGGTACTCGATTGGATGGATGGTGTAAAGTGGGTGGGAACGCCTGGGAACGGCGTTCCCACTGCTCTCAAAATTCTTGGTTTGCGTTCCCACTGCTCATCATGATGGAACCCTGAAAACGCATGCATTCCATTGAAACTCTTCATAAGCATTCCCACTGCTCACCCAAACCACTTTAACCACTGGATGGATGCTTGAATGGGTGGATGCAAGCCCGTGTACGGCTGGGTGGATTGGTGATTGGATGGGTGGATCTAAGTAGAACAACCTGGGACGGATGGCCATGTGTGCCCACATACAGGGGAAGGGGGCACTTGCCTTCCCCTGGAAAACCGACATCCATTTTCTTAACTACTACTTTTTGGGTTTTAACAAATTTCTTTGCAATAAATCACTAATGATACGAATTATAAACAAAGTGAAATTGAGAATTTCATGTTCTGAAACCATCATAAAAAATACCCATGTTCTTAATCTCCTGCTTTGCAATTTTCAAACTCTTGCTACAAAATGTAACTGTGACCAATTTTCTCCCCCTACAAAAATATCCGCAGGCACCCACAAGGACGGGGCAGATTCACACACAGAAATGACGATAAAATGAGATATTTTCAAAATTTATTTTAATCAGCATCACGAAACATGCCAGAACTTGCAGGACAATATTATTATCCGAATCAAGTGCAGGCTACTGCCTCTCTTCTAAGAACAGTCAAGATGATCACAAACTTTAATTTAAGCCTTTCAACAACTTGTTAACGGTTACTGTAAAATTTGTCTAAATGTGACCTCAAGGTGACAAGGTCGAGTCAATGGGCTAGGCAGGTCAAATGTTACATCCTCAGTCTGGCTAAAAGAATTTATCACGGAGGTAAATCATTTGGCCTCTAATAAATTTAATCAGAATTGACCATCGACACAGAGTAAACATCTGCTATACTGTACAAGAGATCCTCGTTTGAAACTATACCATAGTACAGATGATTCCTATTTAAGATGGTATGCGTTCGAAGGCTGCAACAGGAATTCATGCAAAAAACAGTTCTTTATTTACAGCTGAGATACATGCTCAAACCTCGAGGACAATTTTATGCTAAAACCACCTGGGAAAGCATTTGATGTTTAAGTGGGCCAACCTCAATAACCATGGTAAACCGAGTTTTCTTAGCCAAGAAGAACCGGGTAAAGTTCAATGGTTCACTTGCTAAAACCGGGGTAGAACTTAAAATCTAGGTTATTCAATTTGCCATTCCTCCAGCATGATTGAAGGGGAATGGTACGGTGTTCTCGTATGTCACTCCACATAAAGAACTGTTTTATATCACACACAATTTCTAGACAATATTAGATATCACACCAAAAATATATATATATACAAGTTGTATATATACATATATGCTATACAAGTATTTATGAACATACCAACAATAGATGTATACAATAAAAGTCCCACAATGATATTAGATATCTAAAGTGACAACTGAGCACAATAACTCAAGCCTTAAAATTTGGCTTTGGCAAAAAGAATTTCGAGCAGCAATATATAGACTTGAACAACAATGCAGGGAAAATTGCCTTTTTATTTTGATCGCATACACCATTAAGTGAACAGTTCTTCGTAAAAACATTTATACAACCTCATTCGTCAACTGCCCCTAGAATTACTCACTGCATGCCCTGATCTTTAACATTCTCTACATATTCAGACACCAGTTGCTTTCATCACACCACGTATTTGTCTGTCTGTCTCTCTGGGATGGTTCTCTTCTTTCTTTTCTGTTGGTCCTATCCGATTTCTTATATACCAGTCCCCCCTATTAGTTTGCTGGCTCGAATTAACTGTTAACAAGCTACAGCGAACAACATTTTCCCCTCTCTAAACTCAACCAATTTTTTTTATCAGACTATTCTCTGCAGAAGATGTCATATTTGCATCAAGGATTTCTGATACAACTCTGCAAACTAAGTCACCACCAACAGGAAGTTATGTAAACAGTTAAGAGACAGAAGACAAAAAAAGTAAACGAAAGAGGCTCAAAACGTTAAAAGCGACAACTTCAATACTGACCAGACTGCGGTCATCGCTAACAATTCACAACTATTGACCACAAAACTATACCTGCACACTTTAATTCTCATTGTATGGAAAAATATAGCTTTCACTTTAATATTTACACTACTAATACAGCGTACATCCCTTGTCCACATTTACATATATATGGGTATGTGTCGTCAATAAAATAGATAAAATCATCTATCCACAAATAGGTCGCATTAGTTATCGGCTAACATTATGTGAATATATTTATATAATATTTAATAAGCATAATAATCGAAATGTTGAGTATAGATGAACATAATACAGAAAAAACAGATACGCAAATGACAAATATTTGTATATCGAATCATAGCTCAGCTTTCAAGCATTAGGTATTCCGGTATATATTAATTTACACAGATCATATCTATATACATTACATATTTTTGCGTATTTACATGTACGTTATAATTTTTTAGTGCTTTTCATCACACCATTTTAGCGTCAAAGAGGCTGGATCAGTGTTTAATCTAGACGTCTCTGGGGAGGGGGAAAGTTCCCCCCCAGGATTGACATTTCCCCCCCAGAAAAATTTGACGAAATGATATTGGTTTTTAGTTACTGTTTTCATCATTGTTTTACATGAAGTGTTATAATATACCGTGATATTGTTTATTATTAGTCTATATGATTATAATGACATTATTTACTACTATAATAATTATATGACACTATCATGTTAAGATGACACCTTAAAATGCAGCCATTGCAATGTGAACATTCAGAAAGTTTCTAATGGGTCACTGAAAAAGTACAGCTATTTTGTTAAGACGACAACTTGAAATGCTGCCATTACAATGTGCAAATTCAAAAATTGTCTAATGGGTCACTGAAAAAGTACAGCTATTTTGTTAAGACGACACCTTAAAATGCTTCCATTGCAATGTGGAAATTCAAAAAGTTTCTAATGGGTCACTGAAAAAGCACAGCTATTTTGTTAAGACGACAACTTGAAATGCTGCCATTGCAATGTGGGAATTCAAAAATTTTCTGATGGGCCACTGAAAAAGTACAGCTATTTTGTTAAGACGACAACTTAAAATGCTGCCATTGCAATGTGGAAATTCAAAAAGTTTCTAATGGGCCACTCAAAAAGTTCCGTATTTTTTAAGACAACACCTTAAAATGCTGTCACTGCAATGTGGAAATTCAAAAAGTTTCTGATGGGGAGGGGCGCATCCCCTCCCCATACCCCTCCCCCCAGTCTTGTTGCTACGCGCATCATGAGCGTCCTTCGGACGCTCACTTGTCTCCCCCCCAGAAACCTCAATTCCCCCCCCAGAGGAGGGGGACTAGATTAAACACTGGGCTGGATGTTCTATTATTTGGTGAATTTGTTTGATTTTTTTCTGGTTTCTGCAGTGTACACTTTCAATTGGTAAAAAGTCTTAAAATCAAGTGGAAAACTGAAGCATCTGATGATGTCAATCAATACAGTAATAAGACAAAATAGTCGCATATAATTATCAGAAACCTCAACAAAGGAAATGCAATGATACAGAACAATATGAAATTGATGAAATTTTTGGTCGTTGCAATGAGTAATTTAAAAGTTGACCGACAAATGGGAATGTGGAATGCAGAATGGCACAAGAAAATATCAGAATACTGCAAAGTAACAATTTAAAACTACTCGAAACCGACTTCAGCAAGACCTGATCATCAAGTGTTAAAACAGTTTTATAGATGCCCGATCGGAAATGGCGCAGCGGTGGCACGCAGTCCTCACCACAACCGACAACAGCCTGCTGGTCATGCTTAGCAAGGCTTCACAGAATAAACAGCAGCTCCCACAGCAGCAAATGCACATGGAATGCATGTAGAATGCCTCCGTTCAAATGATATGTAGCAGACACCATCTCTTTGTTCATCATACGTCAGCGAGAACGACAATAAGCAATTTACAAACACGATAAGTTCAGCCAATAAATTCAGACCATGTACAGGACCGTAAGATGGTCCGCTCGAAATGCCACCGTCGTCGTATTCTGCAAGCAACCCAAGCACATTTTATTTTTAATGTAAAATTAATCTATTATGGCACGGCTTATTCGCTGCTCCTGCGTTTTGTGAACTTTATTTATTTACATCCCTGTATTGAACGTAGATGCTTCGCTCTAAGAGATGCAATGCAACCAGGTTCACAGTGCGTCCATTTCACTGCTGCTCCACTCTCCAATAGCTAAACCAGTGGTTCCCAACCCGTGGCCCACGGACCAAAAGTGGCCCGCCAGGCCTAATAAAATGGTCCTCATCTCTCAAAGAATTAACAAAAGTATAGGAAAAAAAGAAAATTTGGACAGAATAGAGCACATAATTATTTTCTATTCAAAATTATTTTATTTTGACGTCTATAAATAGCATAAAACATTCTATTTTGAATCAATTACAACAGTTTTATTTGCTTTTAGTTAAATAAATTTTAACCTTGTGGCCCCCTAATGTCCTTCAACTAAGAAAAAGTGGTCCTCGTGTCCTCCAACTTAGAAAAAGTGGTCCTCGTGTCCTCCAACTAAGAAAAAGTGGTCCTCGTGTCCTCCAACTTAGAAAAAGTGGCCCCAGAGTCAGAAAAGGTTGGGAACCACTGAGCTAAATGCTTTGAATTCTGGGCAGCAGTGGCATGCTTTCTTTTAATTGTTGCACATATCAATTAAAAGCACCCGCCCCAGAATTTCAAGTACCAATTATCAAATTGAACTTCGTAAAACATTTGCAGCGAAAGGTCGTTCAGCCAACTTTTTTATTTGCTACCTGTCAGCTGCGAGCAAAAAATTGAAACGAGCAGTGGCTGAGTTTCAAGCGCGCATGAAACTCTCATCAGCTGCAAACAACTTGTCGTTAAGAGGCCCTCGAGATGAACTCCGTGAAAATCGAAGAAGACAAATTACTATCTAACAATGGAGCAACATCTTGCAGTCGTTCTCGTATAAAAAAGAAATGACAACCCTCCTCTCCACAAAAAATCATTCCAAAAATATACAGCTGAAACAGTGGAGGCAAAATGCAAAACGAATGGAAGTCATTTCTCTTTAGTTTACGCTGCATCAGCTTCCATTCCTCTTGGAAGTTCCATGCTCTGTGGGACTGTCCCGAACACTTCAGCTGTAGCAGGTCACATCTTTCAGCAGCGATGTTAAAGACAGAAACTACTTACCCCAATCTTTAATCTGCAGTTAGGCATACCAACTTTAACAGCAATGCCGAGAGGCGGCAGGACAGAAATGTCAGTTATGTTGCACGCCAAAAGGCATGTCGAGCGATACAAAGAAATACTGAATGGTTGCTGCACACTATATAGTACTTTAGAAAGAGATGGGAATGAATATGAATACCAGAAGGCATGTTCCGTAGCAGATATGGTCTGATTTACGACGACCGGGATCCGAAATCACAAAAGCCACAGGAGGCTGCACGAGAAAAAAAATTGGTGTGGAGCCTCAACCGTTTACACTACGATAAGCAGCGTTTTGAACAGCACACGACTACAATATTTCACGATCTGCGATCTATTACCGAAGGAACAGTCGGGTAATACACGCACCGATTACGACGAACGTCCGCTGATAAGAACTGGAAAGACCGCAGCAAATATCGCCCGTTCTATTTACAGCGCCTGCTTCCGAGAAAAAAATCCCTGGAATTCATTTAGTCGATCCGAAGAACAATTCTTCTTATCTTCGTCAGCGTAGCTGCGACTCATCGAACTCTCCACAATCGACTTCTTTTTACATCACAGATTAAAATAAACCTTTTTTCTAAAATAAAATACACATACTACGTTTTTTTGTTTAAAATACACATGCTCTTTCGACTTTCTCGAACACAAGTTAAATCTCACGTGTTGTCATGGTATACTGATGAGCGAAAAGAGTCTTTTAAACCGTTAAACAAAACGACCAGCATAGCACAGACAGAAGCGCCAATTTCACAACGTAAAACAATACTCAACAACACGTCGAATCGATAAACTGGCCATCACGCCACAAAATGTTTTCTTTTTAGATCAGTCTTGGCCATTTTGTTGTACAACAGTGGGCATGGAATTCTAGATTTGGTCAATGTCACACACCAAACATCACAAGCACTGCAAACGTCTGCTAAATATTATGTACAACGTCGGATATATCACACGGTTCGAAAAGGGAGACATGCCAACTCTATTATTTTGACCATCAAAGAAAGTGCTTCCTGCATTGGTTCCATGTAGCTGGGAAAACAGCCTAGTTTGAAACCTTCAGCTTATAGGGCAATCTCATGTCATAGACTTTACCTGAAACCTAGGCTCAACAAAAACTGCACAGCATCACAAATAGCAGAATACTTAATGCATTATGCATATACATATATATACACACACACACATATATATATGTATATATATATATATATATAACATATACTTTTATATGCATATATATTATATATGTATATAAATATATGTAATTATGTATATACATTCCCACTGCTGAATGGGAAACATGCCAAATTTAAATTTTAAATCAGTTAATTTACATAAGGGTAAATGATGCTACTGTATTATGCAAAGAAAAGTCCAAGGAGAACATCGGCCTAACCGTTTTTAAGCTACCAGATGTCACGATGTGGAAAGCAAGAATGGAACGAAAACTCCAGTGGCCGAACACTACAAAAATAAATGCTAATCACTACAGGCAGCCAAAAATCTTTCTACATTTTATATATGAACATATATATATATTTATATATATTATATAAAAAAACTTACATATACATAATCACATATACATATGTATACACATGCTTTTAGTATATATATATATAGATATATATATAATGGGAAATTTAAAGCTATGAAAATTAGAGTAAAATAATAAACTGCTTCAGCAGTTGGCATGTAACTCACTGTTTTCGTGACGATGTAACAACGAATGGATAGCATAAAAAAATATGTCACCCACAAAACAGGTTAAATCATCTCCCACAATTCATTTAACACTTCAACGGCAGATGTCGACTCAAAGTGGCCGGGGAACCAGTGCAGCTCGTCGTCGGTCGTCAAAGTGTTAAGCGGGGGACACAGTACTCGTAGTTTAACGCACAGAACTACATTTCGGTTTGGTTCTGGTTTCGCGACGACGACTTTCACAGATTTGGTCGAGTGACTGCGATTGGTAGTACTGCAAAATCTTCCCTGCTGCTGTTGTTGGGGGGGGGGAAGATCATCTTTGTCGTCATCATCGTCATCATCATCAGTCTGGTTCATATGTCCATCAGCATCGTTGCTGGATCTGTGGATCATCTGCGGACATCCTCACTGGATGACGATGTCCAGAATGTCACGTTGGTGTCAACAAGTCGTGTCATCCGTCGTAACCGTGTCACACGACGCACTGCGAGCAGACGTCGCAGTACGGACACGTTGTCGTCGTCGTCGCCGGCGACTGGTTCGTGTAGTCGTACGTGTAGACGGTGTAGTAGTGCTGCGGTTGGTCCATGCCCGGGTAGTTGTAGCTGAACGGACCGTAGTAGACCTGGTCGATGATCAGGTTGCTCTTCTGTTGGTCGAACGTGAGGAACGTCTGCTTCTGGTCGAACTGCAGCATCTTCATCTGCTTCCCGTACGCCTTCTGCTCCTGCACGATGAGCACCTGGTGAGCAAGCTGCTGGATGAGGTCGAGCGTCTGTCGGCGCTCGTGTCCCATCAGGCAGATCGTGCTCTCGTTGACGACCGCCCACAGCGTCATCAGGTAGTCGTGCTTCAGATGGTCCTCGCCGACGAAGTGGTCGGCGAGGTAGTTCTCCAGCTTCATCTTCTGCTCCATGATGTCGGAGAAGTCGATGAAGAAGCGCGAGCACATGTACTTCTCCAGCAGACGGATGTCCGACTCCTCCGTCGGGACGTAGCTGCGCACGAGCAGGTTGCAGTACTTGAGGAGCCCGCCGCCGCGGATCTCCTCCGGGTTCCGCGTGGCGATCAGCTTGTTGTTGAGATGGTAGAGCGCCACGTCGAAGTTCCCGTACACGGACTCGGCGACCACCGTCGGGTAGAAGTGCTCGGTCATCGGCGCTCGCGAGATCTCGTAGAACGTGAGCAGACTGTCGATGATGATCTGGAACGAGTCGACGCTGAACTCGAACTGCCGCTTCATCGTGTCGGAGAACTTGAGCTCGACGTTGCGTCCGCGAATGTTCGAGAGCGAGATGAGGGACCAGCGGTCGGTGTCGTTGTAGATCTTCACCATCTTGTGGACGTACGCCTCGTTGAGACTCGACGGGGACATCTTCTCCTTGTTGACGCCCTTTGGCAGGAAGTCGAGCAGCGAGTTCAGCACGGAGTCCTTCACCTTCTGCAGGTCGTTCTGGCAGGTCAGCTTCAGACCGAAGATGAGATCGAGGTCGTTGTACGCCTGGTTGTTCTCGCTGCCCAGTATGTAGCTGGCCGCGCCGCCGTTGAGCCGCACGTCCCTCAGGTGGATCCCGTCCTTCTGCAGCCGCTTCCTCACCACCTGCACGAGGTCCTTCAGCTTGATGTCGAGCGTGGGGAAGTTGCCGCGTCCGTGGACCGGGATGGACGCTTCCATGACACGGTGGAGACGGTCCACCTGCTCGTAGCACAGCACCTGGAAGCGGTTGCCGTTGTCGTCCGCCATCGCATTCGTCTCGGGCATCGGGCTGGACGTCGTCTCGACCGGGACCTTCGCGAAAATTCGACTGTCAAGCTGGAAAAACGCAACAATATGGTAGAATAAACTCCTCAAGTCAAGCGACGATCGACCACCGACAGCTCCGATCTCGAAACAGCTGTGAACGAAGCCAACGCAGCCGCATCACTCATTATAATCGTCGTATTCCTACGCGCGGCGGAGGCGGCGGAGGAAGCAAGGCGCCGCCGCTGCACTCTCGCCTACGGCTGCGGGCGCAGACTGCTCACTTGCCCCGCGTTCGCCGATCGATCGTCCCACGCTAAACGCAGAGGGGCGGAGCCCAGGCTAAACACCTGCGCGCCGTTGTAACGAATAAACCTCACCGGGTATCGTCAGAATTTACGCATCTATCGCAGCGATAGCATTTTGCAGCTACCGTTATGCGCCCGAATCTGTTTTGCACTGTATTATTCTTATTTGTTCAGGTGGCCTCGTTCTTTTTCTTCCGCGCCAGCAGAGGCGGCGGCGGCGGCCAGTGGTAAACAATCGTCTGCTCTGTACGATATAGCGTTCACCAATTGACATAAACCGCCATAAATTTGCTTAATTAAATCGCGGATGAACTCGACCGTCAAAGAATTGCTAATATAATAAATGAACGAGACTCCGATAATATTGAAAGCGATTCATGACTATTTTGCAGCCGAACGACTGGGTCTAACGCGCGAGCGCGGGACGCAGGCGTCGCGTTGATTGGTCGCTATTTTTAGCCGTCGCAGGACTGAAAATCAATTGTTCTGGCGTAAGAAGCGAGAGAGAGACTGAGAGAAAGTTTTTGCGGATGGCGAATTCATTTCTAGAAAATACGTCGGACAAGGATGAAGAGGATGAGGAGGAAGATGAGGAGGAAGATGAGGACTACGACCATCTGATTTTTCGCCGAGATAGTAGTTAGTGTATTAAGGTGGCATGCAGTGAAAGACTAGAATATAAGCGGCAAGAGATTATAATAATTATAATAATAAAGAGAAACGAAAATTACAAAATCCCAGGCGAAATAATATCCGTCGCAGTATTAAGACAGCAGCTGTTGTTTTTTCCGTCGCGAGGGCATATAGTTCGGCGCATGCGCCGTGGTGCTGCGGCGCCCGGCCAGCCATCGATCAGTGCGCATGTCTGTGGAACTGCGTGGGAGCCAGGCCCGGCCGTGGTGGTGGTGGTGGTGGTGGTGGGAGCCAGGCCACGGGTGACGTGTGACCATCGCACATAATTATACAAGTCGTTATCGTTTCTGCGATTGGTAATTGTGCACAGCGTCGCACCGGCGTTATTATTACTCCGTATCCAGCTTTCGATAATAATTCTGTTTACGGAATAGCAATGGCAAGAGCAATAGCAATGGCAATGGCGGTGGCCCTGATCTGCCATAAACAAGCGTCGTCAGTCGTCACCCGTTGTCGTTGTAATTGTAAATGAACGCTTATATATAACTTGATATTGCGCCAGTAATAAAGCAGTGGTCTCCCTTATTAGGTGGTATAGCCTAATCGTGCTAGTCCGCTAGAGAAATCTCGAGTCAAGCGTTTACAATATTACATGTATACAGGACTACAGGGCCTAATATTGTGGACTGGAGATCGGAAAAATCGTAATCGCAAATTCAAAATTTCTAGAGGGCACCAGCTTGCTTGCGAGCGCTGCGTCGTATCAGAGGGTTGACCAGAGAGGGATGTCCTACGCATGTATAGGGCACCCCCTTATAAGAGAGACAGACAGACAGACCGGCAAAGACATACCCACAAACACAGAGGCAGAGAGTGAGGCCCACAGACAGACAAACACAGAGAGACGAACAGACAGAAGAGAGACAGACAGACAAACAGACAGAAAGACAGACAGACAGACTGCGAGCGAGCGAGGCACATACATACAGACAAAGAGAGAGAGAGATAGTGAGACGAATTGACAAAGAGAGACACAGACAGACAGACACGCAAAGAGAGAGACACACAGACAGAAAGACATACAGAGACAGACAGACCAAGAGAGAGACACACAGACAGAGAGACATACAGAGGCAGACAGACAGAGACAGAGTGCAGCAGCACTATTATAAAACCATGCAAATTAATACTCATATTGTGTGCGTACGGACCATTGTACAGCGCTATACTCGCCCAGTGAATCGCTGGCCATAAAATGCATTGTTCAATTAATGGCAATGTGGTCCAGTTCGTGTTGCCGTGATTGCCATCGAACAATGATTCTGAACAATGCTGGTGATTGGCTGAACTGGGTCTAATTGAACGCCATCATGAACTCATTCGTTGATACCAAGTGTAGCATGTATGACGAGGAGGAGGAGAAGGAGGAGGAATATAATGAGGAGGAGAGAGGAGGGGAAAGGAAGAGGAGGATAAGGAGGAGGATAAGGAGGATAAGGATAAGGATGAGGAGCAGGATAAGGAGGAGGAGGAGGAGAGAGGAGGGGAAAGGAAGAGGAGTATAAGGAGGAGGATAAGGACGATGAGGAGGATAAGGACGATGAGGAGGATAAGGACGATGAGGAGGATAAGGAGGAGGAGCAGGATTGGGAGGAGGATAAGGGGAGAGGGAGGAGGAGGATAAGAAGGAGGAGGAGAAGGAGGAGGATCAGGATAAGGAGGAGGAATCTAAGGAGGAGGAGGAGGATAAGGAGGAGGAGGACAAGGAGGAGGATAAGAAGGAGGAGGAGAAGGAGGAGGAGAAGGAGGAGGAATCTAAGGAGGAGGAGGAGGATAAGGAAGAGGATCAGGACAAGGAGGAGGAATCTAAGGAGGAGGATAAGGAGGAGGAGGAGGACAAGGAGGAGGATAAGAAGGAGGAGGAGAAGGAGGAGGATAAGGAGGAGGAATCTAAGGAGGAGGAGGAGGATAAGGAAGAGGATCAGGATAAGGAGGAGGAATTTAAGGAGGAGGAGGAGGAGGAGGAGAAGGGGGAGGAGAAGGAGGAAGAGGAGAGGGGAAGAGAGGAAAGGACGAGGAGGATAAGGATAAGGAGGAGGATAGGAAGGAGGATAAGGAGGAGGAAGATGATAAGGTGGAGGATAAGGAGGCGGAGAAGGATAAGAAGGGGAGGATGATAAGGAGGAGGAGGATAAGAAGGAGGAGGAGGAGGATATGGAGGAGGAGAGGAGGAGTGGAAAGGAGGAGGAGGATAAGGAGGAGGAAGATGATAATGAGGAGGAGGATAACGAGGAGGAATATAAGGAGTTGGAGGAGGAGGAGAGAGGAGGGAAAAGGAAGAGGCGGATGAGGAGGAGGAGGATAAGGAGGATGAAGAGGAAAAGGAGGAGGAGCAGGATAGGGAGGAGGATAAGAAGGATAAGGGAGAGAAGGAGGAGGAGGAGGATAAGGATAAAGAGGAGATAAGGAGGAGGAGAAGGAGGAAGAAGAGGAGGAGATGAGAAGTAGCAGAGGAGGTGATCCTAGTGGCTGGCGCACCGGACCGTAGACGAAGAGGTCGTGGGTTCGAATTCCCACCAGGGCAGAAATCTGTCTCGAGATCTCTGCCTCCCACTAAAAGTTCCAATTAATTTTTCACTGCATAGATGTATGCATGTGTATAATTTAACTGGCATTTATATAACGCCTGTACAATTATCTCACCAAGGCGCTTAACGTATAGCTATACCCATCATTTCTAAGCACAATTATTTCTAACTTTGAGAATGTCTCGAGATAGGCCTATAATATTTGCAGTGCGGTATAATGGAAGATTGTACATATATTAGGGTGTCCCAACAAATATTTTTCTAGAAACTTGAAATGCAGTCCCCCTAAAAAGTTTCCATATGGTCCCATAATAACACCTGTAAAGTTTTATGACACTAAAAAAATATTTAGGGGTGGCTCAAGCCGCCCAAATTTAACCCATATTGGCATAATTTGCGCCTGATGTGTCCAACTTCTAAATGCCTTTATATCCCAATCGTTGATCCTATTGTAACAAATTTACTACCCTTGGAAAGCTCGTGAATGGTAGAATTAACAGGTATTTAACTTTATTGGATACAATGGATATTTTGGGCATAGTCTTATGCTCAAAAAATGCAAAATCGAGAAAAATTTGAGATTTTTGAACTTTGGACACAATATCAGTGCACACACAACTAATCATTGGGAGTAGTCATTACAAACTCTTGATAATGTAACAAGTCGTGGTTTTAGCTCCTCCATACCTTCATCTGCTTCATAGTAAGAAATTCTGAGGGGGCTGTGAGGTTCAACCCCTATTTGTCCTAGGACCACACAGTAAAGTTTTAATTGCACACCCCATGCAGCTACACAACAAATCAACGTCTGGACCGTTATTTTTTTACTATTCTCATACTGATCTGCTGATTCTACATCACTGCACTCAAATTGTTCTTCAGTTCTACGTTCTACATTTACACATGTCAACAAGATTGTCACAATTGTGGTTAGAAAACATGTGCCTGTGTTTTTCGACAACCTGTACGAGAAATTGTCTCCGATCTACGTTCTTCGTTATCGTTGAGCTGAAATTCTGTATCAAAGCTGCGTCATGTTTGTTCAGCACAGTCATTTACACAGACCAACGTTATGAAAAATCACACGTGGTCTTATACGATTGGCTATCTCGCCACTCTTTCACCGAAAGATCGAGAAAACTATATTTGAACGCAGCATGGTTTGGGAAAAACTTTTAGGAAGAGATAACCCCGTTATTCCACATTAATGAGAACTCACTGAAAGAACAGAGAGAATTGCTATCTCTTATATCTTAGGTGCTGGTATACCAAGAATGATGTTGCATCATTTTCAGACTTGTCATCTAGAGCAGCATTGCCAGAATTATAAAGCTATGGATTAATTCAAAGAGAGCAGTGACTCTACATGAGAACACCGCCTGACTGTAGATGTCAATCACAAATCTGAGACTTGTTTGGGTTGGATGCCCTGTAATTCACGGTCGTCAACTGTATATGTGATTCGTTTCCATCATAAAGCAATTAGATCTATATTGCCTTACCCATCCAACTTGCTCTGTGATGGCAACAGGCTTGCGAAATGCTACCGAATTGTTCAATCCAACCATGAATACCAAGAGTTTTGAAAATTCTTGATAGTCATATTTCGAGTATGGCCACGCTAAAGCTGTTCAGTAATGAATTCTTATGATTTGTTAGATGCAGACTGCAGTAGCATTGGTCGAGGGTTTGGTTGATGGTGAACCAGATTGGAGCATTCATCTTTAAATGGCTTGCAGAGCTTAATTACAGACCATTGATGGACAAATTTTTACCAAGGACACAAAGAATGCACCAGGCAACTGGACTTAAAAGATTTCTGTGATGTTAACAAGATGTTACGACTGATGGCTGATGTAGAAGGGTGCAAGGCATTGCAAACTCTATTTAATATGCAGTTATTGAAAGCCGTTGTCTCAAAGCATTTGCCAATAATTAGGCCTAATGCATCACACTTTCACGACTTCAAAAGGTTCAAACTGCAACCGTTGATTCCTGTCCTGGTCCAGAGGTCAACTTTAGCACACCAACATGTTTGTAGGCTACTTCCACCAACTAGAGAAAAATCAGACTGACAATCTGTTAACCTTATTCATTTCTACTCCACTGATGATTGCCATGTGGAGGTAGCGACCTGCAATCCTAGTGCACGACATTTACATCATTCGTTTGCTCGAGAGCTTAACTGTCGTCCTTATGCTTGAAAAACCTCATTCGCAAATACAATAAGGTTGCATATTTGTAGATTTTAGTATTTCAGAGCAATATAAGGTTATTAAGCAATACATAAGCACGCTAGTGGGATCAAAGTGTGGACCTCCGAAAATTTCAAACTCATAGGCCTATATGTCGCACGTATAATTTGTGACAACTTACACATATTATATGTGAGCTTTGAGCGGCCTCTAAATATTTTCAAAATGTCCAGAAATTTGGCAGGTACTATCATAGGACCATAAGGAAACTTTTTGGAGGGACTGCATTTCAAGTTTCAAGAAAAATATTTTTCCTGTGCAATCGTGGGACACCCTAACATATATATATATATATATATATATATATATATATATATATATATATATATATATATATCTGTGGAAAGAAAAGACGACAAGGGAGACGACTGCTATAGCCATACATCTTCATTAGCCGAGGCTGAGAAAACGAGGCAGCTGGCTGCTGTCTCTTTGGGTTTGCTATTTATATGCACGAGAGTTGACTATGGTAGTGCCATCTATGCGGGCTTAACACTTTCACGCATTAATAAGTTGCAATCTGTCCTTAATGCTGCGGCCCGCCTGATTGGTGGCATACCAAAGTTTGGGCATATATCAAGTTTTATACGGGAAGAACTGCACTGGTTGCCAATGCAAAAACGTATTGAGTTTAAGATTTTAATGTTCATGCGCAGTTGCCTAGCAGGCCAAGCTCCGATCTATCTTATGGAACTCTGTGTACCTGTGCTGTCCATCCCAGGCCGTAGGTTCCTTCGCTCTGCTACGCATGGTGACCTGGTTGTCCCTAGGGCTCGATCTTCCACAGTGCTTCATAGTAGCTTTGCTATGGTTGGTCCGTCTTTTTGGAATAAGTTACCTACTAGTCTCCGCAATGAACTTCTTTGTATTTCTTTGCCCCTTTTCCGCAAACGTTTGAAAACCATTCTCTTTGATTGTGGTTAGGTGTCAGGTCGGGAGCGCCTCTGAGGAGTTCTCTTGAAGTGGCGCTATATAAATATACAATTACAATTACAATTACAATTACAATAAGGGACCGCATGCACATCCAATTCTTCGTGCGTGGTTAAATAAAGGATTAAATCACCTGTGGTAAAATGTAGTTAGTGTTGAAAATTTATAGGGGGTTGTTTCAAGCAATTTCAACACCTATCTATGTAGGCAGCATTATAAAATAATTATGTCGGTCATTTGGTCATTAAATTTGGTCATTAAAATTACGTCTGTCCTTGGTTTTGGCATATCTGTCTGTCTGGAAATAGTACAGATTGACCGATTGGTGTCTGTCCGTCTGTCTGTCTGTCTGTCTGTCTGTCTGTCTGCCTGTCTGGCATCTGTGGTATATGCATATATCTGTGCCACTCTGTGACAGTCTATATATCTGGTGACCGACTAATTTTTATGGACAGGTCACCTGTACGTACGATTGTTGTAACTTTTTTTATCTTTCAGTCGGTCTGACGAAATTTCTGCCTATACTGTATGACATAGCTGTAGTCTGTCTGTCTGTATGCTATCTATCATGCAGACCGACATATATATATATATATGTATATACATGTGTGTGTATCAGACTGACACATATATATATATATATATATATGCATGCATATACATGTATATTATATATGCGTGTGCGTGCGTGCGTGTGTGTGTTTTTGCCCATATGTACGTGGGCGTGTATATGCATGCATGCATGTATCTTGCACAGTGGCGATTCTAGACTTTTTAAACTGGGGGGGCTAAAAATTGCATTAGCCCCTCCCTTCCCATAGATGTATATGTTCACGCAGTTGAGTGTGTTGGCCCCCGTTGCCTGTTTCAGCAATATATTCACATAAAAATTGATATTAGTCTATCTGACTGACATTCCATAGGCCTAAACAGAGTGATTTTTAAAGTACAAAAATTTTAGTGAATGAAAAGAATGAACGAATGAATAAATAAGTTTTCATTGAACAAAACTTGTGTCAATGAGTCAAAGTTACAATGATGATTCAAGAACAGTGCAACAGATTCAGAGAAAAACTTGTACCTCAATTCTATCTTTGAGGATTACAATTGACACATCGAAGAAAAACGTAATCATGTCTAACTTTTGTCAAAACCAACATTTTTAGCTTTTCCAAAAGACGGTACAAAAGGCTTAAGAGGACAGTTTTTGTATGCCTGCCAAAGGGTATCTAAAGAATGTTGTATGTCATTTTCTGAAGAACGCACAGAGCACAAATGTTGCATGTTCAGCTTGTCTGTTGCATTGCATGCACTTGATTCATTATTGTAGCTCTAACACATGTTTTAAGCAAATAAATCATGTCAAAATAAGTTTACAAACAAAATAGCTCCAGTTTATCTATTTGCAGGTTTGCAGAACACTTTTTCACCTGCCAGGTTGCAAAAAAGAACAATAGGCTTTCTTGAAACTGATCTTTTTAATGTGATACCTCCATGTATAAGCTTAGTAAAGATTTTGTGGAGTACAAGTATCCTTTTTTAGGCTTCCTTCCATAACAAAACTCGGTTTATATCATAATATTCTCATGTCATATAATATAATATAAGTGTTCTGCTTAGTGCTTATCTATTCACCTGCTTAATAAAGTAGGCCTATTAAATGACATCAAGAAAATAGGATAATTAGGCTAACTATCTTACATTTTCATTAGCATCTGAAATTATAAACTCAGTTTTCCTGAAACTGATAAATTTACATTTAGTTGGGAAACCCTTATGAAAAATACCGATGTTCTTAATTTCTTGTTTGCATTTTCACGCTCTTGCTAAAATCTAGCCGTCACCATTGTGTTTGTGCCTTCTGCAAAAGTACTTGAGGGCGCTCATGTTTCGAGCAAATATATTCCTGTAACTGGCAGTGGCGTAGGCAAGGGGGGGGTTTCGGGGGTTAAAACCCCCCCCATTGGCTCCGAAAAAAAGATTTTTTTAAGGTTATTTTTCCATTTAAGTAAGAAAAATAGCAAAAAACAGGGTTTCCGGCCATAAACCCCCCCCATGAAAAATTCCTGGCTACGCCACTGGTAACTGGCAAATAATTATCCCATCACTTATCCCTTTCAACGTAGATTCATTATACCATTTTACATACCTGCTGTAGCTTTATCATTGCCGTCGAGAACTTCAGCTTTTAACTCATCAGCTTTTCACTTTTCAATTCTCACAATGAATTTAGCCATTTATAATGATGTATCATGTACACATGTGCGTGCTCCAAGCTGGTTCTATAGTACACACTGTCCAGCTTGCATATACATGTATATGCACATATATACAGTATACTCAGTGCTTAAAGCGTAGAAAAAGAAGTGCCTGCATGGACGCTCCTTACCTTTCCCTGCTGTGCAGGGCACATAAGTGGCAGGACGGTGTACAGATTTTAAAATAAGTGCCTGGACGCCGTCCATGACCGTCCAGGCACACTTTAAGCCCTGAGTATACTGTATACTATTATAGTACACGTGGGATCTTATCTGGCCTGGCCTCCTCTGACCATCTGTGCTGCTGCAGATGCTGGGGCTTGTGGCCGCCCCGCTGTCATCGTGAGCTAAGGATGAAGCTGGTGTCACTACAGCATACAGGGTAATTAAGTACTGGCGTATGGCTTAATCTCAGCCACTGAAGCCGTTATTAGTTCTTCACCTTCGCTTGAACACCCCAAGGGTCCTCTGTAGTCGAAGGGCAGCTATTAGAATATAGATAGACAATTATTAGACATGTGCTTGTGTCTGAACATTCTCATTGAAGCAACAGTGCAAGGTATGTGAAGGGTGATATTGCTGTGTTACAGTACCAAAGCATCTCAGAACAGCATTTATGTGTTAATGAATTAGCAGGCCTTGGTGCCAACAGACATTGTAGGCAATATATAGCTGATTAAGCGTTAAACTGGGGGGGGCTAACATTTGTATAGGGGGGGGGGGGGGGGGCTAAGAAAACCTAGGGGGGCTAACTTTTCAGCTGGGGGGCTGTAGCCCCCCAGCCCCCCCGTTAGAACCGCCACTGATCTTGCACCTGTAACTCCGCTGTCTGTCTGTCTGTTTGTCTGTCTGCCTGTCTCTCTTTCAGTTTGTCCGTTTAGCGGAATGTCACGTGACCTGCATGCATGCTAGCTAGCAATGACGGCAAGTGTGTGCGTGTGTGGTTGATGAGCCAAAAATCTTCGGCTACTATGGCTGCTGCATACATCGTTTAAATCAGCGCGTGCACATCATTTGCAGTGATGTCCTGCTTTATATAATTTTGATGAATGGCAAAATAGCGGCGGCGCGTATACGATACGCACAGCATGTCGCGCGTTCTGCCGCCAGCAGTAGATAGATTAAGACTATTCTGGGATATTTGACCACAATCATGGTTAAACTTTTCCAAACCATCCATAACCATGGTTCAAAAATATAACCACCCATAACCATGGTTCAAAAATATATTCATCCATAACCATGGTTCAAAAATAAACCACCCATAACTATGGTTCAACTTTTTCCAACACACAAATTTATTTTTTTTCCTATTTTATAAAAAACACAAAAAATATTTTCTTGCCAACTTTTGCCAATCAACCCAAACCATGGTTCAACTTCTGCCAACCACCCAATCCACCCCAGCACGCGCCTATGACTCATCATGCGGGGAATTTCCAGTAGTTTCGAATTTAGGGTGAGTGGGAAAAACTAATCATCACATGGTCACTAAGTTTTCATTATCTACCCACGAATTAAAAGACTCTGGGTATCCTAACCACTTCACGAGCGATTTCTTCCCACGTTTCCTGATAATCTTTTCTATTCTAAATATTTCTTGAGTCGTTTTCTGTAGCTCCTGTTCATAAAAACTACCTTGTATTTCCTCACCATTTGAATCAGTAATCTTATAAGTTGGAGGAACCGTGTATTGAACTCCAGACACGGTAAAAACTTCTTCCGTCCACCTAGGTGTATAACCCTTGTCAAAAATATTCTTCTTCTTAGTTATTCTGACTTTATCACCAATCGTGAATATAGGCATAATTGGTTCAGAAATCTCTTTGTCATATAAATTCATAAATACAGTCTTTTCATTCACTTTCAAACTAGCCTTCGTGGGGGTCATTTTAATGGAAGAATGTCTTGTTTCATTATAATTATCCACCATTTTGTCTAATATATCGATATATCTTCTCGTTGAATTAGCTGTAAAGTACTTGAACATTTTATCTTTCATAGTCCTATTCCATCTCTCAACGACGCAAGATTTTTCTTCATTCTCAGTAGAGTACAACTCAACCAAATTCTTAACGTCCTTGTTATAAAATTCTTTCCCTTTATCAACCCACAATTTCCCCGGCTTCCTCCCACCCTCGAGTATCTTCACAAAACAACTAGCTGTAGATTTCCCACTCTTATCACTCAATGGCATGATCCAACCGTACTTGGAAAACACATCTATAACGGTTAATAGGTATTTCACCCCATTATTATCTTTAGCAAATGCCTGCATATCTACAAGATCAGCGGCCCATATCTCATCTATCCCATTAACAATCACCTTTCTCTTTCTAAAATGTTTAACCACTGGTCTATGCAGTTCATTCGCCAACGTATCTGTCCACTTTAGCGTTTTTTCTTCCTCCCCGCGACTTTGCCGTTTTTTGAAGGTAAACCCAAACCAAGGCTCGTTTTAGCTGACAAGATTGGTTTAACGATTGCCCTCTCTACGCGCTCCCGGATAGTAGGATTAGGAATGTTGTTCAAATCATTAATCATCACTCTATCAGCAACATTCCTAGAAGCCGTATCAGTGTGTTGATCGTAAGCCAAATCGTGGTGATAAGCCGCGTTATCTACCCTATCCACAGGTTTGCTCCACTCTTTGAAAGTTCCGTCAGGATTCAGTCTCAAATCTAGCCTAGTACCGGGGCCGAGAAACTGATGGCCTGGCAAATGCATCTCACCGGGAAACTTAGCCCAAGGTAGCTTAATGTTACTAGTAGCTGCATTCAACGAACTAACTAAATCTCCACCTTTTTTAGCTCCTTTTACGAATTGAGTTTTAGTTTTCCCGCATACAACGCAAACACCCCTAAGCATGGATCTCCCGTTATTAGCTACGGCGTTCTGCACATCTCTCGTTTCAGTCTGTTTTTTACATTTTACGCAATACATCTCGCTTTTTTAATACATAAATAAAATGGAAATCAAAGATATGAGTTGGGGATCTGCGTTATCGGAAAGATTTAATAATCCTTTGCTACCCAAAAGTATACGGGGGTTGATAATCGGAAAGTCCGGCTGCGGAAAAACGACGCTTCTTCTGAATCTATTACTCAGACCAGGCTGGTTGGACTATAATAACCTCCAGGTATTCGGCAAATCTCTGTTTCAACCGGAATATCGCATTATTAAAAAGGCATTCGAAGAAAAATTACCAAAAGAATCGATCGTTAGATTATTCGAGCAGCAGGAGGAAATCGCTAGACAAAATATATCACCAGCCCTTGTTATGGAAGAAATGGCAAAAATCACAAAAGCCAAATCCGATATAATTGCCGAGTTTTTTGAAAATGCTGAAGATGTACCAGACCCGAGAGACTTGAGTAGCGAAAAGAAGAATCTGATGATTTTTGACGATTTACAATTGGAAAAACAAAACAAGTGCGAAACATATTATATTCGGGGAAGGCATAGTAATGTGGACTGTTTTTACCTCGCACAGAATTATTTCAAAATACCTCGGCAAACGATCAGAGAGAATGCAAACTTTATTTGTCTGTTCAATCAGGACCAGCAAAATATCGACTACATTTACAGAGATCATGCTAGTACGGACATGCGCAGAGAGGAATTTAGAAAACTATGCAAAACGGTGTGGGAACAACCTCACGGATTCCTTGTCATCGACCACAGTAGCGAAAAGTACAATGGCAAATATCGCTGCGGATTCGATCAATTTTATGTAATCGAGGATCCGTTGTAGTAAAAATATTGCATAATAAAAATGGAATCATCGCTACTTAAAAAGATAGCTGATAATACGGAAAAGACGGCTCGTAACACGGAACCAAAAACGTCATTTTACATTTTCCTGAGCGAAAAGAGCTCACGAATCAGAACAGATTTTAATCCGTCAATTGAACTGGACAAAAATAAAAACTATGAAATGGCTCTTCTAAATCTCGAAACGTACTATTCTTTTCCAAATATCGACGCGACAAACAACAACTTCACATATTCGCCAGATGATGACACAGACTGGATTACCATAAAAGTCCCTGAAGGATGCTATGAAATAACTGAAATCAACGAATGCATACAGAGAATAATGAAGAGGAGAGGGCATTACGATGAGACAAATTCAGAGTACTGTATCTCAATACAACCAAACACCAATACGCTGAAGTCTGTGTTAAATATAGCACAGGGCTATCGGGTTAACTTTGACCTCAAGAATTCAATCGGATCAGTTCTAGGTTTTGAAAGATTACTCTATCGGAGCGGATATAACGAATCGCAGAACTTGGTAAATATAATGAGTATTACCACTTTGCGAGTGACTAACGACATTATCGGGTCTTCATACTCCAACGGAACGACAGAAAACGTGATACATTCTTTTTTCCCAAACGTAGGGCCGGGTTACAAGATTTTCGAAGTGCCACACAATTTAATATATCTTCCCATTACGCTATCTTCGATTTCAACGATGACGACGGCGCTCACAGACCAAAATGGGAAAGAGGTAAATCTTAGAGGAGAAGACTTGACGATTCGTTTACACATCAGAGAAGTTTGAAAGTTTTTTTTGTAAACTAAAATGAGTCGTTACGTGAAGGTAAATGTCAATATTTCGGAAGCGCAACAAGACAAAATTAAAAAATCTCTTCAAGCGGGAACTGGTGTGAGTATCAAACTAAGCCATAGCGATATAAACGGAGAGCATGCTTTGGCTTTCACGCAAGCACAGGTTAATAAATTAGCCAAAGCGTATGAAAAAGGAACAGGTGTGATCATCAAAATGAGTAAAACGCAATTGGAGAACAATAAGAAAGTCCAAGGGGGATTTATAGGTGCTATACTTCCGTTTCTAGCAACAGCGGGTAAATTCCTTGTGTCTAAATTAATACCTAGTTTAGCGATGGGGGCTATGAGCGGCTTAGGTTCCACAGCCACGTCGAAGATTGTTGATAAATTCAGCGGATCTGGGGTAGTGTATGTTAAGGACGATGATAAGTGGTTTAAGATAAGAGCAGCCGGGTCTGGTTTGTTCCTGTCCCCATGGCAGAAAGGCGCCTCGATAACAGCATCCGGGCTATACATGAAAACGGGGTCGGGGTATGTGCCTATAGGTAAAGGACTTTTGTTTGGTCCCAATTCTCCGTTTCAAAACATTCCGATTCTCGGTCAGATATTATAAACTATTCTATAAAAAAATATCGTGTAAATAAAACGAATGGAATACGACGGCATCAAAATAACACAATCACTCTATCCGAAGCTTCCATCGGCACCGGAAGGAGAAATACATATCGTCACAGGGTCGGCGCAAACGTATCGACTTCAAAAGATTGGTGAAATTAAGAAGGAAATCGAGCAAGAACGCGACAAAAGAGCGGCGTTGAGTAAAAAGTACCATAGAAGTGTAAGCGTAATCGGCGCAGTAGGTGGAGTCTTATCAGCGGTCACGATGGGACTCGGAGTTTCAGGAATCGGAGTATTATCCACTATAATCGCAGCACCCATTGCTATGGCTTTGGAAGGAGCGGCATTAGGTGTGGGGTTGCTAAGTATAATCGGTATCTACCTCAGTAAGAAGCTTGCGTTGAAGGCAGAGAAGCATGAAAAAATCAAAACGCTAGCCGACGCGAAACTCAACACGATCAGCGACCATATTTCAAAAGCTCTCATGGATGATAACATTTCAGACCAGGAATATTCCCTGATTCTGAGCGAGATTGAAAAATTCAACGGCATGAAAGAAGAAATTAGGAGTAATATTAAAGTAGCGATAGACGCGATGGATGAGGTGACGAAACAATCACTCATAGATCGTGGAAAAGATGAAGCCCGGCAGTACTTTCAATCTATGTTTGAGAAAAAAAAAGACTAACGCAAACATACGTGAAAACATGTAGACGTATGTTGTTACGTCTGGAAATACGTCTAACATTCGCAAACATACGTGAAAACATGTAGACGTATGTCGTTACGTCTGGAAATACGTCCAACTTATGTTTTGAAACATGTCGAAAAAACACGTCTGAAAACATTATATTTTTTCTACTTAAAATGTCGTTTCCAAAAAACACCGACCCCGCGAAAAGAGAGTTTATCGTTGCTGAATATCTGAAAACCAAGAAGAATTTTCAACAAAACTTTTTATCGGAGAGATTGGGAGATTCGGGACTGCAAAGTATAATCGCCAGCTACATCTGTAAAAAGCTGATGATGAATGAAAAGATCAAAACGCTAGCTGACGTGAAACTCAACACGATCTGCGACTATATTGAAAAAGCTCTCATGGATGATAACATTTCAGATGAGGAATATTCGTTGATGCTGAGTGAGATTGAAAAATTCAACAACAAGAAAGAAGAGATTAGAAGTAAAATTAAAGTCGTGATGGATGTGGTGAACGAGGTGACGAAGAAGTCAGGTAGAAAAACAAAAAACGAATCTATCAAAAAGACAAAACATACGTGAAAACATGTAGACGTATGTTGTTACGTTGGGAAATACGACCAACTTATGTTTTTCACACGTCTGAAAATATTTTTTTTTCTTACTTAAAATGTCGTTTGTAAAAATCAGTGACTCCGCGAAAATAAAGAAGAATATTCGTGAAAACTTTTCAGAGAGATTAGGCTCGGAGCCACAAAGTATAATCGACATCTATATCAGTGATAAGCTTAATTCGGAGACGAAGGAGAACAAAAAGATCAAAAAGCTAACTGACGCGACAATCAACAAGATCTACGACCATATTTCAAAAACTCTCATGGGCGATAACATTTCAGATGAGGAATATTCGTTGACGGAGAGCGAGATAGAAGACATTAGGGATGATATTAAATCCGAGATGGAAAGGGCAGAAAGAAACATGCGATGTACGAGATGGTTTTGGAAACAAGACTATCAAGCGGACATACGTGAAAACATGTAGACGTATGTCATTACGTTGGGAAATACGTCCAACTTATGTTTTGAAACATGCCGAAAAACACGTCTGAAAACATTATATTTTTTACTTACTTAAAATGTCGTTTCAAAAAATAACCGATCCCGCGAAAAGAGCCGATTTCGTTGTAGAAAATCTGAAAATAATCGATGAACATAATCAACAAATTTTATGGGGTTTAATAGGTGATTCGGAGATGGGAAGTTTAATCGACAGCTATAAAAATCAGATGATGAAAGCTGAGATGTATGAAGAAATCAAAACGCAAGCTGCTGCGAAACTCAACACGATCAGCGACCATATTATAAAAGCTCTCGTGGATGATATCATTTCAGTTGAGGAATATTATCTGATTCTAAGCGATATTAAAGAAATTTGGGGTAATAAGATTACAACCATAGCGGAATCGTTACGCAATCAAGTAATAAGTCAGGAGGTACTTGCAATCTATGTTTGAGAAAAATAACGAATCTGTCGGGAAATACATCCAACTTATGTTTTTCACACGTCGAAAAACACGTCTGAAAACATTATATTCCTAATTTTAAAATGTCGTTTCTAAAAATAACCGACCCAGCGAAAAGAGACCTTATCGTTGCTGATTATCTGCAAACAAAGGAGAATATTCGACAAAACTTTTTATCGAAGAAATTAGGTGATTCAGGACTACAACAAGATTTAACCAACTTCTTCAAACCTATCGTCGATTCCCAATCCGCAATTTCCAAAGAACAAAATGTCTTACTATCCGCTATCAATCAAAATTCGGTAGCTACTTCAAATGCGTTACAAGCACTTCCTTCGTTACAAGGCCTTCAATTTCCTCAGCGCCCTTCGATAGAAGCGTATAACACCGATCCAACTGAGGATATCAGAACCCTGTATTTGGGAGATCTGGCGACTAAGTACCTTCGTCAATACGCCTCCAATAAAAAAATCACCGACACGACGTTTGGAATAAACGAAAAAAATAACCAATTCTATATCGGCAACACTCCGATTTCGATTCAAGGAGATGACGTGACGGTTGTAAATAAGACTTACACAGGAACACCAGGGCTTTGGGAGTTGTTGACGCTGAAAGAACCAAACCCTACGATATATGATGATAATGACATGGCTGATTACGCCGAGATTCTGACCACGACGAATGCTTTAAGACAGGAAAAAAATCCGAACAGACCTCGATCATCTAGGGGCGAAAAATATAATCAAATTATCAAACCGTTATGGGGGAAGATTCAAAAGAAGGCCCCAAGCACAGTAGGTAAAGGCGTTGGTGTAATCGTCATCTCTGAAGACCCAAATGTATTAGCGAAACAGCTAGAGCTTAGAATTCAGAGCTACAGGGTGGGTAACAACGGAGTAAGAAACGAGATCGTGGCGATATGCGACGAGTTACTACGGCAAGAAGCGCTGAGTAAAGATGGTTATAAAAATTTAATGTCGATATTATAAAAATGCGGATCAATAATAGAATGAGTTACAGGAGGCGATACGTTATCGGTGGATCTGGTATAGTTGATGCTATTTCAGGATTTTTCAAAAGACTAGTCACATCGAACGCTGCCAACCAGCTAGCGGCGAGAGCTCTTAGTGCAAGCAAAGACGTGGCGATAGAAATTGGGAAAAAGGCGATAGATGTTGGGAAAACCGTCGCAATCGACACAGGTAAACGAGTAGTGGAAAAAGCGGCGGCAAAAGTGTTGACTGCTCCTAAGAAAAATATTATTCCGGTTACGCAGGAAAGTAGAGATATTATTGCTCGACTTAGTAGCATCGGGGTGAATCCGGAGAGCGCAAATATCAATAATCTGATGATGGGGAATGGCATATCGATCCAAGATTTAGTGCGTAAGCAAAACGGTGCGGGAATGAAGGTCGTGTAAAAAATTTTTTATTCTACAATAAAATGATGTCTGATATTCTAAGATTTACCGAAGAACCTCTGATTGACGTGTCTATCGAGAGCTACGAATGGTATCAGTATAACCCGATAGCGGGATCGCAAATAAACAACCCGTCGAATATTACAATTACCATCGAAACTCAAAGTAATTACTGCCATCCAGCGGAATCTTATCTATTTTTCGAGGGAAGATTGTTGAAGGCGGACATCAACAGCACCTCGTACGCTAATGATGATGCTGTAGCCCTTACGAATAATGGACTTATGCACCTATTCCACCAAATTTCGTACAAAATGTCGAACCAAGAAATTGAAACGATATCTAACCCGGGCCAGGCAACGACGATGCTCGGTTTACTTAAATACCCAAATGATTTTCAACTAGCACAAGGGTTAAATCAGCTGTGGTACAAGGACAGTGGCAGGACGGCTGTTATCGATGATAATCAAGGTTTCGCCATTCGACAGTCATATCTAATTCAAAAACCGGGGGTAAAAGGCACGTTTAGCTTTATCGTTCCGTTGAAACATATTTTTGGATTTTGCGATGATTACAACAAGGTTATTTATGGTGTGAGACATGAGCTAATTCTTGGTCGTAAAGCCGACGACGACGCAATTTTTAGAGACGCTGCTGCGGCTGCAGGGAAAGTCGTACTTGATAAAATCTCGTGGTTTATGCCTCATGTTATACCATCTCTTATGGAGGACCACCAATTGAACAAAACGATAGCATCGAAAGCAACGTTCCTAGTTGGATACAGGGCTCGCCAATGCGATACTACAGTCGTCCATCCGTCGACTAGTTTTGAATGGAAACTTGGCGTCAAGTCATCTCCTGAACAACCTAGGTACGTTATAATTGCATTTCAAACCAATCGAGATGGCAACCAGGAACGTAACCCATCGATTTTCGATCATTGCAATCTGACTGACATGTACGTGATGATGAACCAGGCACGATACCCAGCCGTCAACTACTACCTATCATTCCCGAATCAGCAATTCTCGCGAGCGTACAGAGCAGCGGCTACGTTTAGCGAAAAATTCTACGGAATGGATGAAAAGTTAACGCAAAGCAATATCACACCGGTAGACTTCAAAGAGCTGTACCCGATTATGGTGTTTGATGTAAGCAGGCAACCCGAGCGTCTGAAGGACTCGTCAGTCGATATCCAGATCAGAGGTACTTTTAGTGTGGCGCCGCCTGGTGGGACGAAAGCGTACGCGTTGGTGATTTATGACAAGTTATTCAATTTTCAATCGGATGGCGAAAAAATAGGTAGGATCTACTAAATTATGTAAATTCAAAACTAAATGTGGTTTCGAATTTAGGGTCGTAAGTATGCGGCTGAAAAGTCCCTACCTAATATGACTACAGGGGCGTTCGCTTCAGCAAATATCTCGAGGTAGTCGGTATTTGTTAAGTAAACTACGGTATTACCCGTTGCGTTAATATACAATCCAATAACACCTCCACCGCCAGCAATCTGCATGTACAATGTTCCATTTTTGTATAGGAAAACGTTACCGTAATTTTTTGTAATATCATCCTGAAATTCAACATAAGCGGAAACGATGTAATATCCAGCTTTCTGGGGGAAGAAACGGCTCGAACTGGTGATGAAGCAATTATCAGTATCGCATCTTGTTGTATTAAATAATACTTTTGTATGCATTATACCAGGAATCCCCTGAAATTTAGGATCGGAATTGTAAGCACTAAACGTTGGACCAAATGCAGTCGAATGTATGTAATTCTTTGTAGCAGCGTCTTGAAGATCGGAAGGATCTGCCACATTAATCAGCTTCTTGGAACCCAAGTCGATATTTTCCACCGCTGCGTTCGCTCCATCTCGTCTTAGAAAAGTATTGTTGACTTGGGTTAATGTAGCGCCACCCCCTTCAACCCGTGACGCTGATCTATCCTCCATTTGTCCAAAAATGTTAACAGGCATTTTATTATACGATAATATTTTACAAAATCAATACAAACTATCGATATTTAGGGTCGTAAGTACGCAGCTGAAAAGTCAAAGACCCCAATGTTTGCGTCAGCGTTTGACATTGCAATTACCTCGAGGTAGTCGGTCTTATTTAATCGAACTAGGCAAGTACCCGATATATTATTATTCACTCCAGCCGTACCTCCACCACCATAGTCACCTCCACCACCAGGCATCCTCATGTAGATCACCCCAGTTTTGACTATGGAAACAGCACCGACAGTTCTTGCATCACCGGCGCGAAATTCCACAAACACCGAAACCATATAAAATCCGGCTTTCTGAGGAAAGAAACGATTCAAATTGAAACAATTATCCGGATCGAATCTTTCTCTAGGGAAATTTAGTGTCACGATGGTGCGGGCAGGGATAGCCTGGGCACTGGAGCCGTAAGCACTAAACGCTGGGCCAAAGTTGGTCTTTGTGAGTCTAGATACTACTGAAGCAATTTGTTCGTCGACATATTTTTTATTAGTCAAATGATTATCGTTGGATGGAATGCCAGGGTGATTCGTTATCAAATCCACACCTTGTCCGTAACTTAGAGCCTCATCCATTCCACAATCCGGATTATTCGTTATAGGTAGGCCTATGATGCAGTAGCCATTCATATTTAGTTCTCCAGTAGCCGGATTTGTTCCATCTCGTCTTAGAAAAGTATTGCCGGCTGTGGAAAATGTGGTACCACCCGCTGCTACCTGTGGTGTTGATTTAACGCCCATTCTTCCAAATATATCGATAGGCATTTTATTATACGATAATATTTTTTAGTCGCTATTGTCCTAAGAATGCGACGGAAAAGTCTCTCGCTACTATGGATGTTTTGATGGTTGAATAAACGTGAATCTCGAGATAATCGGTTTCGGTTAGAAAAACTAATTGACTACACGATGCTATCAAATCCTCATCGCCTGAAAATTGCATGTGTATCCCTTCATTTTTATAAAGGTAGACG
Source organism: Lumbricus terrestris (assembly GCA_949752735.1). Lineage (NCBI taxonomy): Eukaryota > Metazoa > Annelida > Clitellata > Crassiclitellata > Lumbricidae > Lumbricus > Lumbricus terrestris. The sequence continues at coordinate 7,235,134 of OX457053.1, read as the reverse complement.
TAACTACTTGCACTAATACCGAGGCCTTCAAATTCTACACACATCGAAACGATATAGCAACCGGCTTTACCAGGAGTGAAACGAGTCAGCCTCGTACTGTTGACACCACCTCTTTTGAATCTTACTATATCAAAAGAAACTCTTGTGAAAGTATTGGCGCTTATGGCTTGCGAATTTGAAGTGTAAGCGCTAATCACGGGTCCTATTACATTTTGATTAGTTATTAAATCCATAACCTGTCCCCGACTTAGTGCCTCGTCCTTTCCTGCTTCCAAAGTATTCGTTGTAGGTAAACCTTTTATCACACGACCATTCATATCTAGATCTCCAGTAACAGGGTTTGCTCCATCTCGTCTTAGAAAAGTATTGTCGGCTTGAGTTAATGTGACGCCGCCCGATGTTACTCGCTGTGGTGATTCGCTAACCATTTGTCCAAATATGTTTACAGGCATTTTATTAGTATAAATTATTTATAACGTCTTGAAATTTACAACCGTCTGACACAGTCTTTTTTAGGACGTATAGGCATAGATGACCGCAAAAGACTTCGCCATCGGGTTGAACGCGTTCGCTGTTGTAGTAGACGGGGCTGCGTAAATACTTTAACAATTCGGTAGGAGGAGGTAGACCGTAACTGTCGAAATATATTTTAACCTTTCCGTTCTTTAAAAAACAGCACCAATGGGTCCCACTTCCTTGCGAGTCGTCCAAGTTTAGTATCCCGCACTCATTTCGGTTAGGTTTCTTCGGTAGTTCGTCTCGTAAGAAGACGCCACGGAAGTTTGGGATGTTTAGTTTCTTCGCGGTATCAATCAGCTGTATGTTTGAGAGAGGGATATTTGGAAGTACTACACCCTCAACGTTTATATTTTTGTATGTTTCAAAACTCATTTTTTATATTTCGCTTAAATATTTTATAAAGTCAAACGCTTTTTCCCTCTGCTCTATTTTGTTCGCTTTTTGTATATTTTTTTCTAATAGTACCGGGCAAATATTCATCCAATTCATAGCTTTATCAAGTTCTTTTTCATCTGACAAGTCGAACGATGATATTGGTAAAACAAAATCGAGATGCCAAACCGAACCGTGATTGTTCATATTCATACCATCTTCAAATTGGAACTCGATCCATTTCGTAAATGTTTTAAGGCCGATACCTAGTTTACTTTTGAGACATTCTGGGATTTCCATTTCACATTTTAGGTCTGTCATTTTATCACACCGTTGAGCTTCTATGCGGGCTAGATAATATTTATGTCTACAATTTTTGCATACATTAGCATATCCATCTTTTTGGAATCGATTTTTATTGTATTCCGATATGTTCTTCTCTATTTTGCACCCGCTGCAAACTTTTCTTTCCTTTGTTTCTCTGTTCTCTAGCATTGCATATTTATATGCACGTTCCTTTGCTTTGGTATTATGACACGTTTTACAGCTCGTATAAATTCCGTTCCTTTTTGTTTTATCTTTATGAAATTCGTTAAAACTTTTTTCAATCTTACAGCAGCAGCAAACTTTTTTGTTTTTTGTTTCCCCCACTTCAAGCTCTGAGTATTTTTGTCTAAGTTCCTTCGTTTTGATAATAACACACTTTTTACAAGAAGCAAAATAGCCGCTCTTATTACGTTTGTTTTTGTAAAATTCAGTTAAGCTTTTCTCCATTTTGCAATTGGTACATAATTTTAAGTCTGCCATTTTATATTAGGATATTTTTTTCTTTAGATCTAAGTATTTTTCAACGAGTAATGTCCATATGCCAAAGTATGAATCCCGTCCTCCATTATTACCCGCTTATCGTCTGCAGCGGACAGTGCAACTTTGTTTACTTCTTCGGTGTAAATTTCGTGAAGATGGGATCTGATTACATTCATCTTTCTTGACTGCTCTCTTCTCGTAAACAGACAGTTCTTATAATCTTCATGGCTTATGGATTTCTTGACAACATTCTTTTTCACGCCTTTACATTTCTTGTGGTCCACCCCGGCCATCATATACGAATACAACTTGGATCTAAGTCCCACGAATTCTTCTATTTGTTTACCCGCAGCTTCGTCCTTAAACATACCAATGACCTTTTTGTTCATGCCAGTGTCGATACATGAAGGGTGGTCTTTTGGGTAGTCCGACGTATCAAACATGCTTCGAACATCTGGTGCTATATCAGCGAAAAAGTCAACGGTCTTAATTTCATAGGCTAAAGAATCCGTATCGGTGAATAACAGTTTAGCTCTATCTCCATACTTGGTCTTGATGTAATTATAATGAAAAGAGTACATCAAAGTTTTACTCAAGTCTAGGATACACATTCCTAGATATATCGGTTTGTTATAGATCAACGAAGTCTTCTTCATGTGAATAGCAATTAAATTTTGATCAAAAATAGTCCGACTGCCGTAACTCGTTTTAGCCGCTAGTTTTATGGCTTGCTTCTCGCTTGAAACTAATTTTATATCTACGCGAGACTCTATATTTTCGCAAGTCTTACCAAACACGCTATTGTTCATAAGTTTGAAAAAGTCTTTCTCGAAATCGTTTTTGGCTTTGGTCCTCAGATTAGTATTTAGGTCGATATATTTTTTCAACCAGGTGCTTTCTTCAAATTTAATTCCTCGATGAATTTTAGTAATCTTCAAACCTAGGCTTTCATACTGCTTCAAATTTTCATAATGGGTTATGTACTTTACTTTGTCATTCAGGTTTGGGATGAGTTTAGGAACCGTTGAAGATTCGGGTATGATATTCTCAGGGGCAAGAGGGTAATCGTTGTGAAGATCGTGTAAATCTTTTGAATATTCCAAGTCCACCTCCAATATACACGGTATCGATCTCCAGTCGTTTAGCTCATCGTTTGTCATCCACTTGAACCCGTGAGTTGGAAGATTCTTACACATTGCATATCCATACAAATTGTTCGCGTCCAAATAGGTTATAAATTGTGAAGGCTTGCTTTCGTCAAACGTGGACATGTACTTGTTATTTGCTTGCCCATAACGATGTGAAATTGTGCTAACACCACCTCTTATCCCATGCTTGACCATTAGTATCATATCGTAATCGCTCAATAATTCTAACTTTACTCCAGTCAACTTTAATGAGGCATCCCATGCTAGTCCAGGAGAAGTGTAATACCAGGCGGGATCTAGGTTGTAGTTCTTCATACAAACGTCTCTAAAGTTTTCAAAGACATCAGCCAGCAGTAGAACATCCGAAAGATTGTACAAGTCATGATATTCTCTGAATGTTTTGAAACCGAATTCTTTCCATACTACCTGTGCGTGGTTGTAGTCTTCATCACTGATGCCTGAGTCGTTTAGTTTCGAATAGAATGCTGACTTTGGTGGTAGTTCTGTTTCATTCAATTGATCGATGGAACTAACATGGTCGTATGGATAAACCCCTTTTCTAAGCAAGAGATCGAGTTGATTACCTGAGTAGTAGTTGCTTATATTTTTACACTGGTCCTTACTTAGGTTCTTCGATAAGGCGTCGAGGCCTGCTGGCATGAATCTAAAACTATCGATGAAACGTAATTCACGCTTGACCACTTTCTCTTTCCCTTCTTTGTTAATAAACTTATCGACTACGATCTCTCTGCTAAATGAGATATACTTTTCTTCATTGCAGGGGATGCATTTAATCTGTTCATTATTTCCACCCCGTAATTTCTTCACGAATAGATGGCTATCGTAGCCGGTTAGATTATGGAATACTACTGGGAAAAACTTGGGGACTCTATACTTTAGATTACAAATCTTATGAGCAGCGCCTCTAAATTTACCAGTCAGGTGACAGTGGTCTCTTACTCGTATGTCATTATCATCATCACCATCAGAGAACTCACCCCCGCATATATGGCAAACAGTAGCCGAGTAGTATAGCTCCTTATCGTCCTTTCCAAATATCATTTTCTTTGGGAACTTAAATCGATTATAAATATCTTTTACTTTCTCAACAAGACTGTCAATAAATATCTGCGCTACATCATCGTCTTCGCTCTTCGCTGTGAATGTTACAGGAGCTTGCGAATATAGGTCATCATCGAAACATTTTATGTGGTAACAAAACGAGCTAGGGGTATGTTTCTGGTATTTATTGGTGTAAGACGTGCTGGGATCGGGTTGGCATGTATCGATCGGTTTAATGAAGGATTCGAAATCCGCATAGATAATAAAAGGTACTCGCATTTTTCGATAATAATTTTTAAAACTCAACATAGTTCCTGGGTTTGGGAGTTCTATTCGTTGAGCGTCATGTTGCGAACAGTACTCGATGTGTTTTTCAAGCGAGTCTTTCGTTCTGTAACCGATTAAACATCTTCTACAATAGTGCATCGAATTTACAGATTTTTCTGTTCGTGCCACCATCAATCTATTAAAGTTCTTGATCCAACAGTAATGCTTCTTTTCATCGTCGGAAATAAGCAGTAGATCTACGCAGGTATCGCTTTCATGCTTCGATATGTATAATGGGTATACGCTCTTTTCAAAGCCGAATACGCTAACGCTAATGTTATTACTACGCTCAAACTTATTTATAATATTAGCATCAGCAACAACTGGGAACACGATACCGCACCAATCGAGTTTCTTAGATTGTTCTACCAGGTCTTTAGTGATTCTTTCAGGGTGTTCATCAACTGGATTCAACGCTCTAGTAATACACCATTTGAAACATTCGTCGTCTTCGTTTTTCATATTAATAATAGCCTTTTTATTAGCTAAATACTCGGGAAGCTGAATATATGAACTACCTTTCAATGGCTTGTATACCACTGTATCGATATCTAATTTCGAAACGGCTCTGAATCGCCAATTGCTACCTCGCATCTGATAACTCGCCATGCTCTCCTTAATTTTATCCACTGCGTTGGTATATATTTCCTTCACATCGGTTGCTTCTAAAATAATATCAGTCTTTGATTTGAAATTAGGCTCAGCCGTTGTTATTTCACCGGATTTTATGTCTACTTTCTCCATTACACACATGAGATTGAGTTGAACTTTTACCCCTCGATTTTTCGCTAGCATCCTAACTACCTGCGGTCTTACAGCCTTGAGAAAAGATTCAACATCGATCCTGTTGTTGCCATCGATCGTGTATCTTTTTGTAAACCCTTTGATAGCCGTCGCAGTCTCTTGAAGTTTGAACCTGTGAACTGGTGGTTTTACTTGAGGGGGTAACTGACTAATCTCACTAGTCAACCAATCCGAAAAAGTAGCTTTATTTTTCCCCACAAATTTCCAAGTAGTAGACAAGAATGCCGTAAGTTCCTCTTTTCCTAATCTTGAGTATCCTCTTTGACCTCTCTTTTTTGCAATTTCTCGCAATTCTCGTACCGTGCCTCTCTGTTTCGTAGTCCCCGGAGTACGCGTTGGAGCCTTAATGTCTGGGGCCCTAGCGCCTAGTTGATCTCCCCGCGTTATGAGTGCGATGAGTTCCTCTTTTGGTAGTTTCGAGTATCCTTTTTGTCCTCTTTGTTTTGGAATTTGTCGCAATTCTTTCAGATTATACGCTGTGTAGTCCATTTTATATTGGGATTTTTTGTCTTTAAGTCGAGATGCATATTCCATTTCTCAGTTATTTTATATACACAAGAGAAAAAAAATATTTTGATCGAGTGACTCATCATCGAAACTACTGGAAATTCCCCGCATGATGAGTCATAGGCGCGTGCTGGGGTGGATTGGGTGGTTGGCAAATTTTTGATGAGACAGCATATTTTTTGAACCATGGTTATGGGTTGACAAATTTTTGAACCATGGTTATGGGTAGTTGGCAGAAATTGACAAGAAAATATTTTTTGTGTTTTTTATAAAATAGGAAAAAAAAAATTTGTGTGTTGGAAAAAGTTGAACCATGGTTATGGGTGGTTTATTTTTGAACCATGGTTATGGATGAATATATTTTTGAACCATGGTTATGGGTGGTTATATTTTTGAACCATGGTTATGGATGGTTTGGAAAAGTTTAACCATGATTGTGGTCAAATGTCCCAGAATAGTCTTAATCTATCTACTGCCAGCATTGCCACTGGCAGGTGTCTGTCTGTCTGTCTGTCTGTCTGTATGTCTGTCTGTCTGTCTGTCTGTCTGTCTGTCGGTAGCATTAATAAAAACCGTTTAAAGCGCATAAATCATCTGTGTTTTTGTCAGATGGATAGGTAGATTGATGCATGCCGTATAAATTATATGATTTAAAAAATTCATACGTATACGCAGATCTAATTTGCATATAAATGGATACAGTATAAGTAGGCTGGAGTACACAATACACATGTCTGTCTATTTGTCTGTCTTCCTGTGCGTGTGTGTGTGTGTCTGTCCTGCTAAACATCCACCCACACATCTCTACCCTCTCTCTGGCTTTTATATCTGTCTATCAATCTATCCGTCTATCTATCAACTCATCTATCCGCTCATCTGTCTGTCTGTCTATCTGTCGGTCTGTCTGTCTATCCGCTCATCTGTCTGTCTGTCTATCCGTCGGTCTGTCTGTCTATGTTTTTAAGTTTATCTATGTCCGTCTTCCCCTCCCCTGCCCTCCCATCTCTTCACTCTCTACCCCCTCTACCTTCCCTCTCACACACCACATGTTGTATAACTAATACAAATCGACTCAGCGCGGAAGTCTGAGGTCGTGAATGACAGAAAAGGAACGTTTAGAGATTGACAGGAGCGCCTGCAATGTGACAGGGAGAGAGAGTATGTCAATAAAGAGGGCGATGTGCTTTGAACAGGGCTGTTTTCAAGGAATTTTTACAACTGCACAACCCCTTCTTTGAGTTCATTCCTTTCTCATCTTCCATGGTAAATTATTTCCAATCGCAGGAGTCCAATGTCAATGCGTGTTGGAAGGTATACGCAAATCGTCCATCACGACGAAACTACTTTTCATTAAAGCAACGCCATCTGGCGATTGGAAGGTGGGGAAGTGATTTCATGCGCCCTTCTTGTCAGGTGCGCTACCATTACTCTGAACCTCCCTTCCCCATCCACTGGTGGTGGAACCACCAGAAGCATCATCATTAGCAGCAGCAGCAGCAGCAGCAGCAACAACAACAACAACAACGACATTTAAAAATTAAGATGCGCACTTGTGGTCAATTGATGCGCTATATAGGGACCAAAGCAGGCGTCAGCAGCAGCAGCAGCAGCAGCAGCAGCAGCAGCAGCAACAGCAGCATTAGCATCAGAGGTGAGTGGTGCCTTTAATCAGGGATGCGATGAAGATGGGACGCAGATGTTGCGAAGACAGACGCAATAACACCTCGACTGCTGCTGCTGCTGCTGCTGCTGATGCTGATGATGATGATGATGCTGATGATGATGATGATGACGATGATGATGATGATGATGATGATGATGATGATGATGATGATGCTGATGATGATGATGATGATGATGACGATGATGATGATGATGACGATGATGATGATGATGATGATGATGCTGATGATGATGATGATGATGATGCTGATGATGATGATGCTGATGATGATGATGATGATGCTGATGATGATGATGACGATGATGATGATGATGATGACGATGATGATGATGATGATGATGCTGATGATGATGATGATGATGATGATGCTGATGATGATGATGATGATGATGATGATGATGATGATGATGCTGATGATGATGATGATGATGCTGCTGATGATGATGATGCAATTGGCTGCACGCTTCGTTTGTTGCTTGTCGCGACTGCGGATGAAACCTTTTGTCATCAACATCATCATCATCGTCGTCACGAAGACGATGATGATGACGATGCACACCTACAGAAACACTTCACATGCATACGCACACGAACGCGCGCACACACTCACACACGCACGCACACACGCGCACACACACACACACACGCGCACAAACACACACACACGCGCGCGCGAGCACACACACGCATGTACACACAGCCACACACACACACACACACACACACACTCTCTCTCTCTCTCTCTCTCTCTCTCTCTCTCTCTCTCACACACACACACACACACACACACACACACACTCGTACACACGCACGCACACGCACCCCCACCACACACGCACACATTCACACACGCATACGCACACACACGCACACACTCAAGCGCACATACGCACACACTCAAGCGCACACACGCACACACACAGACAAACACGGACACACCCACGCCCATACACACTCACACACGCACACATTCATACACGCATACACACACTCGCACACGCACCCGCACACACACATTCACCCACACATCCACACACACACACACACACGTACATGCACATACAAGCACACGCACACGCACACAGGCACACACAGACATACACACACGCCCACACACACTCACACACGCACACAGATGTCATTATTGGATGATGTCACTGCATAAACGTACATATAAGTAAGTAAGTTAACAAGCAATCTAAGTAAGTGAATAAGGAAATGCATACAAATGTGTATGCATGCATGCAACATGTACGCAATGCTATACTCATGCATGTTGTATACTATATTACTATATCTATGCAACTGTGTATACAAATATATGCATTCCTGTGCTTAAGTATGTAATGTATGTAAGTTGAATGCATGCATGTATGCATATTTATTTGCATTCATTCATGTATGTAAGCATACACACATTTGTATATAAATCTAGGCCTACGTATTTAATTATGCTATACGCAAGTGTGGGCCTACGACAGTTCATAATAAGCAATTGTCTGCGCCTAAGAGTGCTCGTCTAGAGTATGCGCTATGCCTCCCTGCCTGGTTCATGTACGGCTGAACGTACCTGCAGCGTGGTCGTTACGGCTTTCTTTGTATGCGTTGGCTTAGAGAAGAGAAAAACGCTTCCGTACTAGACCTCCACTGCAGAGAACGACAGCATAGAAAGTAATAATATCGCTTTGCTGTAAGACCCTGCAACGTATTATAACAACCGCGTTCGAAGCCGGATGCTTTACGACATAAACATCATCCATGCAATAGATCCGCCTCTTTTCTGCCGCAGCAGCCCACGCGACAGGCATCGATCGACGGATGCGTGTGTGCGTGTGTGTGTGTGTGTGTGTGTGTGGATGTGTGTGTGCGTGTGTGTGCGTGTGTGCGCGTGTGTGTGTGTGTTTGTGTGCGTGTGTGTAGGTGTGAGAGTGTGTGTGTGTGCGTGTGCGTGCGTGTGTGTGTGTGTGTGGCGCCACTAGCGGCCATTCTACGATGCCTTGTAGCAGCAGCTGCAGCTCCAGTGCCAGCAGCAGAAGCAGTTCCAGCTGCTGTGGCTGTCGTGAGTCTTGAGTGTCGCACGCATCGGTTGCGTTGCAAGGCGCCAATATATATAATATATATATATATATACGCATATATATATACATATACATTTATATACTTATATATACACATATACATTTAAAATGCATATATATACACATTTGCATTTATATACATATATACATTGCCCCCCACACTAGACCGACCAACACCTCAACGCGGTGGCGGGGTGACAACACCCAAGTAGGGAACGGCACGTTAAAAAAGCTCTGATTGCCTGTTGGGGCTGGTATATACCATCAGTGGCGAAGGATAATTCAGACGAAGAACAACCTAGGGTGTTTCCCCAGGTGGACAGGCCCAACAGGAACCCTGAAAAGCTGGCTAACGTGGGCGGCAAGCATTTTTAATTCCCCAAAAAGGGTTTGTCAGATGTTTGGCGATACGCTGCAGACAGTAAAAAAGAAACACGTTTGAACCCTAATGCCAGGTACAAGACCTGACACATGCGGCCTTTTAAAGACAAAAATGGGGAGGAAAAACGAGGATGGCAGCGGGCACGTTTATACAGGGGCACTCGTCCCTTGCTTCTTGATGATAATGGTGTTGATGATAATGCTATAAGTATACATTATCGTTCATTAAGCTCTTACAATTGTCGCCCACGCGAGCGCACCTTTAAATATATAAATATCCTCTCTCTCTCTCTCTCTCTCTCTCTCTCTCTCTCTCTCTCTCTCTCTCTCTCTCTCTCTCTCTGTCTCTCTCTGTCTCTCTCTGTCTCTCTCTGTCTCTGTCTGTCTGTCTGTCTGTCTGTCTGTCTGTCTCTCTCTCTCTCTCTTTATCTCTGCCTCTGTCTCTCTGTGTTTCTGTCACAGACTCTCGGAATCTGTCTCTGTTTCTCTCTGTTTCTGTCTGCCTGTCTATTTGTCTCTGTCTTTGTCCCTAAATGGCTCTGTGCGTCTGTCTGTGGGTTTGTCTGCGTGTCTGTCTGTCTCTGTCTCTCTGTCTCTGCCTCTGTCTATACTCTATATCGCTGTCAATAGATCTCTATATACATGTGTATATATATATATACTAGCAATATCCCTCGCATGCAAATGACTTTTAATACTGTGCACATGTTGTCATTATTACCCAATATAATCGTGCAATGTTTAAATACATTATGAAAAATATGCATGTCTCGTGTATCTTTATGGTGTATCAATAATCCATATTATTTTCGTATAACATCCATTTACCGACCAAAGTGCAGTAGGCCTAAATGGTATTGGAAATCGAATGTACATGTACACTCGGGCGGTAAAATCTTGCGTTCGTGCATGCATAGAATGTGGCTAAAAAGCACAAGAGAAACAAAATTAATTAAATTCCCTAGCATGCAGCCAAATGAGTTCTTTTCAACGGAATTCAGTATAAATTACAGGTCTTCCTCTGCTGTGCACTACAACTTCCCTACATAATTTTCATTTTTATTTATTGACAAGTTACAGCAAATTAAGTAGTCGATACATGTTTGTATTTTTGTTTGTATGTGCACTTGTTGTTATAGCGCCCCTCCAAGCTATCTACTCAGAGACGCTCCCGACTGCAGAGCGGACACGGCATCGGAGTTTCACGCCGAAGCGCTGAGCAATTGCGAGTGAGGGACTTGCCCAAGGTCCCTACGCGGCGACTTGAGGTGGATTCGAACCTCGAACCTTCCGGTTTCAAGGCAACAACGCCACCACTACACCACTGCGCCCCTCAAAAGTACGCATCTATGAGCACTTGTTACTGCCCCTCCCGCCCCCATCAAGATTACTAGACTACAGCGCGGACACTGAATAGGAGCTTCACGCCGATGCGTGTGAGCATAATATTGGTAGCGAAAGATTTGTCCATAGGTCCCTATAGCGTGGCGGCTTGAGGTGGATTCAAACCCGCAACCTTCCGACTCCAAGGCACCGAACATGCATGCCCCTACAGTATGCCGCACGCGCTTGATTGGATCCTGTTTATTGCAACACTCTTTTATGTCCTCTTGTTTAGGATATTGGGTTTGTTTGTAGGCAATTTATGAAAAACAATTACGTGCCTCGTTTATGGCAGTGAGAATTAAGGGGAGGAGGAGGGGAGGAGGTGTACGGATGCACATATGGACCATGGTCTATATATACGGATCTATAGATGGACCTGTCTATACTCGATTGTTGTTGTTTTATACGACACTGCATTGTCATATAGTGTCACCCTCCTCCTTTCTGCAGGCTTGGGACAGGCACTGCCGAAGTTTACACGAGCAGTGACGCAGTTCCTCATTGTCTATGGATATTAAGGAGCATATATATAATTATTTATATATATATATGTATATATTATATATATGTAGATGATTGGTCTTTTATTCATACACATATTCATTTGGAAATTTATATAGCGCCTCTTCAAGTAAAAGCTACTCAGAGGCGCTCCCGACTCCAGCGCGTTCAAAAAGAGCAGATTTAAGTTTAGTAAAGAAGGATCCTGGTAGAGTCCCAGGGTGTAGGCGTAGCTAAAAAGGAAGACCATCCCAGACCACTGGGTCAACCACAGATAAGGCTCGATTCTTCATGCTAGCAGTACTAGGGAAAAGAACTAAGAGCACTCCGTTTTCAGCAGAACGTACCGGACGACGTTAATTAATTTTAAGTATAATGGTCTATGAATACTTGAAACACAGTGTATAGACTATTAGACAATAGACATGCATCTGACATTGCAGTCGGAAATTCACAAAGCGCCATATAAAGAAAAAAAAAAGATAATACAGGAGGTATTGTCTATGGACAGACAATGGCCTTTGTAGACAATGAAAGCGTCTGTGATTTTTATTATTGTAATCGAGAACAGAGTTTTCATCAGAAATTTACTCCTTAGTTCCTAACCATAAGTAGAGTAGGCCTACAGTAATAATATTATTGTCGGTTGTTATTTAAAATGCACGATCTACAGTATATATATGCATATATATATATATATATATATATATATATATATATATATATATATATATAGGGGCAATTAATATTGATGTTTTGGATTACAATCCAGATATCTGATGAATATGCATTATGTAGCCTACAGCGATGCATAATTATTAGTCAAAATGGCTGTGCAATGGTTGTGCATGTCTATTAGGCAGCCATTGTTTGCTGCTGAATGTCTGATTGAGATTGATGGCATGCATTATAAATGAGTGCATTGTTTGCTGGTTAACGACAATGTGTCGTATCGAAGACGAATAGTGTCGCCCTCCTCTTTTGTCCAGGCTTGGGACTGGCACTGACAGAGTGCGAACAATGGCGGTGTTTTGTATTGCCTATTTTTAGCAAGTATGTATGCACTATAGTGGCTATACACTGTTCTGGATTATAATTGCCGCCATGAAGGCAATGCTTAAATGTGCGCATGTATACAGTGATTAGGCTGCTTGATAAGCAATAAATGATAGCCGATAATAATATCGACCGTAGACTGCATATACTATATACATATAATGTATATATAATACTTATATATTTATATGGCATATCGTTATGAGAGCACATAGATTTTATTGTGGCGTAATTGTTTTCGGTTATTGAAAAGAGCTGTATAAACTATTAGCCTATACATGGAGACGCATCAGCCGCCCGCGCGTTGCCTTGGATTGACCCATATGCGCGTCTGGGTTCACTGAACGACAGGCTACCCTCCTCTGTTCGGCAGCGGTGGCAAATAATGATATGGGCTTTGTTTGACCCGGTTTCCCCCATGTTGTTATTTATGTCTGATAGACGGACTATAATGATTATAATAATTATGATGATAACCGTCTCCTCCTCAGATTTCCAAAAACAAGGATCTATGTTATAATGTCAGACAGACAACCGGGTCTATTTATAGACGCTGAGTATATAGAGGATTATAAGAAGGTTAATGACACTATGTCTTGGAAACAAGTTGCAATTAGGTCTACATTGTGCACGCATGCATACATAGGCCTACATGCATACATACAGAATGTGCATGAATGCATATATGCATGCCTACATACACATATTGATATATGTATGTACATGCATTCACTGCATTCAGTAGGCCTAGCCTAGTAGGGTCATTGGTCAATAGTGGTGGTGGTAGTATTAGTTGTAGTAGTAGCAGTAGGCCCTAGGGGCAGTAGCAGCAGCAGTAGTAGTAATAGTTGTGGTAGTAGTAGTAGTAGTAGTAGTAGTAGTAGTAGTTGTAGTAGTAGTAGTAGTAGTAGTAGTAGTAGTAGTAGTAGTAGTAGTAGTAGTAGTAGTAGTAGTAGTAGTAGTAGCTATAGTAGTAGTAGTAGTAGTAGTAGTAGTAGTAGTAGTAGTAGTAGTAGTAGTAGTAGTAGTAGTAGTAGTAGTAGTAGTAGTAGTAGTAGTAGTAGTAGTAGTAGTAGTAGTAGTAGTAGTAGTAGTAGTAGTAGTAGTAGTAGTAGTAGTAGTAGTAGTAGTAGCAGCAGCAGCAGCAGCAGAAGCAGCAGCAGCAGCAGCAGCAGTAGTAGCAGCAGTAGTAGCAGCAGCAGCAGTAGAAGTAGCAGTAGTAGTATCAGCAACAGTAGCAGCAGCAGTAGCAGTAGTAGTGGTATCAGCTGTAGTAGTGGTAGCGATAGAAGAAGCATCAATAGATGTAGTAGCAATGGCAGTGGAAGCAGGGCTTAAAGTGTGGCTGGACGGTCATGGACGGCGTCCAGGCACTTAGTTTTCAAACATAACGCCGTCATGCCGCTTACTTGGCCAGCACAACCTGGAAAAAGGGCTTCAGACACTTCTTTCTCTACACTTGAAGCAGTGAGCGGAAGTAGTAATATAGTACCTGTCAGTGGTTGTAGCAGTTCTAGTAGGTAAAGAGTAATGGACTCAAAAATATAGGGCTACAACAAAACTGAGATTTCAAAACGGAATTATTTGTTTGCCAGCTAAAAAACAGTTTATGATCAGATTGCTTAAAGCCAATGAGAAATAGTGTGGATCTAATGAAGTCGTATATCATCAGACCACACTTGACTGCGTGATTTCAACAACCAGAGATGATTATGCGATAATGCGTGCATTTTGTGATTGTTTGCTTATGTGGGAATAATAGTGATCATAATAATACGGACCATTGTTAAATGCACGTCAAAATTCACCGTATACATACAGGCTTAAGTGAAATAATTTGAACAACGAGACAATCCCGCAATCACATGAATTTATATTATAGCGCCTCTTCAAGCTCTCTATACTCAGAGGCGAGACAATGACTGAGGAGCAGATGATAATGACATGTATTTTGTGATGAGTCATTATTGTTGAATCATGTTTTTGGTCATTGTTGTACAGGCGACCGTCTGATTGGTCAAGCGCTTGCAGGGAATAAGTCTTTGTCGTAGATGACTATGGTTTGTCAATGGTTCTAGGAAATGGATTCCTTAATTGTTGATGAGTCAAAATTCTTGATGTTCATTATGTAGATTGTGGGTTGAGGTGTTGACAAAATGTGAAGTGAATCAAAAGATTGAACGTATTAAATGCTTTGCTTTGTGTAGCTGCTTTTGTGTATGTAGCAGTGAGTGTGTGCGCGCGCGCGCGTGTATGCTTGTGTGTACGTGCTAGGTTTACATAGATGGATGGATGGACGGACGGACGGACGAATGGACGGTTAAATGAATGGATGGATGAATAAATGGATGGATGGACAGACGGACGAATGGACGGTTGGATGAATGGATGGATCGATGGATGGATGGATGGATGGATTGATGGACGGACGGACGGACGGACGGAATATAAATATATATATTGAAATAGGCACACAAAGCTACCTAAGATAAATCCGGACTTGGCATAAGAGGCAAATGCGCAACAATTAGACAGACAGACAGACAGACAGACAGACAAACAGACAAACAGACAGACAGAAGACAGACAGACGGACAAACAGGCAGACAGACAGAACGAGATGCTATATGTGATGGTTAGAAACACATTACATTTTGTCAACACCAAAAACGTCTCTTCAAGTTCCAAACCAGTTTCGCCTCCAATCCCTGGGCGTTGCTAATGACAGAGTATATAATTATGTATATATAGGAAAGGCAGGTGTTGTTATGATACTAGACACCCTCACGTCCACTGCAGTGTCCAGGTTGTCCGTCGTTTTTCTACCGGACAACGAGAACGATATATATATATATAATTATATGTATGTATATATATATATAATTATATCGCTGGACCCTGGACAAGGCGATGGTTATTTCCTGTAATATACATGCATAATGTATATCCATGCATTGCATGGTCGGTCTATAATAATTGTTATTATGTCCGTAGGTCCATCGGAGGGTCTGAAAGGCGTCGTATGAAATTTCATATACACGGACATATGGCATAATTGGACCTATATACATACATACGTACGTACGCGCGTGCGTGCGTGCATGCATGCCATACATATATACATACAAACATACATACATAGATTACATACATACATACAAACATACATGCATACATACA
This sequence comes from Lumbricus terrestris, assembly GCA_949752735.1. Classification (NCBI taxonomy): domain Eukaryota; kingdom Metazoa; phylum Annelida; class Clitellata; order Crassiclitellata; family Lumbricidae; genus Lumbricus; species Lumbricus terrestris. The sequence continues at coordinate 7,219,322 of OX457053.1, read as the reverse complement.
TACATACATACATACATACATACATACATACATACATACATACATACATACATACATACATACATACATACATACAAACAAACATACATATGAGCAATACTTACATACATACAAACATACATACGTGCAATACTTACATACGTGCAATACTTACATACATACATACATACATACATACATACATACATACATACATACATACATACATACATACATACATACATACATACATACATACATACATACATACATACATACATACATACATACATACATACATACATACATACATACATACATACATACATACATACATACATACATACATACATACATACATACATACATACATACATACATACATACATACATACATACATACATACATACATACATACATACATACACATATACATACATACATACATGCATACATACATACATACATACGTACGTACGTACGTACGTACGTACGTACGTACATACAATTTTATATATATATATATATATTATATATATATATACAGATGACGTTAATACGACCATCGTATGTTTTCTCAAGTCGCCGACGACCAATCAACATCCGATCTATAAATAGCAACACCCGCTGTCGCCCTTCCATCAACTACCCTATTATTCTTTTGACTGTCTTTTCCGCTCTTCCGTTATATCCTCTATGCGTCTGTCTCCCCTTCTCTCCGCCATCTTAGCCTTTCCTTCTTTCGTCTTTATTCGTCCTTGCATGAGTTCATCCGTCTGCAATCTATCAATCTGTCTTCGGCGCCTAAGTCTGTGCATTTATTTTGTTTTATCGTCGTAAACATCCTTATATAAATTGTCCTATTTATTGTTATATTGGCCTATAGTCGTGTATATAGGCCACCTTTATACTGTCATATTATGGTCGTAAATTTCTTTCGTGCCGTCTTATAAATAGTAATTGTCTACAATGACATGCCTGTATATCGTCAGAAATCGCCGTCTTAATCATCTTTATGTCGTCCTATATATGGGTCGTTTATTCAGTCTTTTTATCGTCATATATCTTCGTCGCTTACGAAAGGTTTGAATTGTCAATTTTGAGCCGGAGCGGTTAAAAAATTCTGACGTGACCGGATACTCCGATAAGAATTTATTGGAAAGGCCATCGGATAGCAGTCTGATAAAATTGCATTCTCATGCGTGGGTGACCGATAAAAATAAAATTATAGGCCTAAGTGTCAGAAATTAAAACAGAGAAGAATACTTCATGGAAAACTGTTTTATTTCGAGCAGATCTAGGCCTATACATGTTACTGTGGCAAAACTATAGCGACTTAAAGCAATGATGTGGTAAGGAAAGGAAGCTGTGGAGAAAACAAGGTAAATTATTTTCATCAATGAGGTAAAATATATGAGGCGATCAAACCGATGCATATATCCCTGCTGCAGGACCCAAGCTTACTTATGGGCGGAAAATGCAATCATTCACATCACTACTATTCATTCATTCATTCAGACATTTATATAGCGCTCCTTCAAGAAAAAACTACTCAGAGGCGCTCCCGACTCCAGCGCGCCCAAAAAAACAGTTTTAAGTTTAGTAAGGAAGGATCCTGGTAGAGTCCCAGGGTGTAGGCGTAGCTCAAAAGGAAGGCCATTCCAGACCACTGGTCCAACCACAGAAAAGGCTCGATTCTTCATATAACGCACAGGCTTATCAAGCGCATTCGTGAGGTTATTGTAAGGCTTTATCTAAATGTTCATATACATACATACCCTACAGCTATCGCTCTTAAGACTTAAAACGGAGAAGAAACATGATGCGAGAATTTCTGGGGCTGGGGTTCACCCAACTTCACCCCTTGTCAGTGGTCACTCTTGGCACCCAATTGTAAAGTCTTCCATGGATACACCACGGAATCTTTACTATATTTTAATTACTATAAATTTCCCGGGTACTCCAGCTAGTCCCACATAAATCAGCATCTCAATCACAGTTATTTTTCTGCAATTCTCAAACTGGGTAGAAATGGTCGCAGCGTTGCGGTTGTCTACATGGAGCACCATGGCTTGTCATAAAGATAAAAAATACACTGGAAAGAAGATACTAATAATAAAGTCAAGGTCAGACGCCGTGGAGCGAACGACCTTCAGATAGCGTGCATCAGGGACGTCATTTCAGCTTTTTTCAGGGGGGGCAAAAAAATTTTCGCGGGTCAAAACTCCACAAGCTTCGTAAGTTCTGTATTTAGCCAACATGTGCAAAACTGTGCTTAAATGAGATGTTTTATTCATGCTCATATTTATTAAACCTACTTATAGGCCTCTTTGATTCAGTGATGAGGTATATTTTAAATGCCTACTACTTTAAATAGACTATAAGTGCTTTGCACTTGTTATTATATACCGTGATATTATTTACCATTATATGATTATAATAAAGGTATTATTTACTATGATATATGACAGTATCATAATAAAAGAGTAGGATTTATTGTTAATATTTGTACAAATACTATTTTTATACAATTAAAATGACAGAAATAACCTTCACCCACAGAAAAAAATTGAAAAATTATAATGGCCATTGCTCCAGTTTACATTATTGTATTACATAGAATTGTATTACATAGACCGGGTTGGACCATTATAATCCACCATAATATTATTGATTATTATATAATTATAATGATATTACTTACTATAATAATAGTCTAATAGATGACATCATCATCATGAAATGGAAAATAATTTACTGTTAATACTTTTAAAAAAAATTACCATTAAATGTCTTATCTCCACTATCCAGTGTTAATTACTGTGTAATCTTTCAAATTTCAAACTGTCAGATTTCAAAATGTTTTGTTCCTTGAAACACTTAGTAAAACAACATCATTATTACATATGCTTCCCAATTTTGGTAGTTTAATTGGCAATTCTTGCTTACTTTGTATAGCCTACCATGCTCAACCATTTCTACTAAAATTGTGTTGTCTTGAACAACAAGGGTAAGCTTATTGCAGTACAACAAAGTAAACTTACATGTACATAATAATTATTATACTTCAGTCTGCTGCTGTTACTCATTGTAATAGTCCATTAGCAACAGAACAGAATTGCCTAACTTGATACACAAAGAAATTATTATTGCAATTATAATTACATTTTGATATTGATATATTAAACCGCTCTTTTTTATCAGCACTGAAATAATAGAGTGATTTTGTCAGGATAACATCCTACATGCTATGATTACAATGTGAAAGCTCAACAAGAATTTGCTATTATTTTAAGTGGACCTATATTTTTGAAGTCTTAGACCACTCTTAGCATCACTCAAAATGGTGCCATTGCACCGTGAAAACTCAAACAAATTTCTTGCAGGCAGTTGGGCACATCCTCTCCCCACTGCTTTAATTTGTCATTAATAACAATTCACATAGCAATATTGCATGCTGCATGCACTAAGTCTGCAATAATTATTTTTGCCTTTGGGTTAATGACTGTTATTATCTATGCCTATGGGATCATTCAAGTGGAGGTCAATGGCTTGTGATTATATCAACCTGGAAAAGATATGACTGAAAGAAAATTTTAATATCCAGGATTTCATGTATAAGAAGTAACCTGCTTATAACCATTGCACTAAAAACAGTCAGTTTGTGTAAATTTCCAGTTCAATTGGATGTCACATAATAGGCCTACCGTGTGGAATGTGAATCGTTGTGAGTGTTTACAGGATGAACTCTCATGTCCTTTGGTCCGCTTTTACCGTCTCCTCAGTTCTCAAGAAAGCCCAATCATCAGCTCTACTGTAACCCACACTCATACCTCTCCTCCAACTGCTGCATGCAGTCAGCCACTTGTAATACATCTTTCTGCTGTGTTCTTTCAGTTTCAGAACTTCCCGCTCATTGTCCTTTGCCGGCTACTTGCCCTAGAGGTCGCCGGTGTTGAGAGGCGAATCCACTCCAGGTCCCGGTCAGACGGGGTGGGGTGCTTGTAGGCCTAGGCTCAGAGGGAGAATCATGCCTCAGATGCCTGACTGCTTCATGTTATAACTGGGTATTGGTCGGCTTGCACTACATGTGTGGCTGACAGGACCATAGGCGCAACCACCCTATGGGACCCACGGGACGCGTCCCCCAACTTTTGAGTGGTCCCCTAGCTTTATTATTATGGTCCCCTCCAACTTTTAGGACGTGATTCATTATGGTCCCCCCCAACTTTTAGGACATGATTGCGCCTATGGACAGGGCCCACACATCTGGTGACCTTATACTGACCTGGGACTTTATCTAGGGGGAACAAGCTGTAGTCTTTCCAGTATCAGCCTGAGCTCATTCCCTGTGCAGATAATATCACAATATACACATAAGTTGATATATGTATCTGTGGCTATGATGAACTGTGCACTGTGTGCAGCTCGAATCTGCCCTCACATACAAAATTACAGGCTGTGAAGACACAGGCCATTTTGGTATTTTGAACAACGTGTGTCGTTGCAAAGCAATGCAAAATTTGTCATGTGTAAGAACAATCGGTCAAATTCAGGGGGGGGCAAATGCCCCCCCCCCTGCCCCCCAAATGACGTCCCTGGCGTGCAGTCGTAATCGTGATCATTATCGTAATCGTGATCATTATCGCACTCATTATCGTTATCGTTATCAGCGGCGCCCGCATAATTTTTTTCTTGTACGCACAGAAATTTTTGATGGAGGGGCGAACAGGGGAAAATTTTCGGTCGACGAAAAAACTGATGATTTTTTTAGTCATCGACCAAATATTTCCCAAAAACATACCTTTTCTATCCGCCGAAAAAACTGATAGTCGGGTCAATCTACGAAAAAACTTCGGTGAACCCGGAACAAATTGCAAGAAAACGTTTTATGATGATTTTATGGTATATTGGGTCTGGTGATGAACATACTAAAAGTTTCCAAAAATCGCACCACGGCAAGTGGGCTAATTTTGGCGGGAAAAAAGATGGCCGCCAATTGGACTAGGCATGGAATCTGGAAATGATACAGTTAGGAGCAAATCATGTAATAATTTGCTAACATGCTTTTCTAGACTAATTCGACCCTCCTGAAAACGAAAATCGTGGTTAGCAAGCTTGATTTTTAGCGGTTGCATGGGAAAACAAGATGGCGGCCAAAATGGCGGTCTATAATTGATTCAAAAGGTTGTATAGTCGGGTCAATCTACGTAATGATCCACAAAATTGAAAGAAGGCGTTTTATGATGATTTTCTGGTATATTGGGTCTGGTGATGAACATACTAAAAGTTTCCAAAAATCGCACCACGGCAAGGGGGCTAATTTTGGCGGGAAAAAATATGGCCGCCAATTGGACTACGCATGGAATCTGGAAATGATACAGTTAGGAGCAAATCATGTAATATATTGCTAACATGCTTTTCTAAACTAACTCGACCCTCCTGAGAACGAAAATCGTGGTTAGCAAGCTTGATTTTTAGCGGTTGCATGGGAAAACAAGATGGCGGCCAAAATGGCGGCCTATTGCTTAAAAGGCTGTAAGTCGGGTATTTTATGTGATATGAACACGATTTGCAATTAAAATTAAGATGTATGGGTTCTAGGCATGCAATGGAATCAAAGACACGTATGTAGCACTGGAAGAAAACCAAAATGGCGGGAAAATGGCGGCCAGAATGTTGAAATTGCTAAAAGTGAAGTGATGTATGCAATGGAAACATGTCTCGGAAATGCATGGATCTTTCGAAGGCGGAGGCGGCCGAGAAGTGGAATGGGGTAGAAGGCGAATGGAATCTATCCTGCGCAGTACCATCCTCCACTAACCCATCCACATCATCAGCAGCATCATCTCCATCACAGCCTGACATCAAACGGCGCTGGAGGGGGTTCATTCCAGCAACGTCTCAGAAGCCAGGCCTACGGGCACCTGCTGGGAACACTCAAACGAGACAAGAGTTTGCATGGCGCATCAATCAGCGCACCCCTACGAACCGTACACCATAGGGAGGCTGCCCTTAACATCCGCTGCTCCATCGTCGTCGTCGCGTGTCCTCCAGCCGTCGTCCAGTCCCAACCCGCACACTCTCCTCTGCTGCATTCCATTGACGACTGAAAACCGAACTCTTCAACCTATCCTATCCAGATTCCAATCAAGTTCCATCACCCAACCACCACCATCACCGACAACCACCGTAGCACCACGCTGTCTCCTCGGCTTGACCTCCCCGGATTTTGACCTGGCACCGGAACGAAAACGGCAGCTCTGGTTATTGCGGACTTGATTTGATATAGCGCCGGTGAATAAGCTGGTCTCCCTGACGTGGCTTTTGTGGGCGCTGAGAAATTCTCGAAGATTTACATTACATTACATTACTACGAACCTCTTCTCTTTGCGCTATTCTCTCCCTCGCGTTGCCAACCTTCGTCTGGCAAAAGAAACGCTAAGAGAACGATTATCTCCCACGTGTGACCTCGAACGACTGTCTGGCAAAGGCAGTCACCACCACCAGCTCCACCACCACCTTGAGGTGGAAGTTGTTGAACTATTTTCTGCACTCCAAACGCAGATCACGTTATAGTAGAAACCATTGTTTGCACAGCGATGTTTCAGGGTTTCAGTATGAATCGATAGTTGGAGGGTTGCTGTACCTCTTCAACTCATTGCTAATCTTCTGCGCTAGGTCCTTCGTGTTGATCTCTTCCATCTCTAGGTGGTGGTGTTGATGGTGGTGCTGGTGGTGGTGACCGCCCTTTCCAAACAGTCGTTCGAGGCCACACGTGGAAGATAATCGTTCTCTTAGCGCTCCTTTTGCCAGACGAAGGCTGGCAACGCGAGGAGGAGAATAGCGCAAAGAGAAGAGGTTCGTAGTGTGCGGGTTGGGACTGGACGACGACTGGAGGACACGCGACGACGACGATGGAACAGCGGGTGGTAGGGGCAGCCTCCATCGGGTGTACGATTCGTAGGGGTGCGCTGATTGATGCGCCAAGGATAGCAAACTCTTGTCCCGTTTGAGTGTTCCCGGCAGGTACCCGTAGGCCTGGCTTCCGAGACGTTGCTGGAATGAACCCCCTCCAGCGCCGTTTGATGTCAGGCTGTGATGAAGATGATGCTGCTGATGATGTGGATGGGTTGGTGGAGGATGGTATTGCGCAGGATAGATTCCATTCGCCTTCTACCCCATTCCACTTCTCGGCCGCCTCCGCCTTCGAAAGATCCATCCATTTCCGAGACATGTTTCCATTGCATACATCACTTCACTTTTAGCAATTTCAACATTCTGGCCGCCATTTTCCCGCCATTTTGGTTTTCCTCCAGTGCTACATACGTGTCTTTGATTCCATTGCATGCCTAGAACCCATACATCTTAATTTTAATTGCAAATCGTGTTCATATCACATAAAATACCCGAATTACAGCCTTTTAAGCAATAGGCCGCCATCTTGTTTTCCCATGCAACCGCTAAAAATCAAGCTTGCTAACCACGATTTTCGTTCTCAGGAGGGTCGAATTAGTTTAGAAAAGCATGTTAGCAATATATTACATGATTTGCTCCTAACTGTATCATTTCCAGATTCCATGCCTGGTCCAATTGGCGGCCATCTTTTTTCCCGCCAAAATTAGCCCACTTGCCGTGGTGCGATTTTTGGAAACTTTTAGTATGTTCATCACCAGACCCAATATACCATAAAATCATCATAAAACGC